>JAKZAP010000011.1:19086822-19681832 GCA_023053575.1 Branchinecta lynchi | reverse complement strand
AAACAATAATTTACGATTATAAATATCAGATGAGCGTAGCAAGTCCCTGCCCTGAAGCGTCAAACGCTTACCAAGAGCGGAACACAATTGTCCTTCGAGAGAATCCCGAACAACATCATAAATTGGTGGCCGCAAAGTAGACGTCGACATGGGTGACCAAAGACTCAATCCGTCGCACATACCGGATCAGCCCTGTGACAACACGATCCTACACTAACAGCCCTAATCAAGACATGTACAAGGACCACTACAAACGCAATCCAGTGGCACCTACCCCTATGAGAAATCCAAAAGTCTGAGCCCGAGTGGGAGGTCAAATTGATTTATGCTGGCAACAACACCATCCCATACCGGTAGCCGCAAAGAAGACGTCAACAAGTACCACTAAAACACGACCAAGCGCGTCACGTATGGGGGGAGGGGGTCGGACGCCTACCCCCCCCCCCCCATGTTGTCGGCCAGTCGACAAAGCAAAACCGAGTCGGCACGAAGCGCCGCGCTCTTTTGTCAAAACAGTTGATTTTTCCATGAAAACAGGCGGTTTTTCTGAAAATCAGTCAATTTTTCGTCAAAACAGTAGGTTTTCTGTAAAAACAGTCGATTTTTCGTCAAAATTGACGTTTTTTCTTGAAAACAGTCGTCTTTCTCCAAAAATAGTCGGTAAAAGTTACCAGCCATTCGGTATACAACTTGCCCCCCCCCCCCAAACATTTTGGCTAGTAACGCCTCTGCAAGCAGCGCCTACCAGATCGACCTTGAAACATTCACGCGTGTCTGAAACTTGAGTGGAAAGATCTCACTAGACTAATGTTTATTCGCGGATTCCCTGGGGAACCTCTGGAGGTACATTCCACGTTGTCCGAAGTTTCATAACAGATAACAGGTTTTAACAGATAACACTTGAGAGGTTATCTGTTGTGATTCTGAAAAGTTTATGTCTTATATGTTATGCATTATGTTATGCAGAGCCGAAAAAACATCCGCTGACTTTTCCGATATCATTCAGCAGATGGTTTTTCGGCTCTTCCTGACAATGCTTATTATGCATAACATTTAATGGATAACATTTTCAAAATAACAACAGATTACATATTACATCCCATCTGTTGAAACTGCGCATCCTTGTGTTATTATTATTGTTTATTTATAACCCATCAACCGGCCAAGGCCAAAAAGACGGAGTATGGAAAAAATACAAAAAATAAATGAATAGGTGAATAGAGTAAACTGAAATACAAAAGAACAGCAAAATCCAATAGGCTTGAGTCAAATCCGTTTCAAGGTACTCCGCATTAGTATCACTTTCGGACAGAGTAGGCTGTAAGCAGGGTGTTTTGCACTCCCACAATTTGCGCACTTCACAGAGGTTGAGGTGCACAGAGATTATTTGTCATAAAACTTCTGGCAATGTAAGAACAAAGATAAAAAGGTAATCAATCAATCAACAACTTTCGCACCAAAAAGCTATTAGGTAGAAGAGTTAAACACGAAAGGGGTAAGGTCAGGTTGCCCCGTAGCTCCATTTCTTTCCCTTCATTCTATCCCGAATTTCCCAATCCCCTTAACGGGGCGCGGGAGGGCTCCGCTATATAGCATGAAGTGACGTCGATTTCCGATTGTTAATAGACAGCGGCACGCAGAATGGTAAGCCTGACCTGACAAATTATTCAGCTGTCAACGTAGTTTAAAAATACAGTTAGTCCGCTCCACTGTCACGCGAGGTCACTACAAAATTGCTCGAGAGCCAAATTAATTAAACAGAATTAAAGGACCCGTGGTACCTACGTCACCTAATCGCTCTCTAAATTACCAGAACTTATATTTATCTATTTACTTCAAAATATAGCCAACTGGGGCAGCTCCATAACAACTCATTTATATACACTAAGAAAAAAAAATATGCTGAAGGCACGAAGCCTCCAACAAACAAAGTACTCAATCAGGATGGGTCAAAACCACTCGAATCAGGATGGGTCGAACCCAAGGGAAATTTCTTTCCCCCATGCTTGCCACAGAGGCAGAGACAGGCGCATTTGCGGACAACACAGAATTACCAGCAGAGGATTGCTCGACGCCGGATTCGAGACTGAAGAGAAAGAACGCAGGAACGACGGTATAGTTTTAACCTCACTAACACCGATTATTGCGTTTGCCATGATGCAATGGATCTTATGGATTTATCTAAATACTTCCGATATCCAACTGCTCTCTATTATTCTGTTCGAAATGCTCAGTGTTCGCTTAATGATGTGCGCTAAAAAACGGCCGAAGTTGATCGTAGTTTATTGAAGAAAGATCTGCGTTCAATGCCTGAAGCTTTCACGAAGTCACTTCATAACGAGTGGTCATGCAAGCAGCGTTGCCACATCAAAAATATTTAGAGAGTGACTTTTGGCCCAAAACAGAGAGTGACTTTATTTAATTTATTTTCTTTAATAATTAATAAATTATTTTTTCATGAAATGTTAACTTTTGGTCGGGATCGCCTATAGAAAATGAGACATCTTAATTTTACTTTTATGAAAAAAAACTTGCAATAGTCACTAATGGTCGGAATCCCTGCTGCAAAATTTCCAAGTTTTCCAAGAGTTCCGTCAGTTGGGTGGATTGGGTGGTGCACCGTGAACGTTTTATTGTAAGTTGATGTTGTGGTAGGGATAGGTATTAGTTTGTTTGATAGTTATTTAGTTATCAGGATTGTGAATTGAGTGTTGAATATTTGGACTGGTACATTGCAGCTGGAGTCCTTATTTATTTTTATATTTTGCCCGGCTATGTTCAAAAGGGCTTTTTTGGGAATACAGTCATTCATGCCTTTTCTTGGCAAGGTTGCAAACATAGTCAACGCAATCTATAGTGAAAGTGACGTCCAATAAACTCTTGATCATGTTGAATTTCCGGTTCGGTTATTTTCACATTTACTGTTTCAATGGACGCGGAGAGGGAGAATCAAAATGTTAGAAGTCGACCAGAACGAGTGGTAAGTTCTACGGTTCCCAAGCTCTGTCCCGTACCTACAAAACACGCTAGATATGCAAAAAGTTTTGTTCCCGAGTTCGTGAAATATTTTAACGAAGTTTGAATTTTTAAGCGTACTGACATTTTACACATATATTGTAGTTTTTTCTGTCTGTTTGACAATAATCGCCAATTTGGTTTATAACCACGATAGTCGATTTTAAAATAAACTTTCTATCTCTATCAGAAGGAATTGCACGGAACAAGAGAATGTACCTCACAGCACTCAATCGCTGACGCTATTCTTCTTCGTCTGGCAAGAGTAACTGGCGATGAAAGGACTTTCGAGGTTCCATTCAGTAGGAAAGAAGAAGGCCGGAACAACCGAAAGACGACTTGGACGGAAGCCAAATACCAGTGAAAAAATAGGAAGAAAAGACGAGAAATACTGTGGGAGCCGGTGGGGAGATCGAAATGAAGGAACATGACGTAAAGATGGAACGCTCTGCAGGGGAATTTTACATAAATATAAACATTACGTATATTCGAATCTATCGAAACTATCGAATCCCGTGACTTGGGGAAGTGAACTGCTAATCCAACTTGCCTCCGCCGGGATCACTGTTCATGTAGTCTGTTCCTATCTGGTTTGAACCATTTTCATAAGCCCTTCGGTAGCTCAATGGTAGAGCGTTCGGGCTACGAACCGATGGTCGTGGGTTCAAATCTCGTAGAAAGAAGCATTTTTGTCTTTCAGTTGGCTACTTATAATGAAAACGGATGCGGTCTAAAACTGAAGTAACTGTAGCTTTAGTTCAAAATCATTGGATGCCAAGAGTCAAAAAGCTCGAAACATTGGTAAGTGATGATTTGTAATTAGAAAAAAATTAAATGTAATTTTTGGTGTTGAAAACAGTCGTTTTTCTGCAGAGAAGTCGGTAAAAATTACGAGCCAATCGGTAACTGCCTCGTCCCATCGCCCCCACCAACACATTTTGGCTAGTAACGCCCCTGATCAAGGGTAGTGTAAGAATTGGAACTTGCTAACAGAGGAAACAACCATGTCCGAACCCATTCCAACGTTCAAGTCTCGCCCACGCAAGTGTTGGGAGAACAAAAACAACATTCAGATACCGATGGGCAGGGGCGTCACGACTAGGGGGAGGGGAGACGCCCCACCCCCAAATGCTGTCGTCCAGTCGGTGAAAAATAACATAGTCAGCGCGAAGCCCCGCGATTTATTGTAAAAACACTAGATTTTTTTCTTGGAAACAGTCTATTTTTTTAAGAACAGTCGGTTTCTCGTAAAAATAGTATTTTTTCTGAAAATCATCATATTTTTCGTCACTACAGTCGTTTTTCTCATAAGAGTCGTTCTTATCTGCAAAAAACAGTTGGTAAAAATGACCAGCCAGTCGGTAAATACCTTGCCCCCCCCCCAAAAAAAAAAAAAAATGTTTGGCTAGTAACGCCTAGTAACCCGATGAAAAATGTGTAACCTGTGTAGTCGTATGGTAGTAGTACGAAAACGTTGCATGTAATACTATGTAATAACAAAGAATACTATCATTTAATGTGCGTCAGACTGGTCCAGTCTCATGTAGTAGTATCCAGTAGCATCCTGTCTTGCCATCAAAGCATCCAGTCTTGCTAATATTAGTATATAGTAGTATGCAATAACACGGTAGCCTTGAAGTAGAAGCATGTAGTAGCATTGGTAGTAGTGCATGCAACTTTTTCGTACTACTTCATAGTACTATTCTGAGATAAATTTTTCATCGGGAAGCTAGTAAATCCTGTTGAGTTAAACGTCAAAACCAACATTAACAGAGAGCAAGACATATGAAGACCATCCAACCAGAAAACCAATCATAAGCGCAGCATAACAGATCTGTCAAGGACCTTATTATTAAAATAATCTGTCACGGACCATTAAAATTGTACCTTACCTTACCTTACCTTATTCGCACCAAAGTGCGAATGAAGGTAATCAAGGTAAGCAAATAGGTATCGGCGAATCTCATAAGTTCTTAAAGGACCCGTCCTATAATACCAATGTCCCCTACTTCCGTAATTAGATCCATTAATTCTTAAGCCCGTAGACGAAAATTTCATATGTTTACATTCTAAACCTGTTAACGCCACCTCACTGGTTATCACACGTGCCGCATTTCACTATTCTCGATACGTATCATGTTCCCGATGTGTCTTCTGGTATCATACTACTGATACGTAAAACAGGTTACATGCATTTTGCCATATTTTTGCTAGAAGTCAATAGGCCTGGAAAAAGGCTTATAACAGACAAAGCAATGTGCAAATTGTTAAAAGCAGAGCCTAGTTTTAGGGTATTTAACTATAGTTCAGGATATCGGAATATATACAGTAAATAGTGCAAGGAGTAGCAAAGGAATAGGAATAGCGAATAGCACGCGTCACCAACAGACAGATGCAAAAATAGTTAAAACCTTACCTGGCTGCTGGAAGTCGGGAGCCAGCTGTTTAGATATGACTCGTGCCATTTCCGCATCTTCTCGGGCATGTATCGCAGCAATATCCGCCTGTTCCGCTTTTCCACGCGATGTGGCAGTTCTGAAATATAACCACTGTCAAAAAACACAAGCGGAAAAGGGACTCCGAAGGGAAGAGTGGACTGGAAAGCGAAGTCAAAGTCTCAAAGATAGGGTACAATATTAGCTTGGACGCGAGTAACATTGTGAAGAAAAAAAAAACTATGGTCATGTGGGTCATAACATGCACGATAAGCTTGTGAAATCGAGTTTTCACATGCAAGTGTGCACGTGGAGTTGTAGAAACAAGCTTGTTGGAACTGCCTAACACCAGATGTCGCTAATGCTAATCGATCGACAGCTCCATGGTCGGTAATGGTAGGTAAGATTTTATAATTCCCACATTCCAGTAACAGTGCGAACACACGATGAGGATTTCCCGGCCGGATTTCCTGCACTTTCATCATCAAGTTGAAAAAATTTAAACTTTTCCATATGGAAGTGATGATAAGCACTATAACCCATACATACCCGTTTTATCATACCCGCAATAGTAACAAGACCAAAGGTTTCGATGGGATCCCAAAAACTTAAAATTTATTGAACTTTTTGATCTAGACAATCGAATCTTGTAGATTTTCGAGTCTTAGCCGGACCAGACCCTTTAACATTTTCCTATTTATCCATAATCCAACGCTTGAATATGTAGCCTACAGAAAAAAATGTTACCGTTTTGGAGTTTTTGGCAACTTACCGCAAAACAACTAATCAGATGAGAAAACCAAGTTCAGATATGGGTTCAGCAAAGATGTTTACTCCAGTATCTCATCTCTAATCGACTTTAAAATATTTTCGTATTAGCAGCGTTCCCGGCGAACTACATGCAGAGGAAAGAGCTAGTATTAGTTGTATTTTTGCTGATACCATGGTATCTGTTATTGGCAGTTATCGTGGTATCTGATACGCGGTGCTCTTCAAGAACGACTATTGCCGAAATTGCACTTCTCGAAGTCATCCGAAAAGAAAAACAGATATCCAGTTACATCACTAAGTGCTAAACTTCTTTCTCACCAATCTTGACAAATTTTGATGAAAGTGAGATAACTTTTTAGATACCACGACCAGTTACCACGGTCGGACCGTAGTATCTGAATATCTGATACCACGATAACTGGCCAGATACCACATTAACTGCAAGAACGCCTTTTGACCGTGGTATCAGATACCAAGATAACTGCAAAAACGACTTTAGACCGTCGGCAAAAACACCCTTTGACCGTGGTATCAGATACCACGATAACTGCAAAAATGACATTAGACCGTGGTATCAGATACCATGGTATTCGCCAGCTTATCTGTCAACGAAACAAATTTCAAAATTCTCTTCGGCATAGCTCCTTACCCGATAACGAGTCTGTAATTGACTTCACAAACAACTCTGAGCTTCAACCAAATTTGAGTTTCGGCCGAATTCCGGGTGAATCATTTCTACGGCAAAAAAACGAAGTTCAGACATGGATCAGCGGGTCTCCTTACCCCTTAAACAACTATCGCATTAGCTTATAAAATATACTTTTTACCCTTAATTCAAGCCCCCCCCCACCACCACCCACTCTGCCTCTAAATTTAGGGCTACAGGACCCATCTACAAACTTAGCCTGTACTTTACCACTGAATCGTCATACTAAGTTTGAACAACACCCCTTCGACCCCCCCCCCCCCCCAGACACGACAGACTGCTAAGCCCAAAGAATACGTACGCTAGGATTTTCATTAAACCTAAGAAATATTGCGCATGTGTGTGTACACGCAACCAGAGTCACTATCCCTTCGGCGGAGGGGTAAAGGGGTAGGGTAGAAAGTGGCATCACCACTTGATTTTTCCGAAAATTGGTTGACAAATTTCATTAAATTGTTCAGTTGTCGAACGCATTCTGAATTTTGACACAGTAAATGCCGGTTGGAACTTTGGAGATAACTAAACTGACCGCGCACACCTTTCGTTTATTTTCACTATGTTCAAAAGTTGCAACATCATGCCTCTTCGCCCTATATCGACTATAGGCTATCATTGGATTTTAAAATTTCATGCTAAATTTCCGGACTCTTCTCGAACTAATTGTCCGGCGAAAAATAATTTTCATATTCAGATTCAGCATGTCTCCTTAACCTTAAATAGACTATCTCATTAGCTTTTAAAAACATCTATTTTCGCCCCTTAATTTGAAATCCCTCCCCCACTCCAAACATACAGCTCTGAGTGCCCATCTACCTGTCCGTCTACCTTGACCTGTCCGTCGACCCAAAGAATCCTCACAGCAGGCTTCATCAAAATATCTCATTACCTTCGAGAGCTATCGTGCTCACAGACGGACGACAGACGGACGGACGGACGACAGATGGACAGACAGACGGTCAACTTTTGCGAAGTCAGCTGCGACTAACAGAAATAAATGAGCCGATTACAGCAGTTGGACACATCGTACAGATTTTCTATGATAACTTCAGTCACCAATGAGGCGAATTCTTTTGCAATAGGTTGTTTGATAGAGATGAAAATAAATAATGATGAAGAGACGAAGATAAGTAATGATTCCTTTCTTTCTCTTTGTGCTCATACCTAAGCTGTTTCTGTGCAGATTGGCCAAGTACTAAGAGATAATTTGAAGCGGGGCGCCCGCCCCTTCTCCAGCCCTCCCCCCACCTAGCCTACTGTTTTGTTCCCTCCAGTTGGAAAGAAAGGTGAGATTCTAGCCAATTCCTCTTGTCAAAGGGGGAAATAAGCTCTGTGGTGTTCCGGAGGAGTAAATTGTAAATAATGCTTGAAGCGGGACGATGTTGTGTCAGACTTTGGAAACTTTCGAAAGCAAGTCGAGCCTGAAAGATGGAAACTCGGCCGGGCTGAAAGAGCTCGAATCGATAAATGTCTGTTAAATACTGAAAACAAAATACTGAAGTACAGAAGAACTTTTTGTTTTGCTTTACAACGGTTTCAAGGTCTTAGAAAAGGTATCCAAACTGTTTGTTACGTGAAAATGGAGATCATACAATACAAAGGACTTTACTTGCGTTTTGCAGATTCCATGGTATCTGATACCACGGTCTAAAGTCGCTTTCGCAGTTATCGTGGCCAGTCTTCGTGGTATCTGATATCCAGATACCACGGTCCGACCGTGATAACTGATCTTGGTATCTGAAAAGTGATCTCACTTTCATCAAATTTTGTCAAATTGCTGGGAAAGTAGTTTAGCACTTGGTGATGTAACTGGATATCAGTTTTTCTTTTCGGATGACTTTGAAACGTGCAATTTCGGCAATAGTCGTTTTTGGAGAGCAACCGTATATCAGATACCACAATAACTGCAAAAACGACTAATTGCAGATCCAGTTACCGCGGTAACAGATACCATGGTATCTGTAAAAAACGCAACTTTTATCTGTGACGAACATATCTGAAACAATTTTGAATGAAATCTAGTCGGAGACTCGTAGATAGTCCAGGGGAGATAAAGGAGCAAAGTGGGAACGGAACGGAAGAACATGAATATTATTTGAGCCTAAGCTGACTTTGAAACATTTATTCAAAAAATGTTTACAACGGATACGTCAGCTACGATTCTTCATCAGCGATATTTCGGCCCTTTACTACAGCCTAGATTACAGGTTTGTTTCCTTCCCCCCCGTTGAACCAGAGGATTGACAGCCTGACGAGGACCGTTGCCAAGAAGGGCCGAAATATCGCTGATGAAGAATCGTAGCTGGCGCATCCGTTGTAAACATTGTTTGGGAAGAACATGGTGGGGGGAATGAATACTAAAAAGGGGAACGATGCATCAGGAGGCACGTTACGAAATACACCGCCGCCTTCCTTCGTTCCCTCATTTGGGCACGAGTTCTAGAGCATGCCAGGGCAGCTTCCCTATTCCAGTTGTTTTGTTTTGGCATTTCTTGGCATTTTTGTTGCTTATTTAGTCGACCGGCCTTCTTTTAGACCATCTTTTCATAGATGGGTGTGCTCGGCCATTGCTTTTGGCGCTTTGGCAGAAAAAAGATTTCAAGGTACCAACAAATTAAGTGCTGGGTTGGTTTAAGCACAAATAGCGTATTCTGGAGCCGGCTGTGACGTAGCCTTGGCAAAAAGTGATAAGAAATAGGCAGAACGTCTTGGTATTAGGACAAAACATGGGTTAACTATGAAAACAAAAGTTTTCAATCTGCAATATGCAACGTTTGCGTGACCAGAATTTTTACGCGTTTAAAAAAAAAGTGAAATCATTGAGAGACGGACCACCGCGCGCAAAACTCTCTCACGTTCTCCGAAAAAGGATCGAACGTGGGCTTTTTCGGTCGCAATTCTCTTGACAATCCTCCGCTTCGTCAACGTCTCGGCCAAATTATCTCCAAGAAAATTCGTTCCTAAATATAGGATTACAATGCCCATCTAGGGACCTGATCTGTCCTTTGACCAGAGATGGCCAGAGATCCCGATCTCTCCAGTCTAAGCCGGTAACATATTCCCCACCCCACCCAATAGCTATCGGATCCGGTCCGGACATGAAAAAATCACCAGAGACATGTCCAATGTTATATCATCTATTCAGTTATTAAGTTTCAGTCCAATGCGAGCACACATTCGAAAGTTACACACTACTCAATTTTCTGGATTCCCCCGCCCTCCACTCGCCTCCCCCCCCCCCAGATGTTCGGATCGGGAAACTGAATATTTCCAAGGTAGTTTGGTCGGGTCCCTGATACGCCTAGTTTCATCGTCCTAGCACATCTGTAAGTACCCTAGCTCGAAAAAGTGTGACAGACCCTCAATTTTCCCGATTCCACCGCCCTTCACTCCCCCCAGACGGTCGGATCGGGAAACTGATTATTTCCAGGTTAGTTTCCCTGGGTCCCTGATACATCTGCCAAGTTTCATCGTCCTAGCACATCTGGAAGTACCCGAAGTCAGAAAACGTGTGACAGACAACGGACCGACCGACAGACGGAATTGCATCTGTCGCAGCCGACGGACTGCAAGTGCCATAAAATAAAGAACACATATTTGCCAATCTTTAATACGCAAGGTTCGCGTGATATGACGTTGATATGATGATATGACATGACGATATGGGCAGGAGCCGAGTTCGTTGACTGAAATTCTACCAAGTCTAGAGTCGGGGTCGGAGCCGGGGTCGTTAGCTGAAATTATTTTAACAAGGCTAGTTGCGATTGGCTGATTGGTTCTCCTTGTTGGCTTAAGTTGGCTCCTCCTTGAGGAGGGTTCAAGTGGTGACAAGTGAAAGGTGGCCCTGCCTTGGAGGAGGAGCTAGTCTAGAGTCGGGTTCGGGGCCGGGTTCGTTAAGAGAACTAGACGTGACTATTTCACGAATTTGGTGAATTTAAAATCAGAATATTTCATTTTTGCGACCGTGATTTCGACAAAAAGTGACTATTTCCCGTTTTTCCCGAAAATTAATTATCACTGCAAAAAATCATTGTCTAAATTATTTTGCTACGGCAGCCCTGTCTATATGTGGAGTGACATACACTGCGCAAGAGCAAACTAATCGAACTCTCACCTGGAAGCTGCAATATCTGCTTTCTGCAGTGCAATTTTCGAAGCGCGCTGCGCCGCATTCACTGCTGCGTCCACGCGCTCTCGGAACTTTGCCGAGCGTATTAAAAACAAATGCTTCTTCTTCTGCGATGTTATCAGTACGTTATTCTTGTACTTTCCCTCTTCTCTAGTTCCATCTTTGAAAAGAGTGACACCATATCCGTATTTTTTGTTGTTAAACCATTCGCCTTCATACTTCAGACCGTCTGTACGTTCACT
Organism: Branchinecta lynchi; assembly: GCA_023053575.1. Taxonomy (NCBI): domain Eukaryota; kingdom Metazoa; phylum Arthropoda; class Branchiopoda; order Anostraca; family Branchinectidae; genus Branchinecta; species Branchinecta lynchi. The sequence continues at coordinate 19,670,537 of JAKZAP010000011.1, read as the reverse complement.
AACGCCAAAACCGGCACGTTTGTCGTTCTTCCACTCGCCCATATACGTTTCTGTGACGTTAGCGTCCAGTTGATCATCCTGAAAAGTACCAAGGGTAATATCGGCAAATGGACCATCTTATTGTCTAATAGACCATCCCTTATCTTTCCCTTTTTTAATCTTCCTTTTCTGTATGAACTTCCCCAGCTGGTTGGCGATTTGACAAGCATCTGAAACAGCGCATTCTCATCCTTTACTGGGGAGAGGACTCTAACTTGTGAAACAAGATCCACGAGCTCATATGGCACTTGTTACGAGTAGGTGAGAAGCGAGAAAGTGAATCTGAGCATTTTTCCGGGAATTCCGATACTCCTCCCCACCGTGCTCGTTTCACACTCGTTTACCCGAAATGTGAGCCACATCATTTCCGGGAATCCCACCTAGTGTGGCCGAATGCGACTCGGGCACACACTAAAATCTCTTCTTCCCGTCCATCAAGTTTGACTCGAATCGGAGCATATCTGCAAATTTCCGGTTCCCATTTCATCATCCTCCCACCTTTGTCGGACCCGGTTCGGACGCCAAATGACATATCTAGGCCGCATAAATTTGCGGCCAAGCATACTGTCCAAGATGGATTCCATTCTGCCCATCCGTTTGGTTTGTTTGCATGTCACGAAGTCGGATCACTAATATGCCTGCCTAGTTTTATCGTCCTTCGCACATCTAGAAGTATCCTATCTCGCGATCACCGGAATTCTGGGAAATCTTCCCACCAAATTCAATCCTGATCCCTCGACACTAAGCGTTTCTCAAAAATTCCGGTGCCCCTTGAACTCCCCCCCCCCCAGTATCGGATCCGATCCGGACTTAATAGCTCTTTTCACTTGCCAAGTTTCATTCAAATCCGATCGCCCGTTCAAAAGTTACAAATGCCATTAGATTCCCAATCCTTCCACTCCCCCCCCCCCACGATGTTCGGACCGTGCAAATGTCTACTCTCAAGTCGGTCTATTCGGATCCCTCATATTCCTGCCGAGTTTCATCATCTTATTACATCATGAAGTACCGAACTCGCTGGATGACCAGAATCCCCCCCCCCAACTCTCCCCACGGTGCCCGAATCCGGTCCGGTTATGTCAATGATGTGTCTAGGACTTGTGTTTGTTCTTCCCACCAAGTCTCATCCCGATCCCTCCACTCTAAGCGTTTCCCAAGATTTCGGTCTCCCCCTCCAACTCCCAAGTCGCCGGATCCGGTTCGGATTTGAAGTGGGTCGTCTGAGACACAAGGTCTTTCCAAATATCAAGTTTCATTAAGATCCAATCACCCGTTCAAAAGTTGTAAATACCTCAAGATTCCGGATTCCCCCGCCCTCCACTCCCCCTACGATGCTCGGACCGGGAAAGCGACTATTTCGAACTTAATCATTCGGGGTCCCTGATAGGCCTGCCAAGTTTCATCGTCCTAGCTTATCTGGAAGTGCCCAAACTAGCAAAAACCGGACAGACCAACGGACAGACAGAAATTGCGATCAGTATATGGCACTTGGCCGAAGGGCAAGTGCCATAAAAACCTTTGTCATAGGAGGGCTTATGTACGCTGCTAGACAAGATCTATCGATCAAATTAGGTTCAGGAAACGTTTCGCTTCACTAATTCATTTATTTTTATGGCACTTGCCCTTCGGCCAAGTGCCATATAGCGATCGCAATTTCTGTCCGTCCGTCGGTCTGTCGGTCGGTCGGTTTGTCGGTCGGTCTGTCGGTCAGGATTCTGCTAGTTCGGGCCCTTCTTATAGGACGATGAAACTTGGCAGGCATATCAGGGACCCCAAATGATTAAGTTGGTAACAGTCACTTTCCCGATCCGCACATCGCGGGGGGAGTGGAGGGAGGGGGAATCCAGAATCTTGGGGTATTTCTAAATCTTGAACGGGTGATCGGATCTTAATGAAACTTGGTATTTGGAAAGACCTCGTGTCTCAGACGATCTACATAAAATCCGGACCGGATCCGGTGACTTCGGGGGGAGTTGGAGAGGGGAACCGGAAATCATGGGAAACGCTTAGAGTGGAAGGGTCAGGATGAAACTTGGTGGGAAGAGCAAGCACAAGTCATAGATACATCATTGACATACCGGACTGGATTCGAGCACTGTGGGGGGAGGGGGGGGGTCCGGATTTCTGATTAACGTGAGGTCGGTACTTCCTGATGCACTAGGACGATGCAACTGGGCTGGCATATCAGGGACTTGAATAAACCGACTTGAAAATAGTCGTTTGCATGTTCCAATCATCGTGGGGGGAGTAGCCGGGGGGGGGGGGGGGGGGGGGGGGGAATCCGGAATCCTGAGGTATTTATAACTCTTGAACGGGTGATCGGATCTTAACGAAACTTGGTATTTGGAAAGACCTCGTGTCTCAGACGATCCACATAAAATCCGGACCGGATCTGGTGACTTCGGGGGGAGTTAGATAGGGAAAACGGAAATCTTGGGAAACTCTTAGAGTGGAGGGGTCAGGATGAAACTTGGTGGGAAGAGCAAGCACAAGTCCTACATACATCATTGACGTGAAATTAGATACCTTATTTCTAGGTCTAATCCTAGGGGGGTTGAAGGGGGGATTTTGTATCATTCTCATCTACTTTCTTGTACCACCTACTAGTAACAAGTGTCATATGAGCTCGTAGCTCTTGTTTTAATTCCTTTATTGTCTCACAGACCATCCCTTATCTTACCTTTTTTTAACGTTACTTCTCCAATTGAATCCCCCCAAGCTGGCCAACGATTTGACAAGCAAAAGCGCATTCTCGTACCCTACCGGGGAGAACTGTGCCAGACCTTTGTCAAAGCAGGATTTATGCAGGCTTCTGACCAAGATCTATCAGTCAAATCATGTTCCGCAAAAATATTCACTTTTACGGCTCTTGTTCAATTTTTTTTTTTTTTTTACGTTTTGACGACGTTAGCGTCCAGTAAGATCATCCTGAAAAAGTACCAAAGGTAATCGGCAAATGGACCATCTTATTCTCTAATAGACCATCCCTTATCTTTCCCTTTTTCTATCTTCCTTTTCTTTATGAACTTTCCCAGCTGGCTGGCGATTTGACAAGCAAATGAAACAGCGCATTCTCTTCCTTTACTGGGGAGAGGACCATAGCCTGTGAAGAAACCTTTGTCATAGGAGGGCTTATGTAAGCTGCTGGCGAAGATCTATCAGTCAAATTAGTTTCAGGAAATATACCGGTTCCGCAATAATACAACTTTTAAGGCTATTGTTAAATTATTTATTTTTAGTGCCAGCGTTATTGTCTAATAGACCATCTCTTATCTTTCTCTTTTTCAACCTTACAATTCCATGTGATTAAATTAATTTTAAATTAAATAATTTATGCAGTTTGGTTGTATTTAAATTGTATATGTATATATTGACATCTGCAAATCTGTTGTAAATGTCCATTGACAACGTTTTCATTTATGATATGTCGACGAAAAATGCAAATTCGGCATGATTGCTGTGTAAGTCATTTTCAAATTAAATTCTACTCTACTCTACTTAAACAGCCCCATTTTCATCATTTACCGGGGAAAGAACCATAAGCTGTACCAGAACTTTTTCAAGGGGGTCTTTTCAAAGCTGCTAGCCAAGATTTATCAGTCAAATTAGATTCAACAGCCGGAAAACATTTCGGTTGCGCGCAGAAAAAAATCAGTTTCAAACCTCTCACTGCTTCTTATCGCACCAATTTCGTCCACACTTCCCCAGCTTGCAGATGACAACCAGCTGCTTCCAGGCGTTTACCCCTGTGTACATACCCTTTTATGCCCTAAATAAGACTATGCAGTAACATTTAGGTAAATCTACCAAGTTTTCTAAGCGAATTTCAGTCTTTTCTGGTAATCAATTGTACCATATAAATAAGAAAATTTAAATTATGTACTGTTAGTATTGAAAAAGTATGAAGATAAACAGATGAGTTAGATAGATAGATAGACAAATAAATCTTTTTACTCACCAAAAACTTATCATGGCTCACGCCAAATTTGTTTGGTATAGTCATGGATACAACTTATGAGCACATACATAAATCATACTAGGCCTATGCAGACAGGGCTACAACGGTTTTAAATAGCATTGAAATTTAAACGAGTTGAGCTGTATGCTACCTAAACTGACTGAAGAAATGACCTTTCAAAAAAATTTGGAGCAAAGATGGACTGTAGTCCCCCATTCAGCCGTCTGTTTCCTCCTCCTCTTCCGTCGTCTGCACATCGTCCAAAATGGAAACGGCTATAGTTTTTTTTTTTCCATTTCATGCCCATCATCAACTCACTCATCGATACCAGCATTTATTTCAGGTCGTTTCCCGTTATGTGTCTTAGTTAGTTTGCTGTAGGCTATGTTGTTATAAATTGGTGTTGCTTTCTGTATGTCTTCGAAAACTGATCTAGCTGTAAGCTATTTGGTTTACAGAGAGCGTGTTCCACCCTACTTACCGTAGCTACTACGCATGACTTCACGAATTCTGGCTTTCTGCTGTCAAGGCTAGAACGATTTCTCTATTTTTCAGCAGAATATCATGCCACGGACGGATCCGACCAATCACGTTACAGAGATGCGTAGTTACCACGCTTACTACACTCCCGAGCATGGTAAGCAAATAGTTACTATTTCGAGAAGGTTGGAACGGTCAGCGTAGTAAGTTTTTAAGAATTTGGAAAGAAAACAGTAACTAATAGCTACTACTGGTAGAAGGATGGAATACACTCGGAGTTGATGATGATACTAAATAGTTCGACCGTAGATTGGATGCAAATAATTTACTGGTTTACAAACTATTTACAAACATCTATCTCGAATAGGGCCTTATGGAAAATGTTGATTTCAAATTATTTTAATTTAATTTCATTTTTTCTTTTTTTTTAATTATCGGAAAAAAACAAAACAAGCCTGAACTCACCTCTACAACAAAGGAAGCATTGGAGTCTGTGTGATGAGAACCGGCCGTCATTACAGATTGCCCGGAATCCGTGCTAACCCACGATGCGCTGCTCGCCGCGGATCGGATGTTGTTGTTGGCAACACCGCGCTTCTCAAGCTCGCCGGTGCTATGTTGTTTCCTTAACTTCAAGCCCTGGAAAAAAAAAATCGATTTTTCAACTTAAAGCACAACTCTTACTAGAAAAGATCTAACTATGAAATTGGTCAGAAAAAACGTTTTCCAGAAGTACCATTACTTTCCACCTAAAATTTTTGATTTTCTTGATATGGCTTGTCGACTCTATCCAGCCTTCCTGCTCTCCGACGCGGCGGCTGGGCGCAAAACATTTTAAAACTGAACGCGACGCGGTTAAAAAGTGGGAAACTAAGCAAATAAAAGTAGTCAAAAACAGAAGGTTCTCATATCCTTATGTGTGAAAGAGTTGTCAGCGGCAGTTGAACATTTCGGCAAACTTTGCGTTGTGTGACGGGCAAAACTCGGCACGGCCGAAAAGAAGCTAAAAAATCGTTGGCAGAAAATGAAACAACGGAAAAAGGTCGGGATTTTAGAAGCTAAAAATCCCATAAGGGAGCTAGGCATACCATAAAAGGCAGAATAAGCAAAGAGGAGTCCTTTAAAGGACACCTGAACAATGAAACCATACTTGAACACACCATGGAGAATGCATTTACAGACATGGACACGGAGAGCATTCTTCTCCAAAGCGTGACGTTTTCAAAATAGGGATGATTGTTTCCGGGGGTTTGCACATGCAGACTCCAAGACAAAAAGCGCAGTTCATTCAAATCTTGTACAGCGCTGGCCGGATCGTATTGAAATTTCTACTAGATATACGTTTGGGCTTATCTGTGTAAAAAATATTCCAGAACAAGGGTTGATTGGAGACATTTGTTCATTTCTAAAATTGCTCGGTAATGAAATAAGGACAGATGCAAAATGGAGCAAAAATCGTAGCTTGGAAACGGTATTTCGTATTTGGAGTGGGTTTTCTGTAGGCAATGTTAACGGACGTCATAAAAATAGGGATGATACTTGGTACTCTTCATTCAGGTGTCCTTTAAGGCAATTTACTTCTTCGTATGTAAATTTCTTTTTTTTTACCGCGGAGGAAAGAAAATACAAAGATTAGGCTTTCGTGAACATCAGGAAAAAATATAAGTTCTTATGGGACTCCGGAGTCCTTCTAACTCTACCAGATTTCTGGTGTTGCCAGATTTGGGATGAGCTACTTGCCAGTAAAACAAGCAATTCCCGTGTCGCTGGAAAAAAGGATCGCGAAAACCCTGAAACAATTGGCAGAAAAGGAAGAAAATATTTTTTTTTTAAATCCCATTTCTTGGGAACCGACCTCTCTTTTTGGGATCCCAAGACGTAAGTGGAGGGATACCTATGACATCGCAAAAATGTCCATCTGTCCGTCTGTCCCTCTGTCTGTGAGCACGATAACTCTCGAAGGGAATGAGATATTTTGATGAAACTTTGTGTGAGTATTCATTGGGTCAAGGGTAAGGTCAAGTTCGTAGATGGGCTCTGTAGCCCTACATTCAGGGGTGGGGGAGGGGGTTCAAATTAAGCGACAAACACAATATTTTTCAACAGCTAATGTGATAGTCTATTATAGAGTAAGAAAACATGCTGAGCACGATAGTGAAAACCATTTTCTCGCCGGAAAAGTAGTTCGTCCGGAATCCGGCAAAATCCGGAAAGCTGGTTAAAAGTAAAAGTTTTATTTGAAGTTGATTAAATATTCGATTTAGAGGGAAGAGGATATGCTGAACACGATGGTCAAAACCATTTTCTTGCCGAACAAGTAGTTCGTCCGGAATCCGGCGAAAATCGGAAAGATTGTTAAAAGTAAAAGATTGATTTGACGTTCATTAAATGTCCGATTAAAGGGTAAAAAGACATGCTGAACACGATGCTGAAACCCATATTCTTGCCGGACAACTAGTTCACGCGGAATCCGGCCAAAACCGGGAAATTTGTTAAAAGCAAAAGTTTGATTAGATGACAGATATGGGGGTAAGAAGAGAGGCTGAGTCTGTTATGTTTTACCCGGACATGTAATTAGTCCGGAATCCGGTTGTAACCGGAATTTTTTTTTTTTAAAGCCAAAGTTTTATTTAAAGTTGATTAGATGTATTGTTTGTTAAGGAGTTAAGGAGATACGACGGATTCGATTCTGAATTTTCTTTTTTTGCTGGACTAGTAGTTCGCTCGGAATTCGGGCGAAACCGGAAATTTGGCAGAAGCAAGGCAGGAAGTCTCGGTTAGTATCGTCAAAATAGATATGGCTTATTGAGGTATATCTGAACTTGGTTTTCTCCGATGATTAGCCTCGCGATGACAGGATCTGGCGAAGACAAGACCCAGTTGTCTGAATCAAATATTAGATTTTTGGGATCCCATCGGCACCTTTGGTCTTGTTTATACAGTTTTTACTGCTTCCCGGCTGTCGGATGTACAGATGATCCCAACAGTAGCCGTCAGGATGTTTTCAGAGAGTGCATTCGTGTTACTACAGTCCGAAGGGAAAACCCTGAAGGCATCTTACGGCAGGGTCTTGGCTATACAAAACAACACCATAGGTTTCGATGGGATCCCAAAAATTCAATATTTGATACAGACAACTGGGTCTTTTCTTCGCAGATCCAATCTTTGCCAGGCTCACTGAACATTTTACTGTTAAAATTCAGAAACAGAATAAGCACAAATAGCTAATCATCTGAGAAAACCAAGTTCAAATGTGGGTTCAGCATGTGTGTTTACCCCTATAAGTCATATCTGTTTTGACAAAAACTTCCTGCCACTTCTGCCAATTTCTGTTTCGGCCGAACTCCGGAACTACTTGTCCGGCGAAAAAAGAAAGCTCAAAAACGAACTCAGGGTATCTTCTTTCCGCAATAATGAACATCTAAACAACTTCAAATAAAAAATTAACTTAGAACAAATTTTCCAGCTCCAGCCCGATTCCGGTCGAACTATATGTCCGGGTAAAAAACGATTGTCAGACAGAGATTCAGCATCTCTTCTTACCCCTAAATCGGATATCTTCAACTACAAATAAAACTTTAACTTTTAATAATTTTCCGGTTTTGGCTGGATTCTGGGCGAACTATATGTCCATCTAGAAAATTATTTTCACATAAGTGTTCAGCATTTCTTCTTGCCCTAAATCGAACATTTAATCAGCTCCAAATAAATTTTTTTTAACAGACTTTACGGTTTGGGCCGGATTCCGGGCGATCTACTTGTCCGTCGATAAAATGGTTTTCACCATCGTGTTCAGCATGTTTTCCGCCCCCTAAATCGAACATCTAATCAACTTCAAATAAAACTTTTACTTTTAACAAACTTTTCGGTTCTGGCCAGATTCCGGGCGAACAAGTTGTCTGATGACAAAATGTTTTTCACCATCGTGTTCAGCATGTCTTCTTACCCCATCATCGACTATCACATTGCTGTTTCAAAATATTTTGTTTGCCCCTTAATTTGAACCCCCACCCCTAAATGTAGGGCTACAAAGCCCATCTACGAACTTGACTTGTCCGATGACCCAACGAATCTTCACACCAAGTTTCATCAAAATATCTCATTCCCTTCGAGAGTTATCGTACTTACAGACGGACGGACGGACGGACAACTTCTGCGATGTCATAGGTATCCCTACACTTGCGTTTTGGGATCCCCAAAAAACAGATCCCACATTTTTGTCCCGTGTCAATGCGTAAGTGGAGATATACCTATGCCATCGCAAAAGTTGTCGCGATGTCATAGGTATCCCTCCATATACGTTTTGGGATCCCAAAAAAAACAGATCCACATTTTTGTCCCGTGTCAACATGAAATTTTGCTATTCGAATAATGAGTTTTCGGTACACAGCAATTATTTGAAACTGAAGGGAAACCTATACATTATGATGACGCCGGATTGGCACAGAAAAAGTTGTTGTCTGACATGGAAACGCCTCACGGTCTTCGAGCAGAAGCAGCAATCAAAATTGAGGAAATCAGGGGTTGACGATGCCACAGTCCCAAGCTTTTGTAGGATGGAAATCGAACGGTATGGTTGAAAGATACAGAGGCACAGTGAGGCTTAACCTGCTTGACCATTCTTCGGCCATATGGGCTGGGATAAGCGCGGGTCTGGCCTCTACGGCCACACAAGACCAATCCTTGATATAAAAGGATATATTTGAGATGTCACCAAAGTCAAGCCGCAGATGCAGTTTACCTGATTGTTCTAGTGTTTCATCAGAAGTTCCTATTAGAAGTTTTTCTTTGTGGAATAGTGTTGTGAAGCTCGATTAGCTTGCTTTAAAATGTACCAGAATATGCAATAAGCTTATAAAACATAACATAGCTGCAAAAATCATTCAAAAACAAATAACCTATTCAAATCTGAATTATACAAGCTGATTTATGCATAAAATAAAGATCTACTAAGTACTACAAGAAACATCACTTTTATCTTTGTCCAAGCTAGTAAATTGAGCATGTACTGCCCCGAAAAATTACGATATCACAGAGAGGAAACTGTAGAAAAAGCTGCTGATCTAAGGGGTAAGCATCGTTCCTAGGTTGTTACAGAGTGGGAGTGGGGTAGTTTGATGTGCCCATTGAACTTTAACAACCAAAGACGGGTTCATGCGGCAACCCGGACGAGGTTAGTCGCTTCCCAAATCGAAGCGGGGCTGTGATTAGGGGGTAGAGAAATAAAGAAGAAGAAAGATAAAAGATATTTAGAAAAAGTGTTGATAAGATTATTAGTGAATTAAATGGACAAAATGGGGAAAATATCGTTCTTGGCTCAGACCGTCCAAGGTCGGTTATGGATTCAAGATGTCTCATTATTTCGAATCGACGGTAAATACTCCTTCAGACCAAGCTGACTGCGAAACATATATAAAACAATTGCTCAAAACGGAAAAGTCCCGACAATCCCGACAATATCAAGACAATAGATTTGTTTGACCCTTGACAAAAATGGCCAAAATATTGATGTCGATTTTTTAAACTAAAGAACCTGAACCTGAAATACCGTCGCCAGATTACCGTATTGAGCCGCTGCTTAATCGATGTTGAAAGTATTTTTAGCTTAAAAAAAAATCCCAAATTTGAAACCGCTCTCCCATAATGCTACGAGGGGATGGCCTAAAAAGAGGCACGGCACGGCACAGCGCACGATGCACGAGAAATAAAAAGAGATTAGCAAGTATTAAAAGTAGACAAATAAGTGAGAGTCTGTAACTCTAGAACCTAAGAGAAGGCACGTTACAACAATTTTCCTGCCTCTCACACTGAAGCCTGAAAAGGGCTCTATTAATTTTCGTGCCTCTTTTTAGTACTCGTGCCTCCTATACTATGTCGTGCCGTACCATGCCTCTTTATAGTCGATCCCGACTACGAGCGCCACCTTCGAACGTGACCTTTGCTTTGACCGAAAAGATCCTCACAAGTTCAGAATATCTCAACTTCTTTGTAATCATGCTAAAAGTCACACGAATTGAAGGGCAAACTTTTCGATTTCAAAGGTATCCAACCACTACGTATTGGGATCCGGTTAAAAAGAACCCTAGTGCTATTAAGGTTGAAAATAAAATTGATTGATTGAATGATTTTTTTCTTAGATTTTTTTTTTCTTTTTAGATTTTGGTATTAAAGGTTAATTGAGAGAGAGTGTTCTTGTCCTTTTTCTTTTATTTTTTTTATGAAATTGAATATAGGTTGAGAATCAGAGGATTTGCAGTCGTCCATCATCAGGCTTTTTTAGCCTTCCCCGGGTGGTTGCGTGTTTTTATAGTTTATTTTGTATTTAGTAGTAAATAAAGCAAGTCAAGTCAAGTCAAGTAGAACAACACCGAAGTCATACTCATGGCTGTACGCACGAAGTCCAACAAAATGTTGTGACAGTGACATTTACACTGCAAAACCAGATGTGTTAGGGATAAAACTGGATCTGGCAACTAGAAAGAAGAGAGGGTAGTAGTCCTTAAAGACCTGCCCATCTGATCCCATTCCTCTCTAGGGAAAATGCACCATCGGATTACTCCTATTATATTGATTGATAAGAAACTATTGGAAAGAGGATGGGTGCTCAAGCACAGAAGATAATCAATAGAAGAAAGCGGAAACACGGGAGATGAAAGGTAGGTCAGGGAGGAAGGGCAAGGTCGTTTCAAAGGTGGATAATAAACAGTTAGGCAAACTTGAAGACGGTAGCAATATTATCTGTAATTTTCCTTCGACCGAAAGTATTAAGGCGGAACGGTACTTTAAAACTCATAAAGAGCAGGTATACGCTTTTCCCATGTTAATTGAGAATATCTGTTTCAAGCGTGTCAAGCCAAATTGACGGTGGCGGAAAAATTCCAAAATAGCCATTCTGAAGTGCTTTTTACGGGCTACAAAATGTTTGGAGCAGTTTTCAAAGCCGACACACCTTTTGCTAGGTAGGCTAGAAATAAGAAAAAAAGTGTCTTGTCTGCCAACTGGCTGTCAACGAACTGGGTAAACTCTGTCGCTATAAATTTGGTATCGTCTGGCAGAGCAATGAATAAGCGACCAAACGTTTGGAATGGATTTTGTAATTTTAATTTCTTGTAGTTTCAGTCCCTTCTTTCCTCCAAGAAACACATTTTTCTCATTTCGTTTCCATACCATGGGCTGTTATCGCAAGGAAGCATCAAGATCTGTAACCCTGTTGGGACAGCAGAGGCTATTCACAGGGGGTCAAGAGAGAGATTATGAAAACGGATCATTATGCCAGATTAAAAACCAAATAATTCAAAGAACTTTCAGTAATATGGTACGTTTCATTAAGTGAGTTGAAAAAAGAGAAAAAAGAACAAGAGAGGTGATCACTTGAGAAGTGGATGGATTCACAGGGAGCGACTTGAAGTAAAATATAAGACTAGGACGCCCGACTTTGCCTAAAATACGTGCTTAAAATGTCCGTCTGTCCGTCTGTCTGTGAGCACGATAACTCTCGAAGGGAATGAGATAATTTGATGAAACTTGGTGTGAGGATTCTTTGGGTAAGGTCTTTGGGTAGGGTAAGGTCAAGTTCATAGATGGGCTCTTTAGCTCTACATTAAGGGGTGGGGTGGGGGGGGGGGGCAAATTAAGGGGCAAGAAAAAATATTTTTAAAAGCTATTGAGATAGTTGATTTAGAGGTAAGGAGACATTTTCTGGAAAAATTACGGCCAAACTGCTCAACTTCAGACAAACTGTGACTTTTAGCTAAGTTTCCGGTTTTGGCTGGATTTCGGCTGAACTATTTGCTCTGCGAGAAAATGATCATTACCCCTACATCGACCTCTAATCAGCTTTAAATAAAACTGTTGTTACGGTTTTGGCCGGATTCCGGGCGAACTGTATGTGCGGACTTGTATACACAGATTCACCATGCCTTCTTGCCCCTGTATCGGACCTCTAATCAACTTCAAATAAAACCATTACTTTTAACAAATTTCCGGTTTTTGACGGATACCGGGCGAACTGAATGTTTGGTGTGAAAATAATTTGCATATATGTATTCAGCATGTCTCCTTACTTTTGTATTAAAAATGTTGTATCAAAAGGTTTCATCGGTTAGATATTCGTTACTGGAGTAACAAGTGCTGTAAGCTCATGTGGCACTTGCACGGGTTGAGATGTATCGTTTGATCAAAAGTACTTTTTGACTTTGCGGTTTAGATGCGCGCCCTAAGGGAGCTACAATTTCATTTGTAAGCAAAACCCGTGAGATAAAAACGATAATGGGCTCATGGGGATCATGAAAATGTGTATTTTGCTTAAAGTATTTTTCTTACTTTGCGGTCAAGATTGGTAATTCAAAGAATAGTCTGATTTGGACAGTGGCGATTTCCGAGCCAGTCTTGTCGAATCTCTAACATTCCAGTCAAGTATAATCGTCCTAGCACATCTGGAAGTACCTTAACTCGCGATTACCGGAATTCCGGACCCTCCCACCCTCCAACTCCCCCCACAGTTTCCGGAACCAATCCGATTGTATAAATGATTTAACCAGAGCATCTGTTCCCACAAAGTTCCATCCCGATCTCTCCAGTCTAAGTGGGTCACGTATCCCCCCCCCCCCCCAGTAGTTGTCGGATCTGGTCCGGACATAGAAAGGTCATCAGAGACATGTCCTCTGTTCAATTACTAATTTCACTCGAATCCGATCACCCGTTCGAAAGTTACGCATGACTCAATATTCCGGGTTCCCCTTCCCTCCACTCCCCCAATATTATCGGATCGATAATTTCTTTTATTTCCAAGTCAGTTTGATCCGGTCCCTGCTATACCTTCCAAGTTTCGTCGTGAAAATCCCCAAAACCACCATCACCGGAATCCCCCCACCCCCACCCCCGCGAGTGTCCGGACCCAGTCCAGTTATGTAAACGATTTATCTAGAGCAGATGCTTGTTCATCCCAGCAAGTTTCACTCATCCCTCAATTCTAACCATTTCTCGAGATTCCCCCCCCCCAAATCCTCCGTAGCTGTCGAATCCCGTAGAGACTTCAAATGGGACATATGAGATACATCATCTGTTCAGTTATTAAGTTTCATTCCGATCCGATCACCCGTTCGAAAGTTACACACTAATGAATTTTCCGGATTCTCTTTTCCGTCCAATCCCCCCCCCCCTTCCGGATGGTCTGATCGGGAAACCGATTATCTTTAAGTTAGTTTGGTCGCCAAGTTTCATCGTCCTAGCACATCTGGAAGTACCCTAACTCAAAATAGTGTGACAAACAAACTCGGACAGACCGGCAGACGGAATTGCGGTCGGGATATGGCACTTCAGGCAGAGGCTGCAAGTGCCATAAAAATATATGCTGAAAGTGCTGTAACCGTTTCTGAACTATCTGACAAGTAATAAGAATGGAAATTTCGAAATGAACACCTTGTTAAATCAGAATATTTCGACTAACAACGGTATTCCGGTAGGGATCTGACCACAATCGAGGTAATCTGACGTTGATAAAATAATATATTTCCGCATTCCCCCTCCCTCTAGCCATGATGGTTGGGTCGGGAAGTGGCTACTTCCAAGTTGCTTGGTCGGGTCCCGGATGTGCCTGCCAAGTTTCATCGTCCTAGCACTTATGGAAGTAGCCTAACTCGAGAACAGTGAACCGACAGACAGACACGGTGAACACGATTATGACAACCATTTTCTCGCCGGACAAGTAGTTCGCCTGGAATCCGGCCAAAACCGGAAAGTTTGTTAAAAGTAAAATTTTATTTGAAGTTGATTAGATGTTCGATATTGGGGTAAAGATACATTGAATTTGTTGTTTAGCTTTATTTTATTGCCAGACAAGCAGTTCGCCTGGGATTCGGCCGAAACCGGAAATTCGGCTGAAATACGGCAGGAAGTTTCGATCAGTTTCGTCAAAAATGGTATGACGTATAGGGGTAAACACAAATGGTGAATCCATATCTGAACTTGGTTTCTCAGAGGATTAGCTATTTGACCTCAAGCTGTTTCTAAATTTTAATAGTGAAATGTTCAACGAGTCTGGCGAAGACTGGACCTGGCGAAGGCAAGACCCAATTGTGGATCAAATATTAATTTTTGGGATCCCATCGAAACTTTTGGTCTTGCTATGTTTTGGGATCCCACAGCGACTTTTAGACTTGTTACTCGAAATCTGTTTCCGACTTTCGAAGATTTTCAGTGTTTTGACTGTTAGATTCTTTTACTTGACGATAAGTGACGCTTTTACTCGACAAGTGAATTGGCGAACTGGTTGCTTCAGGCACTTCAATGACTGCGAAAAAGCAGCAGCCAAAAGGTCATTCAGATGCAATTTAGTGTCAGTCTCTCGACCCAATTCCCTCTGATGACCTCTGAGACATAGATAAACATCGCACAGAGGGAGTCCTTTGACTTTGACCTGTTCACCGACCAAAACCCATGCTGAATCTGCAATAACGAGTTTCGACTACCGTTCCCCCTTAAAATATTATGAAAAAGATGCGATTACATTCACTAGCTTCAGTTGCTAATAAGTCTCTAACCCTTTGCTGATCGCCTGTTACTTATTTCGATGTCGGGATTCTTAAGTTCCCTCCATGATTGGTAAAAAATCATCAGTGAGTAAGCTGTAAGGATACTTCCCCCTCCTTAAGGATGACCTCTCCCAAACACATAAGGTAAGATCCATCTGGTTTATTAAATTATTTTACAACAGGCCTCCCCCTCTAACATTTATTTTCGTGTCTTTTCTGACGGACGTTGGCTGACAGCTCGAACCCAACCATTTAAATCACCACAAAGTCCAGGTCCCTGTCATACGGGTCAAAAGGCAGAAATGGCAAAAGACCGTTAGAAGAAAGCCACCGCCATCGCAAGTGCATTTTTGGTGGTGGGGGGGGGGGGGGGGGGTGCAGAGCCAAAATTTTACCGAATCTTTAAAAAAATTTACCGAATCCTGGAACTAAGAATTTGAGCTTTAAATTATGGAACAGAAACGATCATGTAGGAAGAGTAACAAAGACGACACGCCAACTATTAGGCAGCGTTCTGGCGAAGCCATATAGACAATATACTGCCGGACTTGACTGCAGAAACAGCTTCTACCTGTTATAGCCAATAGAAAATTAAATCGAGCGCCGCATGCGAAAATTTTCGAAATCAATTTTTTTTTTTCTGTAGGCTAAAATCTGACTGCTTCTCTTACAAATTCTGTCATGTACAGTTAATTAAATACCGAGACTCTAAGAGGTTCCACAAACCGGATGGAGCGACGTTCCGGCAGCTGCAGCAACTGTAGTCTAATCAATATACTACCCATAATCACATAAAGTGAGCGTTTAGTTTTTTTTTTGCTTTCAATTTTAATCTTTATTTCCATCCAAATTCTAGCTTTTATGTTTCGAAATCTCAATCCTAAAACTGGCTTGAAACCACCGTCAAATGACGCGCTCTTCCACAAAACAGAGAATATTACGAAAAGTGCTGCAGGCGAAATTTTCGAAATATTTATGAATAGATATTCTTTTTGGGATCCAAAATAAAAGTACGGACTATCGATAATATCATAGATCATCCCTTTTGTCTGCGACCAGTGCTTCACTCGACCTCTTCTGACTTTCGAGGTTCGTGGTAACTTCCGAATCCTGGCAATTATTGAGAATAAATTACCAAATCCCAGTTATTATACCAAATAAGTTTAGACCGATGGCATGTTCGGAATTCTGTACAACTAGCGTATCCCGGTTATTATACCGAATTGTTTTGGTATCGAAAGACTACCGAACAATATTCATATTCGGTATACTTTCGTCGAAACTGGAATAAAGTCAGTATTCGTGGTTAACTTCCTAATCCTGGAAATTATACTGAATGAATTACCGAATCCCAATCATGAGACCGAATAATTTTGAACCAATAGCTTATTCGGGATTCTGTGTAACTACAGAATCTCCATAAATATACCGAATAGTTCCGGCATCGAAAAATTACCAGTAAGTTCTCTCACCAAATTCGTGATAACTACTGAATACTGGCATATATACCGAATCCCGATCATGATACCGAAGAGATTTGTACAGATGACCTATTTAGGATTCTGTATAACTACCGAATCCCCGTTAATATATCGAACAGTTCTGCTATCGAAAAAATACCGAACAATTTTAGTGACACGTTCATTGTCTAGCTGGAGCGGTTTAAGCCTGAAAAGGAACCTTGCCAAAAAGAGCCGAAATATTGCTCTAATAAAATGTAGCTGACTTATCCGTTTTGCGTCGTCAAATATGATTCGCATTCAGCTTGGGCTGAAAGAAATTTTAGTGAAGTTTTGGGCCGGAGGCCGAAATTTTTAACGAACCTCAAAAAGCTGGGGGGGGGGTCTGTACTCCCCCCCCCCTTGCGACGCCCCTGATCATAAGGCTTCAGCCAGCCAATCAGGAGTTTGCCTTTCTGAAGGGAAAATGGACTACGTGACCTACACCCAAAGGAAGTTCTCCCTCGAAAGATTTTCGGGCTGGATTCGGGGAGCTTAATCTAGCCGTTCACCAGCACACTTGTTGGTACAGGAATTCAAAATGTATAACTAAAGTAAGTTTATTTCTTTAGATCCATCTTCCTCCGACACCCTCGCCGAACTCTGCTCAACTCATCTCATCTTATCTAACATACAGTTTGCCAATCAATGCCTTCTTCAACACAACCATTATACCACTGCTCGTCCTCTTCCTTCTGACTCGCCGCCTACCAGTTATCTAACGATTATATTTTGTATCCTCGTATAATTATAATAGCCATGTACTTGCGACTTGAGTGTACGAATTAAGACATAGAAAGCGGGTAGATTGTTCACCACAGCAGATAGGAAAGCAAGAACCAAACATACGCCTTGCCGAACGCTACCGTCTACGCTACCTAAACAACCCCTCAATCCGGCGGCTTCTCGCCAAGCCACCAAGTAAGGTCGCCTTCGCGTCCCATGCCGTGCGATACAGTCGATCGTAACCCGTACACGCGCACCCTACTTCATAAGGGGTTGCCAAAGAAGTAAACCACCGAATGGAACCTTCAAAAGCAATGGCATATTTGTGATCTTGGATTTGAACTTGTAAAGAGTTCATGCTTGCTAAATTTTGTATGTCTTTTTTCACTACTGTCTTGATCGAAATGGGTTGCTATTGAGGAGACGTGAAACACTGTCTCGCCAGGAAGGTGATCCACAACAGATGGTGGTTTGAGTGAAGCAAAAAGAGTACCCATTACTATTCACTTAAAGAGGATTGTGAAAATGCGTTACTTCGTTGCTCCTCTAATCACGAATTATCGATTTTACTTTAGTGGAATTTCCCTGTCGGATTTGTGGTTTTGTCATATCGCAAGTTTTCCAGGCGGAAAGCAAACTTACGTCTCATGATAACGAGCGGAAGTAGAAGCTCTGATGACTCGTCCATCGCATTA
The DNA here is from genome assembly GCA_023053575.1 of Branchinecta lynchi. Taxonomy (NCBI): domain Eukaryota; kingdom Metazoa; phylum Arthropoda; class Branchiopoda; order Anostraca; family Branchinectidae; genus Branchinecta; species Branchinecta lynchi. The sequence goes on along the minus strand of JAKZAP010000011.1, from coordinate 19,652,608 downwards.
TGTTTGGAATCGTATACCTAAAGACACCTGGACCCAACTGTCAAATCAAAAGAGATAAGTGAACACCTTCTGTCACCATCCAGCCACTTTCCTGCCCACTGCCCAATGCGCCAGCTTTTTCAGTAAATTTACTGTTCGTTTCACTTTGTTGTTTATTTATTGTTATATGTCTATTTGTCCTTTTTTGTTATTGTATACATTGAGGAAATGCCTTTTTTTTATTTCTTGTTATGCGTTTATTTTCTTTTTTGTGTATTTACTGTGCAAATGCCTAACTATTACGCTGCGGGTAATAAAATGAATCATTCATTTAAAAGCCCACGATTGGATTGTACAATTCTTGAACCAACGCTACAAGCAGTACTCCTGAAACCAACCTCCCTTTAATTTCAAAATGAGCGAAAGCTTTCAGGTGGTTAGTGTGTTTTTGGCGTCCGACTGATCTAGCTCCCATGCCAACGTTAACAGGTGAAGCAAAATAACAAACAGTAGTCGGAAACTCGACAAAGAACTCATTTTTCATCAGAATGTCATTTAGTCGATACAGGCAAGACCGATCACCAACTAAAAAAGCGAATCGAGAAATCCTGTCATAAATCTGATCATAAGGGGGCGAAAAAGATAAGTAAGAAGAGAATCGGCAACTACTCGCCCGATCCTGTATTCAGAAGAAATAGGTATTTTTTTTTTTTTTGTATCTCCCGTCATTTGAAACAGAAAAAGGACGGAGTACAAAAACGAAAAGAAAAACAAAACAAAAGCAAGACGTAACACTTTCATAGGAAACACAAAAAAATGACTAAAAACTGAACACGATTACATACATATACACTTAAACTCTGAGAATTTTGCTCCACGGGTGGGACTGGGTTTTTGGGTTGTACTTGCTAATCAGGTTAGAGATAGCAAGCTCAGGGCCTCTTATGTTATATATTTTCGTCATTTTCGGTATTTTTTGTCCAAGGAGGGAGCCGAGGTAAGTATTTGGAGAATCAGAAGACAGTGGAACCGAGTTTATCTTTTTCACTAGCTGAAACTTGGCTAACAATGCCCACAATCACAATACCCACGACTCAAAATGCCCGCGATAAATGCCAACGATTCATAACATCCACGCTCTAAATGCGCTCGGTTCAAAATGCCCACGACTCAAAATACCTACGACTCAAAATGCCCACAGTTCAGAATGCCCACGATTTGATTATTTGCGGATTTGATTATATCAGTCCGTAGTAATACTGGAAGTAGTGATGAGTGAGAAAATAAAGGAGCAGACCGAGTAGGCTATCAGAACGGTGATGATCGTGTACTGAACTGGAATAATCTCAATCATAATGTAAGAGTATAAACTCTGCCGAATTCTGAAAAAGGCTGAATCCCAAACAGCGATCTCAAAAATGTTATTTTTTATTATTAATAATTCTTACCTTCATGGTGCAAGATTTGGATGGCCTAGTTTCACTTTCTGTGTTGGAACATGCTCCGGCTTTTGGTGTAATAAATTATGTTATGTTATATGATATTTCTTCGTACTTCCAAACAAATTATTCTGACTTGATCAACAAACAATAAACAATCCTTTTCAATATCTTTCCGTGACAATCCTGTCCTTTTTAATCTCAATGTCCGTTGTTCCAGGACATTTTGGCCTACCTGCCGACAGTTTGAGCAGTCGGCATTTTGAACCAGGACTTTAGCCTCCCCTATGAGCATTATAAACTGTCAGCATTTTGGGCCGTTGATATTTTAGACGATTTCAATTTCGGGGTCCTCAACCTCAATCGTGGGCATTTTGAATCGTGGGCACTTTGAGTCGTGGACATTATGAGTCGTGGGTATTTGACCGTGGACATTCTGGACCGTGGCCATTGCTAGAATGGGCAAAAAGATCGAGATGGTTTGGGGATCACCTTTTAGATCTGGTAGCCTGATATCGGGGAGTTGAGCACTGGAGAATTAGTTTGACACAAAGGTAAAAAGGAAAAAAAGAAGAAGCATCAACGCAAAGGTCTTCACATGGCCTAGACTACCCTTTTCTTAACTGGACAATTATATACCGTACTAGATTTAGAATCTAGACCCAAGTTTCATTTTGTTTTTAAATTAAGAAAAAAAAAACTCCTTTTGAGCACCAAAAAAACGAATGGCGTTTCTTAGATGATTGTTTCCGCGGTTACTTTCGGGGGGGGGGGTGCCTGCTGGTCCGACAAAAAAGTACAAAAAACCCATAGATCAGAGGGAAAAACCTATACAAATCGTTCTTTGAGTGTGTGTTCGGGGGGGGGGGTCAACCCCCTAACCCCCCCCCCCCCCCTGGATACGGCCTTGGTCGTCGTCTACCACCGAAACAGCTTTCTTAGACGTTGACGCCACCGAAGGTCACGAATGTGAATGAATGTGACTAGTAATGAATATGGAACACTTTTGGTTGACCATATCTTTAATCTGATACGATATTCGAGTTCAGCACATAAAACTACATCATATATGTGTTTCCCATGAAGAAAAACACTTAGCCTTGCGAAAATCGAGAATTTTCGGCTGAAAAATAAATAAAATACAAAAAGCTAAAAAACACGAATTTTGCACCCCGCTAGGTTTTGCTATTATCGTGCAATTTTTTTTCTCTACAAGATGGTGTAAAAATAATTTCTGTTGCAATTTGTGTGCGGTCAAACCTTATATTGACTGTACTAATATGATGAAATGGATGATGAGGAGTGGATGGTTAAAGTAATGAAAGATGAATGTTTTACGGGAGTTCGATAGTTGGGAAAGTTCCTTAAGCGGTCGATGAAGCATCGAGAAAGGTTTATTTAGTTGGAATTTGGTGAAAAGATATTTGTTTAATTTTGTTTTTCTTGTACTGTATTGCCATGGCCCTCGGGCGTTTTGTGCAAATATATATCATAAAGTGTTGTTTAAAAGGAACAAGACCCCGCCCTAATTTACTGCAGCTTGCCGAGGACCGAAGGTGAATGTGGGGCTGAAACTGGTAATGAGTAAATATTAAGGATTCTTGTTGTGTTTAGTGTTCACGTTTAATTGTTTTTTATTTAAGTCATAGGCTAGGTGGATAATTGTCAGTTGTTGTGTTTAGTTATATATTTATTAGATACAGGTAGTATTAATAAATTGCAGCACAAGCCCTTTGCAATAGGATATTAGTAATATTATTTTATTTTATTTGCAATGTTTTGGTTAAAAATAAAAACCTATCTACCTACCTACTGCTTAGAAGCAGAACGGCTTATGTGATTGCTAAGGTTTGTTGTCTCGGAATACATTGTAATATACTACTTTAAAAGAAATACATAGACATAGACATTTTTTTTTATTTCATCAAAAACATATAAATTAAACAAATAATTTACCATTAACGGCAGCTTCTCATTCCTGTGGCCGCAAATTCTAACCACCATGACATTGTAATATACTACTTTAAAAGAAATAGATTGTAATATACTACTTTAAAGTAATAGATTTTAATATACTACTTTAAAAGACCATGCATCTCGCTTTGTATGACAAACACGGCAAAATTTGCATAACCGGTCTTCAGAACAACTAGCGCTTCGGAATTGATGAGCAGAAGCCTGTTACGTCACATCGAGAAAACACACGGCAAGCGTAAAATCCTTACAATGTATATATAATACACCTATGAATCCAGTATCTCGGCCTTGAGAACGGATGGAAATATAACGGAAAAGATAGAATTATTATATTTTATCTTGTGTTAGTTCGCGTTAAAACACAAGATAAAATAACAGTATAAACACACAAAATTTAGACATAATTACTAACTGGGCCTGAAATACAATAGGTACGACAGGTCCTTTGAAGGGTTAAGCTTGGACGATCGGAGAACCAAAATCAGTTATGCCCATTGTGCTTTAAACCGTAAGAGCTTGGCCACACTGGGCTCAAAAAGCCGCCTATTCGACAAACAACTGAAAATCCCGAGGGACGTGAGATTTGATGGCTTCGTGGCAGCTTGGGAATAATGAAATTAAGGGTCAATTAGTGTTTGTAACATAATTAGAAACGCTGTTTTGCTCTAATTGATCTCCTGAATTTAAAATGACAACATTCAGAATAAGTTGTATCTTGTTCTTTTTGTTTTTTTCTACTTTTGCAAACCAAAAAGCCAGGAAATGAGCCAAGTGTGACCAAGCTCTAAGGTTTTTAAGGCAGCGAGTTAGTGTCACCTTGTCCAGTTTCAAACATCGGTAGAGCCAAGATTAACTCGGAACTGCACCAGATGGCAGCAGAAATAGTGAACCGAGTGCCAAATCGGTTCCAACCAGATTCTGATTCACTAAAGAGGTCTGTCTTCAGAAATACAATGAATGGAGCCCTGAACAAATTATGACGTTATTTGTGAGGGGGTGTGCACTCGATGTGCACCAAAAGGGAAGGGGGCTTGGCCGTGAGGCGGAATCCTTGGGCAGTAAAACGCAGTGGAAAATTTCTGGCCAAGGAAACATGCCAATTCACAAAAAAAAACATGAAAAAAAAGAAATTCGGAACATTCCAATTCCCGCCTATGTTAGCCTAGGGCTATTAGGGTTGAAATAAAATGTATTGGTTGATTGATGCCTAGAGCCCAAACCTAAAAACGGGCCAAAGTGTTTTGGGGGGCCAAAGGCCAAAGTGTTTTGTTAAACAAAACAAAAAAAGTATGGTGCTACTTAACTATTGCGTTTTAAGTATGCTTGTATGTTTTCTAAAGTTAGAGTACGGTGCATAGTACAGTTTTTTTTTTTTCTAGGTTAACAAAAAAGGGGGTCCAACCCTGTTAACTGGCTATACGGGGCCTGGATCTTCATATTCGGGCCTAGGTAAGAGAACACTTGTTAGTATTCGTACAATTTTACGTCATAATCCCCTCACGGGCAACATCATAATTTAAAAAAATATCTATTCATCCTGCTCACCATCTATATTATGTTTTTCATGAGTATTTAGGCCCACGTAGTGATTCAGGCTGAACTGTCGTGTATTTATTTTTTTTTAACTTGTTTGTTTTTCCTTTTTTTTCTTTTACCCCACTTTCGCCTTGTGGGATACCAACAGATATTTTTTGTATGTATAATTTTGCCTTCTTTGTTGAATTTTTTACTACTAAGGTTAGGGAAGCGAATTTTGTTTAGTGAGTAGCAACCCAGCCTACTGTAGACCAACTAAAAATTACCAATGTCCCAGCGATGCAAAATAATCTAGCGGTTACCTCGCCTTCGACTGCGATGGGTTATTTTCAATGGCCGTCTCAGTGTTATTTTCCGATATCGGGGTTATTTTCCGATATCAGCATCGATGTCGAAGGTTAACCTTTAATATATATTGAGATAGATATTACTTACATTTTCCTGCCCAGTGCGCAGATAAAACTCATCACCATCATTTTCGTTCGAGTAGTTTTTTCCCTGAGCAACCTGACCATGCTTATGAAACCCGTCATAAATGGAAAATGCAACACCTTAAATTAACCACTGAGAGGTCGCGGTTCTCCCCATATTTTTCAATCACGGGTTCATGGCATCTTTATTTACATTATATTGATATAAATAAATCTCTTCCAAATATAAAAAAGCAACTTCATTCTATAATTATAAATAAGTTCAAGAATCATCGATAAAAAAAAATTAAAGTAAATTTTTATTTGTTTTGTTGTTGATATGTTTTGGTTGGGGTCCATATTAGTTGCCGGCCATCGGTAACCCTCGCTTGCGCATTGGGTATTTTTGTTGTTGTGGGATTTCGGGTTGATCTTGCCGAGTGTCGGTGGGTTTGTGGGGCGGGTTCCCGTCTGGTGGTGAGTCATGGAATTATTAACATTTATTTATATAATTAGTTATAGGTAAAATATGTTTGTTATATATTGTACCGGGTTTTTGTCAATCGACCTTGTGTCCCCGGCTTGACCCTATTTATTTCGATTTTATACAGAAGTGTAAATTAAACCTTGAACCTTGAACCATCATCATATCGCACAAAATATTTTATCCTGACCACTATTTGGCAAGAGAGAACATTCCCAATAGCAAAATCCAGTCGAGTTTAACCTCCAGATTTTAATGTTCAACCTGTCTTCAAACTGTTACGACCGAATAAAAACGTTAATCGGCCAAGTCCCATAAATCTTAAAAGTACGCATAAAACTCAACGAAAGAGACTGCAGTAACCACACAGTAAAATATGGTCAGCAAAACAGAAATACATTAAATCTCTGAAAGGATTTATCTGGGAGTAAGAATGCTTCGATATCACACACGCAAAGAAATTAAATAAGTAATGAAAACTGATAAATAAGTAATGAATATAATACCGTATTCCTTACTAAAAGGTTGCAACGAAAGGTTGGATTCGGTGCACTGAAGGAGCCATTATTTTATTCTGTTTTCTTTGACCATTCTTACCCCACATATGAACCAATGTCGAGCAAGAATGGAAATAAAAATTGGAGGAGACTGAAAATATTCACAAGAATGAATAAAATGCTGATACTGGAAACTTCCAGCTATTATTTTCCTAATTGTTCAATGATGATTCATTCTGCTCATAGAAGGAAATTAAGAATCCGGGCGTAAAAGAACCAAATCTGAATATTTATCTATAAATAATAAAATACTATTTTATGCGTTGTTAAGAAGTTCATTCTCGAAAATCATGTGAGAAGGAGCATTATTAGGAAAAAATACAGTGGGTATTTGAGGTACGTCAAATGAATAAGAAGTGCAAGGGATACTAGAGATAGTGCGTAAACAAAGCAGAGTTTTCACGGTAAAATTCGGTTGCATTGTCAACTTTGCCCCTGTTTCATTTTTTTTCTTTTTTTAGTGTTGTCAATCGCGTTAAATTTTCTTTCTCTGTCTCCATTACTAATTTAAAACATTAAACTCCAGGTAATCATTTGACAACTGAAGGTATAATTTGTAACAGTATAAATTTTATTTAGTACCTTCCAGGTTCTCCTCTGGGTATTGAAGAATTTTTTTTTTTTTTAGCTCATTATTTTCTTAGCAGAAAATTCAAACTAAACGTGTCGCCTGCAGTCTTGTTTGTTTAATGCCCAATGGCTTTAACTTAAATGCATTTACTTATCGTCAACACAATCAACTGAAGAAGCAATAACACACACAAATATTAATATTTAAATATTAATTTTAGTATATTTTAAGTATTATGTGTAAAGGTAAGATCAGTAATGAGGGTAGGGCGACTTCCCTGGTTGCTAGACTTGAGTATTCTGTGTTTCCTTATTTCTAGTTGTTGAAACTTAGTGATTGTGGGGGATTGGTGTGAACCTGAAAGTGAATTTTGAATTTCTTCAGTTGGTATTTTTTGTTTTAATTTTGACACAGAAGAGACTCGTTTATTTGTCAATTAGTTTGGTATTCATCCCTATGTGACGGGCTTTGGAGCTTTGTAAGGGTCGACACGTATTTTGTTCATTTATTTTTGTGTTTAATAAAACCGAATGACGGTCCAAAACAGATATGTCTGACGTATCTGTTCTGCACCGTCAAACATGATTCGCAGTCAACTTGGGCTGAAGGAATATCTAATAAAACTGAACTGGGCTGAACTACAAAATGACACAAAACGTAAAAGTTAGAATGTCCTTCCTAATACAAATATCCTAGCTGAATTTTCCGTTCTTGATCTTTTTTATTTTCAAATATTTCAAATTTCTTTTATACTTTCCTCGTCGTTACAGGAATGTAACTGCAATTTTTTTACCATATGACTCTTGTGCAAAGCTATCTTTCTACGGCTTTGACCATTTATCCACTTTCCGTTTTTTCCGTTTTTTAGACCCGATCAGTCACTTTTTCCATTTTTTTTTTTTTATCCTTTGCGTTTACTGTGTTCTCGAAAGCTCACTGTAATTTTCCTTTTCCGTTTTTTGTACTGCCCTTGCTATTTCCCTTTAATATCTTGTCTAGTGCATTAATAAAATTTCAACATCTTCATCATCATACATGACTCCCAGCCAGCTTTGACCAAAGGAGTATTTAGAAATAGGACAATTTTACTGTTTCCCAGACCGTTCAGTTAATTTTTGCTCGAATTTCCAGAGCAGATGCACTTGCTTTTCGGAGCGGAAACATTTCGGGAAAACTCTGGCCAGACTCCAGACAAGAAAGGTATCGAAGCCAAGACGAGATCCAAAAGGCAATATAAAACTTTAAGTAAATTAGTGTTCTAGCAAGAAAACGAATACCAGGAAGCAAAACAGACGCCGGAGGCGGAAAAAACGAAGGGAGGTCTACCGGTCAACAGCCCTATCATGCGAAAATACAAACACGAAAACAGGGAAGGAGCATCTGGCAAATAAAAAGCACAACTCTTACTAGAAATGATCTTTTCACGTTGAAATGGCCCACACTGTCAGAAGTTTCGTAAGATAACACGAAGATGCACGGTTTCAACAGATAATGCGTAACAGGTAACACTTCGATGTTATCTGTTGTGGCATCAGGAAGAACCGAAAAACTGCCAAAAAGTATCTGCTGAGTTTTCCGACATCATGACGATACAGAATAAAGTCAGTAGATGCTTTTTTGGCTCTTCCTAACAAAGCTTGTTATGCATAATATTTCATGCATAAAGTTTTCAAACACAACAGATAACGTCCAAAGTGTTATCTGTTAAGCGTTATATTTGAAACCGTGCATCCTCGTGTTATCTGTTATGACACTTCTGACAGTGCAGGAATTTCGTTTTTGATATCCGTGAAATTAGTTATTTATTTGTTAGCGCATGTCGACTCTAACCAGCTTTCCCGCTCTCTGACGTGGCGGCTAGACGCAAAATAATTTGAAAACTGAACGTGTCGTGGTTAACATGTGGGAAAACCAAAAAAGAAGATCGACCTGACGATCTAACAAAGCTTGTTATGCATAACATTTCATGCATAACGTTTTCAGACACAACAGATGACATCCGAAGTGTTATCTGCTACGCGTTATCTGTTGAAACTGTGCATCCTCGTGTTACCTGTTATGAAACTTCTGACAGTGCAGTAATTTCGTTTTCGGATATCCGTAAAGTTAGGGATTTACTTGTTAGCGCATGTCGACTCTAACCAGCTTTCCCGCTTTCCGACGCGGCGGCTAGACGCAAAATATTTGAAAACTGAACCTGTCGTGGTTAAATTGTGGGAAAACCAAAAAAGAAGATCGACCTGAAGATCGATCCTAACAAAGCTTGTTATGCATAACATTTCATGCATAACGTTATCAAACACAACAGATGACATCCAAAGTGTTATCTGTTACGCGTTATCTGTTGAAACCGTGCATCCTCGTGTTACCTGTCATGAAACTTCTGACAGTGCAGTAATTTCGTTTTCGGATATCCGTGAAATTAGTGATTTATATTTTAGCGCATGTCGACTCTAACCAGCTTTCCCGCTCTCCGACGCGGCGGTTAGACGCAAAATATTTGAAAACTGAACGTGTCGTGGTTAAAATGTGGGAAAACCAAAAAAGAAGATCGACCTGATGGCCCGCCATGTTATCAAAATTAGAACAACACTCTGAAGCTTCTCATTTCATTTATATGTGAAAAAGTTGTCGGTGGACCCTATAGCTTTCGGAGAAGTTTGCGTCGCGTCACTAGCAAAACTCGGCTCGGCCGAAATAGCGCAAAAAGAAGTACAGCACGAAACAATAGCGAAAGGCGGATATTTCAAACACGTATAATTCCATAAGGGAGCTGATGGAGATGATGTAGCTAGAGATAATGTAAAAGACAGAATAAGCAAGAGAAGTCCTTCAAATAAGCTATACGCTTGCTTTAATCCCACATTTGTTTAGTGTAAGTGTAAGTTTTCCTTTCCCTAAAGTGTCAGGTACAATGACAAAACTGAATATGCGTATCCTCCCTTCCGATTCTTAAATAAAGTCTCTAACCCCATTCCTCATCGCGTCACTCTTTTCTCCAGACTCCGAGATGCCAGAATTCCTAAATTCCATCCATGAGTTTAATGTAGCATCTGTCAATAACTGGGAAATGGCATAATGAACCGCTCCTTAGTTACAGCGGAGTGATACACAATCAAAAGTAAAAGTAAAGGCTTTTTTTAAAGGATTTTATTTTTTATGTCTTTCATCTGTATTTTCTTTCTTGCTTGAAATGTGTTGCTGGGTGACATAAGAAGGTTTGATGTATGAAATCTTGTCGTGTCTAAAAGGTGGTTCACAATTTGTATGAAGCAAAAGCTAAGACATTCGATTAGGATTAAGGCAAATATTTCCATTAATAAATCCACGTTAACAAGTCCTGGTTTTGTCCAACTTTGGCAGTGACCAAATATCCCGTAACGAACTTTCCGCTTGCCCCCCCCCCCCCCACCACCACCACTCACTCAAGGTTGCTGGAATCAGGTAACGAACAAAACATGATAAGGAATATGAGGATAAAGATGGCGTGGAACTGGACAGGTTAGGAACTTCATATGGCAAGGGACAAGTGGGTGGAAAAAGTAGCAAACAAAAACAACCTTATGCAAACCATTGAAGGTTCGCGGAGACGCGACACTTCCCTGCTTTTCCCTAAGTACCCATTTGAATCTGGGTAGACTTATCTTACAGGGAAACACCACGAAATATCGTCCCAGACAAAAAGGTAGGCACCCCTGAGATTTGAACCGGCGACCCTTCAAGACTTCAGCTTCCCAAGCATTCGGCCAGCATGGACAGTGAAAGTGGTTATTAATGCGAATTGCTTTGGCGTTTCAACTTCGTATGTTCGCCTTTGAAAGTTCCACCTTCTGTGTTTTTATTTTGTCATTTCAGTTTCCGAGCTGCCAGTGAAAACGAAAAATGTAAGTACTAAATCAATGACAAACTGGGGCCAAGAATATTAATTATTAATATTCTTGGTTTTATCATCCTTCAAAATTGAAGAGTGGAACAGGAAACACGAACACATCAACACAAAATGAACGAACAAAAAAAAATGATGTCCCCACTTCGCCTGACTTTTCCCCGTCCGATTTTCATAATAGTATGAAACAAAACACAGTCAGCTAGCTCTAAGGCTTGAATTAGTTGCGAGGACTAGAAGCATAGGGTCCCCTCTATGAATCAAACTGGCTCCGCCCCTCGGACCCCAGGATTGGATGTGTTGTTATCGACTGGAGAGTGTTCAAGATGTTCAGTCACTTTCAGTTTAGAAGACACTGGCTAGAGTCACTAGAATGCGACGCACCAGGTCAGGAAATACTCTTGAGTTTTGCAATCAGCCAAAATTCTCAGCAGAGCTTTGACAACTTGGACAGAAATTTTGAATAATACTTGTATATTTGTTGTGCCTACTTGAGTCTAAAGCTTGTCCTATGCGACAGCGTTACCTGTCAGTGTTACCACTGACAAAAAAAACTTCGGCCCATGCATGGTTTTAAAGAATAAATATGCTTACTTACACCGTACAAAAAAAACTTTCCTGTCATCGCCCCAATCTCGGCCCCAATCGTGCAGCAAAAAAAGCGGCCGTGTCCAAAATTAAGGACTAGTTTTTTCCATACAGTGGCATTTGAAAGAAATTTGCTCTAATAAGATATTTATAGTCGGTAAAAGCTTCAGTTATTTATTACAAATTTGTTTCCTTCCCGACATTGACCCTGAAGATTGACAGCCTGACGAGGACCCTTGCTAAGAAGGGCGAAAATATCGCTGATGAAGAATCTTAGCTGACATATCCGCTGTATACCATATTTGAATATATGCTTACTTACACACTTACTATCGGCTTTGTTTCCAGTACGGGAGAACCACATGGGCCATACTATTGTCCAAAACTTGTATAGTGTGTGAGAGGAGGAAGGGCAATTTGAAGGCAGGACTGAAGCATATTTCACAACTGGAAGTGACTGAACAGAGAGCTATAACACTTTCTCACCCTCTTTGCCCCCCCCCCCCTTCTAGCCTTAAACTTGACGTTCAAGGCAATATCGTTATTTCTCATTCCTGATATTCTTCCATTCCTGATATTCATTCCTGATATTCCCAACGCTGAATATTCTAATTTTGCATCTTGATTAGGCAGGCACGAGCAGATCTGGATATCACTGCCTTTGCTTTCCAAATCTCGCTTCTGACTTATTTTCCAGAAAGCCCTTTGGCTAAGAAATAGTCTGGAAATTTACCGAAAAGGTCCATCGTAAGTTTCTGCAGAAGAAACTCCCAGAGGACAGCCCTGGTCGGAATAGTAATAAAAGCTAAATATACGAAGCTAGAAGAGGCACTGGGATGCAAATTCGTAATGAGAAAAGCTGCTAGAAAAACACGGGGAAGGAATCTTCACTCCACTTTCCTCTTTCATTTACGGAGAGGAAAATTGTGTTGCAACTTTCATTCCGTTCTTTTATTCCAAATATAAGAAGAACAAAACCTAAGGTTTCGATGGGATCCCACAAAATCTAATATTTGATCCAGACAACTTGGTCTTATCTTCGTCACATCCAGTCTTCGCCAGGCTAATCCTCAGAGAAAACCAAGTTCAGATATACCTCTATAAGCCATATCTATTTTGACTATACTGACTGAAACTTCCTGCTTTACTTCTGCCAAATTTCCGGTTTCGGCCGAATTCCGAGCGAACAACTTGTCCAGCCGAACAAAGAAAATTCAGAATCGAATTCAGCGTTACGGCAGCGTTCCTTATCAAGAACATCTAATCAATATCAAATAAAACTTTACCTTCTAAAAAAAACAACGATTACAGCCGCATTCCGGACGAAATGTATGTCCGGTTAAAAAATGATTGTGATATACAGACTCAGCGTCTCTTCTTACCCCCAAATCTGTCATCTAATCAACCTCAAATAAAACTTATTACTATTAAAAAAAAAATCCGGTTTTGGCCGGATTCCGGGTGAATTAGTTGTCCGGGTAGAAAATACTTTTCACATAAGTGTTCAGCATGTCTGCTTGCCCCTAAATCGAACATTCAATCAACTTCAAACGAAACTTTTACTTTTAACCAGCTTTACGTTTTTTTGCCGGATTCCGGGCGAACTAGTTGTCAGACGAGAAAATGTTTTGCATATTCGTCTTTAACATGTCTTCTTATTACCCCATAATCGACTATCACATTAGCTTTTTAAAAATTATTTCATTTGCCCCTTAATTTAAACCCCCTCCCCCACCCCTAAATGTAGGGATACAGAGCCCATCTACGAATTCGATCTTACTCTTGACCCAAAGAATCCTCACACCAAGTTTCATCAAAATATCTCTTTCCCTTCGAGAGTTATAGTGTGCACAGACGGACAGGCGGACGCACGGACAGACGGACAACTTTCTCGATGTCATAGGTATGCCTCCACTTACGTTTTGGGATCCCAAAAAGTCACTAAAAAAGGAGCGGAGTACAAAATCAACTTGGCCGAAAGATTGGACAAGAGGTCACAGAAGAACAACTATACTATCCCCGCTCCGAGTTTCAGGTTCACGACATAAGCTCGGACTCCGTGGGAACAGAGAATTTTTTTTTTTTTTTTTATTATTATTATCTGTATTCTTCTATTGGGTAGATATTTTACAGCAAGCGACGGAAGACGGGGTCCGCTTTAAAATCCATCTCCCGAATCGTTACTTTTACGCCAAATATCTACTTGCGACTTTCTAAATAATAGCCTTCCTGCTTCGCGTTTTACTTTCCACATTATCGCGTTTTAAATTCCCCCGCCGAGGTGAGCCTGACAGGATAAAATGGCAGTGGAGACCAGTGCGCTAGAAAACTAAATGCAATTTTCTTTTTCTAATCCAAGAAAATGAGATATGTGGTCAGAGGGTAAAAATGGTCGTCAGTCAACCAAGCTGAAAACTCCCAGACTCCAAATGTAGTCAATGAATTCAAAATGTACTGCATGGCGGAATACAGAAAGATTTACTTAATAATAACCATGAACTGTTCATAATAATTATTTAACCGGGATTATCGGAACACCGAAACAACTTAAACGGTTTTGCAGTTTTCCATTCTTAAAAAATATTCGGATTCAAATTTAGTACGATAGCCTATTCTATGGGAATCAGTGGCGCAACCAGAAGCGTCTGAGGGCGGCCACCCACCCCTCACGATAGTCTGAATAGTTTTGTCGGTAAATCAGGGTGGACCCCATTTTCTCAATGATTACAAGTTCCCTGATACTCTAGAGACTAGAAATAAAGTAAAATAAATCATCATATGTATCCAGAACACACATTGTTATTTAAAGCACAATGGACACTTCTAATGCTTTACTTTGTATTAAATGCTTCACAAATAAACATTTCCGACTTCCTTTAGAAGGCACTACGAAAATCGGCCGTTTTCTTGTCATCCCTTCTCTTTGCCTCTCTGGCATTTCGGCGATCCAAATCTTAAGAGCTGGGATATCGTGGCAGGAAATTCAAAAACTCCAAGCAATGCTTGATAGAAAAGGATATATTTGAGATGTCAAGCCGCAGATTCAGTTTACCTGATTGTTCTAGTGTTTCATCAGAAGTTCCATGGCTCAAAGTGCCTGTTAAAAGTTTTTCTTTGTGGAATAGTGTTGTGAAGCTTGATTAACTTGCTTTATAAAATGTACCAGAATATGCAATAAGCTTATAAAAAATAACATAGCTACAAAAATCATTCAAAAACAAATAACCTATTCAAATCTGAATTATACAAGCTGATTTATGCATAAAATAAAGATCTACTAAGTATTTATTATAAGAAACATCACTTTTATCTTTGTCCAACCTAGTAAACTGAGCATGTACTGGCCCAAAAAATTACGCTTTGAAATATCACAGAGAGGAAACTGTTGAAAAAACTGCTGATCTAGGGGGTAAGCATTGTTCCTAGGTTGTTACAGAGTGGGATTGGGGTAGTTTGATATGCCCATTGAACTTTAAATGCAAGTCTATGTTTTTCGTATGTGCTAAAGTTTGAATGACGAGCCAGCCTATTTTTATGCTTGGATTTGAATAAACACAACTATTTTGACTCTGGTATAAGATTTTTAATTTTATAACCTTAGGCTTTAGTGATGGCTTCCAAAATACACACGGCTAACAAACAGCAAGTGCTGACACAAATCTGAGGATAAAACATAATATAGATGGCACTTTCCACAAGGGACTTGTACCGTGACCAATAAACCATAAACAATTTTGGGGATGTGAACTGGTTAGATGAATTTGCCTTCGGGCGGGATCGCTGTTCCTACGGCTGGCTTATACCAGACTATTGTAGTGGTTTGCGAACTCTGTTCACATGCCCCTCGGTAGCTCAGTTGGTAGATGGACTGCCTTGTAAGCAGAGGGTCGTGGGTTCAAATCCCGGCTGAGGAGCATTTTTGTCTATCCGTTCACTACTTATAAAATAGATAAAAGATCCTAAAAGATACGAGCCGCACTGAGGATAAAATACCTACAGTGATACACATCTTTAGATTATGTGAAAAGCGGAGCAAACAAGTAGGCTATAACGCATACTGTCAGAAGTTTCATAGCAGGATGTGCGGTTTCAACAGACAACACTTGGGATGTTGTCTGTTATGTTTGAAAATGTTATGCATAACAAACATTGCCATCAGGAAGAGCCGAAAGATCACCAAAAAACATCTGCTGAATTTTTCCACATCATGAGTCAAGACGACAAACAAAAAGTCAGTAGATGATTTTTTTTACTCTTCCTGGCAATGCTGTTCTGCATATCATTTCAGGTATAACGCTTCCCAACACAACAGGTAACATCCCGAGTGTTGTCTGTTACGTACTGTCTGTTGAAACCGAGCATTCTTCCGTTGTTTGCTATGAAACTTCTGACAGTGCAGTTTCATCGGTTCTTCAAGCCTATTTAAGTGAGGAAGTGATGGATAACTGACTTGCGCATCTCAGACATATTTGGTCAAACTTTTACGTCAAGGACTGGAGGAGTCTTGGCTTCCTACCAATCAATCGAGAGTGGGGACGGTGGGAAAGGTACTATGCGGAGTGGAAAAAAAATATGTTAAAAAAATATTCTTTGAGCCTAAGCTGACTTTGAAACATTTATTCAAACAATGTTTTCAACGGATACGTCAGCACTATTCTTCATCAGCGATATTTCGGCCCTTCTTGGCAAGGGTCCTCGTCAGCCTGTAATCCTTGCCAAGAAGGGCCGAAATATCGCTGATGACGAATCGTAGCTGACGTATCCGTTGAAAACATTGTTTGAAATATGTTAAAGGTTAACTTCCGACATGGACGTTGATATCGAAAGATAACACCGCGACGGCACTAAAAATAACATATGGGGGCCGAAAAGGCTGATACGATATCGTATCTACCTGTGGGACATAGGAAGATATCTGTTGCATACTGGTTCGAGAAAGGTTAAACATAAATATGTTTGTGCCTTTACCATCAAAAACTCACCTGGACGATAGACTTCTTGATATTTGACGTATGCTCCACCAGAGACCGACGTCGCGTCGGTACGTCATCGCTCCGTGCTTTGAGGACAAATCCGCCACGACCGTCGTCAAGGCGTCTGTCGCGTTCCGCTGCAGGGTCCATCGTGTCGCTCCGCAGAGACGCCTGGGAGCCGCGGAAGCTTTTTCCGCGCTGATTCGACGCTAAGCCGAAAGCAGCGCTGACGCGAACGCCGTAGCCATGCCGCAGGCCACGTAACCACTGGCCTTGGAAAGTACCTGCGAGAAGAAAGGATTTATAATAAATAAATATTGAGCTGATTCCGAAAATTGTCGCTAGTGCAACGTTGTAGATGATGTAAGGCACATCCTATTATTATGTAAAAAGTAAGATGCTCAGAGAGTGATATTAAAAGCAAATGTGATCCAAAAATTTGGTGCTTTTTCAGTAAGGTCGATCCTAGGTCATTCAAGTGCCCCAGCTGGGGCCAGAAAATTGTCTGTGATTTATTTGGAGAATTTCATAAAAAGTACAAAGTTGCATAAGATTTTGTAGTTTAAAGAGGAGAAAATTAATTTGTAAATACTTGTTTTTTATTTTATTCTGTATGTATTTTAATATGTAATTTTAAGACGACCCCAGAGGAGATGTGAGTGTTTTTATTTTATGACGAAAACGGATCCGAATTGTGTTAACGGAAGTTTATATGTTATAGATTGACGTTTGAAAGTGAGATTAGAAAATACCCAAAGAAGAGACGAAGATACAGTGAGGAACGCTTACCCAGATTCAGACGACGTCTTGAGAAAGACCGCTTCCCTTTTTAAGTATTGACGAAGCCTAAAGGCAAAAATTCATTGAATTGCAACATATTGGTTTAAAAGTGTTAAAGGACATTTAAAATTTCACAAACCCAGTGGCACGAGCGTGTATGGGCTGAAGCCCACGTGACGTCAACCTTCAAACAACAACAACAACAACTGAATCCGTAATATCTTTAATTGTATAATAACAACTTTGGATGTGTCACTGTTCAAATAAAGGTACTTTAAGCACTTAGTTCATAAGTAAAGACCGCTGCAGGTGTGAAAGGGCCGCAGGAACATAAGGGGTGAAGGAAACGTAACGTAAGTTCTTACACGTCATTCTGAAAGGGCCTTAAGTTTTGTACACGCCTCTATAGCAAACAAGGAACAATACACCATTTCGGTCAACGCCGACAATCCAATTCAGAAGAGTCGCTCGACCGATTTCCCTATCCAAGGCGTCCTTGGAATTTGGAATGCTAATGTCGACTCTAAAAGGAGAAAGATGAATATCTGAATACCGGATTCCCATCCCCAGGCAAATTCTGGATGACGGAGGGGTTTAGATAAAAGCACAGCCGACACGGGAAAGACAAACGGAACTAAAAGAAAGTGCCGTCGGACCAAAAATTCGTTGAATATTCCATTCGAAGCGGTCATTCCAAGTTAGTTGCATCTGACAGGTTAATCGCGTGCTTCCCAAAATCCTTTCGTAGTCGTAAAATAGTATTAATTTCAACGTTCAAGCTACAATCAACACATTTTGACTTCTTCAAATCTTCTCACCCTCCGCCCTCAGTCAATTTCAGCGAAAAGGTTTCAGATACCGTACAGCGTTCTATGTAACAAGAGCCGGAAGCTCTTATGGCACTTGCAAGGCTTGGTAAAAGGATGAAAGTAGGAATTCGCCAATTTGTGGGTTTGTTGTGATCATTTGTAACAAACCTTTGAGATAAGACTATTTCCAAATTAGCTTGGTCGAGTCCCTAGTATGCCTGACAAGTTTCATCGTCCTAGCACTTTTGGAAGCAGGGGCTTCACAACTGGGGGGAGGCCTCTCGGCCAGTCGGTAAAAAATAACCGAGTCGGCACGAAGCGCCGCGATTTTTCGTCAAAACAGTTGATTTTTTTCATCAAAACAGTCGGTTTTTCTGAAAATTGGTTGATTTTTCGTCAAAATAGTCGTTTTTTCTGAAAATCAGTGGATTTTTCGGAAAATCAGTCCATTTTTTTCAAAAATGTCATTTTTGTTGTTGAAAACAGTCGTTTTTCTGCAGAAAAAAGTCGGTAAACATTACCAGCCAGTCTGTAGATGCCTCGTTCCCCCCTCCCCAACAATTTTGGCTAGTAACGCCTCTGTCTGGAAGTACCCTAACTCGAGAACAAATGGCGCGACGGACCGACAGACTAACAAACAGACCGACAGACCGAAAAGTGATCGGTATACGCAGAGCGAAGCTGCATGTGCCATAGAAATTGTTGCCGTCGTTTTAAAAAGTGTACAACGTTCTGCAATAGCTCGTATGTGAACCCTTTTTAGTTTATATTTGTTGTATGTTAAGTGTGTAGTGCAGTGTTGAAAAATGTAGTAAACATTTGTGTGCTTGTAGGGAGAGAAGCTTCGGCTTAACGTCTTTTTCTATTAAAAAATAAATAAATTAATTAAAAGAGCGCAACATTTATAAGTTATTTTGTTCTGAATAACAGTTTTTTCATGCCTTTCCTACATTCTTTTCCTCCGATATGTGTATTACATACTGATTGATTGATTCATTTGATGTGTGAAAGTTAAACTTGTTCCTTGTGTTTTTGTTGTGTTTTTTTGTACTCCGTCCTTTTTCTTCGTTGAAATGATGGGTGATAAATAAATAAATAAGCGGGTCACAAACAAGTTATATTTATAATTTGCCTCTATTTCTTTTTTGACTGCATGTTATTTGGCAAAATAGATTTATTGATTGACTATCTATTATTATTACTACTACATGAGGGCATCCAACAGGCAGGCCATCTGCACGATGGTGCTGAACAACTTTAAGTAAGAAAATAAGTAATGCCGGGCCAAGTAAGTCTGGCCATGGAGCTGTGTAGGGGTCGACACTTTTTTTTTTATTCAATAAAACTGAACTGAAATGAACTGCTACGTTGCAAAAACTTCAACTGTGTAGCAACGGTAAATTTTTCGTAAAGGTCAATTCACACTCAAAACGGCTCTTATGCACTCGATTTACAGCAATACGAATTACTTCCGCTGTTTCGACGCAAAAAGCTTACGTAGCTCTCCATGATGAAAATATTTTGCGTAGATTCAGATTTGGAATTTCTACAACTTAAGAAACGCGTAAGACAACGAAAGAAGAAATCAAACAGAGTGAATTTGCTTGATTTGAATATTTGTCAGTTTGTTCAGGAGTGACCTTGGAAAAAAAAAAAGTTTTTTGGTGACGCCCAAGGAGACTTATTTTTAAAGGTGAAGAAATTATTTTTAAAGTGGGAATAAAAAAGTTAAAAGTTAATATATAATGTCAATGAGGGCGGATCGTTTAAATTACCACTTGGGCCATTGCGAAAATATACTGGTAAATCAAAAGGGAAGATCGCTCCTTACTTTAGTCCTGCGTGCAGTAGCGACGATGAAAGTGTACTTTATTTGATGTGTAGGTGTGTAGAATTTGTTAAACGGAGGAGGAGGTATTTGGAGAAAGTAAATACACTGTAAAAAGTTTCTCTGAGTAAGGATTAAAGTTAACTGCAGTATTTGCTACTGGGATTAATCTTATCTCTAATGAGATAAGATTAATCCAAATTAGAGATAAGATTATCTTTTTAGAGACAATAGTAATCCCAGTAGCAAATACTTCAAGTTTTTTTTTTACAGTGTATAATAGACATTGAATGGTAAAGGATTATGAAGGACTGATTTTTTTGTTCAGCTTGCGAAATCTGGGCGTTACTTGAGGCTTTGCGATGGAGCATGGAACGAGATGCTTAGGTTAGGGAGATTTTTTGTATAACTGTTAGTGTTCAACCCGTTGACGTATTTATCTAATCAGCATTGCCAAGGCCTCGGACTTTTTCGGTAATATGAAGAACAAATAATCAGATAGAACTTCTGTCTTTAGTCGCATGCAGCGACTAGGAAAACCCAGACAAAACTGAGCGGACCTAGAGGTATTTACTCTAGCTTTGAGCTGATGTTGATACCCGTTTACTCATCTTCCGTCTCCGCCGTTGCTTATCGGACAAGAAATAGTGAAGGAGGTTGGCAGAAGACGTACTCCGCGCGCAGCGCGTCCAAAGAATCAATCAGCTTTGACTCCCACTTTTCCTCACCAGCAAACTGAAAGCGATTTAGCTACTAGTAGAGGTAACGAAATGTGATGTGGCCTGAAGCTAGTAATCTCCGCTCGTTCGTAGCGGACAGGGTATGGGGAATTATTTGACTCCGCATAGTCAGATTACAGAGATAGGGAGACGGAGGATCTGTCAGATTATTTGTTCTTGTTAATATTCATCGTTGACGGCGCAAATCGGATACGTCTTCTGAATTTTATCAGAGCTATATTTCGGACCTTCTCGGCAAGGTTCCTCATCAGGCTCAAGCTGGAAAATTAACTCGTGGAAAAATCTGCTCGAGCATGAAGAGGACCGTTGACAAGAAGGGCCGAAAAATAGCTCTATTAAAACTCAGCTGACATAACCATTTTTCACTGTCAAACATGATTCGCAGTCAGATTGGGCTGAAGGAAAATTTAGTATATTCATGTACAAAGGTAAGGCTGGACGGAAAATACAGAAATTTGAATTTTTCGCGGACAAGAACGGACCAAGCGATTACGGAAGAATAAGTGGTGGGCACTACCAGTAAGCCTACAGCATTGTTTTTAAACCCAAGATGGGAATCTTCGAATAACAGCGAACAAGCAAAAGCTTACATCCCCTCGGTGGAAAAGCGCCGTTCCTTTATCAAATTAGGGAGATGTAATTAATATGCTTCTCGATAAAACGATATTGAGCAAACATCACCGCCTACGGAAGGGGAAGCACCGGCGGAATGAACAGGCCTCTATCGAATTATCCAGGCAATGGAGTTACAGCACTCACAGTCACGAAGTTAATGTATTAATGGTGTTGTTATGTTGTCATGGTTTTAATACAAAGGGTAGTGGCCTATCCAATAACTTTTGTACAGTATACTGTAGTAGTTATTTCGTGCTATGCTTAAGGGGAGGTATAGGCCAAACGAATAGGCCTATATAGAATGAGGGATAAAACAGGCAATGGAGCTACAGCATTTAGAGTCGTGATTAATTTATTTGTTTTTATTCCTGGAAGTTTTTTTGCAAAATTTGATCTCAGAAAGCCCAATTAAAGATACATAAAATGGCTGATCTTGAGAGATGACAATCCCGTCTGTCTTCCTGTAAGCGAAACAGTATGCGCTGTTAGCAGACAGGATGCCCAATGTGGGGACAATTGGATGAAAATATTTTTCCCTGAATGTGCGTATGCCCTGAGCTTTCAGATCTTCGTGGGAAAATTTTCGGTGTTAGTTATTGGGGAGAGGATTGGTTGGTAAAAGTAATGGGAAGTAAATTATTTGGTGATATTGAAAAGTTGGGAAGATTCCTTTTGGTTTCGATGAACCACAGAGAAAGGTTCCTGTACAGGAATATGTAAAATAGGATTGGTTGGTAAAAGTAATGGGAAGTAAATTATTTGGTGATATTGAAAAGTTGGGAAGATTCCTTTCGGTTTCGATGAACCACAGAGAAAGGTTCCTGTAAAGGAATATGTAAAATAGTTATCATTTATTTAAAGATACGATACGATACGAATTTATTAGGTCAAATAACATAACAGTTAAATAAGACCCTATCAATAAATTATAAAACATATTGTCCCTTACTCATTAAAGTGCTTTACAAAATACTGACGAAAAGAAGATCTATACCGGTTAGAAGCTGATGGTTTGCAGGGCTTTAATTTATTTAATGCCTCGTGTTATATCCGAAATCACAAATAGCAAATTTAGTTTTTGTCTTTGATTTTTGTTTGTGTTTATTTTTTCCCGTGGCCGCTGTGCCTTTTAGTGGAATAAATCTTATCTTATCTTATCCCGTAACGTAGCTTTACAGCATCAGTCAGGTTTTACTCGAGGGTATTGGCTTATCCATATGGACTATCTAGGCAAATCTTACCCCCGTCCGCATATGTCTCGGAGCCATATCCATCCTGGAGTCCATTTGCCCAGGTGCCTTCGTATTTCGCTAGCGATGTAGCAGACTGACGGACACCGTAGCGGCCTTTCAGACCTTGTGTCCACTCGCCACGGTAGAGCCACCTACCGCGGAGTTCAACACCGATTCCGTGTCGCTTTCCATTCTGCCACTGTCCTTCGTATGTGCTTCCACTGAAAATAAATCAAAATGACATCATTGTCATGAACATTCGGATTCGCTGGAAAGGATACATTCAATTTTAACTGAAAAAAACAACTTATTTTTTAATCATTTAACTGAATGCACTGCATCGTTTGGATTGTGTAAGGGATGTTTATATTTTCCACTATTTGCTTCTATGATGTTCAGAATATCTACGGCCGTCCTCGCAAAGCAAAATTCTACTATGAAGCGGAAAATTTGAATCTCAATACAAACGCGGCTTTTCAGTGGCCACATGATCACCTTGCGGAAGTTAGCTACTGTGTGAGCTAATTTCACACATTTTTTTTATAATTAACACGGAAATTCCACTATAGGAACATCGACTATTCTTGAATAGTGGAGCAAGGAAGTAACGCATTTTCATCGGCTCTTCAGTCTGATTTAAGTGAATAACTGATGGTTAAATAAATTTTGCTATCTCAGCCCTTTTCGGTTAACCTTTAAGCAAGCAAACTACATAGCACAGCATCTGACGTCTTTTGTCCGTTCGTCATCCTCAACCCCTAACGTTCTAGGAGCAATTATTTAACCAATCAAGTAATTAGCCCCTTCCTTCACACACCAAAGCTATTGTTTGTCTTTTCATTCACCCGCACCAGGCCTTCTGTTTCCAGCCTAATAAGCGCTGACAAGCCCCTTTGGGCACTAAGGCCTCGATTGCCCTCATACGTGCAGTGAATGTCCATATCCCTGCTTTCCCCGAGCCATAGAGATCACAGACTAAGAGGGAGATCCCTGCCCGATTGTAAAATATTTCTAGCCCGTCATGGGTGGTCACTTCCAGAAAAATGAAGTCTATTTGAAGTATGGTAGAGATGAGAACGTAGGATATCAGCAATGAATGAATGAAATTTATTTCCCATGTTTTAGACAAAAGTCACAAATGGAGTATGAAAGAAAAAAAAAGAAAACAAAAAAAAACAAGAACACACAGTGTGTACCACATAGATTTTGATACTCTTATTTACACATGGGGCAACATAGCCCTACACAAAGTATGGCTAGCGTCAAGAGAACGGATAAAACATGCAATTTGCTCATATACTGCAATAATGGATCGGTGACATTATACTTTGCCGACAATCTAGAATTACGGGCTCACGGAGGTATAATAATCCTAGGCAGGGGCGTCGCAAGTGCATTTTCGGTAGGGGGGTGCAGAGCAAAAATTTTACCGAATCTTTCAAAAATTTTACCGAATCCTAGAACTAGAATTTGAGCTTTAAATTATGGAACAGAGAAGATTATCCCTAGGAAGATTAACAATAAAGGGCAGCATGAAAGACGATAAGCCAACTATTAGGCAGCGTTCTGGCGAAGGCCACATGGAGAATATACTGCCTCTAAGAGCGAATAGAAAATGAAATCGAGGGCCGCAGGCGAAAATTTTCGAAATCAATATTTTTGCTGTAGGCTAAAACTAACTACTTCTCTTTCAAATTCTATCATTTACCGTTGATTAAACACCGAGACTCCAAAAAGTTCCCGAAACCGGATGGATAGTCAATATACTACCCATAATCACATAAAGTGAGCGCCGCAGGCTAAATTTTTTTTTGCTTTTAATTTTTATCTTAATTTCCATCCAAATACTAGCTTTTAATGTTTCGAAATCTCAATCCTAAAACCGTCAAATGACGCGACGTTACACAAAATAGAGAATATTACGAAAAGGGCTGCAGGCGGATTTTCGAAATATTTTTGGATAGATATTCTTTTTGGAACCCAAAATAAAAGTAAGGACTATCGATGATATCATAGATCATCCCTTTTGTCTGCGACCAGGGCTTCACTCGACGTCTTCTGAGTTTCGAGGTTCGTGGTAACTTCCGAATCCTGGCAATTATAACGAATAAATTACCGAATTCCAGTTATTATACCGAATAAGTTTAGGCCGATAGCATGTTCGGGATTCTGTATAACTAGCGTATCCCGGTTATTATACCGAATTGTTTTGGTATCGAAACACTACCGAACAATATTTATATTCGGTATACTTTCGTCGAAACTGGAACAAAGTCAGTATTCGTGGTTTACTTGCTGATCCTGGAAATTATACTGCATAAATAACCGAATCCTAATGATGATACCGAATAATTTTCAACCAATAGGTTATTCGGGGTTCTGCGTAACTACGGAATCTCCATAAATATACCGAATAGTTCCGGCATCGAAAAATTACCAAATGATTTCAGTAAGTTCTCTCACCAAATTCGTGATAACTACCGAATACTGACAAATATACCGAATCCCGATCATTATACCGAAGAGATTTGTACAGATTGCCTATTTATTATTCTATATAACTACCGAATCCCCGTAAATATATCGAACAGTTCTGCTATCGAAAAAATACCGAACAATTTTAGTAAAATTTTGGGCCTCCGGACCAAAATTTTACCGAATCTCAAAAAGGTGGGGGGGTGCTGCACCCCCCGCACCCCCCCCCCCTTGCGACGCCCCTGGTCCTAGGAGATAGCCTTGGCCTTCTAGAAGATAGCCTTGGCGGTGCTGATCTCCGATTCTCTGCTCTCATCCAGGAACTGCAGCGGGCGGCTAGAGGCAAGTTATTCTGGTGCTTTCGCACACCTTCCTGTCACCAACCCCCAACCCGATTTAACCAAACGGTCGGCGCCACTGAAATTCGAATCAGCGCCGCCACCCTGGGAGTCCATTGCACTCCCCAATGTAAAATGTGTAGCCTGCGTAGTTGTATGACAGTTGTACGAACAAGACCAAAGGTGTCGATGGGATCCCAAAAATCTAATATTTGATTCAGACAATCGAGTCTTGTCTTCGCCAGATCCAGTCTTGGACAGGCTAATCATCAGAGAAAACCAAGTTCAGATATACCTTTATAAGCCACATCTATTTTGACGATACTGACCGAGACTTCCTGCCGATTTCCGAGCGAACTACTAGTCCAGCAAAACAAAAAAATACAGAAACAAAACCAGCGTATCTCCTTATCCCTATAAAGAACATCTAATCAACTTTGAATAAAAGTTTGACTGAAAAAAAAATCCGGTTACAACCGGATTCCGGAATAATTGTATGTCCGGGTAAAAAAACCATTGTCATATACCGACTCAGCCTCTCTACTTACCCCTTAATCTGTCATCTAATCGAACTTATGCTTCTAACAGATTTTCCGGTTTTGGCCGGATTCCGGGCGAACTAGTTCTCCAGAGAGAAAATGATTTTAACCATCATGTTCGGCATGTCTTTTTACCCATAAATCAAACATTTAATCAACTTCAAATTAAACTTTTACTTTTAACCAACTTTCCAGTTTTCGCCGGATTCCGGGCGAACTACATGTCCGGGTAGAAAATTGTTTTCACATAAGTGTTCAGCATGTCTTCTTGCCCTAAACCGAACATCTAATCAACTCGAAATAAAACTTATAATTTTAACAAACTTTCAAACTTAATCAACTTCAAATAAAACTTTTACTTTTAACAAACTTTCCGGTTTTGTCCGGATTCCGGACGAACTACTTGTCCGATGACAAAATGATTTTCACCATCGCCTTCAGCATGTCTTCCTACCCCTAAATCGAACATCTAATCAACTTCAAATAAAACTTTTACTTTTAACAAACTTTCCGGTTTTGGCCGGATTCCGGACGAACTACTCGTCCGATGACAAAATGGTTTTCACCATCATGCTCAGCATGTCTTCTTACCCCATAATCGACTATCACATTAGCTGTTTCAAAATATTTTGTTTGCCCCTTAATTTAAACCCCCTCCCCCACCCCTAAATGTAGGGCTACAAAGCCCATCTACGAACTCGACTGGTCCGACGACCCAACGAATCCTCACACCAAGTTTCATCAAAATATCTCATTCCCTTCGAGAGTTATCGTGCTTACAGACGGACGGACAGACGGACGGACGGACGGACAGACGGACAACTTTTGCGATGTCATAGGTATCCCTCCACTTACGTTTTGGGATCCCAAAAAGCTGCATGTGTTGATATGTAATAGTAAAGAATACTGTCATTCAATGTGCCTCAGACTCGGCCAATCTTTTACCTATAATACTAACGCAACCTACTTCCATAATCACATCATATATTTTTAAACCCAAAGATACCAATTTCGTACGGTACATTCTAACCGCTCTAACAAAACCACGCTGATTTTCTCACTTGCCGTGTTTTGCTACCTTCGATGTGTACCACGCTGTCGACGGTTGTCTGCGAGAATTTTTTCCATCAGAAAAACCGGTTATGTAAATTGTATCCCTGTTTTCGCTACAAGTCACCGGGTCTCGTAAAAGGCCTAAAACAGCCAAAATCGTGAGTTATTTTTTGAAACCACAGCCTAGTTTTAAAATATAAATATTCCTTCAGCCCAAGTTGACTGAGAATCATATTTTAATAGTGCAAAACGGATACGTCAGCTGAATTTTATTAGCTAATAAAATTTTATGATTTTTGAATTTTATTAGCTAATATAAATCTTATGAATTTTGAATTTTATTATCTAATAAAATTCCGCTGACGTATCCGTTTTGCACTATCAAACTATTTTTAAAGTATTCAAATAATTTAAAATACTGTAAGTTGAGGGTAAATAGTGCGAGGGGTCCTTTAAGCAGTAGTGTCCAGTAGCATCCAGTCTTGCTAATAGTAGCATGCAGTAGAATGCAGTAACACGGTAGCCTTGACATAGAAGTATATAGTAGCATCATTTCGTACTGCATGCTACTTTTCCGTACAACTTCATACTACTATTTTGAGGCAAATTTTTCATCGGGTCAGCCAAGTCGGACGTAGGGCAAAGGAAGGGAAGCATCGATGAACTGATCACTCACCCCGAATGTAACAAAACAGGGGATGGTTACCTAAACTAAGCAATCCCTCACTGGTTTGCTTGCGAACGCTTGCTCCTCTTTGGACCAAAGTTCCCCTTATCTTATTCTTTATCCCTTTCGTCTAATTTTAATATGTCGTTTTCCTAAGCCCCCTCAAAACTTCAACTAGCACTTACGGTTTCTATGGATTCCGTCCATGCAAGCTCTGCTTTAGTATTTACACTGTTGGAGAATATCTCCTTAGATACTCTATAATAGGTTACGGTTCTATGGAGCGAATACAACCTTGTATTCTGGAGAATACGATCTGGAAGAGGACTGGAAAAAAACTAGAAATTCGGGGGATAATTAGAAGGAGAATGTGATCCCGAATGAATAGGAAACCATCAAAAGGGAGTTAAACGAGGCATAGTTGCCAATGATATTCGTTAGACAGAGCTCTACTGGCCTAATATAGAGTATGATAGTTACACAAAAGTCCAAAGGTCATGGCAAAAAAATTATTTTAAGACAAACATAGCAAATGTAACAAAGAAAAGAAAAATAAGCATGACCCTATTGAGTCAACAGTTTGCGGTTGGGCAAACCATCCGGAGGAATTTCCCTAACATTCTCATATCACGAAATTGCCTACTTTTCAATACGGCATGGTCAGTCAAATCAACATCTAAGGAAGAGGGTGGCGATATGTCGCACGATAGTGTGAATGTTCAATCTATTTTGTTTTTGTCATATTCACTCTATTACATAAAATGTCCAGATCTGTCATTTTCAAGCAGTGATTCCGACCAAAAGTGACTATTTTACTTTTTTTTTGGAAATCAACTGTCATTTTTGCAGGAGCAGTTCCAAAAAAAATGACAATTTTTTTCAAAATTTCACCCCCGACTCAATATCTGTTTTCGACCAAAAGTGACTCTCTAAATTTGTTCGGTCTGGCAACCCTGCTCAGGAAGACCGAAAGAGGTGTCGCGGGTATGTATCCCAGTTAAATAGACTCGGACTCGACTGTCTGACTATGGGTTCAGCCCATTTTCTACTTTCCAAGTTCCAATCCGCATGGTCAATGCTTGCACAACCAGTTGCCCTGCTGCATCACATCCACCACACTGTAAAAAGTTTCTCCGAATAAGGATACAGTATTTGCTACTGGGATTAATCTTATCTCTATTGGGATGCAATTAATCCGAATGAGGGACAATCTTATCTCAATAAAGACAAGATTAATCCCAGTAGCAAATACTGCAAGATTTTTTACAGTGCAGACGCGGAAGTCTGAACACAATAAGGTCCGACAAGAAAGAAAACTTGATCTACTACATGAAGCTCTACTTCCGGACCCTTTTCCGCTTTCTTAGTTTCCCTGCGAATATGCTCTGGCAACATTGCCCTGCTCAATCACCAGACCTGGAAGTCGGAACTTAACAAGTTCGGACAAGAGATAGAACAGAGCTGACGAGAAAACAGCATTTCGGCAGCTGTCTTCATTGCCAACACTGTATACGACCGCGTCAGTCAGGCTGCGTTCCTCAGATCCCACAGTGTCGTAACATGTACGAATCTATCTTCTGACACGTCGGGAATTCAGTGGCTGCCGTCATCGCCACATGGTACACCACCGTGTCAGCCAGTCTGCATCCCCTAGATCTTCCCGATGAAAAATTTATCTCATAATAGCAATATGAAGTAGGCAAAAGTAGCATGGAGTAGCTAACTGATGTTACTACATGCTTCTACGTCAAGGCTACCGTGTTACTGCATTCTACTGCATGCTACTATTAGCAAGACTGGATGCTCCTAAAGCAAGACAGGATGCTACTGGATACTACTACTTAAGATTGGTCCAGTCTGAGGCCCATTAAATGATAGTACTCTTTACTATTACATATCACGAGATGCAACTGTTTCGTACAACTATCATAGAACTACGCAGGCTACAAATTTTTCATCGGGTTAGTGTCGTGGCATGTATGACTCGCTCTCCTGACACGTCCAAGAGCTTTTCAACTGTCTGGCTCTACATCTGGACCCTTTTCTGCTTTCTTAGTTTCCCCGTGAATATGCTCGGGCAACTTGTTGCCCTGCTGCATCACCAGACCTGGAAGTCTGAACAGAACAAGGTATGTCAATAAATGGAACAGAACTGACCAGGAAACAGCCTTTCGGCGGCTGTCTTCATTGCCATATGGTAGACCACCGCGCCAGCCAGTTTGCAACCCCTAGATACCAGTCTCGTAACGCGTACGACTCGCTCTTCTGACAGTTCCAAGAGCTTGACAAGTTTCGTAGCCCGCGTCACTTCAAAAAATTAGGCTACTCAGACGCGACTGTCTGGCGCTACTTCCAACCTCTGTTCCGCTTTATGAGTTCCAACGAATTCCTGCGTCGCTAATGTTCGAACAACCAGTTGCCCTGCTGCACCACATCTACCAGACGCGAAAATCCGATCAGAACAAGGTTGAAGAAGAAAACGAATACTCTACATGATTATGTCAAAAACACGCCAGTTATCCTCAAGAAGAACGAGAAAACGTCTCACTAACGACTGAAACACAACAACTAAAATCCTGTGTCAACCAATCACGGCGATCGCTGGGGACAGCTGTGGTGCCGCTTCTGGCTGTTCTGCTAGGTACACAGCGATTTTTGATCGGCAGGAGAGTCAGTCATCAAGAGTATTACGATAACGAGCCTGCTGACTCAGTTCTGAGTTTGAACAAAAACGGTCTAAGCGGACAAGACTTCAAGTGGCAGCCGATTCTTAAAAGACATTGGCAGATGGTCTTTCCAAAACAGAATGACGAGCTGCTGGAATGCTCTTGCAACTGCAGTAGTAATGAGCAATTCTATCATTGCTTGAAGAATTCCTTGTACAACCTGTACGCCAAAAAATCTACAACAAGCAGTGACAATGGCTAATTTTTGCATTGTACTATTATAATAATATCAAGAAACAGGATGGAATTCCCGCGGAATTTTTAATTGGTTGGTCGTCGACTGTCAAACAAATTTCCTACCCTTTCGAGACAAGATTGCAGCACCAACGGTTAAAAAGTTGACGCAAAAGTGTGTCGCTGAAATTCATGCACATATCGAGTTTATTTATTGGCCCCATAAGGAAAATAAACTTGTATTCTTACGCCTCATATGATAAATTACTAAGATAAAGTAACTACGGGTAGTTAATCTCTTGAGTGATATAAGTAACAGTTTTGACAGCAGTATATAGAGGTTTAATCCAACACAGAAATAGAAAAGAAAGCTTAAAGGGCCCGTAGGTTGTAAGTATAATGCTATTCCAACCTACTTCCGTAGTCACTCGGATACCCGAATTCGGTACGGACATTCTAACCTGCGCTTACGGTAATCCACTGATTTTCACACCTGCCATGTTCGCTGTTTTAAATGTGTATCATCCTCTCGACGATTGTTTACGAGAACTTCCGTCGTCATAAAAAAAAACCCTTAATTTTCACTGTTTTTGCTTGAAGTCAACAGCAATGGGCAAAGGCTTAAAACACGTGGATAATTTATTAAAGTTCTACTGAAGAGACAACTTATTTCTGATCATCTAATTGAACACACTGAATAATTTGGATTGTGTTAAGAGATTTTATTTCTCACTATATGCGTCCAGAATTTCTACGACCGTCCTACTATGACGCAGAAAATTTGAATCTCAACACAAACCGGCTTTTAAGTGGCCAGTTGTAAGCTAGGTGAGCGCTGCTCCCTGCGTAGGTACTTATTTTTCCGAAATCGCTTTCATCACGCATACAAAACAGGTTCAAACGCATGCAGGTATAGTCGAGCAACAAAGTCACGCATTTCCATCGAGTCTTCACGCCTATTTACAGCACGGCTGTAGAGGTTCAGAAAAGTGGTTCAGAAATATCTTTTTTCGAAAATAAAATACCAAAAAAAAACACCACTACTTTTCATACTTTTTGTTAGCGCTCTTCGACTATATCCTGCCATACCGATCGCTGACGGCACGGCTGGACGCAAAAGATTTTAAAACTTAAAGCGCCGTGGTTAAAAAGTGGAAAACCAAGCAAAAACAAAGGAGGCCGAAACAGAAGATATACCTCATGGCCTACCAAGTCTTCCAAAATGAAAAACAACACTTTTAAGCGTCAAATGTCCTTGTTTGTTAAACGGGCGGATCTTTAAATTTACGAAAAGTTTGCTTTACATCACTGGAAAAACTCGGCTTGGCCAAAACAGCACTAAAAAGTCGTAGGTACAGAGATACTACAAAGGCAGAATAAGGAAGAGGGATCCTTTAAGTGAAATAAGTGATGGGTAACTAGAGTGTCCTATCTAAACCATTTTCGGTTAAACTTTAAAAGCAGGGCCTAGTTTTGAAGTATTCAACTATCAGAAATTCCTAGCTAGAGGTACTACAAAGGCAGAATATGCTAGAGGGGTCCTTTAAGTGAAATAAGTGATGGGTAACTAGACTGTCCTATCTAACCATTTTCGGTTAAACTTTAAGAGCAGAGCCTAGTTTCGAAGTATTCGGAAAATACTGCAGTACATAAACAGTGCAAGAGGTACTTTAAAATGAATATGGCAACTCTGATCAACTCAACCCATGTGGTGAACTAATTGTCTGGGGACAAGCTGCCGACAGGCAGGTCATTAATTAAGGTCCGTAGTGGACTTCCATGAATCGAATCGAACGCGGCTTTAAAATCCTAATTTTATGCAACAAAGACAGGCGAGAAAGATTCGCGTAAGGCGAGAAACTTCAAGTTGGACAAATTTTACGTAATGGAAAAAGGCATTTCGCGGCATAATTGCGGCGTGCGGCATCATAAAAATTTTACGCGGCATTTCCCTCAGAATCGCGGCATTATGCCGCAAAATGCGGCATAAGTGGCAACACTGATGGCAATCCTTACCACCCCGACGCCTGACACCCGACACGCGCTACCCCAGAGGCACGTCCCTGAGTAGCAAGCAACCAGCGTTCGTTAACAGGAGGTCCTCATTTCACCGTTCCGCTTCATCAGTGCAAACACAGCGTCACACACTGTACCAGGCGCGTGTCGACTCGGAGGCGCAAACAATTACAGACAGGACGATAAAGCGCGTCAGTTTTACTCCAGGAATTTTGGATAAATAGCTCTTGGCTTTCATTCGGGATTCAGACCTGGAGTTCAGCCATGAAAGCCCTGGCGACACCTCGGTGTAAGAGTATATCATCAAACAATCGAGGCTGACATAAAATAGAATCGATATTTTCATGAATGCCGTGATTCCGGCCAGTGCCGTCTTTTACTTACGGTAGACCCTAGGCCATGCA
Organism: Branchinecta lynchi; assembly: GCA_023053575.1. Taxonomy (NCBI): domain Eukaryota; kingdom Metazoa; phylum Arthropoda; class Branchiopoda; order Anostraca; family Branchinectidae; genus Branchinecta; species Branchinecta lynchi. The sequence goes on along the minus strand of JAKZAP010000011.1, from coordinate 19,619,812 downwards.
TGGGTTTTTGGCCCCTTTTCGAGAGTCAAAAATGTAAACACGTCAACCCATTAACACGCCCTATTCTTGGTCGAGCCACGCTATGGTCACATCTGACGAAAACTTCTATAACGTAAAAGACGAGGGTGCGTACCCCTCAGCAATTTACACCTGCCGCTTAGCCTCTCTTTTCCCCTGGCCCCCCAGCACCGGCCTAACTGGCCTAAGGGTAAAGACGGCACTGATTCCAACAGAAGAACAGCTGGATGATACCGGCCTTAAAGCGTCCTCAGTTTGCGAGGATCAGCCTGTTTTACTGTATCGGTTTATAACGGGGTTTCTACTGATGTTAAAGCCATTATTTTTTTTATCTAATATGTAGCGTTCTTGAGGCTTCTAATCGACCACACCGCTCTTTATACCCAGAGAATTAACGGGACACAACTCTTTATCGGAAGAATTATAACGGAACACTAAATACAAAATGTAAAATGACAACTCAAAACCCCTGTGCTATGTTTGCTCACTATTGATTATTTTATTACGTGTTATAAAAGAATTTAAAAAATACAAAATAAAGCAATCAAACTTCTTTTTCACAATAACGATAAAAATTCGACAACTACTGAAATTTTCTTGAAAAGTTTTAGCTTTTTGATGTTTCAGGAACAGGGGATTACCAAATTAGCATTTTTGTTTACAAATACTTTAATAATTTACGCCTTCTTTTTTTGGAAATTTTTTTTCTACAAATAGTGACTACCACAATGAAGTGTGGGGATATAGCTAATGAACTCCGACAAACAACTCATGCATCATTCATTATCAAAATCTATCGTTTCATCATCGTCGCTATCAAAAATCCTTGACAACAGAACCTAACCAGCGCACGACCTTCTACACTGCTTCCTGGCCGACGATTGAAAATAAGTGTCTTTTTGTGTATGTTTATGTGTTTATTTATTTTCTTCATTTACTCCACTTTTTGAAAACTGCGGGTTATAAATAAATTACTTACTAACTTACTTATTATCAGGAATTTTGCTACGTGAGTTTGGAACATAATCCCAAGTAAAGTCCGTGAAGCACCGCACCTTGCTGCATTCAAGACCACAGTGAAAAGGTTCTTCCTCGCAAAAGAGTAAGCAAGAGTCAGTCGTTTTCTTTTCTTTTTTTTTTCTTTTTTTTAGTTTTTGTAATTAGAAATGTAGTGCTAGTAGTATAGTAGCCTATTTATTTTCAACTAGTAGTAGTATTAATTTTTCATCAGTAAATATATGTGAATTTTGTTTTAGCCTGTTGTTTAACAAGTCCCTCGGGACTTACCTGCCGGTGATGCCGATTACGGAGCATGTATTTGTTTGTAATAAACGTATTCTAATCTAATTTAAATCTAATCTATCTGGTAACCCCGATCTTCCAGCTGTAACCCATAACTCTGAAGGCTCCAAGGAAACATACAATTCTGGAGACAGATTAATGTGACAGGCCAGTTTGAGTCCAGCGTGAGAATCTCTTTTTCAACTCTGCCTCTTTGCCCCAAATACTTGTTATCAGTCGTACTAATAATGACACTGCAACCTACTTCCCTAACTGCATTTACTAATTCTCAAACCCAGGAGGACCAAATTTCGAATGCGGCATTCTGAACTCGCTAACGTCACCTTATAAAGCTGTTCACTTGCCACGATTCACTCTTTTCCATGTGCATTATGCTACCGATGAGTGTTCGCCTGACGGATTATCTGAATTTTGCCAAATTTTTGCGAGAAGTCAATGGGTCTGGGAAAAGGCTTAAAACAACCAAAGCCATAGACAATTTGTCAAAAGCAGAGCTTAGTTTTACATGGAGCTCTATGATGTTCCGGTTTACTGATTTTTAACTGTTTTGGTTGTTGCTGATGTTATGATGTTTCTCTCTCTTTTAATTTTTTACCATACTCCGTCTTTACCTAGACGCGTTACAAATAAAATTCAATTTAGTACTCGGTTAGTTTGACTACTGGAACATAAACAGTAAATACTGCGAGGTGTGCTTTAAATAATAAATCAAAGCTTGTTATCGGACTATTACAGGTTCAGAAGGGGGGGGGGGCTACTACAAATTTGTCTTGCCTTAATAGGCCACATCTATCTCGCGTCTCTTTCCCAAGAGCTTATTTCTGCTATGACGAAGCAATACTGGAAAGAAATGCTGGAAAAACAAAATGACGGACAGACTCGGCAAACGGATATTAATAGATCTGGTTTATACGTTCTGAAATTTAGCGCCCATTTTCTCGTCGAATATGAAGACATTTCAGTTGCGACAGTATTGCCAAACCCATCCCAAACTCCGAAGCCAACTGAAAAGCTAGGATCCGGACGGACTGATTCCCGACAATCGCGCCTATATCAAGACTACACAAAGACGACTAGCGCCAATTGTCGGATGCGGCAACTAAATGGCAAACCCATCCCGAACTGCAAAGCCAACTGAAACATCAAGACATATTACACCAAGATTGATCATGCTGGCGCCCACTTCCTCGTCCAATACCAAACACATCCCAAAGCATACTGAGAATCGGACGGACAAATTCCGGAAATCGCCCAACATCATGACTACACTATCACTCATCGTGCTATCGTGAATTTCCGGATGCGGAAATTAATGAAACCCATCCCAAAGACAACTGAAAATCGGACGGTAGATTCCGAAAAAGCGACCTACATCAAGACGGATTACACCAGGACGACTTGTGCTAGCGCCCAATTTCTCGTCGAATATCAAACCCATCCGAAAGTCAACTGAAAAGCTACGATTTCCAGAAGTTCGCCCTACAAGAAGGCGGATTGCAAAAAGACGCTTGCGCCCACTTTCTCGTCGAAGATCAAACCCATCCGAAAGCTTACTGAAAATCGGATGGACGGATTCCCGAAAATCGCCCTACGTCAGACTAGACCAAGACTAATCGTTCTCGCGCCAAATTTCTCGACGAATATCAAGACATCTCAGATGCGGCGAGTAAATGCCAAGCCCATCCCAAAGCCAACTGAAAAGCTACAATTCGGACGGATTCCGGAAAATTGCCCGACACAAGACGGATCAGCTCGTTATCCCAAGTTGACGGAACGTCCTGTCTGACGCCGACCGACATGCTGTCGGATTTCCGGCAAGGGCATTTCCACTAGAAGGAAACAGGAAAGGGTCCTTACAGGCAAGCTATTAGCAATACAAAGCTCCTTTCGGTAGAATTCGTCCAAAGAGCCAGGAAGCTTTACTGGGAGCGAACCAATCCATTCTTCAAAGGGGTGGGCCTAGACATAGGCAGACATAGGACTAGTCCTAGGCAAAGTCGGGGCGTTTTGGTAATTTAAAAGAAAATAAAAACTTACAATTGTTTAAGTTTTAATTGTTTAACGTAGTTTTACTTACTTTAACGTACTTTGAGAAAGTAGACACGCAGACATGGGACAAAAGAGAGTAGTACCTTTTAGACTTCTTTCAGATTTTACTTATTTAACGTATTTGATTTGACACGCAGATTAAACAGACACGTATACGAAACAAAACAAGACTTCTTTAAATTTTATTTATTACATTTTTTTTTCAGAATATAGACACAACAACCTAGAAATGAAACAGGCAAGTACCAACTGTACTTTTTTACACACTTTTTTCGGTTACAACTTCGGCCCCCGCCACTGCCAGAGGGAATTTTACCCGGTTCCCAGTCACTGACCGCATAAATTACTCTGTGGCAGGCTTGTTGTGTAGTATAGGAACCTATCGGTGGCTATCGCCTGTCTGATCTTGACCTTATCATCCTTCTAATGATGAAAGAAGAGACCTTAGAGATGAAGGTGAGCCTTACAGATCTCAGCTTAGGCCCACTAACGACCAGATAATCCTTTTGGAGCTTGTTCACTATATCGGACGTTCCGAAAATCCGATCTCTCTACTTTAGTAACCCGCTTTACTCATAAACAGATGTTCCTATCTGATTTTGAAAATCAAAAGAAAGCTGAACTCTACATCCAATCTCCTTTTTGTACCCCCTAATCCAGCTCATCAGTTAAATTTTACTTACATAATGTTCCCTCTGTTTTTAGTTCTTTTTCTTGGCGGACTCCCATGATTTACGGTCGAGTGCTGAAGGAATGAACTTGCCGAACTTTTAGCTGAATGACAAAATCAGTTCGTCAATTCTTCAATTCTTGGAAGTAAACTGGTGCGCAAGGTCACCCATTCACTCCTTCAACCTCTAGAAACATCACTGACTGGGCATGAACATACGCTAGGGACTGCCGGCTAGACCGCACGCCCTCAATGGACTCTCCCCTTCGATATTAAAAGTGTTCTTCTGGTATTCTTATCCCTCCTGGTAATGTTCAGGTAACCAAAGGGATTGCAGTATTATAGGTTTTTAAATTTAAAGATACGATGCCAAGCCACTGCTCACCGAGTTCGCAAGTGGGGTTCTTGACAGTAAAATCATCAGAGTGGCTTCAATGTTCATTCCTCAAAACAGCAAGTGATATATTAGGGGGTAATCTAAAATTTTCCACAAATCTGAAACAAGTCAGCCACTCCCCGACACCAAAACCTCTCTCGCTCTAAGATTTAAATGGCAACACTAGCATCCGTCGCTGTGAGGTAGCCTATTTCCTTCGTCTGACCATCATGAAAATTTCAAACACCTTTACTTTGCTGCAACTACCCTTGGTTCACACTGCTTCTTCGTGTGCGGCACGATTTTCTTTGATGTTCTGACGTGCGACAGAATCGCATGGATGTTCCCACTACCAGATAGACGCAAATGGAAAACGAAATTTTTCGACAAGATTATTCTGCAAAAGGACAAAGAAACCCTTGAGGAAACTGAGTCTGAAGATGCTGGAGATTACCCATCTGAATACCACCCATCATTAGGAAATTTTCAGTAAAACCCCATGTCATCTTGTTCAAAGCAGGTTAATACAAGTTTATTCAGAAGATATTTTGCATTCAGCCATCCTAGGATTACAGTCAGACCAAGGTAGAGCAATTTTTAGTCTTGAAAATTAACTAGTCTTTGTTTTTTCTTTTCTTTCCCTCAAGAATCGCCTGCGTTATGTCGGATCAGTTGAAATATTTCAACGCATCCGACACGGCGACAAAACGCAAAGTTCTGCGTTGCTTGTCGCACGATTTGTGTCGTATGTCGCATGACGCAGAATTTTGCGCGAAATCGCAGCAGTGTGAACCATGGGACAAATCGACGATACCATCCTGTGTCCGAAGCACTGTTCAAATGGGTGTAATAAGCTGCAAATGTTTGTCCTCGTCATGGTTTCTTGACTAGGGAGAACAACCCAAGCAAGCGGCGATTTGGTTAAAATTTAACTGAAAAGCCAACTTATTTCTGTGTCATTTAACTGAGTACACTGAATTATTTGGATTCGGCTAAGGGATTTTTTCTTATTTTCCACCATCTAATCTAGTTATGACGTTCAGAATACCTGCGGCCGTCCCCACAGCGCAAATTCTACTATAATGCGGGAAATTTTAGTCTCAACATTAACGCGGCTTTTCAGTGGGCAGTGGTGAGACTGGTGGAAATTGCTTAGTGCCTGGACAAAAAAAACCCATAAAACTTAAAAATACAAGCACATAGAGGTACCACAAATCCCACAGAAATTCTACTATTCGAAAATTGACTATTCGTGAATAGCTGAAGAAAAAAGTAGCGCATTTTCAGCGGGTCTTCAAGCCAATTTAAGTGAATAGTAAGTTATGGGTAACTAGATTGTAGTATCCCAGCCCTTTCCTGTTAAACTTTAAAGGTGCACAAGAGAAAACAGGACCGATCTCTACTTTTCTTGATCGCAACCGTCACAATCTGCAGCTTATTATCCCAATTTGAACAGTGCTTAAAGTTTGACTGAAAAGGCAGCTTATTTTTACGTCTGATACTTTACACTGAAAGATTTCGGCTCATCTAAGGGGTTTTGTAATTTTTTTTTCTTTCGGGGCTCTAGTAGGCTAGTAACGTTCAAAATATACGCTGCTCTGACGACAACCCAAAATTCATCCAAACACGGAGAATTTGAATTTCTACCCAAAGCCTGCATTTCGATGCGTTACGGAAAATTGGATGAAGCAACCTCTCTGACGGGAGTAGGAAAGTGATAGCCGCGTTTTTTGCAAAACTCGAATTTCCTTACGCCGTTCTCCGTTCTGCCTTTAGTCCCGTTTTTTGTTAAGTTTCAAACTCGTTCTCCGTTAAATAGAAAAACACCCATTGCACCAATTTTTAAATTGAGGGACAAGTAACTAAAGAAATCAGCATTTGCACACGACTTCACCCATTTTTTTCCACTGACCTGCAATTGATGAACACATTTTTTAGTGTCAGCGACACCTGTTCATAAAATGTGTTTATATTATTTATTTTGTAACAAACATACCCTAATTTGGTAAACCTGAGAAGAGGTCTTGATTTTTCTTCTTATTTCAATATTTCCAATATTTTATAGTCTCTTTCATCCTTCTTTCCCAATTTCCTCTTCTATTTTAGCTAATCTACACTTGCTTTTCTACAAGCAACCATCTCACTTCTTACTTTCCTAGATGCAACCATCCATTCATTTTGGTAGAAAACTCCTCAAGATTATATTTCCTATTCACTCATATCGAAGCTCCCCTTGTTAGCGTTGACCCCAAATTTTTTAATTTTTGTTCCTGAGTGATACCCTTTTTCTACTTCATTAACTTCTGTTAATTTCGTAATAATAGGGTGGGTGCCTTTTTCTACTTCATCAATTTCTTTTAATTCCGTAAAAATAGGGCGGGTGTAAAAATAGGGTAAAAATCCATCTCTGCAATTTTGCTTAAGGACCTGTTCCCGATACTTTGTGATTGTAGCAGAACGTGATGATAAGAGTATTCAGAACTGAGGCTCCTATTCCGTTGATCATCCAGCAGTATGGACTTACTTAAAACTGACGTTCTACTTGAAACCTTTTGTAGAAGAACGGGATAGAGAACGGATTGTTTACAAGAAACGCGGCTGATGATAAGATATGTTTTTTCGTTATATGCGGTATCTTTTGGCAATGGCTTACCTTTGTAGTTGCTGAATATTATAAGCATAGAAGAACGAGCACATAGAGGTACCACAAATCCAACAGAATAAGTTCATTCGATTAAATCCAGCTGTGGATAGCGCAGAAAGGAAGTGACGCATTTTTATCGGGTTTTCAGGCGTATTTAAGTAAATAAATGAAGTGTTACTAGACTATCGGATCTCAACCCTATTCGGTAAAAACTTTAAAGGATTCCTCGCACTCCACGGTGTTAAATAAATAATCCTTTAGCCCAAACTGACTCTGAAACATATATTCAAATAATGCATAAAATTGATGTGTCAGCTACGATGTTTTTCCAGCACTATTTCGGCCCTTCTTGGCAAGGGTCCTTGTCAGGCATTAAATAACTGAAGCTTCCCCGAATAAGATATTTATAGTCAATAGAAGCCTCACTTATTTATTGCAGATTTGTTTCTTTCCCCGACGTTGACGCGGAAGATTGAAAGCCTGACGAGGACCCTTACCAAGAAGGGCCGAAATGTCGCTGCTAAAGCATCGTAGCCGACACATCCGTTTTATGCATTATCTGAATACATAGTGTTTCTGCTATTTTATCGATGACTACTTAAAACTTAGCCATGTTTGCAGAGAATTACAGAAGCACTTGTCAGAAACAGTAAGAAAACATTTTCCCGAGGCTAAGAACGTGTCCGAAAGCTTTTTGGTGCTGTAAATGCTGCATTTTCTTTTCTTTTTTTTCCGAAAGCTGTTACCTTTTTTTCTTCTCTGACACTTCTAGAATTCCAAAATTTAAGTCAGGAAGAAGAAGAAGAAAAAAGAATTTGCTGTGTAAAGCTGACAAAATGGACCAGCTACCGATATCCAACCTTCTTATCTTTCCTTTCTTCGTTGGCCATGATCGCCAGTTGTCTTAGAATTTGGAATGTTTGCCAAATTGTCCGTTGTCTTTTTGAATTTGTTATGTTTACCGCCGAAAACACTGAGAGAATCGCCGTTCTCCCCAGTTTCTTCTTGAAAATTCAGCATAAAATTTAGCATTCTTGCTGAATTTGTCGATGAATTTTATGCTGAATTAATGCTGCATTAATTGAGCGAAAATTTAAGTCCGAAAGCGAAATGCTGCATAAAATGCTGAATTAATTCAGCATTTTCGTTCGTTTCGGAGCTTTCGGACACGCTCTAAGTAGACACCTTGTCAATCTTGTTGAAAATCACGTTTGGGGATCAAGGAGATTGAAGTAAACTCTACGGGTCGGCAAATTCGAAAACGATATTTCTTGATCGAAATTAATAACCAGAACTAGGACAACCGGTCACCAGAGTTCACACGAGTTTAGACGTGGATAATCCTGCGAGAAACTAATGGCTTTCAAGATTCGAAGTGTCAATACAATTAAAAAAATTAATCATTTTCAACTGACTTCAGAACAAATATTCTGAATGTATGTTCAGGTTCTCTGACGTGCTGAAATCACAGACACCTACCTCGGCCAAGTGTAGATCCCCGAGACTTCAAAGCCATAATGCCACGATCCAGCATACTCTCCTTGTCCCTTCGGCCCCGTACAAACACCATGACCATGAGCCTTTCCATCCTCCCAGCCCCCACAGTAAGTTCCCCCATCATCGAAATCAAACCGCCCCCCATGCACTTGCCGCGAGCCAACGGTGGCTACGGACATTGTAGGTTGTGGTGGTGCCTGCATATTCCGAGGTTCACAATCACAATTTAGCACATTCCTAAAGGACCACTAATCGGGAAAAACTCGGTGGTTCATCCCGTCCCGGACGAGGTTCGTTGCCGTGGAGCGGGAGTTCTAGTTCCCGATATAACCGCGGAACAGGAGGCATTGGGTGTCCAGAGAGCTGCGCGCTGAGGATGTCTTTTCCCGGGATGCAGCTTCCCCAGTTGAGGAGAAGCTACTTCTCCAGAAGATACATTTTTCTTAGGGAACTAGGCACAGGTGAGCAGGGGCCAGCGACTCGCAGTAGACAAGTAAGAGTAAGAGTTATAACAAGTATCTGGGGAAAAGATGCAGGGTTGAAACAGACGGCTCTCACGCTGGACTGGAACTGCCCTCAGAGATGGGCGAATCCGATCATGTAAGGATTCGAATCCAGGGCTGGCTACAAATCCGAATCCATCGTTTGATAGCTAAGATAACGTGTTGTCCCCAGATGACCCATCTATTCCCCCCTCCCCTCCCGTCTTCCGTGCGTCGGTCCGAAAGGAATACTGGCAATAGGTTTTCCCCATATCCCGCTAATTCTTCTACCCAATTTTTACGTAGTTTCATTCCATCATTTATTTCTGATAATTTCTTGTAAGTGTATTAGTTAATTTGTTTCTTGTGTGTCTGTGTGTTTTGTAAATTTGTATTCCTTTTCTAGCTTTTAGCTATTCGGAGTAAACTTGATTGATTGATTGATACTGAGGATTCGAATCGGGAATCGAATCCGACCTTAACAAAATCGAATCATGTACATATGTTATGGTTTAAAATGACAAAAAGCACTGATATCTAAGGCAATCAAATATCGTGATTACTGACGATGGTTGGCGGTGTAGACCAAAAAGCTGGATTGCCTACTCACACTGAGTAAAAATTGGGAAAACGGAAACTCGGAGGATGAAGTCTAGGAATTTCAGCGGATACGTAAGATGGAGGGTTTGGAATCCGAGTCCGAATCCGGATCCAGCTTAACAAGCAGAAGATTCATATCCGGATTCGAATCCGGCCAAAAGGACGAATCCTGGATTCACCCATCTCTGACTGCCCTGTCACATTAATCTGTCTCAAGCCCAGCAACTTATGTTTCCTTAGAGTCTTTACAATTGTGGGTTAGAGCTGGAAAATCAGGGTTTCCGGACGGGGGTCCTGGGTCGTCTTTTTAAATTTTGTATTCAGTGTTACGTTTTACTTCTGCCAATAAAGAGCTGTCTCCCGTTAACTCTCTGTGAATAAGGAATAGGGTGTTCGATAAGAAGCCGCAAGAACGCTACCTATTAAGCTTTACCTATTAAGCTTCGGTCCCAGTGATAAGAGTTCGCACAGGCTCCCACGAGCATGAATGGGCAAAAAATCCAACCTTACGTGAAGCCTGTGCAAAAGCCAAGTTCGGGCACCGTCTATGGCTGGAAAGTGACAAACCCAGGGAGGGATGGGTCAACACTGTTCGCAAGTGTGCCAACCGGAAGTTTTCAAATTATCAAAGCATCGGAGTGAAGTGCGTCGCGAGTACACGAATAAGGTCCAGGCCAACAGGTCTGAGCTATGGAAACATGTGCTGCGTCATAACGAAAGAAATAGAAAACCGTGATTTTCGGGGGTTTTTCTTGATCAGCTAGTTATCCCTCTATGATGATGTGCGAGGGATAAATATAAATTCGGATATTTCGGTTGCACTTCCGGCAAACCGTCCTCAGCGAAAAACAAAACAAAACTAAATCATATAATCCACCACAATCACAACAGGAGAACGATGCGGAACCAACAGACAATAAGACGAGATGTAACTAAAAACCAGAAGAAAACGGTGCGGATGCAGATAAAAATAAAATAACGAAAGATAAAATGTGCGTGTTAAAATGAATATGTACAAATCTGTGATTATTTACAATTCTGAGCTCTGTGTATATTTACAATTTACCATCCGTCTGGGAAAGCGCAGAAGCTTTCACCCAGAAAACGGCCCACTCGAAAAATCCATTATACGTTTGACCACTTTGGATAAAATCTTCCACAAAACCAGTTTTGTCCTTATATGCGTCATAAGCAAAGTGGTGAGCAGTGCTCTATTGTTGCGGAAGAATGGTGCAGTCAGTTTACAGAAGAATTTGACTCCCTGGCTCCCGATATCGCGGCGGAATTCAAGCGGAAGTTAGATGAGTGTCTCAGTAAAAAAGTGTTAATTACTATGTAGTGGAGCGTAGTGTGGTCTTATGTGCTATCCGGAAGTTAAAGAGAAAGTACTCTCGAGGTACTGACGAGACATGCGCGTCTCTCTTAGGAATGACAAGTGACCTGCTGGTAGATTGTGTTTACAGTTCCAAGTAATCATAGAAACCGGAATTATGCCTAGCAACTTTTCTGAAGGAAAGCTTTACCCAATTCTGAAAAAAGGGAAACCTTCTGATTCTTGTAGCTCTTACCGCCCAATTACAGTCTCAAATGTATTGTGGGAGCTTGTCACGTTTCCCGAAATTTACTCAAAGTGTGATGTGCCCCCTTGTCAATTCGGGTTCCAAAAGGGACTTGGATTTTCCCACGCTCTTAGTGCTGTTTGTTCCATTCAGTTAGATGCAGAGTCTGGTAAGGAGTCCTTAGTTATTGCAAGCAACGACGTTAGTCGGGCTTTCGACTCGCTTGTCCATGACCATATTCTTTATACTGCTCGTCAGCGAGGAATATACCCATCGATAATCCGTGCTTACAGGGACCTCTACGATAATCTAGTTGTTGTTATTCAAATCTCTGGTTTTTCCGGATGCTCATGTTGTTGTGCCTGTTAAGAAAGGAGTAAGACAGGGATCGGTCGTTCCGCCGCAACTATTCATCAATGATGTAATAGAACCTCAAAGTAATGTAAATCCGGCTTGTATTATTCGTGGAATTGACGTTAGTCTTGTACGTTACGCGGATGACATTCTCAACCCCAGTCGCACAGTTACTCGTCTTGAAGAAAATTTTGACACGTTAAGTGATGAGTACAGCAGCGCACGAATGAAATTTAACCCTGAAAAATCACAGGTTGTTCTTTTTAATTGGAGAACTAGCCCTGATATAACTGTACGGTTGGAACGTCAGACCAGCAGATTCGCTGATTTATCTTGGTCTACCGATCGGGAAGTCGATCAGAGAGACCAGAACACTGTTGACAAGGCCGTATCTAGGGGGGGGGGGATTAGGGGGTTGAACACCCTCCCCCCGAAACAAACAAAAATAACGATTTTTATAGGCTTTTCCCTCTGATCTATGTGTTTTTTGTGCTTTTTTGTCCGACCAGTAGGCAACCCCCCCCCCCCCCCCGAAATAAATTCCTGGATACGGGCCTGACTGTTGATCAAACATATTCGCAAAAAGATTGCTGCACCTTGTTCCATTGTGGCCAATAAGTTGCGTTTCAACCGTCTTATTCTCGCCACGATTTTGAACTCGATGGCCCTGCCTCACATTCTATACATCGCACCTTTCTGGCGAATGTTAACTAACACTGATACAAAACAAATTCGCTCTATTTATTTTCGTTTCTGTAAATTCCTGCTCCGCCTCCCTAATTGCACCCGAAATAGTAAAATCGTCACTACTTACAACATCACTGACCCGCTTACTGACCGACCCGTTGGACAACTTATACAGAATTACAACAATAAAATTAAGCATCAACGGGGAGAGCATTCTTCTACAATAGGATAGTTTTATAGATAGTATAATGCATTCGTACTCTCTATGCTGTGTTTGGTTTCCTCTTGTTAAAGTGTTTCCTTCTTCTTTTCTTTCTTTATTCATACTCCGTCTATGCCATGTGCTTTTTGATGGGTGAAAAATAAAATTATTATTATAATTATTATTATTATTAGATCAAGAATAACGGCTTATAACACCAGAAGAAACCCCGTTATAGAGTTATACATCTTACCACCCACCGCACCGCCCAACAACCGTACGCGTCACCAAAATAAACTGGTTCCAGTAGCTTCGCGAACGAACCGCCACGCAAATTCGTTTGTACCTTTTTTTACGGATTTGCTAAACAAAGCCGAGTGATATTTTCTTCTTTTTTTGGTTTTTTGTGTTAGTTTGTTATTTAGTATAGTGAAGCAACGCAAATTAGCTGTCAGCTACGATGTTGTTTAAATAAACCTATATCTCTCTCTCTCTAAGAGGAACTGAATGGGTTGAGGCAAGAGTTGTTTGGAGTGAAAGCGTGTGGGAGTGAGTGGATAACTGAGAGAATGAAAGAGAAAGTTTCCAGGCTGTTCAACTGCTTGGAAGGTTCCTCCGGATAGGGTTAGCACACAGGAAAATTGTATATCCCTGTAGTTGCAAATGCTGGCATAGTGCTCCGGTTTTTATTAAAAAATTATATTGTTGTTTTGGTCCGACGGCCCATGTTGACTTTTATACATTAAATATCTATCCATCCATCTATCTATCCATCTATCTATCCATCTATCTATCCATCTATCCATCTATCTATCTATATATCTATATATCTATCTATACGATTAGATAAATGTTGTAGGTAAAAGTATGATGAATAGTGACACACATGTAGGCCTATTGTGGCATATGCCCATGGTGCAAAATGGCGATAAACTGAGGCACATATTTGTTATAGTGTTCTGAATAAAGGTTGGTGTTTAAAAAAAAATATATATATATTTATACTAATGAAAAGAAGTTCGGGGGCAAGGGCCCTGTTGATGAAAAGCTACTTCTCCAGAAGATACGTTTTTTGGATCACAAACGTTAGCGACGGGATACCTATGACTTCGTAAAGTTCGTCCGTCCGGCACGATAACTCTTTAAGGGATTGAGATATTTTGTTCAGACTTGGTGCGGGATACTTTGGGTGAACGTACACGGTACAGGTCAAGTTCGTGAAGGGGCCCCCGTAGCCCTATATTTAGCGGTGGGGGGCGCGGCAGATTAAGAGATGGAAACATTATTTTGTACAGCTTATGTGACAGTTTATGGGTAAGAAGATATGTTGAATCCCGATCTGGGCTTCCTTTCTTTTCACAGGACAAGTAGTTCACACAGATTCCGGCAGAAACCAGAAATTTGGTAAAAGTAAAAGTTTATTCTGAAGTCGATTCAAGCGTCGATATAGAGGTAAAAATATATGCCAATTCCATATCTGAACTTTCTTTTCTCGCCAAATATCCGGACACGTATTTTGACCGGAATCCGGCAAAAGCCGGAAATTTTGTAGAGGTGATGAAACATTCTGGAGTCGATCGAGCAGTGATTACATGCTGAATCCATACAAGAACATTATTGTATTGTTCCACAAGTAAATGCTTGAAATAGTAATAGTATTCACAATTAAAACCAATTTATTTTAAATTCGCAAAATACCTTATTTTTCTTCCTCTTTGGATGGGCAACTTGCATGACCAAGAAATAAGATAAGATTTATTTAAGTACCCAAGTACCCAAGTAAGACCCAAAGGCCATGGCAAATACATGACAAATAAACACAAACAAACAAAACCTAGAAGTTCATATGGTTTAAGGTTTAATGGAAAAATTGCCACAATAGCAAAAGCTAAAAGTGATCGGTATATGGCACTTGGCCGGAAGGCAAGTGTCATAAGAAGCAGAATATGCAAGAGGGGCTCCTTTAACGCTCTGATTCATCCCGCCCGCTCGAGCCTTGAAAACAATATTTCTAAACAGTGCTTCTGCTCCTATTGCGACCCTGAAGACATTAAGTGAAACTAGCTTGCTACTGAAATCAATTTAAAAGAGTAGCAAGAAATGTCCAAGGTCTACTGATAAGATAATACTGATAATAATAATAATATATTCCGCCATTAAAGGCTCTCACCTCTTAAAGTTTAACTGAAAAGCCAACTTATGTTTGTATCATTTAACTCAATATACTGCATTAATTGGATTGTCTTAAGGTTTTTTTTTTTATTTTTGACTATTTGCTCTAGAATGACATTTAGAATATTTACGGTCGTCCCCACAAAATTATTTCTATTATGAAATATATTTATATTTCTATATATTTCCACTATGAAATACATTTCTACGGAAGGTAGCTCACTGCTTGAACACCTATTTTTCATAAATCATTTTCGTCGAGCATACCAACACAGGGTCAAGCGCATACAGAATACAGATCAGACAAGGAAATTCCACTATTTGAAAATCGATTATTTGTGAATAGCTGAGCAATGAAGTAAAGCATTTTCGCCGGGTTTTCAAGCTTCTTTAAGTGAATAAGTGAAGGGCAACTAGACTGTCCGATCTAAGCCTTTTTCAGTTAAACTTTAACAAAATGAAAAATTCTGAGTGAACGTAATGAGCGCAGTTAACACTACATCGACGTCAACACCGTTACGTACGTTACAGTACGGTAGTTTAACATCCACAATCCAACTGAAGCAACGTACGTCGACCAGATCTTCGGTAAGATCTTTCCAAGGTATTACATATTGACACTGCAAAACGGATCACAAAAAATCAACAAAGAAACTAACGAAAATGGGTGTTTTTCCCATTTTCGTTGGTTTCTTCGTTGATTTTTTGGGATATGTCAAGCCAATGTGGTTTACGACGTTATCTTTGCAAAACGGATACGTCAGCTTCATTTTACTAGAGCGATATTCAGGAAGAAATTCGAAAAAATCGGGTATTAAACGAATAATCTTTATTATTTTTCACAAGTTCATTTTCGAGCTGCCCGAGCCTGATGAGGACCCTTGCCAAGAGGGTTCGAAATATCGCTCTAATAAAATGAAGCTGACGTATCCGTTTGTCAGTGTCAACTGTCAAATATGATTCGCAGTCAGCTTGGGCTGAAGGAATATTTACCCCTACTGGGTCCAACGCTTCTGTTTACAAGACCCGAGATTATGCAGGCGAACTTCTCACGGTTCCCAAAGTGACACCTTTAGGCTTAGGGTGGGTCTTCACCTTCCGGAATCTGGGTTCCCAGATTTTTCGAGATTTTTGTTTAATTTCTTCTGCGATATTCAAAAATTCCGGAAATCTGGAAGTTCAAAAGCCCCTTTTTTCCGGATTATTTTGATATACGTTTGGACCGGTTCATATTCCAGATACAATTTACAGAAGACGTCAAAGAACAATCTGGTTCTGGCAAAGAACAATCAGTTCCGGGAGGTGAAGACCGGACTTTAAAGGTACGTGCACACACCGTGGTTGCGTTTTTGCAGATGCCATGGTATCTGTTACCACGGTAACTGGATCTGCAATTAGTCGTTTTTGCAGTAACCGTGGTATCTGATATACGGTTGCTCTGCAAACACGACTGTTGCCAAAATCGCACTTCTCAAAGTCACCCCAAAGGAAAAACTGATATTCAGTTACATCACTAAGTACTAAACTTCTTTCTCACCAAATTGACAAAATTTGATGAAAGTGAGATCACTTTCCAGATACCACTATGAGTTACCACGGTCTGACCGTGGTCTCTGAATAGCAGATACCACGATAACTGGCCAGATACCAGGATAACTAGAAAAAGGCTTTTGACCGTGGTATCAGATACCACGATAACTGCAAAAAAGACTTTAGACCATGATATCAGATACTATGGTACAGGAGTGTTGCATGAAGCTGCCCTTACTATGGCACCGCCCACCCCCAATTGGCCATGGTACATGATCCTGCCACCTTGGATCATGAAGCTGCCACCCCAGAAAAATCATGCAAATTCCAAGAAAACAGCAAATTTTGTTATTTGCAAAAGGTCAAGGAACCTCTCTGACCAAACAGCTGGCCTCTAACTTCACCATGTAGCAAAGTACTATTTTTAGCAAAGTGGGCGACTTCATGATCACTTGGGTGCCTATATTCTTATGTGTTCTCTAGCTTAGCCTTGAACAATTACAAGTAAACTATGGTACCAGCAGAAAGTGAAGGTTCTAAGCTTCCTTTCAGGATACTCCACTGAATTTTATCTCAACCTTTACTCCTTTTCCCTAAGTCATTTCCCAAAAATAGGAGTTTAGGGTGGCGGCTTCACGCAGCACTCCTGTATCGGCAAAACCGCAACTAGTGTCATTTTCGCAACCAGATGCGAATTTCCTCCTTCGCTCCGAAATTTCAACGCACCGCATGCAGGTTTCCCCATTGTGACGCGAATAATTGCATACGAAATCTTACCGGCTTGCGTAAGCACGTTACTTAGAGCGTGTTCCACCCTTGTAACAATAGTTACTATTAGTTACTATTTCCGTTCTATCCTCACGAAAAGTTACTACGCTGACCGTTCCAACCTTGTCGGAATAGTAACTAATAGTTACTATTTGCTTACCATGCTCGGGAGCGTAGTAAGCGTAGTAACTACGCATCTCTGCAACGTGATTGGTCGGATTCGCCCCTGGCGTGAGATTCTACTAGAAAATAGAAAAATCGTTCCACCCTTGACGGCAAAAAGCCAGAATTCGTGACGTCATGCGTAGTAACTACGGTAAGTAGGATGGAACACGCTCTTATTCTTTCACGGAAAGGGGCTGAGACAGGACAATCTAGTTACCAATCACTTAATTCACTTTCAGACACCTGAAGATCCGACAGAAATGCGTATTTCGCTATTCCGCTTTTCACGAGTAATCGATTTTTCAAACAGTGGAATTTCCCTGTCGGATTTGTGGTCCCTCTATGCGCTTGTACCTGTGTTTTTTTGCTTGATAAAACGGATTTAAGAAAAATAAGTGTTCACACGGTGAGCTATCTTGCACAAGCTGATCACTGGCCACTGAAAAGCAGCGACTGTATTAAGAATTAAATCTTCCGCGCCATAGTAGAATTTTGCGTTGTGACGTCGGCTGCAGAAATTCTGAATTTCACATTAGAGCAAATAGTGAAAATAAAAACAAATCACTTAAAGGACCCCTCGCACTATTTATTTTTCAACTTTCAGTATCTGAAAATAACTGAATACCTTAAAACTAGGCTCTGCTTTCAGCAAATTACCCACGGCTTTGGTTGTTTTAAGCCTTTCTCGAGACCCGCTGACTTATTGCGAAAACAGGGGAAAATGCACATAACCGGTTTTTATGATGGAAAAACTTCTCGCAGACAACTGCCGACAGCGTGTTGCGCATCGAAGGTAGCAAAAGGCGACAAGTGAGAAAATAAGCGAAGTTTTGTTAGAGGGGTTGGAATGCATAGTACGAAATTCGGTCTCCAGGTTTAGAAATAGATGGAGGGATTACGAAAGTAGGTTGCGTTAGTATTATAGGTAAGACAGGTCCTTAAACAATTCAATTAAATGCAGGGTATTCAGTCCAATGATCCAAAAATACGTTAGCTTTTCGGTTAAATGCAGGGTTGAACGATCCTGCTTGCAAAACTTCAAATATAAGTGCTAGAGTCCACACAAGACTCTCAGGGCTCCCCAAAGTGCCAGCTTGACGTCTGAAGTCCTACGTCGGAACAGTCATAGAAAGAGCTTCGCCCCTGGACAGCAGTAAGTGCCGTTTGAGTCTCACTATCCATCAATTCCCCATCCGCATCCAGGAAAGATAATCCAGTCTGGGTTTCACTATCCATCAAATCCGCCTCCGACTCCATAAATGGAAGTCCAGTTTGGGTTTGATTATCACAGAACCACAAGTCCTCGAACAGCGTACCCCGCCCCACCGGGTCGTGAAAGTCTGTTTGGGTAGAAACCTCCGGCAAGTTATGAGAAGGGGGAGGAGGGGGCGACACGGAGGTAAGGGAGAGCATCGGCTCCGTTTCCGTGCTAGCGGATTTTCGAAGTTTTCCGTGACTGTATCTCAGTTCTTTCGTCATTTCCTGGGGATCAGTAT
This sequence comes from Branchinecta lynchi, assembly GCA_023053575.1. Lineage (NCBI taxonomy): Eukaryota > Metazoa > Arthropoda > Branchiopoda > Anostraca > Branchinectidae > Branchinecta > Branchinecta lynchi. The sequence goes on along the minus strand of JAKZAP010000011.1, from coordinate 19,601,241 downwards.
CAGTACTCGCTGAGTTCTGCAGTTTGGGCCCGGAGGACAATGTCTGCGCTTCGACGAGCTGCGATATTAAATTCCTCTCAAATGCTCCCTTCTTCACTTTCACCACATACACTTTTTGATTTTTTGAGGTATTCACAGGCACCACAACGTGGAGAGCGCCCTTACAAATCTTCGCTTGAGCACTTTCGACGGTAGATGTCCCAACCATCGCATCTTGGGAGAGCGGGATATCGTGCCAGGATGACCTCTCCTGTCCCGGGTCACTGTTGGACGCTGCTGTGAAGGAAGAAGATATGTCCGAACTACTAGATGACGAAGGAATGGCACTTACGTCTACGCTTCTTGTTTCTAGCGCGCTTGTAGCGACCTCTACTTGGTGTGAGACGATGATTTCGCTGCTGCCCGCGTGAGAAAGAGATGGCGCAGAACAGGCAATCGATGACAGGAGACGAAGACCGGACTCCTCATCGAAGAATTCTATAGACAGAGACAGAGGGTTTACTCATAATTGTAGTCTTTGTTCAATTGGACGTATGGCAGTAAGCTTGCGTGCAGGGTGGCCACACCTAGCAGAAAAGTGTTATTTTTTATACTTCTTTCTAAAAGTAACACTTTCAAGAAAATGTAGGACTATTAAAGCACTTTCTAACAAAACTAAAAAGATTTCTTTGAAAACTAAACAATATATACAAACTAGCACTGATTTTCATGAAAATAGCTGTTTTTCCAATCTTTAGTAGCACAAACATCTTAAACAGTGTGGCAATCCTGCTCGCGTGAGGGCAACAGTACAACGAATATCCATTCTTCTTCTCCGTACGGTATACAGCATCTTGATGATCGGGTACAAATATGCTTTGTGATACAAAGCTGAGATTTATTTAAAGAGCAAGTGAAACGACAAACGACTCTTATCATTTGTACCGGAAAAAGAAGTGTATGAGCATACTCGACACGCAAGTTGAAACTCGAGGAAACGAGGTTTTGTCTGTTTGTTTTTGCGAATATAAGGTTTGAAGCCAAGCTGACCATTCGTTACGAAAGAAATAGAAAACCGTGATTTTTGGAAAACAAAACAAAACTAAATCATGAAATCCACCACAATCACAACAGGAGAACGATGCGGAACCAACAAACAATAAGACGAGATGTAACTAAAAATTTTCGCTGAGGACGGTTTGCCGGAAGTGCAGCCGAAATATTCGAGTTTATATTTATCCCTCGCACATCATCCTAGAGGGATAATTAGCGGATCAAGAAAAAACCCCGAAAATCACGGTTTTCTATTTCTTTTGTTTTTGCGGTATTTTCAAAAGCCCAAAACTAAACTAAAGTCTAAATAAATTAATTTCAGGCTAACGATCCTCAGTTTTTTGTATATATGCATAACAAATTACTCATTTTCTTATTTGAACCGATGTGGAATTGAGATTTGCTGCAAATTTAGGCCACGAGCGAGCTACAAAAACCTAATTAGCCGCAGGGACAGACTTATGGGCCACACAAACTATTATGAAGCCACAACTGAGCCACAGACCCTTTGTGGGGTCGGGCAGAAACGCCTATACTGTTGCAAGAGCCTGACTCATTTACGACGGAAAGGTAAGTAGTCCCTAGACCTACCCCGACCCAGCCTGCAAAAAAAGAGCGATAAGCGGCTAAGTTGGATCATAAAGTTGGATCTTACCATTGTTTTTGAAAGCTCGCTTTACAGCTTTGACACATTGGGGAAAATGACCATGCTGCAGTCTGTGTCTGTAAAATAAAGTTCAAGCGTAAGAGAGCAATGAAGAGCGTGTTCCACCCTTCTAACAATAGTTACTATTAGTTACTATTTTCGTTCCATCCTCACGAAAAGTTACTACGCTGACCGTTCCAAAGTGTCGGAATAGTAACTAATAGTTACTATTTGCTTACCAAGCTCGGGAGCGTAGTAACTACGCATCTCTGTAACGCGATTGTTCAGATTCGCCCGTGGCGTGAGAGCCTGCTGGAAAATAGAAAAATCGTTCCAGCCTTGACGGCAAAAAGCCAGAATCCGTGACGTCATGCGTAGTAACTACGGTAAGTAGGATGGAACACGCTCGAAATATCAGGCTTTGGAGGGGGTGGGTACAAGAAAATGTATCATCTCACCAAAATATCTGCTCAACGTGCAGGTCGTGATGCACATTATAGGGGTGCTAGGAACTACCTTGTCATAAAGAAAAAACTCAATTTACTCAATCCGACAAACTCATGAATCAGATAGCTCACACTGTCGTTTACACTTCCGCAGATAGGCCAAAAATAAAGACCTTCCCTCTCTTGCTTCCTTTCTGTAGGCCTATATTCTCTTCTTGTCCAAGTGGTAAACTATCAGACCTCAATTCCAAATATAACTTAAATCCTCCTCACTTAAAGAATATACATTCACCACAGTAGTTGCTTACCTCAAGATAGAACGGAGCTGCCTTGGTCTCCGATGACCTGTCTTCGTACAGTGAGATTCATAGCTTTCTACACTTATAAAGGTCCGTTCACATCCACATCTGAAGGTGATTCCGCAGCTTAGTCGATGTCTTGGAAAGTTTGGGACTGCAAACTTCTGACTGCATGTGGGGCATGGGACTCTTTCGGTTGAGTGAACTTTTTGGACATGCTGGAACAAAAAATAATGCGTAACTAATCAATATGGTCAAGCCTTAAAGTTCAATTAGTTGTGTTTTTGCAGATACTATGGTATCTGACACCCTGGTCTAAAGTCGTTTCTGCAGTTACCATGGTGTACGATCTACTGTCATAAGTCACTTTTGCAGTTACTCAGTATCTCGCCAGTTTCCCATGGTATATGATATTCGCATACCAAGGGCCCAACAGAAGGCTAGTAACTAACTGCAGTATCAGAAATATTCATCTTAGTTTCGTCCTTATCAACACAAGAGGCCAGATTTTTGTCAAATTGGTGGGAGAGAAGTTTGACACTTGTGATGTGTGGTGTAAATATTTCTTTTGCAAATTCGGCAATTGTTGTTTTTGTAAACAACTGTAGTCAGGGTTCGTGCGGCTCTGGAAATCAGGGAAAAGTCAGGGAATTTTTTTTTTGTCAGGGAAATCATGGAAAAGTCAGGGGAAATCGTGAAAAGTCGCAGAAGGTCAGGGAAATTAATGAAAAGTTCAGTCTGTACTTATGCATCGAGTTTTTTTTCTGGAAGTTTCTTTTTCGTCGATTATATTTCCAAAGTTTATGACAAACGGCTTTACGAGTTCAGTTTTTATGGCACTTGCCCTTCGGCCAAGTGTCATATAGTGATTGTAATTTCTGTCCGTCAGTCGGTCCCGGTTTTGCTAGTTCGGGATGAAACTAGGACGATGAAACTTGGCAGGCATATCAGGGACCGAACCAGGTTAAATTAGAAATAGTCGATTCCCCGATCCGACCATCTGGACGGGAGTGGAGGGAGGGGGAATCCGGAAAAATTAGATATTTTTAGCTTACGAACGGTGGATCGGATCTTAATGAAACTTGGTATATGGAAGGACCTCATATCTCAGATGTTCTATTTTAAACCCAGACCGGATCCGGTGACATTGGGGGGAGGTGGAAACCGGAAATCTTGGAAAACTATTGGAGTGGATAAATCCGGATGAAACTTGGTGGAAAGAACACGTATAAGTCCTACATACGTGACTGACATAACCGGTACGGATCCGCTCACTTGGGGGCGTTGGGGGGGGGGGGGGGGGGGTCAGAATTGCTAGTGATCCCGCGAGTTCGGTGCTTCCTGATGTACTAGGACGATAAAAATTGGCAAGCCTGTCAGGTACCGGACCAGATTAAATAGGAAATAGTCACTTCCCCGATCCGACCAAAATGGAGGAAGTGGAGGGAGGGGAAGCCGAAAAATTGAGGTATATTTAACTTGCGAACGGGTGATCGGATCTTGATGAAAGTTGATATTTAGGATGACCAAGTGTCTCAGAAGTCCCACTTTAAATCCGGACCGGATCCGATAACACTGGAGGGAGTTGGAGGAGGGAACCTGAAATCTTGAGAAACACTTAGAGTGGAGGGATCGGGATGAAACTCGTTGGGAAGAACAAGCACAAGTCCTAGATACGTTATTGACATAACCGGATCGTATCCGGGTACTGTGGGGGAGTTGGGCGGATTTCTAGCGATCACATGAGTTCGGCATACTTCCTGATGTGCTAGGACGATGAAACTTGGCAGGTATGTCATGGATCCGAACATATTGACTTGACAATAGTTGTTTCCCCGATCATACCATCGTGGGGGAGTGGATGGATGGGGAGTCGGGAATCCAGTGGAATTCATAACTTTTGAACGGATGATCGGATTTGAATGAAACTTGTCAGGTGGAAAGACATATCGCCTCAGTGTTCAGTGTCAAATCCGAGTTGGGTCCGATACCTGTGGGGGGATGGGGGGGGACTCAAGAAACGTTAAAGCAGTGGGATTGGGACGGAACTTAACGGAGAGAACAAGCATTAGGCCTAGATACGAAATTGACGGAGCCAGATGGTTTCGGGGCTCTGTGGGACGGGGGTTTTTGGAATTCCGGTAGTCGCGAGTTAGAATAGTTCTAGATGTACTAAGACAACGAAACTTTGTAGGCATATCAATGACCCAACCTAATTGACTTAAGAACCTGACGCAACAAACTCCCGGAAACTTCCGTTCCTAGATCCGAGCTTTTTGGGGGGAGGGAGGGAAGGGAAATATGGAAATTGACTTCTGCAAATTGTGAACCAGTGGTCTGATTTGAGTGAAAATTAATGGGTGGTAAGAATCGTAAGAATCGACTTTTCCAAAAATGCACAGATTCGAGTGAAACTTGATAGATGGTATAAAAGAAGATGCTTTAGATGATCCATTTTTAAGTCAGAACCACATTCGGCCACGGTAGGGGGAGATGGAGGGAGTACCGTAAATCGTGTAGCACGTCTAGGGATCAAACGAGTGGATTTATTGGCCTGAAACTTGGAAGTTTGAACATTCAAGCGCATTTGCTACAGATAATCCGAGACGATGCCGGAACTGCTCAGAACTGAGTGAAACTAAATATCCTGTTTCTATTTCCGAACCGCATTTTTGGATGGTCGGTGTATTTTGTAACGTTCTCATCTACTTTCTTGTCCCGCCTACTCGTAACTAGTGCCATTTGAGCTCGTAGCTCTTGCTTTTTCAGTAAATGAGTTAATTTGTTTACTGAGGTAATCGAAAGGAGTTAGAAAACTGCTGGAAAAGATCAGGGAAAATCACCAAAAAAGGTAGGAAAGTCAGGGAAAAACGTGGAAGAGCAAGCGCACGAACCCTGTGTAGTATCAGATACCATATTAACTACAAAAATGACAAAATACAGATCCAGCTACCATGGTTTCAGATAGCAACTAACAACAAAAAACAATGGTAGGTATAAGGTATAACTATTTTTGTCAGCACTTCATGTCCCCGAGAAGCTTATTTTGTGCAAAAGTATGCCAACGGATTTCGACAACTAGAAACCTAACCCCTTAAACTTCAACAGCGACTCATTTCCACCAGTGGCGCCATTTGAGGGGGGTAGGGGGCATGGCTCTCCCTTAATTTTAATGTGACCCAGAATCCAAGGATTTTTGTTTATATTCCTTATTGTCTGACATAGCCTACAGACATTAAGGCATTTTCCAAATCCTGTAAGGCCAACAATATAAGCGTTGAAAAGCACATCTTTTTTATTTAAATTCTGGATGACCACTGCTTGTTTTGGAAAGGGCTGCGTGGAATTGCCAGGGTAACAGCTCCTTGCAAAATATCTCACTCGGTCTGGGAGTTATCCGTGGGCCCACAGGGAAGCCCTTGTTTCATTTTGGATTCCAAAAAATTGCTCTGATCCTAAATGTTTCATAATATTTTGCATGCGGTGCCTTCCTTGGTATTCTTTATATAGTAAAAGAGCGGGAGGGGTTCTAGGCTTAAAATTTTGGGGTCTGAGCTGCTGTAAAAAGCTCAGAGGGTTTAAAGGAGCTTATTCTGTCATGAGGGCAGGCCTAAAACTCCAGCTCACAACATGCTCCCTGACCATTTTTATTTGTGAATAATCTTTGAACAACCCCGACTCTTGCATTTCCATTTTATGGTATATTCAAAAACTGCTTATGTTTTACCTCAAAAAGAGCAATAAAATTTTGCGACTGAGTGAGAAAAAAAACTAGGATGGTGACCCAAAGTGGATTTTCTGCCCTCCCTCCCCCCCCCCCCCCCATGAGGTTTACTGAAATGGTACAGGCCTTCCGTGTAGAAATATTCTTGACTATTCGACCTTATGCTTATTTGTTTACCTCGCCGAAGTCAACTGACAAAATCTTACAAACCTCACCATATTCTTATGCCGGGGTACCGGGACTGTCTTGGTCTCGGGACTGTCTAGGTCTCAGGCCTGCCGTCTAGGAATATTTCTGATTATCTGACCTTACAGTTTTTGTTTTCTTACCGAACTTTACTGACAACCTTACCAAGACTTACCACATTCCTATGCTGGGTTACCGGGGCTTTTTAGGTTTCAGGCCTTCCGTGTAGGAATATTTTTCCAACGACATTTTCGTATCTGGCATTTACGTATCAAAATTACCGTTTTGCCTGGAATTGGTACCCACCGATTCCTTTCAAGATTCAATACAGGAAGAAGAAGAACCAGGAAGAAGGAAGTTAATTAAAGAGACAGATTCACAGTCTTTGCGTAAAGTTTCCTGATGAATAAACTTCTAAGAATCTCAACCAAAAAGTGGTGTTTGATTTCGGATTAGCGGGTCTCGCCTGTCAAGTGGGCAGGTGAGCAAGTGAGCATAGGCCGCTCCTTACGATATCTCGAAAGCTGAGCTGATTGTGGCTTAGCCCCATTACAACCATATCCACCAATACGTTATTATCTCTAATTCCTACTTGCGAATCAGAATTTAAGCAGTACACATATATCTGCCAAAATTATTTATCTCTATACTGCCCCACAGTAGCCTATAACTGAACCCACAGCACCTCCATACTAACCCCTCCCCCCTTCGGCACGGTTTTACCACCCCATCATTTCCACTCGTACGGTATCATTTCTGATTTTCACTTGTGCATTAAAGCTTCTGCATTACACCAAAAACAAATAAGAGCAAGAACATCCGTCTCCCCATCTCGCCGATGCTGTCGTGCGTATTCGACTAAAGTATGGTCAATTTCCGACCCGAGCGAGCGGAGGTGGAGCTTACCCGGGACATCAAAAGTCGTTAACTCTACAGAGAAGGTGTAACGCAGTAAACCACCGAGGGAGAAAAATCAAATGGAGGCAGAAGTGATAAGCCTGTTCACATTGGACTGGACGCAGAAACAGCGGTTGCCGGCTCATTGATTCAGACAAGCTTTCGGGGGTTGACAAGAAAATTCAGAAGCAATTAAGCATATATTCAAATATAAAGAAACTGGCATTCGAAACAAAGCAGATATTACGAATTTGTCAAACCATCTGATAATTTAGTTAAATGTAAGACAAACTGTACATGGTAACGTAAATCGTATCTTTTCGGGCTCAATTCAACTAAGTGGTGTCAACATCCAGAACAAGAAGAGATAAATTTCATTCCAGATATTTGCTCTCACCCGAGAATATCGGATGAAAAAAATCAGATTCTTTCAAAAAGACCGTGTTTCAGGTTTAGTAGGCTGAATGAAATATTACGCAACTGACATTAATGAATGTCACACTGGTTCCAAAGTATTTAGCGATGACTTTAGTTTGAATACTTTTACAAAAAAATTTTACTCAGACATAGTAGTTTATATTCCTTCAGCCCAAAGGTGACTGCAAATAATATTTGACACTGCAAAACAGATAGGTAAAAAACACAGCTGGCGTATGTGCTTTGCAGTGTCAAATTTGATTCCAAGTCATCTCGGGCTGAAGGATTATTTACATGATTAGAACAGAACTTCAAATTGCCCAGACATACCGACAAGTATCCATCTTACCTGGCAAGAAGAGAGGTGATTCTATAACCAAAATGCAGAAAAATCTCTACGTCTCAGTGAACCAATCAATCACTAAAAGATAGCTGCCACTTTCACAAGAAATCGCAGCAGCAGCTTTAACTCCCAAGCAATTTTCATGAAGAAATTCACAAAATCAGAAATTTAAGGAAAAATCTTTTGCTGTTTTTTCCACAAGTTCATTTTCAGCTTGAGCGACTTGTGCCTGAATAGGACCTAAAACTACACAATAAACTTCTACTGTGAGACCAATCAGAAACTATTTTGGATCGAATTTAAAAAACTAGGACTCCTATGCGGGTCGTAGACAAACTAGGACCCATTCGTTGGAGAGATTGCAATTCCGAGCCCTCCTTGTTACTTCCAAATCGCCAAAGGTGCCATACATTGAGCTTCTTCGGAGTTTCAAGCTTGAATCTTTGGCCCAACGTCGGGAAAAAATGTGCCTTAAATTTGGAGTTAAGACGCTTGAGAATCCTCGTCTGCGAGACATTTTCCTGCCTGAGTTTGAACCCGTTAGGCCTAGACCTGCGCGAATGGTTTCGCAGTCGATTCCTAAGTTACACCCTGTTTCTGCATCTCACGACCGATATAGAAAAAGCTTTGTACCGTCATTCGTCGAAATGTATAACTCACCGTGATTCTTGTATAATTCATCATAATTCGTGCTTATTTTATAATTGTTTGAATCCTAGTTCTGACATACGTTTAATGTGACGTCGTTCGTCGAAATGCATAATTCGTTGTAACTCCTGTTTAGGTTATAGTGATTTGAATTTCAGTTCTGATATAAGTGTAATTGTAAATGATCACTTACAGTGAATTCGAATTGTATATAAGTTTATTATTTATGACAAAATTATGACAAAGGTGTTGATGTTATTATGTTTATGACGAAAAATCCAATGTTCGGCTTGCCCGTGAAGAAATTTTGAAAATAAATTGAAAAAAAAAAAAAAAAATATGGCAAGGCCTTAGTGCGAATAAAACCAAAGACTTTATTTGATGGGAAAATATGCCATTGATATGGAATTATTTATAAGTAGTGAACTAAATGACAAGAGTGCGCTTCAGTCTCAGATTGGCCAGGTTGAGGTGAACTTTCGTCTTTCAATTCACTACCGTACTTAATCCAAGTCGAACTCACTAAATCAAAATGTATGTATTTTTCTAGGAAAAAAAAAAAAATACACAATATATACTAGCCTACTGGTAGTATTTTGACTCGTCCATGCTATTCTACCTGTTAGGTAATCTCAGTAATCCTCGCAAGCCCTGATTACATTGTAGTACTCTTAGTTTACACTCTTCTGACAAAGTTAAAACTGCAGATGTTGAAACTCAATGGGTCATGACCTCACTGAGTTTGCTTCATATCTCGGTTTTTCATTATGTGGTTCTTCCCAGAGACATAAAAAGGCATGTCACAATGGATTTCAATGTTCATATTGATGGTCCTGGTACACCAAAAGCGATTATGAAAGACCATCCTCGAATTCGCTTTTATTTTTCGCATCACTAATCAGACGCCCAGCATCTAGTCATACAACTAGCTGTTTTCACTAGTTGTATGACTAGCGAAGTCATGTTTGGTTCCCATGTGAACAGGCCAGAACATCCGCCTTGCTAGTGGCTATGTTGTTTTCTTCGCAAATGACTCAAGTCTATAACGGCGAAGACCAACGAGTATGCACAGGCGACGAAGAAGGCTCTTGGCTCCACCTCCACTCATTTTTATCGGAACATTGTTGATCGGTGGATGGACGAGAAAGGTTTTTTGAAGGGAAGTTGATCAAAATACATAAAAAAAAACTTCCCTGTCATCACCCCAATTGTGCAGCAAAAACAGCGGCTGTGTCAAAAATTAAATCTCAAAATTAGTTTTTTCCTTACAGTGGTATTTGAAAGTAATTTGCCCTAATAAGATATTTATAGTCGGTAGAAGCTTCAGTTATTTATTACATGTTTCCTTGCCCAACCTTGACCGAGAAGATTGACAGCCTGACGAGGACAATTGCCAAGAAGGGCTGAAATATCGCTGATGAAGAATCATAGCTGACGTATATCCATTGTAAACATTGTTTGAATAAACTAATTTTAATATTCCATAATAATCGGTGCTGGCTGGTCTCAGCTGAAACCGGCCTGTTTTTTAGACGTCAGAAATTAAGTTCAGTAAACTATAGTCATCCCTTGGCCAAAGATCGAAACTTTATTTAGTAATAATCCTTCAAGAGTACATGTGCCCAGTCTCCCCCAACCTTACCAGGAAGGAATTAGTATAGTAACCTTTTTCGTTTACTGAGAAAAACATTATTTTTTACAATTTCAATTTAGTTTCAACATTTTATTCTGATTGTGGCTTGTCCATTCCAAGCGCTTGTTCAATCTTCTTCTTCCGCCTTCCCTCATCACTTCTGCTTTTACAATGAATCCAAAAAATGCAACTCATTAGCCTTTGCCAATTTATCTATGTTGCATAATTGCATCTCTCCAGTTTCACTACAATGCCCCTGGTTGTCAACAGCCACAAGCTATGGACATTCAGAGCTCGGCTGATAACACGCTGCCTGCACACTGCCTCCCTTTCTCCGTGCCAACTGTAGAGAGTGCGGACAGACATAGGAATAAGCACTTCAAAGGTCCGATCAGAAATTAGTGGGTTTGACAAAAGGGACCCCCTCGCAGCCCAGACTGTATACTGACTGTACAATAAGATCAAATAAAAGAATGAAGCAAATATATTTGACAACTGTGTAGAAGGGGCATGATACCGAACAACTTACAAGCCGAAGATGAGCTTCTGTGTAAAAAAAATCTTTTTTCCCAGTTTGTTCCTGACTAAATCGGCAGTCTTTTATTTTACAATAGTAACGCCGATTATCCATGGGTAAAGTATTCAAATTTTCTGCCCGTAACATTTGTGGTAGAGATTAAATTTGACAAAAGAGAAAACAATAGTAGAAAAGCTGGAAAGTACAAAAGAGTATAAAAAACTTTCGGCTCCTCCATCAATTCCATTGGATCTGCCACCAAGCTATAATCAGTTACGATCCTTGTGTTACTTCTCACTTTCGTTCCTCGAATTTCGAACGTTAAAGTTTATGAGGGAGTAGGAATTGAACGCACGACCTCTTGACTACTACCCTGATACTATAGGCGTATTCTCGCCTTTCCCCGAGGACTCCACTTGAGGAGTCCCCGCTTTTTTGTTTGTCCCCGGGACTCACTCCCCGTATTCTCGCGAGTCCCCACAGACGGGGAATGCTCCGATTATCATCACGATCATCAAAAAGGACTCCCTTTCAGATTCGGAGAGGAATCAATTTTGCTGGTGCTGGTGCACTTAAAATTAATTAAAAACAATCAGAATAAACAAAACCAAAAATAAAGTGGATCCAGACCAATTTCGTCAACTGCAAAATGTTTTTCCGAACAAAATCCGTTTTAAAAGCATTCCGCGTGTTCTCGTTGTTTTCCGTATGCGGAGTCCGCACGGAGTAACTCCCTCTATTCTCGCCGTTCCCTTCGATTCCCCCAGGAGACCTCGGGGAACGGCGAGAATACGCCTTATGGCCGAAACACGGCCAAAGGTGAACTTTTACAGTGCATAAGGGGCAAGGGCCTGCCAGCTAGCTTTGAGAACACTAAGGAGGGGGTTCGAGATAACAAAACAGGGGGGTCCTGTCGACAATAAGTCCCTGTATCTTTATCTAAGCCCCCCAGGTCGGTTTGATGGCCAAAAGTTGCGTAATCAAGTTTTCTGTGCCTTTAACGATGAAAATTCCGCTGTGCTCTGTCGATCTTTTTCATAACTGACCTCGCCTTCGGCTCGGGTAAGTTTTTTAAAATGTGTTTCGACGGTACTTTTCCGATACCATCCTCGATGTCGGACGTTATCCTGTTTATCATATAACTTCCTGGACCGCAGTCGTGAGATTTTTTCAACTTAACGATGAAAATTTCGCTGTGCTCTGTCGATCTTTTTCATAACTGACCTCGCCTTCGGCTCGGGTAAGTTTTTAAAAATGGGTGTTTCGACATTTTTTTCCGATACCATCCTCGATGTCGGAAGTTACCCTGTTTATTCTATAACTTCCTGGATCGCAGTCTGAGATTTTTTCAACTTAACGATTAAAATTTCGCTGTGCTCTGTCGATCTTTTTCATAACTGACCTCGCCTTCGGCTCGGGTAAGTTTTTAAAAATGGGTGTTTCGACGTTATTTTTCCGATACCATCCTCGATGTCGGAAGTTATCCCGTTTATTCTATAACTTCCTGGATCGCAGTCTGAGATTTTTTCAACTTAACGACGAAAATTTCGCTGTGCTCTGTCGATCTTTTTCATAACTGACCTCGCCTTCGGCTCGGGTAAGTTCTTTAAAATGGGTGTTTCGACGTTATTTTTCCGATACCATCCTCGAAGCCAGAAGTTATCCTGGTTGTCCTATAACCAGCTATAACTTCCTGGGTCGCAGTCTGAGAATTTTTACTTGATGATAAAAATGCAGACAATACGGCCATGAAACCTTGATCGTTTGTTCACACACTCAGTGCATCGGACCATCTCTACCATCGTAATGTACTCATACATATTGTCTATTTATCATTTATTAGCTGTCGAAACATCATACAATAAACAACCATGACAAAACTTAAAATCAAATTTAAAAACATTGTGCTTTTTAAGAGCTCATTCTCATGGCAGTAGTTAACAAATAAAAGTACGCAAACTGAATGAGTAAAGCTGTCTCTGAGGCTGCAGTAATTAATCCTCCTCCCGCCGAAAAAAATCATACTTGCCATACAACACATACGTTCATCTTATGGTTTGGACAGACCCCCCCCCCCCATAAAAACGCATACTCGCCCATACAACACATACGTTCTCCTTCTGGTCTTGACAGACAATAAGGTCCGGCGGTCGAGTACTCGAATTCCTGCCGGGATATTCGGCACAGGTGCAGGAAATTCGTCCATTGAGACCCCATCGTCCGTCTATTATCTGGCTTGGAATAGAGTTGATTTTATCAGGGAGCAAAGAGGTGAATGAATACTCAAAGTCGCCACAAAGGTATGGCTCATCAACAGACTAGAAGTAGATGCTGGCGAAACAAAATATAGAACTGGATGAATCGGTAGCAGACTGAGTATCCACATTAAATTCGAAAATATTGGGTAGTAAGCACTAGCCGCAATTTTGTCTACCCTTTCCAGGGCCAATCCGCCTAGCTCTGTTGGTGCTAGCTCTTAAGAATGTCCCAATATTTAGCACTCAAATTGAAGGATTATTTTCATTTATGTTCTTCTTTTCTCTATTTTCATCATTTCTAAAGAAAATTCAATTTCTTCGCGTCCAGGCAATGATCTGGAAAACATCTAGATGAGATCTCGCAGGACTTCGATCTGGAAGAGGGACCGATATGGCAACAGAACTCGTAATACCGGCCAAAAAGATCAGCTAGAACATTAACCTGGGACGTCTGTCCCCCCCCCCTTCCTATCCTAGTGTTTCCTTACGCTCCTACTTCGCGAGATCTACTTACGCCCCCCCCCCCCCATTTTTGTCCGCTTCCGAACTGGGATGCGACGTGAACAAAATTCGACTGTTGAACAGCGGGGCAGGAATTTTGCAGCCTGGCTGCGCTTTTTGTTTCGCCTGCTATGACAAATTTGCCCAGAGCTCTGTGGGCACCTAGCTAGCTATTTGCATAAGCAAGGTTTACACCGGATACCATTTTTCCGATCCGCTGCTCGCTACCGATTTGTAGCTGATCTCCAAGGACCAACAAGTGCGTTGCAACGGTGTGACTGGCCCATCAAAGGTAAGTAACGAAAAAGTAACTGACAGAAGCATTATACAGTGTAAGTCCAAACGCGATTTCCACTACACTGTAAAAAGTTTCTCCAAGTAAGGATCAACGTTAACTGCAGTGTTTGCTACTGGGATTAATCTTATCTCTACTGGGATAAGATTAATCCGAACTAGAAGTAATCTTATCTCAGTAGAGACAATGTTAATCCCAGTAGCAAATACTGCGAGATTTTTTTTTTTACAGTGTAGTTGAGGCTAACCCTTCCAGTTCCGTCCCGAGAAAAACAGGTCGCAAAAAACGTCAAGGGTAAAACAAATGTAACGACTTAAAGCTGCGTAGATTAAAAACTTCGCCAATAGTAAATCGACTTTCGTTCAACTTTCCACCACCCCCATGTTAGAAAGGGCAGAGCCGCCACTCGTGATCGAACACTCGGAAGTCTATTACACACACTTCCGTGGACGTAGAATCGTGAGACTGCAGTTGGTGGGGGGCCGGATGGTTGTTCAACCATGGGAGTGGAGGAATAGGATGCGAAAGGATGGAGCGCGAACATACGAAATACGAAGCAATCAAATCTACCAGAAGGGACCGGATGAACGACCGCCAGGCGGTGCTTTGACAAGGATTGATGGCTTGTCCTTCCTGTCCTGGTCCTCACAGTCATCAGCACCTAGAAAAACAAATCCTGTAAATATGATTCATACTGACGAAAAGTAGAGGTATGCTTATTTGAGCGTCGTCTAACAGTGAACAATAGCCGAAGAAACAAGACCAAAGGTCTCGACGGGATCCCAAAATTTTAATATTTGCTCCCGACAATTCGGTCTTGTAGATATTCGGTCTTCAACAGATTTCTTAAACGTTTTTACTTTTAACATTCACAAACAGGTTAAGGCCAATGGTAATATTCGGAGACGACCAAGTCCATATTTGACAGTGCAGACTGGATACGCCAGCTGAATTTCAACAAGTTCAGATATATTCAGATATCCGTTTTGCGCTGTCAAATATTGAAATATGGATTCAGCATATGGTTTACCCTATAGCCTACGTCGTATCTCCTTCCTTCCTTACTTCTGCCCAACTTCCGATTTCGGCCGGATTCCGGACAAACTAATTGTCTGGCAAAAAACAAAGCTCAAAAACGAATTCAGCATGTCTCCTTACCCCTACATCCAACCTCTAATCAACTTCAGATTAAACTTTTACTTTTAACAAATTTTCCGGTTTCAGTCGGATTCCAAGCGATCTATACATCCGATGAGAAAATGATTGTCATATGCGATCAGCATGTGTTCTTACCCGCAAATCGAACATCGTATCAAATTTAAATAAAACTTTTACTTTTACAAATTCTCCGGTTTTGGCCGGATTCCGGCCGAACTAATTGTCCGGCGAGAAAATAAATTTCATATTCGGACGTCTCCTTGCTCCTATATCGCAGCTCTAATCAACTTCATATTAAACTTTTACTTTTCACAAATTTTCCGGTTTTCGCCGGATTCCGGGTGAACTATTTATCCGGCGAAAAATATTCGAGTTCAGCATGTCACTTTACCCCTAAATCAACTATCTCAATAGCTTTCAAAAATATTTTGTTTGCCCCTTAATCTGAAACCCCTACCCCGCCCTCAAATATTGGGCTACAGAGCCCATCTTCGAACTTGACCTGTACGTTGACCCAAAGGGTCCTCACAGCAAGTTTCATCAAAATATCTTAATCCCTTCAAGAGTTATCGTGGGGACAGACGGACAACTTTTGCGATGTCACAGGTACCCCTCCACTTACGTTTTAGGATCCCACAAACTAAAACCCATACCTTGTTAGTCACATGAAGTTTCGTCTCAATTCGTCCAAGGGTATCACAAGATTTCCGGTTCCCATCCACCCCCCCCCCACATTCGTCGGATCGAGTCCGGATTTAAAATGGGATATCTGAGGCACGAGGTATTTCCAAATACTAAGTTTCATTAAGATCCAATCACCCGTTACCAAGTTTAATCGTCCAAGCCCACCTGGAAGTACCTTTACTCCGGATCACCGCAGTTCCGGAAACCCCCTTATAACTCCCCACACAGTGCCCGAATCCAATCCGGTTCTTTCACTGGTGTACCAAGGGCTTGTGCTTGTTCTTCCCACCAAGTTTCACCCGATCGCCCCACTCTAAGCGTGTCACATGATACCTGGTTTCCTATCCACCCCCCCCCCCACATACACACATTCAAAGGATCCGATCTGGACTTGAAGTGCAAAATCTGAGACACACGGTCTTTCCAAATATCAAGTTTCATTAAGATCCAATCACCCGTTCGAAAGTTGTACACACATGAAGATTCTGGATTCCCCCTTCCTCCACTCCCCCCACGATGGTCACGTCGGGGAACTGACTATTTCCAAGTTAATCTGGTCGGGTCTCTGATAAGCATGTCAAGTTTCACCGTTCTAGCCAACCTGGAAGTACCTTAACCCCATATCATCGGAATTCAGGAAACCCCCTCCAACTCCCCCAACAGCAATCAAATTTGGTCCAGTTATGTTATGACACCCGGAATTCGCCCTCAACAAAAAGAGCTTCATTTTTAATTCGATTATTTGCGCCGACTATTTGGAATCTACTACCGTTAGATTTCAGGAATTCGAATAACCTTGTTTCCATAGCGAGCAGCGAAAGGTCATTACAGGAAAATTGTTTAGTTTCACTTTGGACCCCTCCCCTGTTTTCTTCTTTTTTTCTTTTTTTCTTTCTCGTTTCTTGTTTCCTTAATTTCTTTTTTTTTTCATTTAAATTTGAAACCGTTGGTTAATTTTTTTCGTCTCCTTCCTTTTTCTTTACATAGAGTATTCAGTTAGTTGATTCTGTTTCGTGTTGACCTAATATCGGTTATTTCCTTGCCCTAGCCAAGAACTCCTTTTGTGCTTTCCTGGCAGGAATGTTAATTGTGCATCTTCTTGTTTTTAAATTTAGTCCAATGAGACTGAAGGGAATGAAACTGAACCTGATGTACCTAGGGGTTGTGTTTGTTCTTCCCACCAAGTTTCATCCCGATCGCTCCACTCTAAGCGTGTCCAAGATTTCCGATTCCAGCCCTCCGACTCCCTCACACATTCATCGGATCCGGTCCGGACTTGAAATAGGACATCTAAGACACTAGGTCTTCCCAAATATCAAGTTTCATTAAGATCCGATCACCCGTTCGGGAGTTATGAATGCCACTAATCGCCACTGTGACTATTTCGAAGTTAATCTGGTCGGATCCCTGATATGCCTGCCAAGTTTCATCTTCTAGCACATCTGCCTTTGCTCGCAAACGTAGGACCGACAGACCGACGGAATTGCGATCGTAATATGGAACTTGGCCGAAGGGCAAGTGCCATAGAAATACTAAACTACAAAGGTTCGTTTTTCGGTTCGGTCCATATTCGTCTTGATTCATTTTTGATACACCAAGATCAATTCAATACCGAAAAACTGAGATTTTCAACTTGATGATGAAAGTCTAGAAAAAACGGCCGGAAAAACCTAATCGTCTGTTCTCGATCTCGAAGCAACTTTTCGGTTGCAAAAATCCCTATTTCGAAAACGTCACGCTCAGGAGAAGAATGCTCTCCGTTGCCACGTCTGTAAATGCATTCTCCATGGTGTATTCAAGTATGGTTTCATTGTTCAGGTGTCCTTTAAGCGCCAGAAGGTAACAGATTTTGGCGGCCTTTTAACTTCTGAACGAAAGTCCACTTTTCAATGGACAAGCAAGCGTTGGGATACGGTGGAACGAACGGGGAACCGTAGGCGGAACGCACTGGTCTATCTTCATGGCATCTTACTTCCATAAATACTCCTTACTGTTTCGTAAGTTCCACAAAAGCGAACGACCAAAAGAAAAAGAAAACACAAAAAAAAAAAAACTTTGACGCGTAAGCACCTGACACAATACATGGCAGAACTTCAAGCGGGGTGCATATTCGCAAATAAATGGGTGGTTGCAAAAGCAGCGAATATTTCGTTTTTCACTTGGCTTTACAAAGGAATAATTCAAAAAAAATAAAATAAAAAAATTACCAAGAAAACGTGGAAAAAACGTTTGTTTGGAGATGCACCTGGCACCAAAAAATTAGAATGCACGGCAGAAATTGTGAATGATTACAGCAGACAGTTAATAAATAAAGTTGCAGTTGCAAAAATACCAAGTACTATGTTTTTGTGCTTTACAGATGGAGCATATCGAAGCAAAAAAAATAAATAATAACAACCATGTCAGAAAAAAAATACAGAAAATGTTGGGTGCGAGAAACACCTGACACACAAACAAAGAGAATCCGCAGCGACGAGCTGAAGACAGTGAAACAAATAAAGGATTAGTTGCAAAAATAGCAAATTTTTTACTTTCGAAGAAGGAAAATCACCAAAGGCCAGCCGATGAGCCGCCAGGGGGCCCACGAACCCTGACGGTTGTACGATTTCCAGCCTCCATGTCGGCGGGACCTGTAGGATAATGAAACCCTAAATATCTTCATCTGTGTCAGAAGTTTCATAAAAGGTAACACAAGGATGAGCGGTTTCGAGAGATAACGCTTATGGGATGTTACTTGTTATATTTTTCAAACATTCAAACGTTTCAAAGGTTTATTATTATTTCTTATATAAACATTTATAACTTTTCTCGAACAATCATGTATTGCATATCCTCCTATGACTCACGGTCAGTTATATTACGATAATCTTCACACAGAAAGTTAGCGGTATATGAGAGGATTTTATAAATTCATAGCAGCCTCTAGAGAGGATGATATAAAGTCATATCAGCCTCCGGAGAGGATGATATAAAGTCATATCAGCCTCTAGAGAAGATGATATGAACTTATGAAGTCATCAACCACCAGAGAGGTTTTGTGAATGGTTCTGTTCAAAAAAGTTATAACAGTTAACACACCTCCATCTTGGTTGATATTGGAATGAAAACCTCGATGGCCGTTTAAAAATATCAACCTCGCCTTCGACTCGGTCAGGCTCGGTGGATAATTTCCATAACCTTCCTCGCCTTCGGCTCGGATAGGTTATGAATGAATGAATTTATTGCACGAAAAAACCCTTGGGGTCATGGCAACAAAACAAGAAAAAACACAACAAACTACAAAAATCGCTCTCTATGGGACAAACCAACGCGGAGGAATCTTGCCACCTTACGAATATCCCCCATATTTGTACTTCCAATTTTTTCTGGTAGCCACTCCTCCCTAGTAATTCCCACCCCAAATAATTCGACCTAGCCTTTTACATAAGAGCCGAAATGCCGCCGAAAAACATCTGCTGACTTCTTTTTTGTCATCATGATATTGGAAATATTAGGAGATGCTTTTTCCGCTCTTCCTGCAATGCTTGTTATGCATAACGTTTGGCAAACAATAATCGATACCATCTCAAGTCTTATCTGCTGAAACTGCACATTCATGTGTTATCTGCTATGAAACTTCTTACGGTGTAGGCGACACCAGTAATTCGAACATTTGACTTTTTCAGTCAACATGACCCCCACATGGCTCCTACTATAGATTCAAATTTTTAGTTTATTTTCAACTTCTATTGTAAAGATAACGAATGTTGTTGTTAGCGACCTTTTTCGTCTAAGAGATTTATTTTTCGAGACAAAGAAAATGTGACATTTTGGCAAACAATGAATGAATGGATGGAAACAAATGACTGGTGAACTGTTAATGGTTCTGTTCAAAAAAGTTATAACAGCTAACACACCTCCATCTTGGTTGATATCGGAATGAAAACCTCGATGGCCGTTTAAAAATATCAACCTCGCCTTCGACTCGGTCAGGCTCGGTGGATAATTTCCATAACCGACATTTACGGTCCTGTATATTTGGGACTCTGCACTCGTGAACCCTATTTGCCTCCTACTAGAAGCAACATGTTTTTTTTAACAAAAGCACCATTCACATAAATTTTTGCGAACAAGACTGTAATGATGATGATGATTTTATTTACGCACTGACGAAGAGCAAAATAGCGCAGTTGAATACTGTCTGTTTTCATTATTTCAGATCCATACGAATATATAACTTCTAATGGATACATTTTTTAGTTAATACATAAGAAATGACTCAAAACAGTAATCTTGTACGAATGATTCCCAGTCAGCTTGGGCCGACTGAGTGTCCTTTTTTAGTTCAAGTTCATGCCTATTTCTTTTCAAGAGATCAGTATTATTTTTGTTTCAGAAAAGGCACATAAACAGACAGCAACAACCAGCCATACGCAATTGAAATGAAGGAAGAATTTATCACTTCAACCTTACGTTTTCGACAAAAAGCAGAGAAAGGTGAAAATAAGTGAAGAAAAAGTATGACTCGGGCTATTTTGTGGCACCAAAAGTCAGGAACTGAGAGAAACCACCGCTTTTGCACAACCCCTGGTCTTTAAACACGATGAAATATCTCCCAACCATCGAACCCGGCAAAAAATAAACCTTCAACTTCTGTAGGTCTATGTTAAAATGGCTGTTTAAAAGTCATAGTGTTATTTATTCAAACAATGTTTACAACGGATACGTCAGCTATGATTTTTCATCAGCGATATTTCGGCCCTTCTTGGCAAGGGTCCTCGTCAGGCTGTCCGTTGTAAACATTGTTTGAATAAATGTTTCAAAGTCAGCTTGGGCTCAAAGAATATTTATCACAGTGTTAGTGTGTAAGAAACCTGAATTAGTTATTATGATACGATGGTTATTACTATAACTATCTCGCTCTCCGTCTCACGTCATATTTATAATCTTTTGCTGAAGGTAGTAGTATATAATCGCCGCTCCCACTCCACCCTCCCCCCAATTTCAAAACCGCATTTTAACATCAATTTCCTAAATTTTAACATCCTTTTTACCAAATTATCCCCCTTTTTAAGAACATTTTTATTTTCTTACTTCCAAAATAAAGGATACAAGAAATGAGAAATATTACCCTTTACTACATATAAAATACTACAATATACACTACTTCTTTTTTTTTACATTTTTCATTTTTTATTCAAATATTACTGAGTAAACAGTTATAAATCCACATATGTTTCTTTGTTCTTGTTTTCGCGTACAATCGGTTGCAAAACTAGATTTTTCTTTAAAAGTAATTCGTTAGCAATGGCATTATATTTCTGTGTTATAAACAAATCACAGGGTTTGTCATTATGATTAATGACTACAACCAACTTATCACCATATTTTGTCTTAGCAATTCTCATTTTAACGATAGTATATTTCAATCCTAACACTAGTTCTTCTTTCCTGATTGTCTCATTGTATTTATTCATTCTGATTGTATTCAAGACTTCCTTTGTGGACTCCATTTATTAGGGGATGATTTTATTAAATAAAAATCCAGATCACAAACTCACATACATATTTTTGTTAATAATACCTAATGTAGCTTTTCTTTCATAATATATAACACAGTAAATATTATATGGTACAGGCTGAGCGTGTTTTAATGTTAAACTTATTTCAATATCAGCAGTTGTTCCATTATATATACTTGATTCGTGTTTGGAAACATCGAAACAGAATAGTGGATATACTTCTTTAAATTCTTCTATACTAACAACACTACCAGTATCAAATGCTAATTGCTTATAGCCCAAATGTATGAACCTATTGTAAAGATTTGAGTATTTACATTTCTCATCGCTAAAGTCGCATTTGAGTGGTTCTTCAGGATATTTATCTCCATTAATTCTAAGTTCTATGTCTGTTAAATTCATATGATCAAACACCATATTATTCATTAATTGATTGTTATGCTTTTCATTTTTCTGTAACATCACAACGATTTTTGTAGGACTATTTCTCTCAGACACAACTTTCCAGGTGTGCTCCTTATTCTGACTAACATCACTTTTATAACTATTACATGCTTCCCACATCAGATTATGCTTTTTATCCTTAGCAAGACCCTTTTCTAATTCACTCATCATTTCGATACTAGGAGCTACAATAGGGATCTTCCAGGATAAATACTCGATAACTACTTTGAAATTAGTATTTCCATTTCTTATAATCATGTTGTTATCATCATTTCTTCTTAGAAATAATTTATGCGATGCACCTCTGAAGAATCGTTTGTTTCCTTTCAGAAATCCAAACAATTCTGATAATGGTAAATACATATTTACTAATTTACTGCTCTTTGTTCTGTTATATCTTTTTTCAAATCCTTTATTATAATTATTATTATTTCTCAAACTGACTGTCCCACCCCCTGCTGCAGCCCCTGCAGCCCCTGCTACTACTGGAGTTGCAGTAAACGAAGCAATAACAGGATTAATTTCTTTTCCTTGATTATAATCCTTATACCAGAAATGATTTCTTGCTGCACTTCTAGAATAATCATCAGAGTATTCAATCAACTTTGTAACGGTAGTTGTAATACCAACATGATTAATTTTTTCAACCGATTCATCGTTTATTACATACTCAGCGGTACTGAATAAATTAAATCCATCATTCGTTAAAGTAGCAACATCGGTTGCAGCTATAGGAGTCCCATCTTGGTTTACTATTCTTACACTGACATCAAGATAACTTTCACTTGGATAAAACCAAGAATCTAATTTCTTTGTTACGAATTCAAACTCTGATTTATTAGATACATTCACATCTGTTTCTCGAATTTCTTTAAATTCATATTTTACCACTGTATCATCCACAAGCGGTTCGTCAAAAATGTTCCATTGCGGACTGATAACTTTATTTACTGCCATTTATATAAGAAAGAAATTATTAAATAAAACTTATTTCAGAATCTTTAATCCATTGCCAGTCATTAACGTTTTGATCAAGTCCTGACTTCTTTGGTTTAAAATCCTTTTATTTGTACCGATAAGATCCTTCATCGATTTTTTGTTTCCAATTACATCAATGAGTTCTTTCTTGTTTACATCGATCAGATCTTTCCCATATTCTATTGCTCTGTTTTTCAACAACTCAAATCTCGGTTTAATAATATTATTATACATTGACATAGCCCCATCTTTTATTTGTTTTGCTGACGTTTGAAATAACTGGGAATTAACAATGTTTTTGAATACACTACCGATTCCACTTCCATACTGCTTTTTATAAAGTAATCGCTTATTATTAATCAACATTTATAGGTAAATAATTTTATTTCACTAATCCTTTAAGCTTTTCTTAAATGCAGCACGTATCCAACGTTATCACCATTCAAATCGATAGGTCTTCCCAACTGATCAGTAATTGTCATTCTCAAGGAGTAAATAAAGTCTTTTGTGTTAATAGGAAGGTAGATTAATTGTCTAGGATTCTCAACAATTTGACAACCCGGTTCTGTATTAGGAACAAATGTCCAAATGACAACTGATTTACTTTTGTTTACGATAGAACTGTTTACGAGAGAGCAGTGAATTTGAATTTTATCAACGCTTCTTGTTATATTCGGAAGCTTTGTACCTTCATTGATTTTCTTAGATATCTCACTATCCTTATCAAATCCTAAAATCTGACACAAGTCACTATTAAATCTAAACATGTATTTTTCTTGTAATATGATGACAAATCTCATAGGTGCTGGATTTGATGAAATGACAATAGGACATTTATCTTTTGGGGTATCAAAATACTGACACAAAAAATAATTCAAACAATCATCGTTATACATCCCATTAGGAATAGTAACATTCATCCATTCTGTTGCATTATTATCTTCATCTTTCCTGTATTGAAATGTATTATTTCCAAATTTATCACTTATATTATGCCACGAATACCACAAAGTACACTGATTCAAACCTATTTCATAATCCCAATTACGATTCAATTCGATTGGTTGACTAAATGTTATATCAATGATACTTTCATTACCTTCAATGTTTAACAACACCATTTATTAGAAATATTTTTTATATATTGAATTGTAATTTCTCTTCGTAAGAAATTTATTTCGCATTAACGAATCCAAAATATCAATAGCTTCATTTCTCACCTCATCAGATGTATTTCCGTTTACTCTGCTACCTATCAAAGTGTATAATTTTGAAATCATTTCATCACAATTCATAAATACTCCAGTTCCTTGTTGGTTGACTAATGGGAAATAGGTTTGAATGGTTTTTAACCTATTCTTGTATTCTTTTATAAATTCAATGTGTTTATCATACTTACTAGAACTATAACTTTTACTTTTCATACCACCATAACTTTGACTTATAGATGTTAAATAATTCAGAGCCCCATCTATTTCGTTATGATGCTTAAGGTAATAATGAGGCATTTTAAAATAATTATCGGTACCATTCCAGTCATCTTTATATTTTAAATTAATTTGATTTAATAATTCCACATCAATATTTAAGTTTAGATTTACGTCATATGGTTGTTCTAGATTGGGTTCTATCGCATGAGTGGGAGCTCGACTCGATTCCTCTGAAGTAGTGGTCTGTAAAGCTGTTTTAAATGTATCACCTAATCTGATAAACCGTCTTCTTGAATTATTATCACCTTCAAGTAGTTTATTAATTATCGTTTCAGCGTTCTCTTGTAATTTTTTGATGGTGTCTTTAGTGTTTTCTTTTTGTGCTATAATAACTGGAGCGTTTAACTCTGAAGCATATTCCCGAAATCTTGCCTTCTCCATCTCATTTTGTTGAACCTTTCTTCTCTGAACTTCTCTGTTCTTCACTATATCCGATAACATATCACTCAAGCGTCTTGAATCCATTTATATACAAGTAATTTTATTTCATAATAAATTTTGAAAGTTCTTTTTCATAAAACCCTCCTTGAATTAATTCCCCACTTTTGTCAGATATTTCATAAGTAATGGGAATGGTAGGTCTGATGGTTGCTATCTGAAATACCTCATCCGTATAATTAGGTAAATATCCTTTATCGAAAATACTTTTTTCTTTTTTAATTCTGACTAAATCCCCTACTTTGACGTTTCCTGTGATTTTGTAGTCATCTACTGGAGGAAACAGAGCACTAAAAACCTTTTTCTGATTAACCTTTTTACTAGCATCAACTGGTTTCATTTGTATTGAACGGTGGTACGAGTTATTATAATTACTCGCAAATAAAGGTAAAATATCAATCCAATTAGTAGTGTTATTGTGAGTGAAATATTTCCATAACTTTTCTTTTAGCGTTCTGTTGAATCGTTCTACAATTTGCGCTTTCAATTCGCTTTCAGATGCAAACCAGTGTATGCCGTTATTTTTCAAAAAAGTTTGAACATTTCTCATCACAAATACTTTACCTTTATCAGTTTGTAGTTTCTTAGGAATTCTTTCTTTAAATATAACACTGAATGCTTTTATTATTCCAGCACCCGTTTTGTCTTTCAGAGGGATACACCAAGCATATTTACTAAAGCAATCAATAACAGTTAAAATGTAATTTGTTTTATTATTTTCTTTTTTATATTTCTGCATGTCAACTAAATCAGCTTGCCATTGCTCATCAACATAGTGAACATACACTCGCCTCCTTTCAAAGTTATGATAGGAAGGTTTGTGTAACGTATACACATTCTCATTTTGCAACACATTTTTTATTTTATCCTTGGAAACCTTAACACCATTTTCTTTTAATTTTCTGTAAATATCATCCACACCTGAATAATTAGAATAATACGTCTTTAAAATATCTGTTTCTGCGTTGAGGTTTTTTTTAAAAAGCGATTTTTCCTCGATCCGCAAATAACACAATTCCCTTTCAGCATTGGAACATTATTTTTTTGTGACACTGCCTTAAACATTGATTCAGTGTCAGTGCTCTTTTTACATTTCATACAATAAATCTCCATTTATTAGAAAACAATTTTTATAAACGAAAAGCTACCAACTTCATTTTGCGCTTAATGTAGGAAATACAGTGAAGTCCACAGTTTAATTCATCTATATTTTGAACAGCAAGATTTTCATAAGCTATTTTTTTCTTTGAAGTTCTTAGATATTTAATTATTTCTTTTCCTGGGGGAATACCGAAAGAATCAAAAAATTCTACATGGGGGTATTCAGGTAGATTACAATAGGCAACCCAGTGAGTTCCAGGCATTCCGAGTTTATCATAATTAATGACACCGCATTCCGAATCGTTTATATGTTTGGGTAGCGTATCTAAAGAGAAAACACCTCGAAACTGTGGTATACTCCCTAATGCATCCATAATATCAAAATTGGTTAGAGGTCCTACTTTACTTTTGCTTCTTTTTTGATGTCCCCGTTTTTTGACTTCCTAGGCCTTCCACGTACCCCATTACCCACAACTTTTTGTGTTCCAGGGAGTGTAAGCGCGCCACCTGTGTTGACATCATCGTTTTTTTCCTTCCTAGGCCTTCCACGTACCCCATTACCCACAACTTTTTGTGTTCCAGGAAGTGTAAGCGCTCCACCTGTGTTGGTTATGTTATCCACCAATTTCTTACCAGCGAATGTACCCAAAGCAGCAGCTCCGCTTGTTAAAGCTGCCTTACCAAGTGCTACAGCTAACGGTATTAAGAATGGAAGTAATCCACCTTTTTGAATCGCTTCTCTCATCTGCTGGTATGATACATCTATGTCACAACCCTCATTATTCATTTTACATGTTTCAATTTTATCAATTTGTCGTTTACTTAAAAGTAACTTGACTGGTTCTCGTTCATTTTGTCTACTGTGACTAACACGTATCTGACATTTTTGTTTAGCACCAAAACATTTCTTCAGCTTTCCTTTCTGAAGCTTTGATAAATAAACTGTATACTCAAATGTTTCAACCATTTATTAGGGAATTAATTTATCATATAAATTTTATTTCTTTAGTTTAGTTTTCATGAAGTCTTCTGTTTTCTTAACAAAATCTTGATCAACAGGTTTTTGCTCTAAAAGCCTTTTTAAAATGTTTACGACTGCTCTTTCAATACCATTGATATGCAGATTTTGGTCCAAATCATTTGAACCAATAAAACTGCTAATTTTTTGTTGGTTTTCGAGCTTTTTGTCAATACTTTTCCTAAGGTCAAGAAGCTTTTTGTCAATACTTTTGCTAAGGTCGCCAATCTTCGTTTCAATACTTTGGCTAAGGGCTTGTTGGTTTTCGAGCTTTTTGTCAAAATCTAAAAGATACGTAGTTAACGTTCCTAAATTAACAGCATCATGTTTGTTTCTAGGATCCTGAACATTTGTGATAACTTTATTCCCAGCATCAAGTTCTTTATCAGTAACCTGAATTGTTTGTTTTACAAATAATCCTTTATCTTTGATCCTTACCATTGCATTGTCAGGAGAATCATCTACCAAGGTTAATCTGTTAATATCTTCGCTAAAATATTGATTGGCTTGCACTTGTTCTGCAGTTATTTGTTCTTTAAACTGATTCAAAATAATAGTCATCAACCTTAAGCTAATCGCATCCTGATCTGCTTTGGCATCACCTAAATTAACAATTCGCCTATCCTGTAGATTAATGTTACCGTTTTCGTCAGTAACTACCTTTGCATTCGATTCGTTACTAACCTTTTTTCCGACACTACCAAATTTATTCATTTATTATAGAAATAAATTATCCGGTAAATTTTTCAAAGTTTTTCCTGTACTTAAGGGTTTTATCTTTTATTTTTAAATCTATGAAGAAAAAACCGTAGCCCTTGGTTGCAGTCTCGAATTGTTTGAGAAATTTTTCATTGTCTATACTGGATACATGGCTTTGTCTTATTAATTTTACTTCTTTTGGATTAGAACACTGAAAGAATGCGAAGTAATTACATTGAAGTCTTACCACCTTTGGGGTTTTATGATAGCTCTGTGATAAATAAACAATTGAGGCATTTTTCTTTCTTCCTCTTATGAATAAGTCTTCTATTTTCTTCTGGTCTTTTTCAGTAACAAAATCATCAAAGATAATCAAGTTTTGGTATTTAGGGTCTAGATCATCAACATCAATAATATCATTAAGGTCATTACTTACGGTTAAAATATTCGTTTTACATTGTGACTCCAAAGTGGTCAAATTGGTTATATGGTCTTGGTATTTATCTTCTTCAAGATCTTTTGCATACAAGTATATTCGGTTGAAACAAAGATATTCATAAATTAAATTCAAGAGTAAATTGGTTTTTCCTGTTCCAGAACTTCCACAAATTAATAATCTAAATGGCCACTGAGGTGCAAGGTTGTGCTTATTCTGATAAGTGTTCTTTTCACTAAAATCATAGACTTTGATTGGAGCCTTTTCATTCATTTATTTAGGAAGAATTTTTCATTATAAGATTTACTTGAGTATTTTAAGTATATACTTGAATTTATTAAGTAGGTACTTGATTTTTTTAAGTAGGTACTTGAATTTTTTAAGTAGGTACTTGAAGTTTTTAAGTAGGTACTTGATTTTTTTAAGTAGGGACTTGATTTTTTTAAGTAGGTACTTGATTTTTTTAAGTAGGTACTTGAAGTTTTGAAGTAGGTACTTGATTTTTTTAATTAGGTACTTGAAGTTTTGAAGTGGGTACTTGAATTTTTTAAGTAGGTACTTGAAGTTTTAAAGTAGGTACTTGATTTTTTTAAGTAGGTACTTGAATTTTTTAAGTAGGTACTTGAATTTTTTAAGTAGGTACTTGAATTTATTAAGTAGGTACTTGAATTTAATGTTTATAACCTAAAGGTAAAGTGTGTATTTTATCGCTTGTTACTATCCTTTTATCATCCTTAGGATCTAACGCTTTTTTATTCTGTTCTTCTAGAAACATATTGTGCTTGTATGATCTTAAGTTATACTGGGTTATAGAAAGGTTTTCCGTTTTACCAAACAGTACATCCTTATAGTTTTGAATCGTAATTTTATCTTTAACGATATTGGTTTTTATTCCTTTCAGTTTTTTGCTAGCTTTTGAAGGGTCTTGGTTGTCCTTTAAATAAGCATATACCTTTGACCGTAATCCAACAAACTCTGTCATAACCTGTCCACCTAATTCATCTTTCATCATTCCTATCACTTTCTTATTTACACTAGGAAACCCATATGGATTATCTTTCGCATAATCAGATGTATCGAACCTCTCATTCAAATCTTGTTTGATATCTTCACAGAAATCTTCGGTTCGAATGTCGTATATGAAAGAATCAGTGTCCATATAACACAAATCAATTTTATCTCCATATTTAGGCTTCATATAATCATAATGGAATTCATACATCAATAACTTGGATAGTTCCAATACAGCAAAGCCGATATACATTGGTTTGTCTAATTTTATCTTTTCCTTCGACATTCTTGCTACTGAAAAGTTTTCACTGAATATTATTTCAGATTTAAAGTTGGGTTTCTTTATTATTTTTTCTCTTGTTGCATCATCCGTTATTATTTCCATATCCGCTCGCTTCCTTACGTTTTCCATAGTTTTTCCAAAGCAAGCATTATTCATAAGCTTAAAGAAATCCTTTTCAAAATCATTTGTACCTTTAGTTCTAAGTGCTGTGTTGTGGTCTATATATCCTTTTAAGTAAGCACTTTCAGTGAATCCTAGTATTCTGTGTACTCTCTTCAATATCAAACCTTTTTGTAAATAGAATTCTAGATTCCTGTGGTGAACTACATAGTTGGTTTTATCTAATACTGTGGTACATAGCTTACCGTTAAAGTGTTCGGGTGCTAATGGTAAATCCTTGTGTAATTCGTGTAGTTCTTTTGGATATTCTAAGTCTACCTCATATATAGCACCCACATCTTGTCTCACCGACTTAATCGTAATCACCGACTTGATATGAGTTTTTAGATGGTTGTAATACTCGATTGATTCGTATTCATTCCTTTCTTTCAAATCATCCGGTATGGAAATGAATTGGAAATCATTCGCTGGTAAATCTTGTGACATTGCCCACCCATATAAATTATTTTTATCCAAATACACTAAATAATTAGATGGCTTATTCTTATTATAATCACTTGTATATTTATTATTTGCTTTTGCGTATCTTTTTATACATTGGGATACACCACCTCTTATTCCTTTTTCTATAAAGGTATACATGTCTTCCTTTCAGAATAACGGCAAGTCTACTTTCGAATGCTTTAGGAAAGCATCCCATGTTAGTCCTGGAGCTGAGAAGTAATGAAGTGGATCCAGATCATAATTATGTATACACACATTTCTG
The DNA here is from genome assembly GCA_023053575.1 of Branchinecta lynchi. Lineage (NCBI taxonomy): Eukaryota > Metazoa > Arthropoda > Branchiopoda > Anostraca > Branchinectidae > Branchinecta > Branchinecta lynchi. The sequence continues at coordinate 19,571,272 of JAKZAP010000011.1, read as the reverse complement.
AAATTCTCTACAACATCCGACAATATTAAAACATCACTTTTTAGGTATAATTTAGTATAATCAAGTAATGTTTCACAGTTAAATTGCTTCCATATAGATACCGCTCTTTTATAATCACTTTTGTCAATACCTTTCCCCGTCAACCTAGAATAAAAGCTTTCTATTGGTGGTAACTTTGCACATTTCATTTTATCGAAACTGTCTACGAATTCATAGGGATATACCCCTTTTTTAATTATTTCTTTGAATTCATCGTCATTTTTGAAGCTGTTAGATGTGTACTTGAAATTCTGTCTTAGATGATTACAAGGTACTTTGCAATCACATGTTGCTAAATTTGCTGATAGTTTGTCTAAAGATGAAGCCATAAATCTAATTGAATCTATAAACCGCATCTCATATTTTATTTCCGTATCCGCTTTTGTAATACTTATTGATTTCGAGAATGAGATGAAACTTTCTGCACTTTCAAAAATTCCGTTATCAGGTATCAATTCTCTAACAAATAAATGAGAATCATATTTTGATAAATTATGCATTACTACCGGGATATGCCTAGGAATCCTGTATTTCATATTACATTCAGCATGAGCAAATCCCCTATCTTCTCCTGTCATGTGGTCGTGATCAAAGTGAGGATTTTCAGTGATTTCAGTTGTACAGATGTGACAAGTCTTATTCAATAGATTTTTCCATTTTTCGGTAATTTCTGCATTGGTATAAGTATGGTTTCTTTGTCTGCTTTCATATTTGTTTGCAATTTCTGTGGATACTTTTGTAACGGTTTTAACAAAATGTTTTGCAGCGTCTTCACCGAAATAGTCATAGTATTTGTTCTGGTTTGTATCAAAGGAACAGCATACCTGAAATGCGTAAGCAAATGGTTTCTGTTTGGCCACTTTTATTGTTTTCTTCCCGTTTACTTGATTGTACTCTTCGTTATAAGACTCAAAGTCGGTTATTATGCAATAAGGTACTTTCATTTGTTTTGCAATATTTTTATATTGTATACTTGAACCTTCAGGAGGCATTATAATATCAGGATCTTCGCAATTATTTTTACTCTCATGTTTTTCATATTGTTCTTCTTTTGTAAAATGCCTTCCGCAAAAAGTGCAGAGGTATGTCTTTTTTTGTCTTGTAGATATTTGAGGACCAACTAATCTGCTCAGATCCTTTACCAGTACATAATGATTATCGAAATATAATAAATTAACGATATGTTTTGCAGTTTTCCCATTGATTGTACTTTTTAGTATATGACTTCTGATAATTTTCTCTTTTTCAATTTGAAATAAACAAATCTTAATGTTGTATCTATTTTCAAATTTGTGTATATCTTTAGTATCCATTGGGAAGTTGGTAACCCCTTTGAAATCAAATTCGTTCTCATATTGTTTATATTTCGAAATTCTTTCCGGATGATCCTTAGCTGGGTATAAATTTGCTAAGATTGACCAAAGAAAGCATTTTTGATCCTTATTTTCAATATTCAGACAAGCTCTTTTATTTTTTACGAAATCTGGTAGTATTTTAAACGTTCCTCCCATGTAAGATTCTATTCGTGTCATCCTATAATCAATTCCTTCATACCGACTAAATTGTAGCCCAGATCGAGGGGTATTACTTAAAGAACTAAGTCTCTTGTTATTATCATCCAAATGATTATGAGTAAGAATGCTATTTTTATTTAAAATCCAAGAAGTACTGTTGTAAAATACTACTACTTCTTCATCATTTTCCTGTCTATAGAATGTAACACGAGTTACAAACTGAACTCTATATTGATAAAGTTCATTCATTCGCCGCTGTAAATCTGCGAAAGTAAAAGCAATAAGAGTATCTTTTTCTCTTCCATTGCTTTCAATAGAAACGTTGATGGTATAAAGGTTTTCCGTTTCCCTAGAAATAGTAGGCTGCTGTTCTTCTTCCGTTATAAATAAATGATCAGGAATTAATTTTTCTTCTTTGATTTTTTTCTTATTTATAAAGAGAGTGGATAAACCAATTGGTTTCTGTCTACTGTTATCACGTCTTTCTGTTTGATCTCTTATGATATCTCTATTTTTCTGTACGGAATCTTTATGTTTGGTAATAATATTATTATAGTATTCTCCAACTCTTTTTAGTACTTCTTCTCGGTTTCCGCGAGTTGATAGGTTCTTGTTTTTCAGAAATTTCTTTAATTCAATTGTCTCTTTTTCTTTGTTATCATTGTATTCTTGTTTTAGTTTTGTAATGGTGATATTATTTTCTTTTATCTCATCTTCCAGAATGGTTCGTAATCTCGGTTCTGGTTTGTAGTCGGATGGTCTGTTCTTATTATGAGTTCTTTCGTTTCTGCGTTCAATTTTAATTTTATCTTCAGCTATCAAAATATACTTATTAAGATGGTTTATTATATTATTTGTTATTTCATGTTTCTTAGCTCCATTTGTTTTGATTTTATTAATTTTCGCATAAGTCCGCAGTTCATTATATGTGTATAGCGATAATCTTTGTATAACCGCTTTGTTGTTTGATATAACCTTTTTACAAAGCTGAATAACCTCTGCAGTATTCATCATTTAATAGGGGAACATTTTTATTAATAAATTTCTCCCGTCTGAGTTTTGTCAGCCGTAAAGAAAAGCACTGGTTTTCCAAATCCTTTACTATGTATTTTCCGACGCCCTTATGGGTTTCGCACATGCTTTACTACTAGTCACGGGTTTCCTTTATTCTTTACTACTCTTGACGAAATCGGCATTTGGTTACTACTCTTAACGAAAATCCGCTTTTGGTTACTACTCTTGACGAAATCGGCATTTGGTTACTACTCTTTATTTTGTTAGAAATATTTTTCGAAACAATTTTATTATATTATAAATGGAAGAATTAGAAAAGAAAATGTATGTTTACCGTCGCAGTTACAAGTACTACAATCGTATAAGTAATAGCTTACTTGTATCCAAATTCCTCTTTTCAGCAGCAGGAATGTCTGCGTTTCTAGTGCTACCGCTAGCTTCTTTAAAGGGGAACTCCAGAATTAGACCTAAAATTCGTCAGAGACCCACAATGGGTCAAGGGAATCCATTGCCGAAGTCCCGTGCTGGCGCATCAATTATTACCGGAGAAAACGGCGAAAAAAGTAGTCTTGGTTGGCAACCCTGCTAGGTCCACTTGGCAGTCTTGCGGGAACGATTTTGGCGACAAATTTGAAGTTCGAAAACGTGTGATGTTTGCTGATAATTAGAAGTCGTATTGGTATTCTCACTACAAAGATAATCAAACAACCGGACTGAGTGAATCCCCAGATGAGCTGACTTCACCTTGACTTCTGTCACCCTCCTCATTGTTCTGGCACCTTTTTTACAGGGTTGTTTGAGACTCTGTGTTTATATTTACTTCACTGTAGTCACTCTCAACCTTGTGGTTAAGGCCCAACATTCAGCGCACCATACCTACCCATTGCCTATCTTATTCATCGGCGTTGTTTGCCCCCAGCACCCAGGGGGTAGCTGCCGGTCGAAACACTGGAAATTATGGTAAGCAGTTTTGGTCTCTCACCTACACTGTAAAAAGTTTCTGTGAATAAGGATCCAGTATTTGCTACTGGGAATAATCTTATCTCTATTGTGATGAAATCAATCCGAATTAGGGATGATCTTATCTCAATAAAGGCAAGATTGATCCTAGTATCAAATACTGCAATTTTTTTTTACAGTGTACTCTCTCGAAACTTTGATCTTTTTAAGCAGCTGGTGACCTGAAATGACACCTCTGCTCTCTAAAAATGAAGCCCGTGATCACATTAAGAATGAAAAAATTGATTCCCGAAAAGCCTGGAAGGAAAACAAAATAGAAAACTCTCGAAAACACAATATAAAACACCAAAAGGAGAAAACTCTCTTTTCAAAAAAAAAACACTCCCGATGCTACATGGCCTACCTGAAGGAACCTCCCATACCTACAAAGGCCAGGAATGTTTTTTTTGGGATCCCAAAACGTAAGTGGAGGGATACCTATGACATCGCAAAAGTTGTCCGTCTGTCCGTCCGTCTGTAAGCACGATAACTCTCGAAGGGAATGAGATATTTTGATGAAACTTGGTGTGAGGGTTCGTTGGGTCGTCGGACCAGTCAAGTTCGTAGATGGGCTTTGTAGCTCTACATTTAGGGGTGGGGGAGGGGATTCAAATTAAGGGACAAACAAAATGTTTTGAAACAGCTAATGTGATAGTCGATTGTGGGGTAAGAAGACATGCTGGACACGATGGTGAAAACCATTTTGTCATCGGACAAGTAGTTCGCCCGGAATCCGGCCAAAACCGGAAAGTTTGTTGAAAGTAAAAGTTTTATTTGAAGTTGATTAGATGTTCGATTTAGGGGTAGGAAGACATGCTGAAGACGATGGTGAAAACTATTTTCTCGACGGACAAGTATTTCGCCCGGAATCCGGCCCAAACCGGAAAGAAGTTGATTCGATGTTCATTACTGGGGAAAGAAGATACCCTGATTTCGTGTTTGAGCTTTCTTTTTTCGCCGGACAAGTAGTTCTGGAGTTCGGCCGGAACCGGGAAATTAGCAGAAGTGGCAGGAAGTTTTCGTCAAAACAGATATGATAGAGGTAAACACACATGCTGAATCCAAATCTGAACTTGGTTTTCTCAGGTGATTAGCTATTTTGCCTTAATCTGTTTCTGAATTTTAATTGTAAGAATGTTCAAGGAGTCTGGCGAAGACTGGATCTTAAGACAAGACCCTGTTGTCTGGATCAGATATTGAATTTTGGGATCCCATCGAAACCTTTGGTCTTGTTTTCCTCGAGAAACAAATCAGATCGTTTGCTCCCGTTGATTCTCACCAAAAGTTAGTGTTTTAAAAAAATTGCAAATCTTTCAGCTTAAAATATCAACACACTAAATGAAACACATCCTCCCCGTGTGAACCACACATATGCCGAAACTAAGGACCAGAATGTAACTTAATTTTCTTGTTTTCCAACCTACTCCCAAACTTACCATCCGTTTCAGTTCCTCTGGTCTAAGCCCCACTTTACAAAAACAGTTTCCGACCAGAATGTAACTTAATTTTCTTATTTCCCAATCCACCTCCAAACTTACCATCCATTTACTCTGGTCTAAGCCCCACTTTGGAAAAACAGTCCCCCCCCCGTGCCTTTTTGGCTAAGATGTACCACTTCAAACAAGATGAATTCAGTTCTCTACAGTTGAATCTCATGATCTTTTACCATCTGGAGCAAATCATACTGACCAGTAACCCTCTGAGAATGGGACCAAGTCTATCTAGCTGTGTAGCAGAGATTTAATAGTTTCTGTCTTGATCATTAGGAACTTTTAGTCCTCTGTAGCTACTAGTATACTGTAGTCATCAAACATTCTGTTGTGCTTTGAACCTACCACATGGTGCCCATAGGAATGTTTTGGCACCTTTGTTACAGGTTTGGGTGTAGAATTGGGGTTTTACTTACGTTGCTGGTCTCTCTAAACACTGTGGACGATCAACATTTGACAGAGCTTACCTCAACATTTACAGACCATAACGACCTAATACTTATAAGAGGAAAATCATTGCAAATAGTAATTCTCTAAGAATACAATCAGTAACGACCACAATGGACCCTAGCGTGATGTCCTAAAAACTAGGCGACAGTTTGTGAATGATGAGCCCTTGGTAGTATTAGCATTGTGGCTCCTTGCCTCACACTACAGGGTTTATTTGAGCTCCGACAAACATCAAGAGCTCATAAACTGTATTAGTCGACAAATTACATTTACTCAGAGAAGTAGGCTATCTGATTATGTTACACTGCTTTAGTAACACAGCAGCATACAATAAAGACTAGACTGACTGCTTACAAAGACATAAGATGGCAAGGAATATACTTTAATTTATGCTATAGCATACAATGAAGCATTGGAAGGAAAACTGTATTATTCTTTACTTAATCAGTCTTGAACATTCTCAACCACTAAACACTAAATGTTGTTCATTCCGGTGCATACTTGACTGATGGTGACCCAATCAGCTCTTTCATTGTAACTGGCGTCCAAGGGAATATGAGACACACTTCTAAGTCTGACGAAGGTCAGGCGTTTATTATCCTGCAATTAAAAACTTCAATTAGAGCGTAAATTAATGTCTGAATATAGGTGGTTGATGATGTTGTTTCCCTATAGCAAACCCATCCTCTATTTCAACTTCACAGCTGATTAAGCTTTCTTTTCTCATTAAGCGCATGAAAGATATGACAGTTTTATTGACACTTAGAACACTTTGTATCTGAACTCAGTCACATCCATATTTTCATAACAACAACAAGAGCTACGAGCTCATATGGCACTTGTACGAGTAGGCTGTACAAGAAAGTAGATGAAAACGTCACAAAATACACCCGCCATCCAAAAAGGCGGTTCGGAAATAGAAATAGGATATTTAGTTTCACTAATTTCTGAGCAGTTCCGGCATCGTCTCGATTGCAAATGCACATGACTGTTCAAACTTTCATCCCAATAAATCCATTTGTTTGATCCCTAGACGTGCTACACGATTTCCGGTACTCACTCTATTTCCACCTACCGTGGCCGAATCTGGTTCGGAATAAAAAAAAATCGACCACCTAAAGCATCTTCGTTTATACCATCTACCAAGTTTCACTCGAATCTGAGCATTTTTGGAAAGTTCCGGTACCCCCCCCCCCCTTCCCACCAACGTTGTCGGAGCCGGTTCGGGCCCAATCTCTTAATTCCCTCATCAAGTTTGACTGAAATTGGAGCATAGCCTATCTGCAAGTTTCCAGTACCCCCCCCCCCCCTACCTTGGCCGAATCCCGCCCAGACGCCGAATAACAAATCTAGGCCGCATAAACTCGGCACTGTCGAATTGCATCTCATTCGGTCCATCCGATTGGTTTTTGTGCATGTCAAAAGTCCCCCCACCCCCAATTCCCCTAATCGTGGTCGCATATGGTTCGAACGCATATTTTACATGTCGAGGCCATCGATTCGTATCACCCATGAAGTTTCACTCGAATCAGACCACTCGTTTGCAATTTATAGAAGTCCATATTTCTCTTCTCTTGCTCCCCCAAAAATCCTCGGATCTAGGAACGGAAGTTTCCGGGGGTACGTTGTGTCAGGTTTTTAAGTCAAGATAATTCGGGTCGCTAATATGCCTGCAAAGTTTCGTTGTCGTTTTACATCTGGAACTATTCTAACTCACGACTACCGGAATTCCATGAAACCCCCTCCAACTCCCCCCACAGAGCCCCGAAACCATCTGGCTCCGTCAATTTCATCTAGGCCTAATGCTTGTTCCATCCATTAAGTTTCGTCCCAATCCCTCTACTTTTAAAGTTTCTTGAGTTTTCCACCCCCGCCCCCCCCCCCCCATCCCCACAGGTATCGGACCCGACTCGGACGTGACACTGAACGTCCGAGGCGATAGCTCACCAGACAAGTTTCATTCAAATCCGATCACCCGTTCAAAAGTTATGCACGCCACTAGATTCCGGACTCCCCATCCACCCACTCCCCCCACGATGGTCGGGTCGGGGAAACGGCTGTTCTCAAGTCAATCTGTTCGGATCCCTGACATACCTGCCAAGTTTCATCGCCCTAGGACATCAGGAAGTATGCCGAACTCGCGGGATCGCTAGAAATCTGGACCCCCACCCCAACTCCCCCACAGTGCCCTGATCCGGTCCGGTTATGTCAATGACGTGTCGAGGACCTGTGCTTGTTTTTCCCACCAAGTTTCATCCCGATCCCTCCACTTTAAGCGTTTCTCAAAATTTCCGGTTCCCTCCTCCAACTCCTCCCAGTGTCATCGGATCCGGTCCGGTTATGTCAATGACGTGTCTAGGACCTGTGCTTGTTTTTCCCACCAAGTTTCATCCCGATCCCTCCACTTTAAGCGTTTCTCAAAATATCCGGTTACCTCCTCCGACTCCCCCCAGTGTCATCGGATCCGGCCCGGATTTAAAGTGAGGTGTCTGAGACACAAGGTCGTCCTAAATATCACTTTTCATCAAGATCCGATCACCCGTTCAAAAGTTATGCACGCCACTAGATTCCGGACTCCCCATCCACCCACTCCCCCCACGATGGTCGGGTCGCGGAAACGGCTGTTCTCAAGTCAATCTGTTCGGATCCTTGACATACCTGCCAAGTTTCATCGCCCTAGGACACCAGGAAGTATGCCGAACTCGCGGGATCGCTAGAAATCCGGACCCCCATCCCAACTCCCCCACAGTGCCCTGATCCGGTCCGGTTATGTCAATGACGTGTCTAGGACCTGTGCTTGTTTTTCCCACGAAGTTTCATCCCGATCCCTCCACTTTAAGCGTTTCTCAAAATTTCCGGTTCCCCACACCAACTCCCCCACAGTGCCCTGACCCGGTCCGGTTATGTCAATGACGTTTCTAGGACCTGTGCTTGTTTTTCCCACCAAGTTTCATCCCGATCCCTCCACTTTAAGCGTTTCTCAAAATTTCCGGTTCCCTCCTCCAACTCCCCCCAGTGTCATCGGATCCGGCCCGGATTTAAAGTGAGGTGTCTGAGACACGAGGTCATCCTAAATATCAATTTTCATCAAGATCCGATCACCCGTTCGCAAGCTAAAAATACCTCAAATTTTGGCTTCACCCTCCCTCCACTCCCCCCCCCCCCCAGATGGTCGAATCGGGGAATTGATGATTTCCTATTTAAGCTGGTCGGGTCCCAGACATGCCTGTCAATTTCCGTCGTCCCAGCACATCAGGAAGCACGGAACTCGCGGGATCACTACAAATTCGGACTTCTCCCCCCCCCCCCAACTCCCCCAAAGTGAGCGGATCCGTTCCGGTTATATCAGTCACGTATCTAGGACTTTTGCTTGTACTTTCCACCAAGTTTCATTCGGATCCCTCCACTCTAAGTGTTTTCCAAGATTTCCGGTTTCCCCCTCTAACTCCCCCCAGTGTCACCGGATCCGGTCTGGATTTAAAATGGAGGGTCTGAGACACGAAGTCCTTCCATGTATTAAGTTTCATTAAGATCCGATCACCCGTTCGTAAGCTAAAAATATCTCATTTTTCCTATTTTTTCCGGATTCCCCCTCCCTCCACTCCCCTCCAGATGGTCGGATCGAGGAAGCGACAATTTCTAATTTAATCTGGTCCAGTTCCTGAGATGCTTGCCAAGTTTCATCGTCCTAGCTTATCTGGAAGTGCCCGAACTAGCAAAACCGGGACCGACAGACCGACTGACGGACAGAAATAACAATCGCTATATGGCACTTGAGTAAGCTCAAGTGCCATAAAAACTTTTCGAGAAAAAAAAAATGCATTTTTCACTGTCTAAATATTTCACATTTCCAAACATGGTTAAGCCAAGTGCAAGTCACAAACCTGGGATGTGAGCACTCAACTCATAACATCTACTGTACTTTTTTAGGCTACTTGTACTTCTGCATGAAACATTTCTTATATGAGACCATTTTGTCACACTCACCATTCCTCCAGCTAAAGCTTCATATGAATTCATCCTCTGTTCCCATCCAATAATCTGTAGCTATGTTTGTTATGTGTTTAGTGTTAAGTTTTGCTACGTGCATTGTTTTTTTTGTTGTTGTTGTTTTTTTCTTTTCTTTTTGGGATCCCAAAACGTAAGTGGAGGGATACCTATGACATCGCAAAAGTTGTCCGTCTGTCCGTCCGTCCGTCCGTCTGTAAGCACGATCACTCTCGAAGGGAATGAGATTTTTGATGAAACTTGGTGTGAGGTTGGGTCGTCGGACCAGTCGAGTTCGTAGATGGGCTTTGTAGCCCTACATTTAGGGGTGGGGGAGGGGGTTCAAATTAAGGGGCAAACAAAATATTTTGAAACAGCTAATGTGATGGTCGATTATGGGGTGAGAAGATATGCTGAGCACAATGGTGAAAACCATTTTGTCATCGGAAGAGTAGTTCGCCCGGAATCCGGCCAAAACCGGAAAGTTTGTTAAAAGTAAAAGTTTTATTTGAAGTTGATTAGATGTTCGATTTAAGGGTAGGAAGACATGCTGAAGACGATGGTGAAAACCATTTTCTCGACGGACAAGTAATTCGCCCGGAATCCGGCCGAACCCGGAAAGTTTGTTAAAATTAAAAGTTTTCTTTCGAGTTGGTTAGATGTTCGATTTCGGGCAAGAAGACATGCTAAACACTTATGTCAAAACAATTTTCTACCCGGACATGTAGTTCGCCCGGAATCCGGCGAAAACCGGAAAGTTGGTTAAAAGTAAAAGTTTGATTAGATGACAGATTAAGGGGTAAGAAGAGATGCTGAGTCGGTATATGACAATGGTTTTTTACCCGGACATATAATTATTCCGGAATCCGGTTGTAACCGGATTTTTTTTTAAGTCAAACTTTGGTTCAAAGTTGATTAGATGTTCTTTATAGGGATAAGGAGATACGCTGGTTTTGTTTCTGTATTTTTTTTTGCTGGACTAGTAGCTCGCTCGGAAATCGGCAGGAAGTCTCGGTCAGTCTCGTCAAAATAGATATGGCTTATAGAGGTATATCTGAACTTGGTTTTCTCTGATGATTAGCCTGTCCAAGACTGGATCTGGCGAAGACAAGACTCGATTGTCTGAATCTAATATTAGATTTTTGGGATCCCACCGACACATTTGGTCTTGTTTTTGTACTCGGTCACTAGGGCTACATGCCCTTCATTGTTTTTCTTGACGGGTAATAAATATATTGATTGATTGTTCTAATCCATGGCCAAGGCAAGAAAAGATGTAGATATTGAACATTTCCATCCTAAATAGCAACGACTTTCTAATAAGAAAGGTCATAAAAGTGAAAGAAGGCATTCAAACAGTTTCTAAAGAGGACTCATTTTTAACTGATATCCGAAAAAAATTTAGCTCGATCCAAAATAGCAACTGCTTCTGAGCAAGAACGGTAATCAAAATTAAAGAAGGCATTATAGATTTTAAGCGAACCTGGACACGTCAAAACGGATCATATTAATCCACATTTTGTTATAATCCATGGCCAAGGCAAGAAAAGATTTCAGTATCGAAAGTAAATAGCAGCTAGCTTCGAACAAGGAAGGTAATGCAAATTTAAGAAGTCAGTACAAATTTGTATGCGGATGAAGCGAACCTGGCCACACCAGCGGACAGCGACTCATATAAATCCATATTCTAATTTAATGAACGGCAAAGGCAAGAAAAGATTTCAGTATTGAATATTTCCATCTTAAATGGCAACTACTTTCGAACAAGAAAGGTCATAAGATTTCAATATTGAATATTTCCATCTTAAATAGCAACTACTTTCGAACAAGAAAGGTCATACAAATGAAAGAAGACACTCATGTAAAGAGGACGAACTTTCTAACTGCTATCCGTAATAAATTAAATATTTTCATCCAAAGTAGCAACTGCCTCTGAGCAAGAAAGGTAATAAAAATTATAGAAGGACTGAAATTTGTGTGCGGATCAGAGCAAAATAACGCTAGGGAGTAGCGCCAACACCTATGCTTTCTATGCTTTATAAAAACGGGCCATACTCGTAACGCCACCAACTACACTGACGACATTTAAAGCGAGACAAACTTGCGGGTTAAGAAAATTCTAGTAAATAGATGTTCCTTCAGCCCAAGCTGACTGTGAATCATATTTGACGGTGCAAAACGGATGTCAGCTACATTTTCTAGTAAGCAAAGGTGCAGTCTGCACACACCGAGGAAAAAGTTGACATAATTTTTGTTGCAATGTAATGAGAACGAATTTTGTAACTGATGACCGTAAGAAATTAAATACTCTCATCCAAATAGCAACTGCCTCTGAGCAAGAAAGGTAGTAAAAATGAAACAAGAGACTGAAAATTTGTAAGTAAATAACACTAGGGAGCATCGCCAAAACCTATGCTTTCCATGCTTTGCAAATGGTCCATACTTGTAGCGCCGCCCACTATGCTTGCAGCACTTGAAGTGAGACAAACTTGCGGGTTAACGAATTTCTAGTAAAGCAAAGGTGCGGTCTGCACACACTGAGGAAACAACTGAGGCTACATCATTTTTTTGCAATGTCCAGAATATGAAGTTATCGGAGCCAGCGTTAGTGAAAACTGAATAAGTCTCAGTAGGGACATTCTCTACCGTTAGGGGTGGTGGTATCGCTGCTATTCGAGTATCTTTCAATTTTGTCAAGTGTTGCTGCTACTCCCTAGTGTTATTTTCGCAAACGGGCCATAGTCCTTAGCGCCGCCCACTACACTTGCGGCATTTAAAGCGAGACAAACTTGCGGGTTAAGAAATGTATGCAAAGGTGGGGTTTGCAAACACCAAGGAAACAATGGAAGCTGTATCATTTTTGCAATGTTGCAAAAAGTTTTAGTAGGGACGTTCTCTACCACTAAGGCTGCTAGTATCGCTGCTATTTGAGTGTGTGTCAATTTGGTCAAGTCTTGGTGGTACTTCCTAGTGTTATTTTGCTCTGGTGCAGAGGAAATTTTTTTTATCAAATCAAATCTCTAGCTTATGCTTCTCACTAACAGATCCACTGTTCTGGTCAAGGATCAGGGCAAGAAAGGTTTCAGGTACTGAATATTCCATCTTAAGTAGCAACTAGTAACGAGCAAGAAAGGCAATACGAATTAAAGCCATTCAAATGTTTGCAGGGAGGACGCATTTGTAAACTGATATCCAAAATGTTGAACATATTCCCATCCTAAACAGCAACTACTTTCAAGCAAGAAAGATAATACACAAATTAAACTCTTACCATTAACTACTGGCAAAATATTTACAACCACCAGTTACTTGGATGCAGTAAGGTTTCTTTTGATGTCATAGGTCCTTTGGATTGAACACCATTGAAGCCCTTGTAAGTTACGTTTTGAGTTAAAAAACTTACCTAATGTGATTGTCTTCCAAGCCATGCTGATTCCTGTTACAGTTATGATGACAGAGCCTCTATAGATGCAGAAAGTTCCATGGGTGCATACGTCTGTGTCCTTTGCCTTATGGATGGTACTGACTATGGGTTGATCTCGGCTGACGGTATTCTAAAGTTCAGAAGGCTTGACTGCACTTCAATCTAAAAGAGAAACCATTATCAATGACTGAATTTGCTGGTCAATTATTTAGTTATCAGAATTTACCCCAAAATTTAATTGTGACCTCACCAAGAAGTATCACAAGATAGTTTCTTAGAAATCCCTGACCACACTTTTTAGATGCTACCTGAATGGATCATTCAATAAGAGAATGCTTTGGCCTAGAATACCACAACCAGTTACTATGGTCGGACCGCGGTATCTGAATACCTGATACCACAATAACTGGCCAGATACCACGATAACTGCAAAAACGACTTTAGACTGTGGTATCAGATACCATGGTATCTGCAGAAATGCAACTATTGTATAACACTTCAGGAATAAGTATATGGTGTCTGAGCCTTTAAAACCCGGTTCCATCACAAAATTTGGAGTAAAAGTTTTTAATAAGCTGTTTTTTTCTGGGTCTTCAACCGGCTCTGTACGCTGGTTGGTTAACCAGCCCGAGGACTGAGGTGGGAGCTCCTTCTGACAGACCTACGTTCCTGGCGGGGCGCAAAATCAAAATCATCATTGGAGAGATGCTGCTGGCAACAGGAAGATGTCACATGCCTTTTTTTCTTATAAGTCATTTTTTAGAACTCAGTCAAACCTAGCAATGAGATCAACAAACACTCACTAGCAACAAACAGGTCGGTTGACCGACTTACAGAGAAAAGTAACAAAAATGCAGGTAGCGTAAATTTCAAGTTTGTAAGTTGAAAGATGCCACTTTTAAGGTAGGCTAATTCAATGATTTTTGTTGGACAACTAGTCCTGTGACTCTAGTCCTCCCAGCGACACCTGAAGCATTTCCTGGGGAAAAATTTTGGTAGACCTTGATAGCTCACATTTTCAGGACAAAAATTACCAGCAAAAACCGTTTGGCTTACCAGACCTCGCGAGAATCCTCTGCTCCATGGGATGAAACTGAAACTTCCTTCACAGCAGTCTACCACAAATCCCTGATTTTGGGAAAGCCTATGCCAAACGCTGGGTATGTCCAGCGTTTGGTATACCCTATGCCTAACGCTGGATACACTATGCCAAATGCTGGATACTGTGACCCAGTAAAATATTGATGATTTGAGTGAAGCTCAGAAATCAACCAATCAGAACTCATCTGTAGTGAGGTAGGTCAGGGTTAGGGTGCCAACACCTATCCAACGTTTGGCATAGGGTATCCAGCGTTAGGCATAAGCTATGCCAAACGTTAGATATACCCAGCGTTTGGCATAGGGTACCCAAAAATCAGGGCTTTGTGGTTGACTGCTTCACAGAGAAGTAATCATGGTCACTCAAGTGGCATGACGCTGAGAGGCACTCATAGGTTGTTGAATTGAACGAAGCACTTGGGCGAGGGCTGTCCTGATTGTCCTGGGCCTGATCTATTACAGCAGGAGTTACATCAATAGTTGACACATGAAACTGACATTGAATTTGAAATTGGATGCCTGAGAACCTGATGAACTGTGCATGGTTGGCACTGCAATACATGCTGTTGCTTAATTTCCGTTTTCAAATGCCATCGAAGTTCGCGTTCGCTTAATTACTATTTTTACAACTCCGGCGATCCTTGCCAGGTTGACGTTTCTGCTGAGCAAGTCTTTTAATACTGTCTTCCTATATAATCCTGACAGGAACTCAGAAAATCAGGTCCAAAGGGTTGCTCACACAAAAATCTGAAGCGCCCGATTGTTGGGAGACAGAAATCTGGGTGTTTGCTCTTGACAAAATTTTCCCAAGCACAGTACTTAGAAAATTTATTCTTCTCACTACTTGGCCAAGAAAAGAAAGCTATTCCAACAGTGGGCTTACGACCAGGGTAGCAACACACTCTGGTCTTGGACATTTCCATTTCACTCAGTTCAGCTGTCTTTTTTTTGTTTGTGTTGTTTAATGGAGCTTCCAGAATTTCTTCTCTATGCTCTCTATTCTCACTACTTGGCCAAGAAAAGAAAGCTATTCCAACACTGGGCGTACAACCAGGCTAGCAACGCACTCTGGTCTTTGACATTTCCTTTTCACTCAGTTCTGCTGTCTCTTATTTGTCTGTTTGTTGTTTGTGTTTTGTATGGAATTCCGTCACAATTTAGTCAACACCTTCAGAATTTCTTCTATGGGTCACTTTTGTAAACAACGTTGATGCTGTGTTACGAATTTTGGCGTCGGTCCCATTCCCGCAAGACTACAGCATCAACATGACGGAACGAATGAGGGGTCTCATCAAAGGAGCCAATGGAATTAGACTTTATGAGGTATCTCTGCTTAGAGTTGACCCACTAGAATGCTTCTTATGTCAAAAAATTCAAAAAAAATCGGGTATCGAACTCGGTCACCTGGAACCCTTATTTTTTAATTCTGGAGTTCACCTTTAAGTTTGGGTGCTGTTATCATCGAAATAATTGAAAAGCAATTAAGCATTGCTGATAGAAAAGCAGAATTTAGGACTATTTATGATTTTTATACTGAGTTGTTGTCAATGCTAAAATGCGGACAGTTAACAATTGAGGAGGTAATTCAGAGAGAAACAGAGATGCGTAAAACCTTTCGATTTTTTCCTCGCGAAAAATACATGAAACAAGTCCGTCTGAATGGCTATAAATATTGTAATAAATCTATAAAAATTCAAGAGAAATTACCAAACATTTAGTCTATTGCTATACTGAATATTGTTTCCTAACTGTCAAACAGATCTTTATTTCATACGCGCATTAATGAGCTGCGTCATTCAAAGGTCTCGCCGCCAATTTGGGATGTAATTACAGTCTCCGGCGTGACTAACACAATCTCATCTTAACTCGGAAACTTGTGCGAATTGAACAAGGACCCTTGGTGTAGTGGCTCAACGCTCGGCCGAACGTTGACTCATCACCATTCAGACCTTCGAATCCCACTGACCGCAGTTTCTGTTTGTCGATAGTGGGATGGTAATAAAAACTTGCGGGTTCCCCGTTCAGGGCCCCCCAGACTAAGGCCACATCACCACAAACACTACACCAATCGGGGTGTACCAACATCACACCTCTTAATTTTCAAAGTCTGGGGGTGTGGGGTTTTGCAAAAATATTTTATAAAGTTCAAAATCGGTAATCATCATATCATCATGCAAACTCAGTACTGCGTTTTTATCTATCGCATTTATGTGATAAACGTGGTTGGTTTCTATTACCAGATGTTTCAAAGCGATTGGGATTTTTATTTAATAAAATCATCCCCTAATAAATGGAGTCCACAAAGGAAGTCTTGAATACAATCAGAATGAATAAATACAATGAGACAATCAGGAAAGAAGAACTAGTGTTAGGATTGAAATATACTATCGTTAAAATGAGAATTGCTAAGACAAAATATGGTGATAAGTTGGTTGTAGTCATTAATCATAATGACAAACCCTGTGATTTGTTTATAACACAGAAATATAATGCCATTGCTAACGAATTACTTTTAAAGAAAAATCTAGTTTTGCAACCGATTGTACGCGAAAACAAGAACAAAGAAACATATGTGGATTTAGAACTGTTTACTCAGTAATATTTGAATAAAAAATGAAAAATGTAAAAAAAAGAAGTAGTGTATATTGTAGTATTTTATATGTAGTAAAGGGTAATATTTCTCATTTCTTGTATCCTTTATTTTGGAAGTAAGAAAATAAAAATGTTCTTAAAAAGGGGGATAATTTGGTAAAAAGGATGTTAAAATTTAGGAAATTGATGTTAAAATGCGGTTTTGAAATTGGGGGGAGGGTGGAGTGGGAGCGGCGATTATATACTACTGAAGGTGTTTAGCCATTGGCATTAATCTATTTCTAAATTTTAATAGTAAAAATGTTCAAGGAGTCTGGCGAAGACCGGGCACAGTTGTCTGGATCAATATTAAATTTGTGGGATCCCATCGTAACCTTTGGTATTGTTTCCGGTCAAGCTTAGTTTCACTATAACAGCATGTGCGCAAGCGCTGAAACGTGGAGTTTAAAAGTAAAAAGTCTGACACATCTTTGGAGGGTGGTCAGACCCATCAAGATGCAAATCTATACCGATATTTCTATGAGTCTAACAAATCTGAATTAGATACCAGTCACCGGCCAAAAACTTGACTCATGAGCAATCTGGGCCCAGTTGCACAGGTAAAGATGGGTGGGATGGAGGAGGGTCGAGACCCATCAGAACGCACATTTAGACCGATACATTCAAAATTATACCAAATTTGAATTTGATACCATTCATGGGTCACAAACTTCACTCAAGGGGAATTTGGACCTGGGGGTCAACTTGGAAAGTACCTGCTATGGGTCACGAGTTATGAACCCCAGAAAAAAACGGTGAAAACCAAAAATGCAAGTCTTTCATTCATCCGTTCAGAATCTGCACTGCTGGCCCAAGCGAGACTAAGTTCACTCAAAGGCGGAGAATATGAATTTCGCCAAAAGCGTGCCTTTCGATGGGTAATGAAGCTAAGCTCAGGAAAAGTTCAAGTCCCGACTGTAAGGTCATTTCTGAAGAAAGGCCGCTACTGCGTGTGATACCAAAATGACAAGTTTTTCGACAATCGTTTACCCTTTTAGTTCCTAAATATTTTAAACATAGAGGTTAGGCACAGAGGTACCACAAATTCAAAAGAAAAAGTTCATTCGAAGAATAATCGATTATAAAAATAGAGGAGCAACGAAATAACACATTTTCATCAGGTCTTCAAGCCTGTGATGAGGACCCTTGCCAAGAAGGGCCGAAATATCGCTGATGAAGAATCGTAGCTGACGTATAAGTGACAGGCAACTACACTATCGCACTCAGCCCTATAGTTAAACTTTACAGGACGAGTACACATCACACAAAAAATAACGAAATAAAAATCTACAAAAAAATTACAAACCCCATTTTCGTTGGTTTCTTCATTAATTTTTTGTGATATGTCAGGCCAATGTGGTTTACGAAATTATCTTTGAGTAGACATCAGCGAAACAAAAATAAGGTCATGAACTTACTGGGATAGTCAGTGCTGAGGGAGAAGGTGGTATCCTGCATATTACGACCCCCGGAGCTGGTAGGACCACGAGTGAAATGCTCCGCATGGTGGGTATGGCGTGGAGATCCACTGATTGATCCGCCAGACGAGGGAATCTCTCGAGCTGGTGATGACTCTTTGGAAACCAACTAAAACGGTGAATTAGAATAAGAGAAACTGTCCTAAGTGCGTGTTCCACCCTACTTACCGTAGTTACTACGCATGACGTCACAAATTCTGGCTTTTTGCAGTCAAGGCTGGAACGATTTTTCTATTTTCCAGCAGGATCTCACGCCAGGGGTGAATCCGACCAATCACGTTACAGAGATGCGTAGTTACTACGCTTACTACGTTCCCGAGCATGGTAAGCAAATAGTAACTATTAGTTACAGGTTGGAACGGTCAGCGTAGTAACTTTTCGTGAGGATGGAACGGAAATAGTAACTAATAGTAACTAGAAAGGGTGGAACACACTCTAAATGTACTAAACTTTGGTACTAAAATCCTTGAGAATCCCCTCCTCCGTGACATCCTCCCTCCGGATTTCAGCGCTGAGAGGGTGAGGCCTGCAAGAGCGGTCGCTTTACCACTACCGAAACTACAGCCCCACACGCACACCCACACTCGTTACGTGAACAGCTTTGTGCCTAGTTTCGTAAAATTGTATAATAACAAGAATGAACTATAAATGACTTTAGTGTAGTTGTTTGTTAGCTTTCGTAATTATATAGTTTTCGTATAAGTTTTACTGCACGACCATGTATTTTTATGCATATTTATACTATTGTTAACCATATAACTATCGCTAGTGGACATATTTACTGACCGAGCTATTGTCAGCTGAATTTAAATATGTTTCTTACTTTGTTCTTTATGTTGATGTGACACGAAACCTACTAGTCCGCTTGTCCGTATTATGGCTTTCTTGAATCTAACTGAAACATACTGGAGTGTTAAGGGATAGCAATCGGGACACGCGGTCTTGAATACCCACAAGGAGTGAGGCACTAACAATAAGGGCCGTGAAAAAAGATGAAATACGGGGAATCATCCAGGTGGGTACTAGAACTGGAAACCTTGGAAAGCGTAATTCAAACACAAACTCCAACTTGCATCCATTCCCTTAGATACCATTGCTTTTGGTCACCTCTGATTTTTAAAGTATAACCTATGTATATGATTTGATTTTTGTTAACGTCGGATTCGAATCCGGATGAAAAAACCTCAGCCTGAAATGGGGGATTCGGATTTGGACTCGAATTCGTACCTAGCCCTGAATTCGAAACCTTCCATGATCGGATACGCCCATTTCTGGTGGTGTTTTCATCTACTGTGTTGAAAACGATGCCCATCAATTCCATTGGGTCTGAATGAAAGATATATTTCAATTCTACACGAACGAGAGAATGGGCCTTTTGTGGTCTGAGATTCGACGAAGTTTATGGCGCCTACCACCCCCCCCCCCCAAAAAAAAGGTACGGTATAAACTATCAGAAGTTTCATAACAGACAACAGGAGGGACGAGCAGTTTCAACAGACCAACTACTCAACTGACAGCGTCCCGATAGAAAGTTTTCAAGATTTAGTTTTATAGAGTTGTAAGTTTTAATAGCATACAGTACTAACTGTTACCTCTGCCTGCTATTATTAGCAAGACTGGATGCTACTGCAGTAAGCCAGGATGCTACGGATACTACTGCTTAAGATTGTCCCAGTATGAGGCACATTAAATGACAGTATTCTGTACCATTACATATCAATACATGCAACTGTTTCCTACTAATACAGCTAGACAGGCTACAAATTTTTCATCGGGATTTGTGATGTAGCCTGTTGTGATTTTGAAAACGTTACGCACGAAATGTTGCCAAGCACTGAGGAAGAACCAAAAAATGCCGAAAACGCAACTGCTGAACTTCCGATAACATGAAGACAAACAAAAAAGTCAGCAGATGCATTTTCTGTATTTTTGGCTCTTCGACAATGCTCGTCGTGCATAACATTCATACATAACGTTTTCAAAGTCACAACGGATTACATCCCAAGTGTTGCCTGTTGAATTGTTGACTGTTGAAACTGCGCATCCTTGTGTTGCCTGTTACGACACTTCTGACAGTTTAGTAGTGTGGGTCGTCCAGACATCCTACAGCTGATATCGGGGGGAGGTCCTTTAGGGGGGTGCCTGTAGCAGGACGCGATTTTATTAGCGAGCTATTTTCGGGAACTTGGGAACCCCCTCCCCCGCCGTCGTCGGATCCGGTTCGAACCATAAAATATGTCATCTAGGGCATATGACCTCTCTACATCTCAAGTTGCATTCAAATCGCTCCACTGGTTTGACCCCTGTAAGAGCCACACCGTTTCCGGGACTCGCCTTCCAACTCCCCCCACTGTGTACGTATCTAGGGCTAATGCTTGTTCTTGCCACCAAGCTCTATCCCAATCCCTCGACTCTTACGCGTTTTAAGAGATTTCCCGTGCCCCCCTTCAATCCCCCCCCCCCACAAGCATCGGACCCGATCAAGACTTGACATGGAACATCTGTGAGGAAAATCAAATTATTAACGTGTCAATATGCCACTGGCACGGCTTGAACTTCGACCCTTCTGTTATTTCTATTTCTCTCGCCGGACAATTAGTTAGGCGGGAATCCGGCATAAACCGGAAAATCTGTTTAAAGTAAAATTTTTATTTGTATTTGATAAGATGTTCGATTTGCAGATAAGAAGACATATACGTGCTGAATACGTATATGACAATCATCTTCCCACCGGGCGTATAGATCTCTCGGAGTCCGGCTGAAACCGGAAAATGTTTTAAAGTAAAAGTTTTATCTGAAGTTGATTACAGTAGTGAACTGAAAGACAAAAATGCTCCTCAGCCGGGATTTGAACCCAGGACCCTCTGCTTACAAGGCAGGCGCTTTTACCGTTTGAGCTACCGAGGGGCTTGTGAACAGAGTTCGCAAACCACTACAATAGTCTGGTAGAAATCGGCCATAGGAACAGTGATCTCCAAGTAAAAGTTTCTCTAAGTACGGATTAAAGTTAACTGCAGAATTTGCTACTGGGATTAATCTTATCTCTAATGGGATAAGATTAATCCGAATTATAAATAATCTTATCTCAGTGCATAATCCCAGTAGGAAGTTCTGCAATATTCTGTTTATACTATATGTGCGGATTTGCGGGTTTTGTCTACGGATTTAAAATATACTTACATTTTCATCCAGAGAAGGGGAGGGGGCAGGCGTTGGTCCCACGCCGTTGGTGAGTCCACTCGATTTGTACTGAGGAGGTAGGACATCCCCAAGGCCAGTTGATACACCATCGCGAATTACACCTCTGGGCTTGCGATCCTGCGAGACATAAACATTAGCATATAAAGGATCTGTCGGCGGACATAAACATGGGACAAAAATCTTTAAGATCGAGCTGACGATAGCTTTAGCAGAACGAATAGAACGCTAAGCTGGGCCTCAAAATAGAATTAGAAATGTGTTGCAAATTGTTTTTTTTTTTTTTATTGAGTTTATAGAAACTTATCCTCCAAACTGCAGCTGCTATCACGAAACAGTACTATAGTGGCATTATGAAGCCGGTGGCTTGGCCTGTCTTTTCCATACGTGTCAAAATTTACGAGAAAGAAAGATGCGGCTAATTCACGTTAGTTATTCATTTACTTTGTAGTAGCAATACAGAATGGGTTCTTGCTGGATTAAAAGTCTTGACTGATTGATTGACTTCCGAATTCATCGGTGGGGCCTTCTTGTTTTCCGGAAATTCACGCTATAGCCTAAAGGCTCATTCTCAACGAGTTTTAGCTAATACTCGGTAACGTACCAGCCAGTCGCGGAAATCGCTCTGAGACCCAGAATAACAAATGACCCAGATGACTACGCACTTGTCATTAACCTACAACTAAAACATATATACAATTGTCATAGAATAAATACAGTAATTCAGGTAAGGTTGTTATGATACAAGGTCGACTGAGGCACAAAACTATTACGGTACATTTCAGTTTTAAAAGCGACACAGATAGATTCTCACAATGTTTAACCTAAGGATGCTCAAACTTGACATTCTTAAATTATCTGTACCTAGAAATACTCTTTCAAACAAATTTGGAGCTAAGATAACGTGTTGTCCCCAGATGACCCATCTATTCCCCCCTCCCCTCCCGTCTTGCGTGCGTCGATCCGAGAGGAATACTGGCAATAAGTCTTCCCCATATCCCGCTAATTCTTCTGCCCAATTTTTACGTAGTTTCATTCCATCATTTATTTCTGGTAATTTCTTGTAAGTGTATTGGTTAATTTGTTTCTTGTGTGTCTGTGTATTTTGTAAATTTGTATTCCTTTTCTCTAGCTTTTAGCTATTCGGATTAAACTTGATTGATTGATTGAATCAAACTTCTGACAGTGTCCTTCTTTTGTGGAGAATCTTAACACTTACCTCTTCGTGGACCTTGATGGTATCGTAGACATACTCTGGGAATGGATCAGTTGGAACAAATTGACCGTAGCCTTGAACGACCTTCAACTCCTCTTCATCGACCACAACGCGGCCACCGAGAATCACGTACTCGGCAACACCGTGGCATTCGATGCCCTGGAATTAAGAGAATCAAATAAGTTTATTTTATTTTAAAGCGGGATTGAAAAGGGAGGAAATACGGAATTTTACTAGTTCTAGGGCAGACAGTGAATGAATGAATGAATTTATGACGCACTGCCCAAGGGCGTAAGTGCAGTAAAAAAAAGATAAAGAAATATAAAATAATCGCAAAACACAAACTGGAAGCAGACCAGAAGAGAGAATAGTTGAAAAAAGCGTAGACAGTAGAAGGATAGCATTTGGAGAGGCCCATTTGGATGTAGTTTGAGTGAAGTATCTATACATTTCAATCATCTTATAAAATTTTAACGTGATTATCTTTCCACTATTATTATTCTCATCATTCAAACTATTTCTATTACAAAATTCAACCTAAAAAGTCCGTCATGGTCACATGAATGCTTACTTTTAAGTAGTTAATTTCAATTTTACAAACTAGCCTTGGCTTTGACAGCTCTTCACAGCTAAGATGACAGCACAGCTGACAGCTACTGTTAACAACAAATATTTTCCATAAAGGTTCACTAATTTAGAATCACGTTGATGGGATCGTGGACAGGTAATTTTCCAATCGGAGAACACATTCTGCCTCTTGGGGAGAGAAGGCGGTATATTGGGAAGGCAAAGGATCGGTGCGGTCCATACTCATGTCTGATGTGTGGTAGTATAGATGAGAATTTGAAACATTTGTTGTGTGAATGCGAAAATTTGAATGAACTTAGGTTATAAATTTTTGGAGTAAATGAGAGAGGGGAGATGAAGAATGGATGTGTAGGATCATCGTAAAAGGTTGTTTTATGAGTATTAAACAGTTGGCGAGGTTCCTCAGGGTGGCCTTAGCCCATAGGGATAGGTGCTTATAGAAGGTATTAATTTTGTTTGGTTGAGTTTATTTTTCATGTATTTGCCATGGCCTTTGGCTCTTAGTGTAAATAAATCTTATCTTAGGCCCACCTTTTTTCAGTTAGTATAAGACTCCTTCGGTTTTGGAAACGCATAAGGCGGTAGGCCAATATTCAACTTATCTATTACTGAACTGCACACAGCATTTAGGTAGCTTATACAGAGTTTAAACAATAACAGTAGCGCTTTTGCAGATACCACGGTATCTGATACCGTCATTTTTGCAGCCTGTCTGATGTTCAGTTACCGTTGTCTATCACCCCAATCGTTATTTTTTATATTGTTGGTTCTCAGTACTTTATATTAATTAATTAATAATTTTATTACCCATCGTAATGTATAAATACACAAAAAATGGAGTAGGAAAAATAAGGAAAAGCTACACAATACACAACACTACGTAATCAACAACACATTGTCAACTATTTCAGGAGTCTATACATATCGCTTGTCGGATCAAGGTCTTCCCTGTACCGCAGTAAACGTTTCTGCACAGCAATTACGGGCTGGGCTACCCCGTACTTCCTTGATATGCTGGTGTTACTTGACCAAGGCGGAAGTCTCAACAGATATTTTGCAAACTTATAAAAACACTTGCATAAGGCTTTAATATCTGACTCAGTGAAAATACACCAAAACGGTGCTAATGCAAGGAGGTGGGGAATAACGAACGCATTATACACTTTACCTAGAATACTTCTACAAAACTTATAATTTAATGCAGTAAGAAGGCCATAAGCTTTACGAGTTTTTTCCGCGAAAAGACTTTTTAACAACAGACGAGTAGCATCACTAATATGTTGATAATTTTGAGTTAGTGTTTAATGTATGTTTGACTTTTATACCACTATGAAGGGGTAAAACGTTTCAAAACAATTCAAACTTCTTAAAATATTTCAAACATGGGAATAATCTTCTCAAACACCTGAAAAATTTCAGATTTTTCTAAACTTCGGCACAAATTTTCCCAAAACCATACCACCTGCTATCGGCTAGTCCGTAATTGGTGTTGAAAAAAATTGAACTGGACTAAACTGAATTACAACGGTCCGGTCAATAGTATCTGAAAAAACCATCGCACTTTCGTTATCACCAACAAAAGAGCCAACATTTTTGTCAAATTATTGGGAAAGAACTTGTGGTGCGAGTAGCTAAAAGTATTTCTTTTGGAGTTACTTCTAAAAACGCGGATTCGGCAACTGTCGTTTTTCCAAAGCAACCACAGAATCAGATACCTGGTACCTGCAAAAATGCAACTCATGTTCACACCTGTGCCCGAAAACACATGTGACGCTAACTGTGACGAGGAAACCGTAACCTGACGCGCAAAAGAATAATTTCCAATAAGATTTAGCCCAATCTTAAATTCCCAAAACTCGACTCAACGCATTGCTCCCACACGGTCAGAAGTTTCATAAAGGATGACACAAGGATGTACGATTTCAACAGACAAAACTTAAGATGAAATCTGTTCCAGTTTTGACAACGTTATGCATTAAAAGTTACGCACGAGAAGAATTGCCAGGAAGAACCAAAAAAAATGCACGACAAAGCATCTACTGACTCTTTTTTGTCTGTCGCCATGGTATCGGAAAAAAGTCAACAGATTTTTTTTTTTGCGGTTTTCAGCTCTCGCTGAAACTAGTTGTTAAGCGTAACACAAAATGCATAACGTTTTCAAAGCCACAACAGATTACATCCCAAGTGTTCTCTGTTGAAACTGCACATCCTTGTGCTATCTCTTACGAAACTTCTGACAATGCAGTGACCCCATCCTGTCCAATGCGAGGGACAGCGACACCTACAATAGTACCAGGACCTTACTTCGAAAATGTTGAAGTCCGATTTACTGTGATGTGTTGCAGCCGAGAACGTTTTGGTTGCATTAGGGTTCCAGATAACGATGTCTCCGTCAGATCCGACTGAAATCACACCCTAAAAGAAAAAAATATTAAATATTATATTATATTTATTGACCAAAGCCAAATAAGACAATATATCAAACTCCCACTGACGCCAATAAAGTTTAAACTTCAAAATAAAACATAAACTATTTTATTTGACGGTGCAAAACGGATAAGTCAGCTACATTTTATTAGTCCAGTTCATTTTCCAACTTGAGCCTGAAGAGGACCCTTTCCATGAAGTACCGAAATATAGTTCTAATAAAATGTAGCGACTTGTCCATTTTGAACCGTCCAATATGATTAGCAGTCAGCTTGGGCTGAAGGAATATCTGTAACTATTTTCTTTGCTCTGCATGTAATACGAGAAAACAACACCACCAACCAACTGCACCACTTTTTTTTTTTTTTTTTTTTCAAAACACGTTCAACGAAACCCTCAAATAAAACAAAACAACCACAGTCACTGTTAAGAAGCCTCATGCCATGTGCAGAGGACTTTTTTCACCTTCCATGAACAATCTTCTCTTGTCACATCATTTAGCGACTTCTTCCTCCAGTCCACCCCCCACACCCGATTCCTCCCCGAGTCCACCCCCAAGTGAAGGAAGCTCTTGTCACTGTACCAAGAGTGATCGATGATATCCTGCACAAAGTTACATAACAGGCACCTGTAGTTATCCTTCGCTAACTGTTTTCTCCTATCAACTTTCATGCCAGATCGGAGTGGGGAAGAATACATAGGGTGGAAACCGGAGTTGAAACGAAGTTTCAACCAAGAGTCATAATTAAAAAAAAAATCCATCATATTTTCAGACAGTTTAAGCTTTGAACGCAACGAGCAACGCTTGGGTACTAGTGATTGGCTTGATGTTCTTCTTTGAATGCCATCTATTCATCACTGATGTACTGAAGTTGAGAGTTGAGGCATTACTTGTTTGTCAAGTATCTTGAACGTTTGGATTCCATCTCTTCTTCTTCTGTAGTCAAGGCTTGGTAGGTTGAGCTCTTGGGAGTCTCTGGCTGTAGCTGTCAAATCGTTTAGCCGTTCCCTCCCCCAGTCAACCTCCCACATCCAATTCCTCCTTGAGCCCACCCACGAAGCTATTCACCTCCCAAACGAAGGAAGCTCTTATCACTTCCCCAATCCCCAAGAGTGATTCGATGATATCCTGCATAGAGTTACATAACAGGCACCTGTAGTTATCCTTCGCTAACTGTTTTCTCCTATCAACTTTCATGCCAGATCGGAGTGGGGAAGAACACATAGGGTGGAAACCGGAGTTGAAACCAAGTTTCAACCGAGAGTCCTAATTAAAAAAAAAAAATCCATCATATTTCAGACAGTATAAGCTTTGAACGCAACGGGCAACGCTTGGGTACTAGTGGATGGCTTGATGTTCTTCTTTGAGTGCCCTCTATTCCTCACCGATGTACTGAAGTTGAAGAGTTGAGGCATTACTTGTTTGTCAAGTATCTTGAACGTTTGGATTGCATCTCTTCTTAGTCAAGGCTTGGTAGGTTGAGCTCTTGGGAGTCTCTGTCTGTAGTTGTCACATCATTTAGCCGTTCCCTCACCCAGTCAACCCCCCACACCCAATACCTCCTTGAGTCCCACCCACGAAGCTATTCACCTCCTAAATGAAGGAAGCTCTCATCACTGCCCCAAGAGTGATTTGATGATATCCTGCATACAGTTACATAACAGGCACCTGTAGTTATTCTTCACTAACTGTTTTCTCCCATCAACTTTCTTGCCAGACCGGAGTGGGGAAGAATGCATAGGGTGGAAACCGGAGTTGAAACCAAGTTTCAACCGAGAGTCCTAATTCAAAAAAATCTATCACATTTTCAGATGGTACCAGCTTTGAACGCAACGAGCAACGCTTAACCCGACAACCGCCACTCAAAGTGGTCGTTAAAGCAACCACGAATCCGCTATTAATAAGCATGCTGGTCACGAATACTCTCACCATTACAGTAATGACTGAAAACACTATTCTTGGCGTTTGCTGGAACGTGACTCGATATTGTTCCTTACAGGTCTTGTAATCACCAATGTATTTGAATGTGTAAGTTTTAATGAAATCACTGTTCATGTTAACTTTCGCTTCTTAGGTTTAGTAATTAAATTGTTTGTTTCGAAAAATGTTAGGTGATAATTTGCGAAGGGGACCAGAGATGTCGACTGCAGAGGGGCTTTTTAGTATTCAGTCCGTACAGCACAGCTCGACATTGGGACACCTTGTATACAGTCTAGGGCATGACCTGAAGCTAGGGAAGATTTTCGAGACGCGGGAATCGTAGAGCGTGTTCCACCCTTGTAACAATAGTAACTATTTTCGTTCCAGCCTCGTAAAAAGTTACTACGCTGACCGTTCCAACCTTCACAAATAGTAACTAATATTAACTATTTGCTTACCATGCTCGGCAGCGTAGTAAGCGTGGTAACTACACATCGTTATTGGTCGGATTCGCCTGTGGCATGATATTCTGCTGGAAAACAGAAAAATCGTTCCAGCCTTGACGACAAAAAGCCAAACGACTATTATTGAGAAAAAACGACTGTGTTGACGAAAAGTCGGCAATTTTAAGAAAAATACTATTTTTACGAAAAATCGTGACAGTTCGCGCCGACTCAGCTAATTTTTTTTACCGACTGGCCGACAACATTAGGAGAGGGGGCATCCCCCCCCCTTCACTCTAGTCGTGACGCCCCTGACTACGGTAAGTAGGGTGGAACACGCTCGTAGTAACAGCTTACCTTCTTGGGATAAAGGTTGAAGATCTTTGCTGCATTCGTGCTAGTCACCGCCACGAACCTGGAGGGGGTCAGCTTGCCACTGACAACGCCCCGCTCCCAAAGAAGAGAAAGACGTTCTTCCACTCCGTTAACACCGTTTGGAATTTTCGTGAAGTCGTCCCGTCCAAGTTCCTTCTGCTTGGAGGTGAAGGTACAGTGGTCAGTTCCGGTGGTCTGGAGGTCGCCCCTAGATTGAAATTCAAATTAATTCAAGTAACACGAGGAAAGCGCGTCACCACAAAAAACCGACGACCCTGCGGGGGAAGTATCAGAATCTTGAATCTGTCAGCATTACAGATAACATTCTGACCATCCAAGTTCCTTCCTGTCCCGTCCAAGTTCCTTCCTGTCCCGTCCAAGTTCCTTCTGCTTGGAAGGTTAAGGTACAGTGGTCGATTCCGCCCTAGATTGAAATTCAAATCAACTGGAAGCAGCCAGCAAATTCAAGTCCCAGTCCTTTGAATCTGTCAGCATTACAGATATCATCTGGCAATCCAAGTTCCTTCTGCTTGAAGGTGAAGGTACAGTGGTCAGTTCCTGTGGTCTGGACGTCACCGCTAGGTTGAAATTCAAATCAACTGAAGTAATGTGACATGAGAAAAGCCCGTTACCAAGAACCGACGACCCTGCGACGACGCTAGAATCTGTCAGCATTCTAGATACCAGTCTGATCATCGTGAACGGCAGCGCTAGATTTCTGCTAGTACTACAAGTAACACAAGGATGCGCGGTTTCAGCAGATAACACATGAGATGTAATCTGTTGTGATTTTGAAAACGTTATGCATTAAATGTTGTGCGTAACAAGCATTGTCAGGAAGAGACGAAAGGTACCGAAGAAGCATCTTCTTACATTTTAGCATGTCGTTATGATAGTGGAAAAGTCAGCAGATGCTTCTTCGGCTCTTCCTGGCAATGCTTGCTAAGCTAGCGTTTCAAAATCACAACAGATTACATCCAGAAGTGTTGTCTCTTGAAGCTGCGCATCCCTGTATTACCTGTTATGAAAGTTAAGCAGATGTTCTCGATGAAAAATTTGTAGCCCGCGTAGTAGTACGAAAACATTGCATGTAATACTATGTAATAGCAAATAATACTATCATTTAATGTGCCTCAGGCTGGTCCAATCTTATGTAGTAGTATCCAGTAGCATCATGTCTTACAATAGTAGCATCCAGTCTTGCTAATATTAGTATTTAGTGGTATGCAGTAACACGGTAGCCTTGAAGTAGAAGCCTGTAGTAGCATCGCTAGTACTGCATTCAACTTTTTCGTACTACTTCATGGTACTATTTTGAGGTAAATTCTTCTTCTTTTTTTTCGGCGGTATTTAATTCTTTTTGTATGCATAACATTTTAATGCGTAGCCAGTGCAAAGCATAATAGCTAACATCCCGAGTGTTATCTGTTGAAACCTCGCATCCTTGTGTTATCTATTATGACACGTCTTGACAATGCAGACCTAGCAGAAATTTACAGCAACGGCTCAATAACTTCCAGACTGATGACTCAGAGCATATTATACTACTCAGTAACGCCCCTCCTTTCGAGTTAACTGCAAAATCAATAGCGGCATTTCGGGAGAACAGCTGTTTATAACCTTTCCAAAGCATGCTATTCTCCCGGGAGACGTCCAGTGGGAAACAGGTTGCCCCATCCGTTCAATATACATCATTAAAAGTGCTACCAAGTTCTTACCCGACCTACGTGATCTACACCCTGCTGAGAGATTTGGCAAAGTTATGTATTCTCTCGAAAACCTATATATTTATCAGTGGAGATTTAAATGAACTGGTTTTATTTCCTTTTTCTTATTTAATTGCTCGGTCCTTGTGTAGAGTTAAAATGATGGGTTGTAAATCAACTGTAATAATAAGTGAGACGTTTCAAGCACATCTCGCACCTTTTACTGTTTATGTTCCAATATTCAAAATCTGAATACTGTAAAACTTGGCTCTGATTTTTTACGGCTTTGACTGTTTTAGCTTTTTCCCAGGTCCACTGACTTGTAGCAAAAACTCGGCAAAATTCAGATAACCGGTTATACACATCAATCGCATGATACACGAACATTCATCGGGAGAAAAATGCTCATGTGAAAAGTGAATCGTGGAAAGTGCAAAGATTAGTGAGGTATGGTTAGCGGGCTTAGAAAGTAACATCAAATTTGGGTGCAATTACAGAAGTACGTTGCATTGGCATTACAGACATGGCGGGTCCTTAAACTAACCAACGGCAGTTGTAACAATGTTAAAGTAAGCAATATGACGAAATTCAACGGCAACCGTCATCATAGGAACCTCGGTTTCAAGGTTGCAAAATTATAACTGCCCAAATATAAGGTTTGAAGCAAAGCTGACCATTCATTGCAAACAGAAATAGAAAAACATTCGAAGTGCTTGTAAATTATACTGGACTTTTGTAGTAGGCCGTTTTCTGGGTGAAAGCTTCTGCGTTTTCCCAGGCGGATTATACATACAGGCAGCAAACTGTAAATACACACAGAATTCAGAACTGTTAATAATCACAGATTTATACATATACACTTTGAATAAGCACATTTTATCTTTGTTTTTTTTTACTTTTATCTGGATGTCGTTCAGTCCACACCGTTCTTCTTGTTTTTAGTTACATGTCCTTTTATTATTTATTGGTTCTGCATCGTTTACCTGTTGTTACTGAGGTGGATTGTATGATTTAGTATTGTCTTTCGCTGGACGGTTTTCCTGGGAATGCAACCAAAATATCCGACATTTTATTTATTCCTCGCACATCATCCTGGAGGGATAACTAGCTGACCAAGAAAAACACCGAAAATCTCGTTTTTCTAGTTTTTTGTATGATTCCCCAAGGACGTGTACAAGTGGAGTTTTGCAAGCTCGGCCGAATCGACTAACAACTTGTGCAACATATCATTATTATTTTACCAGTAACTCGGTGAAGAGGTTCTCGGTGCCCCCCCCCCACAAAAATGGAAATTAAAAATGAAGTACAACCCCCTTCGAGCTAAGTCTAAGAAGCTTACACTCGCCGTCACCTTCTCCCTAATCCCCCACCCCTCTCCACTCCAACGTGATGAACTCGGCGGTACGCTGTATTTTGAAGAAACAAACCTAAACTCCTAATTTCCTGAACAGAAAGCGCGAAAATAGTTTGAACAGTTCCGAAATTCTTTCTGATCACACCTGACTACCCTAAACCCTCATCAACTGGTTGTAAGGTTTCCCCAATGCCTCTTGTTCTGTTTCTTAGGCCCTTACTTTCCCAAAAAAATTATCTCAGAATAGTAGTGTGAAGTTGTAGGAAAAAGTAGCAAGCAGTATCTTTCTGATCACACCTGACTACCCTAAACCCTCATCAACTGGTTGTAAGGTTTCCCCAATGCCTCTTGTTCTGTTTCTTAGGCCCTTACTTTCCCGAAAAAATTATCTCAGAATAGTAGTGTGAAGTTGTAGGAAAAAGTAGCAAGCAGTACTAACTGATGCTAGTACATGCTACTAAAGCAAGACCGGATGCTACTGGAGCAAGGGGGGATGCTACTGAAAACTACTGCTTAAAGGACCTGTCTTACTTATAATACTAAGGCAATCTTCTTCCATAATCGTTCCATATTGTTGTATATGGGCAAGTGATGTTGTGTCATGTTATACAAAAATAAAAAAAAATCCAAAATAAAGCCGTTAAACTTTTGTCACCTAAAACTTTGATTACTCTTAAAATTATGAACTTTACATTACATTAAGAATCAACTACTTGATATTTCAAAAACTAGAGATTATCAAGTTAGTATTTTCACATATAAATTTCTCAATAATATACTTCCCTCTTCTTTCGAAAATTTGTTCTCCATTAATAGTGATCTCGATAGTCATGATACACGAGGGGCATCAAGTCTGGTACACCCATTCAGAAACACGACTAGAGCTTCTTTCGTGATTATAAATTTTGCCCCCTCTGTAAGGGATATAATTCCAGTTGAAATTAAAAATTAGAGTCATCTGGCATCCTTCAAGGCTACAGCGAAGAGATTTTTCCTTGCAAAAGAATAGTAACGATGCGTGAGTGTTTTTTGTAAGCAGAATCTTTGTTGTATATGTGTGAACCGTGTACGAATGGCATGTAGAATAATGTAAAAATGGTGTTACCGCATTATGTAGAATAGAGAAGACTGCCACCTGCGGCCAACAAACCCTCTGGGGCTTTCTTAGCAGGTGCTGCAAAATTTTTTGTATACATGTGTAAAATAAAATTTAATTTAATCTAATCTATATTTCTAAACCCAGCGACCCTAAATTCGTGCGGTACGTTCCGACCCTTCTAAAAAAAAACACGCTGATTTTCTCAATCGCCGTGTTTTGCTACCTTCGATGTGTTGTCTGCGAGAACTATTTCCATCAGAAACAAGACCAAAGGTTTCGCTGGGATCCCAAAAATCTAATATTTGATCCACAATTGCGTCTTGTCTTTGTCAGAGAAAACCAAGTTCAAATATACCTCTATAAGCCATATCTATTTTGACGACACTGACCGAAACTTCCTGCTTTACTTCTGCCATATTTCCAGTTTCGGCCGAATTCCGAGCGAACTAATTGCAACTTTTTTGCCCTCCGACCCTTGTGCAAAGTAGTCTTCAATTGCCCCGGACCTTCGCGTTTCTGCCCTTGGCCATTTCTCCGCACTCCATCTAGGAAGAAGATTTTTTAGACCCGATTAATCCCATTTCTTTCTTTTTTCAAAATGTTTATTTTTTGGTCTCGTGCATTTACTACATTATTGAAAGCTCAGTCTATTTTTTCCTTTCATTTGTCTATACTGCACTATTTCCTCTCCTTAAGTGCGTTAACAAATCATCATCATCATCATCATCATTGTCCAGCAAAAGAAGAAAATTCAGAAACAAATTCAGCGTACACCCTTATCTCTATGAAGAACATCTAATCAACTTCAAATTAAACTTTAACTTACAAAACAAATTCCGGTTACAACCGGATTCCCGACGAATTATATGTTCGGCTTATGACAAATGATTGTCATATACAGACTCAGCGTGTCTTCTTACCCCTTAACCTGTCATCTAATCAACTTCAAATAAAACATCTGCTTTTAACAAATTTTCTGGTTTTGGCCGGATTCCCGGTAGAAAATGGTTTTCACCATCGTGTTTAGCATGGCTTCCTACCTCATAATCGACAATCACATTAGCTGTTTAAAAATATTGTGTTTGCCCCTTAATTTGAACCCCTCCCCCATCCCTAAATATAGGGCTACATAGACCATTTACGAAATTGACCTTACCCTTGACCCAAAGAATCCTCACATCAAGTTTCATCCAAGTACCTCATTCCCTTCGAGAGTTATCGTGCTAACAGACGGACAACTTTTGCGATGTCATAGGTATCCCTTCACTTACGTTTTGGGATCCCAAAAAGAGTTACGTAAATTGTTCCCTGTTTTCGCTGTAAGCGAACGGGTTTCGGAAAAGGCTTAAAACCACAGCCTAGTGTAAGCACAGCCTAGTTTTAAAGTATTCCGAAATTTTAAAAACTGTAAGTTGAATAATGAATAGTGCTAGGGATCCTTTAGATTAGCCCAGTGTGAGGCACATTAAACTGTACATCAATCCCTGCAACTTTTTCTTACAACTACCATACAGTTGTATGGTAGTTTTAAGTACAGATTGTATTAGTACAGAGGCTACTAATTTTTCATCGGGTTATAGAGAGAAAAAGGCGGAACTGCAAACGAAAACCATCTTGTACTTCTAACTACCTGACTTAATACCTCTTGGAGAAGAGTCGTGAATTTGCTATGGAAAACACAACTTGTATATCCACTCCACATAAGCGCAAGTCAGGTATCTGGGCAGAGCAACCAAGCCTCATCACCCGCCCAGAACCGAATGAGTAGTAGTGTAACTCACTCAGCAAGCAGATCCATCAGACAGCTAGGCGTATCCGGGTTGGTCCTTAAGGGAGGGCAACAAACGTGTGCCGCCGCGACGCTCCAGTCGCGGTCCCACATTTTGTCACCTAGAGCACCGAGCGAGGCGAGCGGCGCCCCTCCAAAAGCTTGGCAACCCTGCTTTCGCGAGGTACAGAGTACATCGCCGGCCGCTTTGCTAGTGATGTGGTCAACGAATAAGGGGCAATTGACCTGAAAGCCGAATAGTGTGTTAGTGCGTAAGCAGAGTTAGCATAGTGGGGTTAAGGGTTAGTATTGGAAGTCAACGCTGTCGAAATCGACACGAAAGTCGTTGATGTGGCCAAACGCATTAGTTGCGTTTTTTATCCAAATTCTCCGTTCAGAATTCTCGTACAAATTACCGTGTTTGCTCCTCTGGCTTCTCCATTCTCGTTTTTGACAAAAACACTAATTTGGCAGATCGTCCGCAAACCGGTATACGGTTTTATGCATACTGAACACCCGCACTCTGTTGACCAATCAGGGAGGAGAACGGAGAGAGGAGGATCGAGAATCCACCATCGGAGCAACTTTTCGATTCTGCAGAACCGCGAGGCTTTTCCGTTCTCGTTTTTGACAAAAACACAAGAACAGGTATGCAATTTTGACTTGTTTTTGTTTATTTATGTAGTTTATTTATGAACTTGATTGTTTTATTTAGAAATTTTATACGAGATACGGTATGTAATTTTGACCTGACTTTTGTTTATTTATTGTTATCAGATAATTAATATTGACCTGACTGATATTGCTTGAAGTGTCTTTATTTGTATTGACATATCCAAAGCTATTTTTATGTATTTAAGATATTACGGATTAAACCATCATTTCATTTTCATTACATTTCAAATTGCTTCCTTTGAACAGTCCAAACACGCGAAATAGGAGAATTGCGAGGAGAATTCGGATCAAAAACGCAACTATTGTAATGGAACATGAGGAGTCTGCAAGGTCCCTGTTAGTAGTTAGTACACCACAACCAACCAAGCATGTCGGTTAGATCTGCAGTCGTGCAACTACCTTCCGAGCATTTCCATGAGTACGTTGGGGGTTTCCTTATTCGGTCTGAGAGGGGGTCCCATCACGTGTGCTGCTGCGTGCCGCCAACACCGATTCCAGTAGTGCGTTCCATCGGTGCCGAGTGAGGCGGCAATGGGTTCTCCGAAAACGGTGTACCCCTCTCGCCTCTTCTGAGCGATGATGTTAGCGGCAGATATGCTCATGACATGAACAATGTAAAGGGGGCAGTCCGTCTAAACCACAGATACTGTGTGTTACTATCCCAATAGAACTTTCACAGCATGGACTGTGTAGACTGTGAACTAGTCGTTTTTGTCAGGTAAACATTATAAACAACATCATAAGCCAATGGTCAGAAAATAAACCCTAAATATAAAACACTATAGTGGGTAAATTCGTCATATAGACGGGTGCTTAAAAAGCGTTGAAAAAAATCATTCACCGGTATTATTGACAACCATGACAACTAAGTCAGCTTCTTTTCTTTCTCCAATACTTGATTTGATTGCACCGGTCTCGTTTAACTCCAGCAAATGCAAAACGTGCTTATTTCAATTCATGTAACCAAGACCCAATCATCCCAAGTCGCACTGTTCCCTTCCTTACATCACGAACATAAAACCACCAGAACCTCCGTCTTCCTATCTCTGTAATACGAATTGATTCCCGATACTCAATTCGTTACCTCTACAGACAGATAAATCGCAGTAAACCCCCGGAGAAGAAATTTCAAAAGTAAAAGCCGATTGGTTGTCTACCTTTGTGACGCGCTTCGGAGCGGGTCAGCAAGCCTGCTGCACTTTTCCCTCTAATATGCTTAGCGGCGAAGAGGGAAGTAGACGGCCATCAACCCAAAGCTCAGCGAGTACCTCTAGCTCAGCTCAGTTTTGTCAGGGTATCCGTAGTCGCTGCATGGGACCAAAGACGGAGATTCTGCTGGCTTATTTGTTCTTGCTTACATGTATCAAGGGTTAGAACTTGCTGAAGACCTTACATCTTCCCGATCCCGAATAATCTGAGGACTCCTCGTACTTATTCTAACCTTGATATTGAAATATATACAGAATAAAAAGCTAGAGGCCTTCGTCATTGTTCTTTTTGTAACCAACAACATTAGCGCTTCTTCAGCCGAGCCGAATTTGCCAGTCAAACGACGCAAACATGCCGAAAGTTTCATGGTTCACCGATAACTCTTACAATAATAAGGTCGTCAGGACCTCCGCTTTGAAGGGCGGGAAGTTTGAACAGAGTCGACAAGTGTCAATCAATAGGAAAATTCCACCGAACAAAGCACTGGTATATCGCGAAAACATCATTTCTAATGAGAGTAGTGCTCTAATGATACCAAAAAAGATTCAATTATTTTACGAGAACTACCATGATCAAATGTTGCTGACAATCGCGAAAAGCTCTCGGCTCAGACTAGGACTAGTGAAAATGTCAAAGCTGATTTGTACCCAGCCAAACGTTTAACTTTTATTTCCACAAATGAATACCGATGGACACGGTCACAGACCAGTGAGGGAAAAAACATTTTCTCTTCATTCATGGATTAAGTCAAAATGACATGTTAGTTTACTATAACTAAAATATTTCACTAGGCCTCGCAAAATTGCTGGTTAGCATTATAGTTGACCTTTCAGAAGCTGCTGGTTTGAAAAACTGACATTTTAATAACTAGCTGCGACAGGGAATATCCGTTCGTCTCCGTGCTCCCGTCTTATAAACATGAAATTTGGCAAAAGGATTTGGCTACTGTTTCCGTCGTATGTCTGAACTCTTTGAATTTAGTTCCTACAATTCCAGATTAAACAGTCGCCGGAAGACCCACAAGAATGTGAGAGGCTCGCAAACTGGACAATGAAGTAAACAGGCATTTGGAAATGAAACTTAGAAAAAGATACAACCTTCATTTTGGCTCCAGACGAACTGCGCGTACAGACTATCAGGAGATCTACACTAGCAGCCTAGCAAGTTTATTTACTGCAAATTGGAGCTGTTGTGGACTATGAATATTTGGAATTAAGTAGAGCTATCACAAGTACGAGGGATTTTTCACACAAATTAAAATTCTTTAATCGAGAAAAGCGGCGCAATGGACTAACGCTTTTTGATCGGGTTTTCAAGACTGTTTAAAATTTAACTGAAAAGCCAACTTATATTTGTATTATTTAACTGAATACACTGCAATATTTGGATTGTGGTAAGACATTTTTTTATTTTCACTATTTGCTCTCATATGCCGTTCAGAATATCTGCGGCCGTCTTCACAATCTTGAAATTCCACTACGAAGCGGAAAACCTGAATTAATACAAAGGTTGTGGTAAGACATTTTTTTATTTTCACTATTTGCTCTCATATGCCGTTCAGAATATCTGCGGCCGTCTTCACAATCTTGAAATTCCACTACGAAGCGGAAAACCTGAATTAATACAAAGGCTGCTCACTGCGTGGACACTTACTTTTCTGAAGTCGTTTTCGTCAAGCACACAACACAGGTAAAGGCACATAGAGGTACCACAAATCAGACAGGGAAATTCCACTATATTAAAAACGGTTGTTTGTGAATAGCGGAGCAACGAAGTAGCACATTTTCGTCAGGTCTTCAAGATTATTTAAATGAATAAATGATGGGTAACTATCTCAGACCTTTTCGGTTAAACTTCAAGTGAGTAAGTGATTCTTCACTATTTTTCTTTCAGCCCTTTTCCGGTGAAAATTTAAAGTTTAAAGGACCCCTCGCACTATTTTCTATTCAACTTACAGTATTTCAAATATTTGAATACTTTAAAACTAGGTTGTGCTTCCAACAAGTAACACACGGGTTTGGCTGTTTTAAGCCTTTTCCGAGACCCGTTGACTTATAGCGAAAATAGGGAAACAATTTACATAACCGGTCTCTCTGATGGGAAAACGTCTTGCAGGCAACTGTCAAAAGCGTGATACACATCGACGCTAGCAAAACACGGCAAGTGAGAAAATGAGCGTGGTTTTGTTAGAGGGGTTAGAATGTACCGTAGAAAATTGGGGTCTCCGGGTTTAAAATATATAAAGTGATTAAGTAGGTTGCATTAGTAGTATAGGTAAGACTGGTCCTTTAATCGAATGGGGCTGTTATACAGTCGAGTTACCCGTTTCTTTTCACTAATATAGGCTCGAAGACCCGGTAAAAAGGCGTCACTTCGTTGCTCCTCTATTGATACAGTCGATATTCATCGAATGAACTTTTCTTTGAGATTCTATGTGCTTGTACCTGTATGCATGAAATATTTGGCAACTACGAGGGTTAACAATTGCTACAAAATAAGTATTTTTGGGACCACACGCAATGATCTGAAATTGAACATTTCCTGAGCTTTGCTTGATTATCCATTTAAATGCACGCTTTTTTTGTTAATTCAAATTAAATATTGTTTGAGCCCAAGCTGACTTTGAAACATTTATTCAAACAATGTTTACAACGGATACGTCAGCTACTATTCTTCATCAGCGATATTTCGGCCCTTCTTGGCAAGGGTCCTCGTCAGGCTGTCAATAAATACTCTTTGAGCCCAAGCTGACCCAAGTCAGGCTGTCAATCTTCTGGGTCAACGTCGGGGAAGGAAACAAACTTGTAATCCTTCCCAGAAGTTGACCCAGAAGATTGGCAGCCTGACGAGGACTCTTTCCAAGAAGGGCCGAGATACCGCTGAAAAAGAATCGTAGCTGACGTATATCCGTTGTAAACATTGTTTGAATACAGGCTGTCAATCTTCGGGGTCAACGTCGTGGAACATTACAGGTTTGTCATACAACGTCATTACACGTTTGTTTCCTTCCCCGACGTTGACAGGTTTGTTTCCTTCCCCAAAGTTAAACCAGAGGATTGACAGCCTGACGAGGACCCTTACCAAGAAGGGCCGAATATCGCTGATGAAGAATCATAGCTGACGTATCCGTTGTAAACATTGTTTGAATAAATGTTTCAAAGTCAGCTTGGGCTCAAAGAATATTTGACCCAGAAGATTCGACAGCCTGATGAGGACCCTTGCCAAGAAAGGCCGAAATATCACTGATGAAGAATCGTAGCGACGTATCCGTTGTAATCAGTGTTTGAATAAATTCAAACTCTCTGAGTTGATGTGAACTTTATCTTGCCGGGCCAGCAGTACATATTCTAAACGTCACCACTAGATCCCAGGTGAAAAAAAAGAAGAAATCCACGAATCCATTAACTGAGTCAAAATAATTCAGTGTATTCAAACCCGAAGTTCAGGTTATAAATACATAAATAATGTACTTTATTTCCTTAATAGCTTGTATTATACACGCTAGCACTGGATCGTCATTCATGCAAACAACATATGACAATTACATAAGTAGACATTTCATCTACACGTATAACTTGAAAATACAATTTGACTTAACTAGAATTCAAATATTCGGTAGAATAGGGTACAAAAGATTTGAGGTAACGATCTGTCGAGTTTATGGGCGGTCTAGTCTCTGGGAATCAGCGTCCCTCTGTCTCTGTCGCGTCTTAGGCCTGTTATTTGCTGTAGTCTCAAAGTCAGGTAGAAGGGCACGATGAGCATGTGATGCCAGACACTTGCTCCCGAACGTTATTGTCAGTTGCTGCCCCCTTGAGCAAGGGTTGGCAGGTCACGGTTCAGGTTCAGGTTCAAAAGCAGTCCAAGAACACTTCGTAATAAGTAAGTAAGTAAGTAATTTATTTATGACCCGCCATTTTGAAAAGGCGGAGTAAATGAAGAAAATAAACAAAACACATATATACACACATATACACATAGAAAAAGACTGGGGGCCGGCAGGGGCCAGGGATACGAGCTCGTTATCTCGGCTTCATTTTACACACTGATATTATGTGACATTTATTTGCTCGATTAATTTGGAAACTTTTGTCATTGAAGTTAGTTTTTTTTTTGTTTTTTTTTATTAACCATGGCTTCTTAGGGCTTTCAGTGTTAATAAATAGCTATCTATCTATAGGTAGATAATATAAATGAGAATCTAAAAATAGCTGAGAGAAAACAACACTGTCGACCATTACTGGCAGGAAACACTAGTCACGTTATAACTCTGGCAAATGAGAGGCGCGGATAATTTTGTTTCACGAATACATAAGTTTTTAGCATGCACGAAGTTGTCTGATTGAAATCGCGGTCTCGTGCCGACGTACTTCGGTTGCTTTTTTGCTACTCTCGAGGATAACAAGACCGAGTGCTCCGGTGGGATCCGAAACATGGATGCATTTGATTAGCGTAGGTTCTAGGTCACATCATCACGCTTGTTTTTTGGTCGAACAACAGTCTAACTTCCGTGGTCTCGTGCCGACGTACTTCGGTTGCTTTTTTGCTACTCTCGAGGATAGCAAGACCGAGTGCCCCGGTGGGATCCGAAACATGGATGCATTTGATTAGCGTAGGTTCTAGGTCACATCATCACGCTTGTTTTTTGGTCGAACAACAGTCTAACTTCCGTCAAAAGTTGGTTATACTAATAACATAATGCAAAAAAAAATTGGCCATTGCTACATCTTAAACATTGTTCGTCAGACATTTTTTCAGCGTATAGGTCCATGGAATTTGTGGAGGCACTGAAGAAAGCGCATACTTAGTCTATTCCGATTGTAGAGTCGGTGATGCAGAAATTCTGTTTTTCTCCGTATTTCCGGCATCTTTATGCCGGAAATATATCCATCATTCACTGGAGATATTTCCGACTCCTGTTGGGTCGATTGGATCTATTCCGCTGCTCTACTCCTAGCTGTTTCGATGGTAAGCTTCAACACCCCCCAGGGACCATACAACGTTTTTACAAAAGAACTGACAATGCTATGGTATTTATCTTCTTGCTATGTCCCCCATTTGGCAATTTTTTTCTGCTTCTAGTAAGAAA
Organism: Branchinecta lynchi; assembly: GCA_023053575.1. Taxonomy (NCBI): domain Eukaryota; kingdom Metazoa; phylum Arthropoda; class Branchiopoda; order Anostraca; family Branchinectidae; genus Branchinecta; species Branchinecta lynchi. The sequence goes on along the minus strand of JAKZAP010000011.1, from coordinate 19,530,080 downwards.
AATGTTCACCGGATCTATTTTAAGTTTGCCAAGTATCTGCTATATTTGCCCCTTTGGACCAGTAATTCTTTCTTGGCGCAGAAATTTCATCTAGTTCTGCGTGCTAAGATTATTGAAAAAAGTGTGGAAGATTTCAAATCTTCCGCTAGTAAACCGAACCACCAGTGGTCTTCCCTCTTCGTGTAATCTGTAGCTATGTTTCTATGTGTTTAATATAAAGTTTTGCTAAGTCCGTTGTCTTTTTTTTTCTTTTTCTTTTTTTGTACTCCGTCATTATATATAGGACTACATGCTCTCCATTGCTTCTCTTGCAGGGTAATAAATAGATTGATTGATTGATAAATTGATTATAATTTTTTCTTTTTTTTACGTTGTAAGCAGTGTCTACAGTGCTGAGCTGTTGTCTAGCACTGTTGGTCCATTTACGTGCACTTGTTTTGCACAAACAGTGTTGTAGATCAGTTCGAGAGTATGAACTATTAATTGTGTACCCATCAAGTTTCAAGGATGAGGTCAATATAGTAGATCTTAATAGTTTCTATCAATCAATCAATCAATCTTTATTATCCGAAAAACATTCCTTACGGTATTAATGAAAAACGGAATATGTCTTCTATCGTCAAACACAACTAGGCTATATACAATTTGCGTAACAAAGGCAAAATTTCGCCGAATAAATTATTTTTCATTACTTTCGAGAAAATTTCTGCGGAAGTTAGGTCACTGGATCAATCCCAGAACCCTTGAAGCTTCTTACCTGATTGGTCAGAACACATACGCTCATAATGATTAACTATTAAATTTTTTTTTGTTCAACTATTAAAAGTTTCTTCGGAAGTTGGACCACTGGGTCAATAGGCTACCAGAACCCTTTCAAGCTCCTTGCCTGATTGGCCAGAACATACGCTGATGACGATTAACTATTAAATCATTAATTTCTCGAACAGGTATGTAACGTCCAACATCCTTTGTCCCACAGCCCACATGTAGTTATATTAGACACCAAATTTCGTGGAGGTTGATACGATATCGTATCAGCCTCCATACAGGAGGATAGGAAGCCATATCAGCCTCCGCAAAAGTTCATCGAGCACTTTTCCTATACTACTGAAAAGTAGAACCTGACTGAGAAAATTTCTGAGGAAGTTAGGTCCCTGGATCAATACCAAACCCTTCCATGCTTCTTACCTGGTTGGCCAGCACACACGCTCTATTTACAGCTTCTGCTTCCACCTCTTCCGGTCGTGAAAGGGCGTGGCCTTCCGGGCCAGTGATTCCAGCAGCGAGGAGTTTTTGGCAATTCTGCAACGGAAACGAATCGATAACGAGACTGCAGTCTTTCCACGGCAACGAGGCGACTAGACTACAATTACTCCTTGAGGGGCAAAACGAGTCCCTCGTCGAAGTGCGGCAGGGGGGGGGGGCAGGTCGATGGAGGGAAGTAAAAGGAATCACTTATGCCTGAGCAAAGGCGGCAGGAAGATTTGCTTGCTGAATAATACTCCTTGACAAGCAGGCTAGGCTACAGCACTTCCTTAGCAGAGATCTCGGAGCACTTCAATTAAACTTATTTTTTATTTTTTTTAATTCTTCGCAAAAAAAATAGCACTGGAATTGTCAAACATGACCGCCAGGATTGTCAAGCATAAACTAACAATGCACGGGTTGAAAATAAAGTAATTTGTAGAAAATATGAGGTCAAACTTCCACGGATCCCTGTTAAGATGACGTCAGAAAACGCAGATTGCTTTTGCTAGGCCTAAGCGGCATTTCTACGACCACATCGATAGAGAATCCCTCGGCAGAAGGGGAGGGATCTTAGGTCGATAATAGGAAAGACAAGGAATCAATCGTGCGGGAGCTAAGAGTTTCTTTGCTGAATAGTTCTTCCGGACAAGCTGGCTTGACTCCACGAACCAGAAAGACTTGTCGAAAACAAAAGAAGTTAGCTCAACCTCCTAGCTTCCGCCCCCCCCCCCCGGCGAAGATGACACGATCTTCTGCATTTCCTCATGCAAGAAAGTGCGGTAGTGGGGGGGGGGGGGGTCTTAGGTCGATGGTGGAAAGATGTGGCATCGCTTGTGCAGGAGACACTAGTGTCTTTACTGGTTCGTACTTCCGGAGATCTTGGCTAGGCTCCAGGCTTCAGACAGGCTTGAAGATAACGCAGCACCTAGTTCTGACCATGTACATGCAAATGTAAATAAACTGTCAAATGAGATTTTTATCCCGGCGATATTTCGGCCCTCTTCGACCGTAGCTATACTTGAGATAAAGGCAAATGAAGTTTCTTTAGGGGATTAATTTTCGAGAACTGCTGAAGATGAAAACTAGTACCGAGATTTTCAAAAAGCACTCCATAAAACTTAATTAAAAATATATATTTTTACTACTATCTAAAGAGCACCCTCGGGAGGAAAAGAATGAAATATCAAACATTTAGCCAACCCCCTAACATGGGGATGTGATCTACACTGTAAACAAAATCTTGCAGGATTTGCTACTGGGATTAATCTTGTCTCTATTGATATAAGATTATCTCTAATTCGGATTAATCTTATCCCAGTAGATATAAGATTAACCCCAGTAGCAAATACTGCAGATAAATTTAATCCTTATACGGAGAAACTGTTTACCGTGTAGGCCTACTCAAGACGAACTGTCATTCGACAGGATCACTGTTTCTATGAACCGATACTTCCTCACTAAAGTAGCAGTTTGCGCTGGGTTCGAACTGCGTTCACAAGCCCGTCTGTAGAGCAGTGGCTTTGTATGCCAAAGGTCGTGGGTTCAAATCCGGTCTCAGGTGCACTTTTGTCTTTAATTTCAAAGTTTAAGTTTAATTGCAGTTGCCATGGCCCTCGGGCTTTCATCATTCATGCCCCCTTGCACAAACTAGGGAAATGGTTGGCGTCGAGAAAATGTCCACGACCATAGGCTACCCTTGACGCCTTGCGTCAAATTGGTTAAACCAGCTTCGGCAGGGTGCCAGACCGTGAAATGGCCATTCACACAAATGGAGCGCATGTCGTGACAGCGTTCATTTGCAGCGATTGACACGCGAAGATTTTTTGGCCAGAGCCCGAAAACCCACGTCCTCGTCATGCTTTGGCAGATCGGCCAAAACAAACCGCCCAAACCGGACTGCACAAAATTTTGGCGGAAAGCCGGTGACTCATTCTACTGACCAGAAACTCGATTTATAAAGTACAAGGCATCATGCTTCTGAAAGGGCGCCTCGCACTAAATAATGTTTCTGCTTAGATGTTCCGAAACAGTTGACCACTTTACAACTAAGCTATGTTTGAGGACCGTTCAAGCTTACGTTTAAGGCGCAGAATTCCTGAATTTTATACTTGCTATCCGCGAATATCTGTGGTAAAACTTTCATCCCGCCAGGCTTGATGTAGTAAAAATTAATAGGAACGGGTTCTATTTTGTGTGTTAAAAGTTATACGTGACCAATCACAGCGCGTATTTCCATCATGTGACTGTCAAGGAAGAAAGAGAGAAACAGATAAGGAGAGATATTTTTAGTGTAATTGAAACTGAATGAGCTCTTTGAATGGAAAGTCAGTCATACTAAACTGTACAGCTAATTGCGTTTTCAAGCTTTTACCTTATTTGAAATAATTACAGCAATCCTGGTAGGCTCAAAACTAAATAGAGGAATCTACATTGGTCCAACAGACACAGCAACAGATATTATACTGAATTTGCACAAAACCTATCGAGGCTGATCTAATCTTCCACATTTCAGGATGTTCAGTGTCCCTAAGGTCATCAAAGGTTAGGTTCTGTTGGGATTCATTGTCAGGCTCCAGGCTCCGTGTTGTTAACCTGCGCATGCGTGGGCGTACAACTTGATTTTCAAGTTGAACGGAAGGGGAGGATAAGGCTTAGAAGGCGAAGTATTTTTATTCATGTTACAACACAAGCGTGAACGGTCCTTTACAGAAGCTTAAACACGGCTTCGACTGTTTTTATCCTCTTTCCATGTCCCTTGCCTTGGATGAGAATCTTTGCAAAATTATAATCGGTCTCCAGACGAATAAACTCCTCGAAAACAACGATAGGGCGCATGATAAGTCCCCCAACGAGAACACCCGTGACAAGCGTAATAATCAGTGTATTGCAATTAGAGGAGACAGGATACACTTATCAAGTGACGAATCCCGGGAACAAGAACGGATGGAAATACTACTAAATCAGAACTGTTACTATCATAAGTAGGCAAAGACGTGTCATTTAACTAGCTAGAGCAACCCGCAGGCGGCGATTTGATTAGACCAGAATAAGAAACAAGAGCTACGAGCTCATATGGCACTTGTTACGAGTAGGCACGGCTCGGTTATGTCAATGATATATCTAGTGTTTGCTAGGTGTCTTCCCACCAAGTTTCATCTCGATCCCTCCACTCATACCGTTTTCCAATATTTCCGGTTCTCCCCTCCAGCTCCCCCCAAAAGTCACCGGATCCGGTCCGGATTTTAAGTGGGTCGTCTGAGGCATGAGGTCTTTCCAAATATCAAGTTTCATCGAGATGCGGTCACCCGTTCAAAAGTTATAAATACCTCAAGATTCCGGATTCCCCCTCCCTCCACTCCCCCGACAGTGCCCGAATCGGCTCGGTTATGTCAATGATGTATCTAGTGTTTGCTAGGTGTCTTCCCACCAAGTTTCATCTCGATCCCTCCACTCATAGCGTTTCCAAAGATTTCCGGTTGCCCCCTCCAGCTCCCCCCACAAGTCACCGGATCCGGTCCAGATTTTAAGTGGGTCGTCTGAGGGATGAGGTCTTTCCAAATATCAAGTTCCATCGAGATCCGATCACCCGTTCAAAAGTTATAAATACCTCAAGATTCCGGATTCCCCCTCCCTCTACTCCCCCCACAGTACCCGAATCGGCTCGGTTATGTCAATGATGTATCTAGTGTTTGCTAGGTGTCTTCCCACCAAGTTTCATCTCGATCCCTCCACTCATAGCGTTTTCCAAGATTTCCGGTTGCCCCCTCCAGCTCCCCCCAAAAGTAACCGGATCCGGTCCAGATTTTAAGTGGGTCGTCTGAGGGATGAGGTCTTTCCAAATATCAAGTTCCATCGAGATCCGATCCCCCGTTCAAAAGTTATAAATACCTCAAGATTCCGGATTCCCCCTCCCTCTACTCCCCCCACAGTGCCCGAATCGGCTCGGTTATGTCAATGATGTATCTAGTGTTTGCTAGGGGTCTTACCACCAAGTTTCATCTCGATCCCTCCACTCATAGCGTTTCCCAAGATTTCCGGTTGCCCCCTCCAGCTCCCCCCCAAAAGTCACCGGATCCGGTCCGGATTTTAAGTAGGTCGTCTGAGGCATGAGGTCTTTCCAAATATCAAGTTCCATCGAGATCCGATCACCCGTTCAAAAGTTATAAATACCTCAAGATTCCGGATTCCCCCTCCCTCCACTCCCCCCCACAGTGCCCGAATCGGCTCGGTTATGTCAACGATGTATCTAGTGTTTGCTAGGTGTCTTCCCACCAAGTTTCATCTCGATCCCTCCACTCATAGCGTTTCCCAAGATTTCCGGTTGCCCCCTCCAGCTCCCCCCAAAAGTCACCGGATCCGGTCCGGATTTTAAGTGGGTCGTCTGAGGCATGAGGTCGTTCCAAATATCAAGTTTCATCGAGATCCGATCACCCGTTCAAAAGTTAAAAATACCTCAAGATTCCGGATTCCCCCTCCCTCCACTCCCCCCACGGTGCTCGGATCGGGGAAGTGACTATTTCCAACTTAATCATTTGGGGTCCGTGATGTGCCTGCCAAGTTTTATCATCCTAGCTTATGTGGAAGTGCCCGAACTAGCAAAACCTGGACAGACCGACAGACCGACGGACGGACAGAAATTGCGATCGCTATATGGCACTTGGCCGAAGGGCAAGTGCCATAAAAACGGGTCAATCTTAGTCTCGCGTCACGTCCTGCTCGCAATATACGCGGACGTGTGAACCTCTTATTCAACTTATTTTACTTTCTGTCACAGAGATAAAGGGTCCAAATTTCTTCGACTTATTTATGTATTTATTTTTATAAACCCGCGTAGTTTCTGCTTCATTTGTTCTTGCTTCGGATTGAACCAAAACAAGTGGCTACGTCTCCACCTCCAACTCAGTGACGTTAATACAAAATTTACGTAAAAGTTTACCCTACATTAACGTCACTTACACTTTCGTCTTAAACCTATTATCTTTGTTATCAACACTAAATTTAACTTCTCTTTTCAAAATTTTAATTTTTCTATTAAAGATTCTCCTCAAAACTCACTCTCTCATTCAAAAACCCTTCTTCCATAAAGTCTTATTTAATAGGCGAAAGCCTTATTTGTCCAAGTATTTTATCATTACTGTTACAATTATTAATACTCTTAGCTCGTCACACAAACTCGTAAAATGCTCAAAGTTTTCTAATGCACACATCCACACATCGGGCAAGAGGGGAGACTATCGAATTTGTTAATTTTACCTAGAAATTTAGTCATTTTCCTAATTGGCAACACCACAAAAAAATAAATTCGGGGTACAATCAAGAAACTATAACCAATAAATTTTGACGAATGGTATTCTAAACCCTGAACTGTCTATATAAATCATATAGGTTTTACCTAGAAATTTAGTCATTTTCCTAAGTGGCAACTCTACAAAAAAATAAATTCGGCGTACAATCAACAAACTATAACCAATAAATTTTGACGAATGGTATCCTAAACCCTGAACGGTCTATATAAATAATGTAGGTTACAATTGTAAATATATCTTAGTTGATCTTTGTAACTGTATTGACATGTCCAGCACTATTTTTTGTTTCTAAAGGATATATATGGATAAATAAACCGAATTATAAAACTGTAATAAAAATTACAACACCATCGCATTTTATGGGGAAATATCTCTGCTGATACTACGGTTGCTAGAAAGTTGATTTGGACGGCTTCGTGCTGATCTTTTGCTGATTGGGAGACCCTAGAATAACACGTCTCACGCACTCAATTAGCAACAGAATTGATACGGAACCAAAGTATGCCGATCTCTTACTGATTGGGATAGTATGTGACAGCATGTCTCACGCGTTCAATTAGCAACCCAAGCAAGAACTGTTATCTTGTAATTTAACAGACGACGGTTTCCCAGTCTTCCAGGATACACTAGAGCAGTGTGCCTTTAACGAACAATTAACGCCACCCAGTGGAGAAAGAGTTGTAGACCAAAAAGTAAAAAAAAAAGAAAGGGTGGTTCTTACGCATACACTAGTTACTTTTGTACTGCATGGGTTTCTACCAACCGATTTTGCGCTTTCGACTTGGTCCCTGTTTTGATGGGTTTGTAAGAGATTAGTATTAATAAACTTAAAGCACAACTCTTACTAGAAATGATCTTTCCACGATAAAATGGCTCAGAAACATCGTTTTAAAAAAAAAATACCATTACATTCTACGAGAAATTGTTGATTTTCTTGTTACCGTTTGCTCACTCTATCTAGCTTTGCCTCACTCCGACGCGGCGGCTGGACGCAAAATATTTGAAAAATCAACGCGCTATGGTTAAAAAGTTGGAGAACCAAGCGAAACGAAACAAGTCCAAATAGAAAGCAGACCAAAATGAAAAATAATACTTTGAAGCTTCATGTCCTTATTTGTGAAAGAGTTGTTGACGGAACCTGATGCGTTTGTAGAAGTTTGCGTTGCGTGACTTGTCAAAACTCGGCAAGGCCGAAAAAGCGCTAAAAAGTCGTAGGCGTAAAACGAAACAATTGCGAAAGTCGGGAATTTCAGACTCTTATAATCCCATAAGGGAGCTAGGGACAGTATGAAAGGCTGAAGAAGCAAGACGGGTCCTTTTATTACTTTTGTTTACACTGTGAAAAGTTTCTCCGAGTAAGGATTAAAGTTAACTGCAGTATTTGCTACTAGGAATAACCTTAAATCTACTGGGATAAGAGTAATCTGAATTAGAGATAACCCTATCTCAGTAGAGACAAGATTAATCCCAGTAGCAAATACTGCAAGATTTTTTTTTACTGAGTAGTACGGGTTATGTCGACCGACTTTGTGCTTCCAACTTGGTCCCGGTTCTGTTGGGTTTGTAAGGAAAAAAAAAGTTGGAACTGACCTCTTTAATAATATCTCCATTTTCTGCATGGACTTGCGCAATAGCTCCAAGCTCCTTACACCACTCGAAGACCTCCAAGATCTCAGTATCGTCAAGCTGGAATACGTCCTTATATGCCATGAAGATCTTGAAGGAATTGACTCCGTGATCTCGAACGAGCTCCGCCATTTCTTCCTTGACCTGTAAGTTCATTTCGGTATTAATAGTACTTGGTTCAATTATGGCAAGAATTTTTCCAATTATAGCGAAGCGCGAGAAATGTCTTCAATCAGACTAATGCCAAATGTGTGCTCACAGAGGGCAAGTTGAGCTTATCTTTGCTCCGAATTCTTTCCGATGTACGACGCTATCCAGCGTGCCAAGTTGTTTCAATAAAAGAGATACGTGTTTCAAACATTCTGTCATCCAAGTCTGGCAAGGGTTGACTTTAGCCCATTCAATTCATCTCGGCTATAACTTTTTCATATAAAGCATGAGTTGCCAAAGCGCTTGGTGTGCTGATCGAGAAGAGGTAGAGTGCGGTTGAGTGAAGTAGGGGTATGCTTATGTGAACGTTTGTTGATTGTGGACTGCCATTTTCATGCACTTGCTGTGACTAAAGTGGACTATGAGTTGGCCAAAGTAGGTAATTAAGGGCATCTGAAAACACCTGAATAGATGTTCTGTGCTGGGAAGACCCTAGCTGGCACGCCAGTTCTTCCAGTCGAACGCTAAATAACGTTTTATTGTAACGAGTATTTACAGATGTAAAATGTCAGCAATAATTAGTCAGGAAAGATCAGGAACCCTATAAACAATGAATCTTTTACTTTATGATTTTACTTTAAGAATGAATACTTCAATACATAATTATTAAATTATATATTCAACAATGTTTACAACGGATACGTCAGCTACGATTCTTCGTCAGCGATATTTCGGTCCTTCTCGGCAAGGGTCCTCGTCAGGCTGTCAATCCTCTGGTTCAACTTCGGGGAAGGAAACAAACCTGTAATCTGTAATCGAAATATCGCTGAGGAAGAATCGTAGCTGACGTATCCGTTGTAAACATTGTTGAATAAATGTTACAAAGTCAGCTTGGGCTCAAAGAATATTTATTAAATTATATCTTAATTATATACTAATATAATAATCCGAAAAAGGTTTCCCTTAAAAATTACAACAAATCCACTTTAAATATTACAAGCCACTGATCTAGTTGAAGGCTGTCTACCAACTGAACTGGTAGCGTTTCTGTGAAGATACTTTACTTTACTCAACACTGGTAGATGGCGTTTGAAAAGCGCGGAATATTCAAATAGGGTGAGAAACGGAATCGGACGATCCCAACATCCTGGATCTTCATCCTACCATTCAGATCAATACTGCACTGTTCACATTTAAGTAACTGTTCAAATTAACATACCTCTACTGTACTTCACAACGGCTAACTTAATGGACTTACTGTTGCTTTTTCCCCTTAGCTTAGGAACGTCACGACATATTTCTTAAAGCACCCCTCGCACTATTTAAAGTTCATGTTCCAATGTTTTAGAATAGTCAAATACTATAAAACTAGACTGTGCTTTTAAGAAACTGGCCACAGATTTGGCTCTGTTAAATCTTTGTCCAGGCCCGTTGGTTTCTAGTAAAAACAGGGGAAATGTAGATAACCAGTTTTTAATAACGACGGAGCTTCTCGCAAAAAAAACCTGGGACTGCGATACGCAGCGAAAACTGTGGAATAATCCACATGTGGAAATCAGTTCTCGTTAGGAGGGTTAGAGCCGGCCCTATGAAATTCGGGTCTCTAAATAGCTCATCGTGTTTTTTAATTAGTTAAGCAAAAAGGTTGACATAATATATGTAAAAATGGATATATGGTGGATAAATACGTATGTCAACTATAATGTAAACAAATACAATACCTGTTGGGACCACCAGGTGACTGCAACGTGGAAGTTGTAATCGCAGCACACATTTTCATCAGCCCACTCACGCCATTGTTTGTAAGCTTCGATCAATGACTGACCTTTTGTCGGGATCACGAAGTCCACTAAAAAATAGAATCGAATCACAGTCCCTTTTCTAAGCTTTGCAAAGGGCCTCAAAGTTCAAATTCTGATTATAACCAGCTCCTCTCTGTATTTGATAGTGGAAAATGGATACGTCCGCTGAATTTTATTGGACCCCCTAGCCCCCCCCCCCCCTGGATACGGCCTTGGCTTGGGCTGAAGGAATATTTATCCTCCCTACGTACCGTGAAGACAGGCACCTTCTCTTTCCATGAAAGTGCCATAAGCACTGAAAAAAAAACAAAAAAACGAATATAAATTTACTACCTTAAAGGACCCCTCGCAGTATTTACTATTCAACTTACGGTATTTTAAAATATTTGAATACTTCAAAACTAGGCTGTTCCACGGTTTTTGCTGTTTTAGGCCTTTTTTCCAAGACCTGTTGACTTACAGCACTAACAGAGAAAAAATGTACACAACCGGATTTTCTGATGGAAAAACTTCTCGCAACAACCATCTACAGTGTGATACAGATCGAAGGTAGCAAAACACGGCAAGTGAGAAAATCAGCCTGGTTTTGTAAGGGGGTTAGAATGTACCGTACGAAATTGGGGTCTTCGGGTTTAGTGATTTTGGAAGTACGTTGTTTTAGTATTACAGGTAAGACAGGTCCTTTAAAGGACACATCATATTTATGACAGCAATTCATTCTACTGAAGTAGTACTTCCAGCCATTCTCGTTCCTGAGATTCTGCTCTTCATAAGTGTATCCTATCTCCTCTATTAGCATTATCACGCTTTCTTTTCTTTAAGTGACGTATCAGGCGCCCGATCATTGTTTCCGGGGAGCTATCTCCGCTGAACAAGAAAAAAGGTTTCGGTGGGATCCCAAAAATGTAATATTTGTTCCAGACAATTCGGTCTTGTCTTCGCCAGACTCCTTGAACATTTTTACTACTGAAATTTAGATACAGCTTAAGGCCAAAAAGCTAATGATCTGTGAAAACCAAGTTCAGATATGGATTCAGCACGTGTGTTTAGCCCTATAAGTCATATCTATTTGACGAAACTGCTCGAATTCGAAACTTCCAGCCTTAGGCTACTTCTGACTAATTTCCGGTTTCATAAAAATAACATGGCCAAAGGTTTCGATGGGATCTTAAAAATTCAATATTTGATTCAGACAATTGGGTCTTGTGTTCGCCAAATCAAGTCTTCGACAGACTTTTTGAACATTTTTACTATTAAAATTCAGAAACAGATTAAGGCCAAATAGGTAATCATCAAAGAAAACCAAGCTCAGATATGGATTCAGCATGTGTGTTTATCCCTATAAGTCAAATCTGTTTTGACTAAAACTTCCTGCCACTTCTGCCAATTTCCCGGTTTCTGTCGAATTCCAGAACTACTTGTCCGGCGAAAGAAGGGTTTTCACCATCGTGTTCAGCATGTCTTCTTACCCCATAATCGACTATCACATTATCTATTTGAAAACATTTCATTCGCCCCTTAATTTAAATCCCCTCCCCCACCCCTAAATGTAGGGCTACAGAGCCCATCTACGAACTCGTCCTTACTCATGACCCAAAGAAGCCTCACACCAAGTTTCATCAAAATATCTCATTCCCTTCGAGAGTTGCAGTGCGCACAGACGGACAGACGGACGGAAAGACGGACAACTTTTGCGATGTCATAGGTATCCTCCACTTACGTTTTCGGATCCCCAAAAAATAAACCTCAAAAAAGATTTCAGCATATCTCCTTACCCCTCTTACCCTTATATCGAACATCTAATCAACTTCAAATAAAACTTTTACTTTAACAAACTTTCAGGTTTCGGCCAGATTCCGGGCGAACTACTTGTCCAGCGAGAAAATGGTTAGCATAATCGTGCTCAGCATGTCTTCTTACTATCTCATTCGCTGTTGAAAATATTTTGTTTGTTCCTATGGTTGAACCAGAACCCCCAAATGTAGGGCTACAGAGCCCATCTACGAACTCGACCTTTCCCTTGACCCATCAAGTTTCATCAAAATATCTCATTCCCTTCGAGATTTATCGTGCTGACAGACGGACACCTTTTGTGATGTCATAGGTACCCCTCCCCTTAAGCTACGTTTACACGGAGGGTAATTACCCGTACTCCGCGGGTATTTTTCTCCGCAACAGCAACAAATACCCGGGTATTTAGGACTTCGGTTTCGCGAACTTTTTACCCGGGATTTGTTTGTCGAAAGGTATTTTGTGACGTCAGCAACAACAAAATCAGATTTTCGAGCAATAATTTTGATTTTGTCCGTATAAGAAGTGATCCAAATTGACACATCTTGGTGTCCATTGTAGAGAGATATCCCGAGCTTTACAACCTTGGAATCTATCGCCACTGACAATATTCTCCCATGAAAAATACCCGAGTACCGCTTGATCACTTTCCCCTCTCGTCTCCTGGGAAAAATCCCGCCGTGTAAACGAACCTTTACGTGTTGGGATCCCAAAAACCGGTTATGTACATTTTTACAAAGATTATCATCCAAGGCAAGGGGCATGGAAATAGGCTAAAGACAGCCTAAGCCATGTGTAATTTTCTGTGAACATAGCTTAGCTGTAGAGTGTTCAACTACCTCAAAACATCTGAGCACAAACAATATGCAGTGCGAGTTGTTCTTTAAGTAAGATTGCTACATCGCAAGTGGCTAACCCCTGCCTGCAGTTCGGCGACGCCGGCATTCTTAATTTCCTTCTCGAAGCATAATGAATCACCATCGGGTAATCAGCGATGTAATACGTTGAATTTTCAAATACCAACATGTAAAGACTTTTTTATCTTTGCTCTCTTTTGATCAGTTACCAACAGACGAAACAAAAACGATGAATACGAAGCAGTGGTTTTCGTTTGGCTAATATTAAGATCTTAATTTATTATTTTATTTGACTCTTTTAGAGGCGCAACACCAGACCACAGTGGCCTAAAATCTGGAGGTGTTCAAAGAAGCATAAATCAAATGTGATATCAATGCTGCATATGAAGTATGCCAAGCTTTGCAAATAAGGAGACCAAAGAGCTAAGCCAAACGAGATACTTCGTCAAACGATAGTTCATAGTCACTTACTGATGGTGGTAGTACCGCCAGCAATGGCGGCTTTGGTCCCAGAGTAGAAGTCATCTATGGAGCAGGTTCCCATAAAAGGCAGTTGAAAGTGGGTGTGGGTGTCGATGCCACCTAAAACAAACGTTGACTCATAAAATAGTACCCAGCAGCGCTTGCAGCTACAAAAGGTTTAGTTTTTTGCACCATCTTTGAAAACATGATCAGCTTCTTGTGACTGTCGTGGCGTTGCTAAACTTCTGCTGTTGGAATCATACAAATGTTGGAATCATGGTTAAATATTACGAAGAGTAGGGATTTTCTTAGTATAAGAAACCTGGCGAGGTTCCTCAGAGTGGCCTGTCTTCACAGGGAAAAGTGTTAGAGTGGGGTTTAGTGTAGTATTGTGACCGTTTATTTTTGTATTTACATGTTATTATGTATGTGTGTTTGTTATTGCCTTTGGAATTTCAAGGCAAATAAATATCAAATCATATCATACAGTGCACTCGTAGATGTTCCTTTGCTGTTCCCACGGGACCCCTTGGGAAATCCAAGCGGGATTCGGGAGTAAATATGTATTCATATCCCCGGATTCGTATCGCATTTGCTAATGATCAGGGATAGATGGTAGTCAGGGGGATTACGGCTTTGTAGATTTCTAAGTTGCAACGTACTGTGTTCCGCCACTGCTGTCCTGAGTTCTCAAGTGTGTTTCCTGACAATAAAATAGCAGAGTGGCTTGACCCAGCATTCTTCAAAAAGAGCCGGCGATAGATAGGGGGTTGTGATGAATATGTGTAACCCCAAAACTCCTTAAACGATATAGCCCCCCCCCCCCTCCCAGTATCTGTAAGCGGACCACATTGACTTTGAAATAGTCACATGATCATTACCTTAAATTGCAGCTTGGAGCAAGATAAGGATTTCTCCTGTAGATTTGCTCCGTAGTTGACTCTGGTTGGCAGGTCCCTGTAACGATTTTACTTGTGGTTAACTTCAAACATTGACAATTGCATCAACAGCATCCCAGTTCAACTTCCACTCGATGTCAGCCCACTCCTCATCAACGGATTTTTTGAACGATTCAACTGTTTGGCAGTTTACTGTTTTTTTGGAGAGGGCATTCCAAAGGGGTATGGCTCTGGTAGAGAAGAACTGATGGCGTATTCTAGTTGAAGCGTGGGGTTTAAGAACCTTCTACTGTGTCCTCGGGTTTTAGTGGCTGGATTTGGTGAGAAGACATTGGGAGACTGGCTGGATTGGAGGATTTTATAGGCCTGGATGACATCTCCTCTTTTTCGTCTGTATGTTAAAGTTGGGAGCTTCAACCTCTGCAATCGCACGTCATATGGGAGATCTTTCAAGCCTTGGACCATTTTTGAGGCTCGCTTCTGCACACGCTCAAGAAGGAATTTATCCTTTTTGAAATCGTGGGATGGAGGGATATTGAATCCGGAATCTAGAGGCATGAATAACTTTCGAATGGGTTCTCGGATGTGAATAGAACTTGATAAGTGGCAAGAGCTAATGTCTCAGATCTCCCGTCAAGTCCAAACCAATTCCAATAACGATGTGCGGAGCTCGAAGGGGCTCGGTCGAGATCTCGTGAAAACCTTTCAACTACGTTGGACAAATCCAGTTCGGCCACAGAATGATCGCTGCTAGAGTATTTGCTTCTACCATAGACTGAGTTATACGCGAATCGAAACCAGAGTACGACAAAACTTCCGGGTTCCTAAGGATAAACTAAAATTAATTTTCTGCATGTTCATCCGCCCACTAGTAGAATATGCATGTCCTGTTTGGCATTTTGCTCTTACAAAAGAAGAAAGTGATAAAATTGAACGGGTTCAGAAGAGGTCTTTACAAATCATCTACGGAGGTTCCCCACTGCCTTACTCTTTTTATCTAAAAGAATACAAACTTGACCCCCTTTTTGCCCGTCGAGAGAAACTGTGCCTAAAATTTGGCTCAACCCTCCTCCTCCACCCCATCTACAAGAACTTCCTCCCGCCTCCCTTTGTCCCCCTCAGATCCCGACTCCCCAGAGAGGCGGCTGCGAAAGTTCCAAAACTGACACCGGTTTACTCCAGGTCACAGCGTTATTCTCGAAGCTTTGTGCCGAGTTTTGTTCGTACTTTTAACAATTCGTAACTTGTGCGTTTTATCCTATTCTTTTTGTTTTTCTCGTTGACAAATCTTTCTTGTATTAACTGTTTGACTAAAAGATACCATATTTGGGCTATGCCTATGAGAGACTGTATCTTGTTTACATTAAATGATCTGATTTGAATTTGATTTGATCTATTCTGAAACGGTTATCAATGAGTATAATAACCATTTCAGATTTACTAGATCAAGCCGTCTTCTGATGAAAAGAATATCGGGAGAGAGATACAACCTTGACAACTGCATACCGTATTTGACAAACATGTTAACTGCTCTTTAAAGTGCCATATAAGCTTTCAGCTTCGTTTTTCATGGCCATTGCCAATACTGACTGTTTTGCGGCAACATATCTTATCTCATCTTAAGTGTACACTGCAGAGAAAGAGTCAAGTAAAGGTAATAATCATGAGAGGGCTTCGAATGCAATACTGCTGGTTTTGAAGCCATAATAACGTACTGTTTTTATCTTACTGCAATCGCTTCGTCATTACTACAAGTTAGTTTCATTTCAAGCTGTAAGGCTTCCCTACCTGTTTTCGTTTGTTAGGCAACAAACAGCCATGCGAAGTTTGGATACCAAGAATGGTAATCCAGGACTTCCAGGAGGTTTACTGCAAGTTCTATAAATCATAGAGATTTTGACACGGTGAGAGAGCTATTCTCGACTTGGACCGTCATGTATTATATTAAGTATCGTAAAGAAATAAATTTTCATAAAAGGTGTCTAGTAAGAAACAAATTTTCAAAATGTTCACAGCTTTTTAATTGTTGAATCGATGCTCAGGGTTGCCAAGGGTAGCACACAAGTTTTACTTTGTTGAAAGTGAACTATATAGCAAAACTTCTTCAAAGGAACAAGTTTTGTTCTGTTCTGGCTCATTTTTGATAGAACAGAACAGTGCTCTCCTTACGTTATTTTAGTAGTTCTGCACATATGATCATCAAACTGTTTCAACACATTTATTTTATTAAAATAGTAACTTTTTTCAAGGAAATAACACTTTTCTCTGATCTAAAGTAACACAAATTACACTAGTGTGGAATCCTGAGGATGCTACTAGATAGCTTGTATGCACTGTCAGGAGTTGCATAACAGATGACACAAGGAGCAGTTTTCAACAGAGAACACTTGGGATGTTATTTGTTGTGATGTTATGCCGTAAATGTTATGTATAACAAGCAATGACAGGAAGACCCCAAAACGGCCAGTCACAATAAATTAATTGAAACTACGCATCCATCTGTTATCTGTTATGAAACTTCTGACAGTGCATGGCACCCATGTTGAAGCGAGCGTTGAAAAGATGTGAAAGCTCATACAATTTCGGCTGCAACTGCAATATCCATGGACGGACAGACAGACATTAGGTATTCCTGGGAAGATTTTGTCCATTTCTGGGAGCGAAACTTCAAAAAACTTCCCCGTACGGAACTGATTGACGGTCCCTAGCAAGAAGGGATCCCAATGCGCAACTACAAGACCTAATCGCCTGTCCCACGGGGCTGCTTTATTTTTGGGCACCGCTGTACCAGTCTCCTTGGGCACCGACTGGGCGCCATGGGCAATGGGCACTTTCTGCATGGCCATTTTGGGAGAGAGTAACTCCTCGGTCTATCCGCACGGTAATTCTGTTATCTTTTCAAAGAGTTGACTGATATGGCGGAAAATGTATGAGACTATTATCACAGATGTTCATTCACCCCAAGCTTACTGCGAACCATATTTGACGGTGCAAAACGGATAAGTCAAATAGAATAATTACAAATTACTTACACCAGCCACATTATTCAAAATGAACAGAAAATCAAATCAACAGTTTACGACAACGAATCAGTAAATCTCGCGCGCTCAATTACACAGTGGTTCAGAAAGCACAAACCGATTAAACGGACACACATTTCTAGAATTTGGCTGATGGTTAGGAGGAAATGACATAGCAAACATAATGAAAGAAAACGATATTGCCAAATATTTAGCTGTTTATTTTAAAGTTTAACGGAAAAAGGCCGAGGTAGGACAGTCTAGTTACCCCTCAATTATTCAATTAAAGAGGCTCAAAAAACCCATGAAAAGGCGTTACTTCATTGCTCCGCTATTCACGAATAATCGATTTTCAAATAGTATCATTTCCCTGATTTGTGGTACCTATGTCGTTTTAACTGTGTTGTATGCTTGATCAAAATGATTCACGGAGTTCACGCAGTGACTGCATCTTCCGCAGGATGATCTCTGGCCACTGAATGCCACGTTTCGATTGAGATTCAAATTTTCCACGTCATAGTAGAATTTGCGCTGTGAGGACAGCCGTAGATATTCTGAACGTCATTCTGCAGCTAATAGTGAAAAAAAAAATCCCTTTGCACAAACCAAATAATGCAGTGTTTGAATTAATTGATACAGAAATAATTTGGCTTTTCAGTTAAACTGTAATGTGTGTTCCAGCTAAACACACTCTTTTTGTCTGATTTTCTTGTAAAAATCTGTATTGAGCTAGTCCATTCGCGTGCTTCCGTACTCCGCCACCAGAAGACCCCGTGGAACCTGCGCACTGGACATGGGTGATCTTGACATAGCAATTGCTAGAAAGCTTCTGATTTAAACGCTCCAGACAGAATTAGGCTAAGTGAGACCAGAATCCCCGCGCCGGTCGTCGTCTGGATGGGCAACGCCCCTACTAGCTCTTAAGCGTGTCACACAGCAAAACACGTTCTATTTTCTAGACGTGTTGCACACCGTTGACTTTTTTTTGGAACGCGCATATTACAAGTGACAAAATGAGAACAGAAAACTGGTTTTCTGTTTAACATAACCAGATGGTGAGTATTACAAAAGTAGCTCAGCGTACAAGCGTAAGGTTCGCAATCACGATTTATTCGCCCATAGCCCATACTAGGAGCTGATTTCTCCCCGACCCTTATGTTAAGAAAGCCTTCCGTAGCCCTTTTAAAGTTTGGAGATGTAATTTACAATTTACAATTCGGTTTGTTTATCTATAAATATCTTTTACAAACAAAAAATAGTGTTTAACATGTCAATACAGTTAAAACGATCAACCAAGGGATATATTTACAGTTTTATATATACAATTCACGGTTTAGAAGACAATCATCAAAATACGAACGCGAATTAAATTGACGGAGTAACGGAATTGGAGTCCAATTTTTTGTGTAGTGGTTCTTGCCACCACAGTAAACATACGCTATGGCGGAAGAGCTGATCTCGGTGTGAGTAGTGCTGGCTCTTTTAGTTTATTTTGTATAGTTTCGCGCTTTGACTCGTCTCTCACGTTCAAATAATGTTTTGCATGCTTTTTACCTTCTCCACTGCTTCCTGCCCGAAGATTGAAAATTAGTGTCTTTTTCTGTGCCTTTATATGTTTTATTTATTTTCTTATATTTACTCCGCTCTTTGAATGGCGGGTTATAAATAAATTACTTACCTACTTACTTTATTGATTTTGAATTGGATAGTTTTATATAAAACAGAAAGTGCAGGTGCCACACTTGGTTTCAATGAGAGGAGGAGGACAAAAAAAAACAAGGGAACTATTGGTATTACATCCCCAAATATTGATTGGTCTCTACGGTTGGACTTCAGTGTGCTGAAGATGTTGTATCCTTACCATTTTCTAATCCCCCAAACATTAAACTGGAGAGCCCGTTACGAAATTGGAGTAGGCTACACAAATAAAAAACTTGGACCATTTTCTAATCCCCCAAACATTAAAGGACACCTGAATAAGAGTACCCAGTATCGTCCCTATCTGTATGACTTCCGTTAACATTGGCTGCAGAAAACCCAATCCAAATACAAGCTATGATTTTTGCTCCATTTTGGATCTGTCCTTATTTCAGTATCGAACAATTTTAGAAATGAAAAAATGTCTCCAATCAACCCTTCTTCTGGGATATTTTCTAACCAGTTAAGCCCAAAAGTATATCTAGAAGAAATTCCAATACGATCCGACCAGCGTTGTACAAGATTTGAATGAATTGCGCTTTTTGTCTTGGGAGTCTGCCTGTGCAAGCCTCCAGAAACAAACATCCCTATTCTGAAAACGTCACGCTCAGGAGAAGAATGCTCTCCGTGGCCATGTCTGTAAATGCATTCTCCATGGTGTGTTCAAGTATGGTTTCATTGTTCAGTTGTACTTTAAACTGGAGAGCCCACTACGAAATTGGAGTAGGCTACACAAATACAAAATTTGGGCACACTAAGTATCATTGGCCTCGGAGCATGTAACGTTAACTTCACCCCCCCCCCCCCCCCCCCGCAATTCTTGGCTCCTCAGTACGGTTCCACGTCACAAGATTTAATCGAAAATGAAAGGTAGCCTATACCTCGAAGGTTCCCCAAACACCATAAAAGTCATTGTTCAAAGGGATTCACTCGCAATTGCCTCTTCAAAACTACAGACTAGACCTATACGCTATTGGTAGTGGCCAACGATGATAAACCTTCACAGAATTCTGAAAATTATGGCAAACTAGGAAGTAACGCTGCTTACCTGGCATGACAAACTTCCCCCTGGCGTCAATCACACGTGCTCCACCGGGAATGATGAGATTTGTTCCGAGCTGCCTGGAAAGATACTTCCAGTCATATCCTCTGTTTCCGCTCCTTATCTCTTCCCCTTATTTCCGCTCCTTTGACGGAGAAAACTTCCGCATTAAGCCTCGAATGAATTCCATCCTTTTCAAGGTGCTTCAGACCGAAAAATGTCATTACGTGTTCCCTTCACTCAGATCATTGTACGTCTGCGTTACGGCTTACCTACAGCGTGTTCCACCCTTCAACAGTTACTATTTCGGTTCCAACCTCACGAAAAGTTACTACGCTGACCGTTCCAACCTTCACGAAATAGTAACTAATAGTAACTATTTGCTTACCACGCTCGGGAGCGTAGTAACTACGGATCTCTGTAACCTGATTAGTTGGCCTCGCCCGTGGCATGAAATTCTGCTGGAAAATAGAAAAACCGTTCCACCCTTGACGGCAAAACGCCAGAATCCGTGACGTCATGCGTAGTAACTACAGCAAGTAGGATGGAACACGCTCCTAGTGACCCATAACTAAGAAAACTGACGTGAATCCAGAATCATGCTAAGTGAACCTGAGCGTGTTTCAAACACGTGCGTATTTTACGATTGTTTTGCAAAACTGTTGCAAAAAACGGAAGTGATAACGCTCGGATTTCAAAAATACGCTCGGATTTTACGCCGAGTGTAAATTCAGGATCAGTAATGTAAACGTCAAACTGCGCTTGAATGGGCTGAACTGCTAAATTTTTTTTTACAGATTATTCACGGAATAGTGTAAATCAAGCTTTTAAATTCGCAACTTTTATCTTTGTGTTGATATTACCAAACTGTTTCACGATCTGCGAATTCAATACTCTATATGACTAAGTCCAAAACACGCCACCGATCCTCATGAAGAAGTAGTACGCGTGTCCGTACGACTCAAAGTCAACGACTCAAATCCTATGTCAATCAATCACCACGATCTTTGGGAGCAGTTGTGACACCACCTCTGCCTTTCTTCCGCTAGGTACCCGGAGATGCCGAAGATTTTGCATCGGCAAAAGGAGAGATAGTCATCAAGAGTATTGTATACTGAGTATTTGACGAGAAGGCGAACACAAAAGGCATTTGCGGGAAATGTGTCATTTGAAACCGAGCCTGATTCATTTACGCTTGCGAATGCATCAAGGGAACTGGAGTCGACGTCATTGCTGATATTTCGAATTCCCTATTGTAAGCTAACTTCAGCTGAAAATAATCGTAAGCTATGCTAAATTTCACTTTTCTTTTGCACCTAAGTCATGTCGACATGGTGGCTGTTGAGACTGTTATGAATATGTGTCTAAGATGATACAACCCAGATCCATGATAATCTCCTTATTAAACAGGCGTGATTATTCAAAAATTGGCGCGAAAAACCGGATCTTTCTCTGTCTGGCCTGAAGCCATATTAGCCCGTACTTTTAAAGTGAACATACCGTGCCGTGAGCTGGCAAGTCTGTAGAAATAACGGCTCAGATTCCTATTCACACACGAAATTCCGGAGTCCATACGCAACAAAACAGAGTAGTCGTAAACAGGGCAGAAGCGGAAGTGATAGCAACGGCATATTGATGAGTTTGAGACACCCTTAGACGTTGCCTAGACCTAGAGCTAGTAGGCTGAAGTTAGTAGAAAATATAGGCAATACCTGTCGCAGGACGACAAGGCGGAGGGCCAAATTAAATCATTCTCGATTTAAACACACAATTCTGTGAAAATACCACATAAGGGGGGGGGGGGGGTCGCTTTCGCCGTAAACATCTTAGTTTTATTTAGTATTACTTTTCCTATATTTATTGCGATGACAGCTACATTTCTTTCCATAAAGTACCATAAACAGTGAAAACAAGCACATTCATTCACTTCCTTCTAAGTTGCTCCCGACTAAAACCCTTTGCGGATCACCCGGATGCGATTCGTCCAGGCCGGGGTTCTTAATTTCCTTCTACGAGTATGATGAATCATCAATGAAGAATTATCAATGGAGTATCCGCTAGTTTCAAACATCAGCATGTGAAGTTCATCCTTACGAATAGTTTGTATGACTCCTTTCGTTTTTATGTCCGTACTTGCTCTACACTAGTTGTTCTGTAGAATAACGAAAGTTCTCATCTGGAAAATTGGCCGGTACTATTAGTGACTCACATTCGGACTTGTGTGTCCAAGTTTCGATACGGATTTTAATAAACAGAGGAAAAAATGAACTAACAGACCCAAAAACATTTCGCAAATAACAACAGGTCCGACAATCTGACACATTCTCGGAAACTGGTTAATTCTTCAAACAAATTTCCGTCTACGGACGAAGCCTTTTCCTTGAAATTTACCATAGACTACTGATTATAGGTCAACCTAATCATCATCTTCCAAGTATCATTAACCTCGCTGGACCTCCCCCTCCATTTACGCTTAGTACCTCTACAGTCAAAACACGCCGGATTTAGACGCCTTCAGTCAAGGACAGGGGGGGGCGTTTGAAAGAAGGGCATTGTCTACTAAGGGACCCGCAAGCTCTTCGAGGTCAGGATGAGGGGTCAGTTGCTAGTTAAATTTGTCTGTGCTTAAACGGGCTAGAAGAGGTCACGGACTTAGCTGAGACCTGTCGGTTAATTTTCCGGTCAAACAGCTTTCTTCGCCATAATACCAAACATTTCCTGCGCAACATCAATGTATGTAGGATCTTAATTTTATAAGTCGTCAACTGAAAGACAAAAATGCTCCTCAGCCGGGATTTGAACCCAGGACCCTCTGCTTACAAGGCAGGCGCTCTTACCATTTGAGCTACCGAGGGGCTTGTGAACAGAGTTCAAAAACCACTTCAATAGTCTGGTTAGCCGGTCATAGGAACAGTGATCCCGCCCAAATTCAAATTCATCTAACCAGTTCACATCCACATGTCACGGAAATTAATAATAATACACAGATGGCACTTTACACAAGGGACTTGTACCGTGACCAATAAACTAGAAACAGTTTTGTCTATGTGGCTTCGACAATGGGGTCCTAGACTTCTGAGTTATATTCGAAAAAACTGTTTCTGGTTTATTGGTCACGGTGCAAGTCCCTTGTGAAAAGTGCCATCTATGTAATATTAGTGAGATTTTAATGTTTTTTTGCCCAGATTACAAGGTTTCGTAACGAAACCGATGGCCAAATTAAAACCAGATATGGTACGTCAATTCTAGCTAGGATAGGCGCTTACTTGATAATCCCGTCTTCAACATAGACATCGGCATCTTGGATGTTATCGGCATTCACGACTTTTCCATGCTTGATCAAGAGGCGATTTTGAGCGCTCTAAAACAAAATAATAGCCTATTGGTAACTGTGGGCTAGACCTTGTATAGAATACAATATACGTGAATTTACGAAAGCTGACTGGGCCATATAGGCTATAGACCATAAACACAAAAGCAAAAATATGACACATTTTTTCGGTGGAACCAAACATTATTTAGTGTCAAACTTCACCACATCAGTAGGCTACACTATCGTTTTTATGGCACTTGAGCTTACTCAAGTGCCATATAGCGATTGTTATTTCTGTCGGTCTGTCGGTCTGTCGGTCCCGGTTTTGCTAGTTCGGGCACTTCCAGATAAGCTAGGACGATGAAACTTGGCAAGCATATCAGGAACTGGACCAGATTAAATTAGAAATTGTCGCTTCCTCGATCCGACCATCTGGAGGGGAGTGGAGGGAGGGGGAATCCGGAAAAAATAGGAAAAATGAGATATTTTTAGCTTACGAACTTATATCATGAAACTTAATACATGGAAGGACTTCGTGTCTCAGACCCTCCATTTTAAATCCAGACCGGATCCGGTGACACTGGGGGGAGTTAGAGGGGGAAACCGGAAATCTTGGAAAACACTTAGAGTGGAGGGATCCGAATGAAACTTGGTGGAAAGTACAAGCAAAAGTCCTAGATACGTGACTGATATAACCGGAACGGATCCGCTCACTTTGGGGGAGTTGGGGGGGGGGGGGGAGAAGTTCGAATTTGTAGTGATCCCGCGAGTTCCGTGCTTCCTGATGTGCTGGGACGATGGAATTTGACAGGCATGTCTGGGACCCGACCAGCTTAAATAGGAAATCATCAATTCCCCGATTCGACCATCTGGGGGGGGGGGGGGAGTGGAGGGAGGGTGAAGCCAAAATTTGAGGTATTTTTAGCTTGCGAACGGGTGATCGGATCTTGATGAAAATTGATATTTAGGATGACCTCGTGTCTCAGACACCTCACTTTAAATCCGGGCCGGATCCAATGACACTGGAGGGAGTTGGAGGAGGGAACCGGAAATTTTGAGAAACGCTTAAAGTGGAGGGATCGGGATGAAACTTGGTGGGAAAAACAAGCACAGGTCCTAGAAACGTCATTGACATAACCGGACCGGATCAGGGCACTGTGGGGGAGTTGGGGTGGGGAACCGGAAATTTTGAGAAACGCTTAAAGTGGAGGGATCGGGATGAAACTTGGTGGGAAAAACAAGCACAGGTCCTAGACACGTCATTGACATAACCGGACCGGATCAGGGCACTGTGGGGGAGTTGGGGTGGGGGTCGTGATTTCTAGCGATCCCGCGAGTTCGGCATACTTCCTGGTGTCCTAGGGCGATGAAACTTGGCAGGTATGTCAGGGATCCGAACAGATTGACTTGAGAACAGCCGTTTCCCCGACCCGACCATCGTGGGGGGAGTGGGTGGATGGGGAGTCCGGAATCTAGTGGCGTGCATAACTTTTGAACGGGTGATCGGATCTTGATGAAAATTGATATTTAGGATGACCTTGTGCCTCAGACACCTCACTTTAAATCCGGGCCGGATCCGATGACACTGGGGGGAGTTGGAGGAGGGAACCGGAAATTTTGAGAAACGCTTGAAGTGGAGGGATCGGGATGAAACTTGGTGGGAAAAACAAGCACAGGTCCTAGACACGTCATTGACATAACCGGACCAGATCAGGGCACTGTGGGGGAGTTGGGGTGGGGGTCCGGATTTCTAGCGATCCCGCGAGTTCGGCATGCTTCCATATGTCCTAGGGCGATGAAACTTGGCAGGTATGTCAGGGATCCGAACAGATTGACTTGAGAACAGCCGTTTCCCCGACCCGACCATCGTGGGGGGAGTGGGTGGATGGGGAGTCCGGAATCTAGTGGCGTGCATAACTTTTGAACGGGTGATCGGATTTGAATGAAACTTGTCTGGTGAGCTATCGCCTCGGACGTTCAGTGTCACGTCCGGGTCGGGTCCGATACCTGTGGGGATGGGGGGGTGGGTGGAAAACTCAAGAAACTCTAAAAGTAGAGGGATTGGGACGAAACTTAATGGATGGAACAAGCATTAGGCCTAGATGAAATTGACGGAGCCAGATGGTTTCGGGGCTCTGTGGGGGGAGTTGGAGGGGGTTTCCTGGAATTCCGGTAGTCGTGAACGAAACTTTGCAGGCATATTAGCGACCCGAATTATCTTGACTTAAAAACCTGACACAACATACCCCCGGAAACTTCCGTTCCTAGATCGGAGCATTTTTGGGGGAGCAAGAGAAGAGAAATATGGACTTCTATAAATTGCGAACGAGTGGTCTGATTCGAGTGAAACTTCATGGGTGATACGAATCGATGGCCTCGACATGTAAAACATGCGTTCGAACCATATGCGACCACGATTAGGGGAATTGAGGGTGGCGGGACTTTTGACATGCACAAAAACCAAACGGATGGACCGAATGAGATGCAATTCGACAGTGCCGAGTTTATGCGGCCTAGATTTGTTATTTGGCGTCTGGGCCGGATTCGGCCAAGGTAGGGGGGGGGGGGGGGTACTGGAAACTTGCAGATAGGCTATGCTCCAATTTCAGTCAAACTTGATGAGGGAATTAAGAGATTGGGCCCGAACCGGCTCCGACAACCTTGGTGGGAAGGGGGGGGGGTACCGGAACTTTCCAAAAATGCTCAGATTCGAGTGAAACTTGGTAGACATGCATGCATAAACGAAGATGCTTTAGGTGGTCGATTTTTTTTTTATTCCGAACCAGATTCGGCCACGGTAGGTGGAAATAGAGTGAGTACCGGAAATCGTGTAGCACGTCTAGGGATCAAACAAATGGATTTATTGGGATGAAAGTTTGAACAGTCATGTGCATTTGCAATCGAGACGATGCCAGAACTGTTCAGAAATGAGTGAAACTAAATATCCTATTTCTATTTACGAACCGCCTTTTTGGATGGCGGGTGTATTTTGTGACGTTTTCATCTACTTTCTTGTACAGCCTACTCGTACAAGTGCCATATGAGCTCGTAGCTCTTGTTTGAAATGAATTTGCAATTTCTAACTATGATACGGGCGGAAGAGGACCCCTGCCAAAAAGGTACGAGATATAGCGAAGCTGACTAGTCCGTTTCTAACTCCAAACTAAACCCCGTACGCTGGTGTGTGACCCGGGGTAGGACTGGCCAGACGAACTTTGCATCAACTGTCCCTCGAATTGTCCATTGTTGACGACGACGATATCCGTTCATAAGAGAAAAGAAATAGCGGAGAAGACGCGAGGAAATTTTCGGAGAATTTTGTGTGTTTTTTTGTAGTTTGGTGAACTTTGTGTCAATCCTATTCACCAAAACTGTGAAATCTGGAGATAAGAACTTGGGAAAATACACATTAAGTTTTGTGATAATTCACCACCCTGCCTAGACGTGAGCCTTATAAGCAGTGCTGTTAAGCCTTTATTAATCACTGAAGGGTTTTTCAGGATTTTTGAAAATCCAGGATTTAGTAGGATTTCGGCACTTTTTCAGGGTTTTTCAAGATTTCTGACATTTCTTATAGACTGTAGTAAAAATTAGAGATTAGGGAAAACGTACCCATAACAGAAGCTCTCTTGTAGCTATATGGCTACGTCGACGTCCTGTCTTTGTCTTTTACCATCTAAGAGCAACCACCTTTTTATTTAAAACAAGACCAAAGGTGTCGATGAGATCCCAAAAATCTAATATTTGATTCAGACAATTGGGTTTTGTCTTCGCCAGGCTAATCATCAGAGAAAACCAAGTTCAGATATACCTCTATAAGCCATATCTATTTTGACGGTACTGACCAAGATTTCCTGCTTTACTTCGGCCAAGTTTCCGGTTTCGCCCGAATTCCGAGCGAACTACTAGTCCAGCAAAAAAAGAAAAATCAGAAACGAATCCAGCGTATCATCTAATCAACTTGAAATAAAACTTTGACTTAAAAAAAATTCCGGGTACAACCGAATTCCGGACTAATTATATGTCCGGGTAAAAAACCATTGTCACATACAGACTCAGCCTCTCTTCTTACCCCTTAATCTGTCATCTAATCAAACTTTTGCTTTTATTTTTGTTTTTCGGCGAGAAAATGGTTTTCACCATCGTGTTCAGCATGTCTTTTTACCCCGAAATCAAACATTTAATCAACTTCAAAAGAAACTTTTACTTTTAACCAACTTTCCGGTTTTGGCAGGATTCCGGACGAACTACTTGTTCGGCGAGAAAATGGTTTTCACCATGGTTTTCAGCATGACTTCTTACCCCTAAACCAAACATTTAATCAACGTCAAATAAAACTTTTACTTTTAAGCAACTTTCCGGTTTTTTTCCAGATTCTGGACGAAATACTTGTCCGGCGAGAAAATGGTTTTCAGTATCGTGCTCAGAAGTCCTTCTTAACCCATAATCGACTATCACATTAGCTGTTTAAAAATATTTTGTTTGTCCCTTAATTTGAACCCCCACCCCTAAATGTAGGGCTACAGAGCCGATCTACGAACTTGACTTTACCCTTGACCCAATGAATCCTCACACCAAGTTTCATCAGAATATCTCATTCCCTTCGAGAGGTATCGTGCTTACAGACAGATGGACATTTTTGCGATGTCACAGGTATCCCTCCACTTACGTTTTGGGATCCCAAAAAATTGCGGTTTATTTCTTCCGTTTGAAAGCTATACTTGTGGTTATGTTTTCATTTTGACACTTAGTTCATCAGAGTTTCCATAAAGTTTTGCTTGCGGCGCATTTTCTAGTATCTATTTTCCTATTTGAAAGAAGGGCTGTCATTTCCATGGGGTGAAGGTGAAGAAATTTGTTGGTGTTTAAACCATACTGAAACATTGGATGTGTGAAACTAAATAACAAATGGATGAACCGGTTAAGCCAGCTACGATGCTTTCAAAGCGATATTTCGGCCCTTCTTGGCAAGGCTCCTCGTCAGGCAATCGAAAGTTAGGGACAACGTTGGAAGAAAGACCGAAATATCGCTGCCAAAGGCTCGTAGCTGACGTATCCGTTTTATTGATGTATGAATATATGTTTCCCAGTCAGTTTGGGCTCAAGGAGTCAACAAGTATAGACATATTTTTTTCTAGCAAAATTTTTGGACTTTCCGAACAGGAATTTTAGGGGTTCACGGCCAGATTTTCGAAGAGGAGCATGTGAAGGACTCTTTATAAGCATTCGAAGCCTCAAGGCTCATAGCAAACTCGACTCCACGCTACAGTAACCGACACGGGTACAGGGGGAGCTTCATCAAAGGCTTACCTACTAGGCCTGGTA
The DNA here is from genome assembly GCA_023053575.1 of Branchinecta lynchi. Classification (NCBI taxonomy): domain Eukaryota; kingdom Metazoa; phylum Arthropoda; class Branchiopoda; order Anostraca; family Branchinectidae; genus Branchinecta; species Branchinecta lynchi. The sequence goes on along the minus strand of JAKZAP010000011.1, from coordinate 19,501,541 downwards.
GCTCTATCCGAAACCCACAGGAAACTCGACTCTAAACCAACTAACCTGAAGATGAACAGGTAGCTTCTTCAAAGGAGTAGCTGACGATGGCCTTCCTGACATTTTTTAAATCCTTGAAATACTTCAATAAAGAACAACAATTCCTATCGCCAAGCTGCACGCCTCTTTCACGATCAAATTCGTTTGAAAACTGGTCGATTTCTCTCATTTACCAGCGCCAGCGCTCAGAGGACCACATCAGGCGCATGCCGCCTCCCAGAGCTTTTACTATTTGTGTCCAAAGGAAGAAACACCCTAAGCAACAAAGTGGTCTGCAAATGGAAGAGAGTTCGAAAAAGACGACAACAAGTTTGACCAATCCAGCCTTTTACAATAATATGGAATATACGTACAAGGCAGATTAGTCCAAATACAAAAAAAAGAAGAAAGAAAGCTAAAGCTAGATCTAAGACTTCAAGGAGCAACGTATCAGTAAGAGTGAGGACGAAACATACCGTTCCATCTTGTTATTGCCGTTGATAAAGCTCTTAGGTCATCTCCCAAATCAAGAAAATAGTTGATATTTGTAATTACGCTTGTTTAGCTAGTTAGTTAAAAATGTGCATGATAAGAAAAGATAGTCCAAAATTCGCAAAAGATAACGCACGTGAGGACGCTTTTTCATGCTCGTCCGTCAGTTTGACAAATTTCTTGAATGTTTATTTTTTCATTCCCGAGCAGTTGTACCATGGTGACGTGCCGTACCTTTTACTTCATATTTCTTAAAGGACACCTCACATTGCATAGTGTTTCTGCTCAGATGTTCTGAGATAGTTGACCGATTTACAAGTAAGCTGTTCTCGCAGAAAATTACACACTGCTTCGGACGTTTTGACTTTTGAGCCTCTTTCCATGCCACTTGCCTTGGTTGATAATCTTGGCAAAACTTGCAAAACCGGTCTTCGGACGGAAACACTAATAATTGAGCGCCTGATACGTCACGCAAAGAGAATAAATTGTGGCAAGCAGTGCCGTTTTTACCCTTAGGCCGGTGCTGGGGGGGGGGGGGGGGGCAAACGAGAGGCCAAACGACCGATGTGAATGGTTGAGACAAAATGTTGTTTTGAATTCATTGATATAGATGGTTATTTTAAATTTATGCTGTACAATGCCGCCGGAAGTGCTAAACTGTTGATGTGCGATCGTGGCTTGTATTTCTTAATGGTTTTATAACTGGTGGCCTAATACACCAAGAATCGTGTTTGCTAATATGCTAGCGTTTTTAAGGTTTTTGACTTGAGCGTGACAATTAGTGTTTTTATAATAGAGGAGATTTGAAGTGAAGAATCTCGGGAATTAGACGGATGGAATACGACGGAAGTAGAATGAATTAATAAGTAGGCTACGACGTGTGTATTATTGATCCACTCTTCGTCTTGAGTCTTCATCTAGATCAGTGGTTCCCAACCTTTTCCATACCGCGTACCCCTAATCAAGGTTCAAAAAGATTAACCCCTTTTTCAGAACGCGAAAAAGACGACATTTATTATCATAAATGATAAAGCATACATGTTCAGAAATATATACAAAATCAATGAGGCAATCACTAGATGGTGCTTTGTAGCTATAATTTTGTCGAATCTCGGCTCAACGTCAACGGCAATATTTTTTAAAGCCTGTTTCTGAGTTTGGTTTGGATGTTCTCCGTGGTTTCATCAAGCCGCATCGGAAACTTTTCGTTGGCTCAGTTCGCATCATGAATGACAGTATCACTTTCAATGTCACGCACAGGTTGACAACCCCCCTCCCCCCAAAAAAGGTTGGCCAGACGATTGAAAAGAAAAGAGTCTGCGCGAAGCACCGCGATTTTTCGTAAAAGCAGTTACTTAAAAAACAAAACAAAACAAAAAACAGTCGTTCGGCAATCACAAATGAGTGAGACGAGATTTTGAAGCTACAGACTAAATCAATTTTAATTCCTTCGCGTACCCCTTGCAAAGGTCTCGCGTACCCCTTGGGGTACGCGTACCACCGGTTGGGAACCACTGATCTAGATCGTCGCATGCATTCTCGACTTCCGAGATTTCGCACTTAGGCTACCATACGATCTTTTATTCAACCAAACAGCAATATGCTCACTTTTGTCTCTTTTCGAGGCTTTCTCGCGTATTTCTTTCGAGGAGCTTATTGGTCAGAAATACTGGCTATGCAAGTTTGGTCATGTTTTTCGACAAAGCTAAGGGGCCACGCCCGGCTAAAACAGCAGGGACTGATCTGTGTTTTTTTGAAAAACCACAGCACTGTTTCTCTGTCAGGTGTGTTAGAAGATTGGAACAGAAACTGTCTCTTCTGTGAATTGTAACACAAAACAACAAATTTCGGGGGCGCTTTAATATAGTAGTAGTGTATGAAGTGCAACGTATTGGAGGGACCAATTTCCGGTGAATCCTATTCATTCGCAACCCACAGGTCATCTCCGATTTGGCCGTCAGCCCAAAAATTGCTCGAATGTACTCATTTCGGTGAATTGTACCATGCTGGCGTTCCTTTCCTCTATATTACATAAACAAATATAAAAAGAATTACGTGGGGGGGGGGGGGTACAGCCTCCTACCCCTAGAATATGCTAGATGTGTTGGGTGCCCGAGTCTGTAACTATGGAAATGGGATCTCCCAACTTACTTCGACATTTTAAAACAAGGAGACTCTGATATTTTGACTAAGTTCGTATTTTATTCGGGTTGTAAAAAATATGGACTATTGACAACCATGCACAGTCCCTTCAGAATCAAGGCCAGGCCCGGATTCCAGAAATCCATTTTCGTCCAGATCAATTTGGATTCGAATCAAAGATTCGTCCTTCTGGCCGGATTCGAATCTTCTGCTAGTCCGGTTGAATTCGGATTCCAAACCATGAATCTTACGAATCCGCTCCAATTCCTAACTGTTCCCATCTTTTCCACACCGTGCTTGGGGTATTATGCTGAAGTAGCCTCAAATCCATTCATGGTTGCCGAGAGAAAACCCATACTATAAGAAGCCGACATGCAAACCTAGAAATATGATGTACGCCGTTCAATTAAACGTTTCATTTGCCTTAGGCATCAGTGCTTTTTTGTCACCTCTGATTTTAAAACCGTAACATAGTAGCATCCAGTCTTGCTAATAGTAGCATATAGTAGTATGCAGTAACACGGTAACCTTGAAGCAGAAGCATGTAGTAGCATCGTTAGTACTGCATGCAACTTTTTCGTACTACTTCATAGTACTGTTTTGAGATAGAAGTTTCATCGGTATGATTTGATTTTCATAAGGTCGGATTCGAATCCGGATCCTGAATAGCATGCCATAACCAGCCTGATTCGGATTCGAGTCCTTTCACGATCGGATTCGCCCATCTCTGTCTGGAAGGTGAAGCCAGGCCAAAAACGTCTGGAATTCAGGGTGTTGGACACCTCAGATTCCGGAATCTGAAAGGTATCATAGAGGCAGGCCCGTATCCAGGAATTTATTTCGGGGGGGGGGGGGGGGGTGCCTTTCGGGTGTGGGGGTTTGCCTGCTGGTCGGACAAGAAAGTACAAAAAACACATAAATCAGAGGGAAAAGCCTATAAAAATCGTTATTTTTGTGTGTTTCGGAGCGGGGGGGTCAACCTCCTATCCCCTACCCTGGATACGGCCCTGCATAGAGGCAAAATATTATAGACATAGTCAAACTAAATTTGCACATAAACGAGGTAGGACAAAAGGGAAGAGGAACTGAAAGTTTTGATGTGGAGGCAAAAGATTTTTAACATTCCTTAAAAAAAAACCCAGCAAAGATAACGCTCCCTAGAAGAGCACAACCGTGTGATGTGCGGGAGTGCACTACTTTCACTCACTCATTACAAACGATAATACACATTTATCGCCTTAACCTTATCCTTCTTTTTCTTTACCCCCCCCCCCCCTACCCACCCAACCCAGCCCTCAATCACTAATAATAATGATACAATATTCATCTTAAATAAAATAAATATTCCTTGAGCCCAAGTTGACTTTGAAACATATATTTAAATAATGCATAAAAAGGATGCGACTGCTACAATGCTTTGGGAGCGACATTTCGCCCTTTTTGGCAAGGGACCTCGTCAGGCTGTCAATCTTCAGGATGAACGTTGGGGAAGGAACAAACCTGCAATCCATGATTGCAGGTTTGTCACATGGAACGCACTGCAGAGCAGGTCAGAGGTCAGCACTCCTGCTGCACTCTTTCCTCCGATATGCACAGCGGCGACGAGGGAAGTAGACGGGCATCAGCAAAGCTCAGCAAGTACCTCTGGCTCAGCTCAGTTTTGTCGGGTTTTGTCATAGTCGCTGCATGGGACCACAGACGGAGGCTGTACTGCCTTATTTGTTCTCAGGGGCGGATCCAGCCTTCCGTTCTAGGGGGGGCGATTCTTACCGAAAAGAGTGGGGGTAGTGTCCTTTTTGTCGGCCACATGGCTGATTTTTTTCGCGTTTTAAGTGTCCCTGTCGGTCTCTTATTTAACGAAAATGTGATTTTCATATATTACAATAATGGTAAAAACTGTACTTGATCAACTGACAACTGTTTACTAGAAAAATTCAAGCTCCTGGCTCCACTTGTAAAAAGATCTAGTTACAGTAGTTAGAACATGTGTTAATTCAGACTTCCGTAAGTGCAGTAAAACAAAACAAGAAATTACAGCCAGTCTAAAGGGGGGGGGCGATCGCCCCCCTCGCCCCCCCTCTGGATCCGCCCCTGTTTGTCCTTGGTAATATCTAGGCATAAGATATCAGAAAGGGACATCCAGAAAATAGTTGCGTTTTTGATCCGAATTCTCCGTTCCGAATTCTCGATTCTCGTACACATTACCTTTTTTGCTCCTGTGACTTCTCCATTCTAGGTTTTGACAAAAACACTAATTTTGCAACTCGTTGCAACCCGGTATACGTGTATACGCGTGTATATGCATATTGAACACCCGAACTCTGTTGACCAATCAGGGAGGAGAACAGAGAGGGGAAAATGGACAATTCACATTGGAGCAAATTCTCGATTCTGCAGAATGGCGAGGCTTTCCCCATTCTCGATTCTGACAAAAACGCAAGAAAAGCAGAATTCACTTCATCTGAATAGTCCAAAAACGCGAAATAGGAGAATCGCGAGGAGAATTCGGATCAAAAACGCAACTATTGGTTAATAATAGCAGAATTAGCTGTTATCATTATCATACAAATGTAGAAGAGTTGGCTTGTCTGTGACGAACCACCAGATATCTGGGGGTCTGGAAGGTGACAGTCCAGCTGTCAGCCAAGGCCGTATCCAGGGGGGGGGGGGGTTAGAGGGTTCGAACCCCCCCCCCCCCGAAACATACAAAAATAATCATTTTTCATAGGCTTTTCCCTATGATCTATGTCTTTTTTGTCCAACCCGCGCCCCCCCCCCCCCCGAAATAAATTCCTGGATACGGGCCTACTGTCAGCATACATATATTCTATGTTTCTGGACTTGATCCTCTTCTTAAAAAGAAAGGCCTTCTTTCTCTCCGAAAAAGTTATTTTCGTTACTTTAGATTCCTTCTTTACCTCCCCCCTTGGCATCGGAATAGAGTAATTATTCGTAAGTTCGGTGTTCCAGATATTTCGGAGAAATTACTAATGCTACAGAGGAAGCTATCTGGTTCAGCCTACTCTCGGTTTTCACCACACCACCCCCTTACCCACCTGTTTATGTGCTAGTGTGTTTGTATGTAGAGTTATTTTAGTATTTTTTTCCTTTCTTTTTCTTTATTGTACTCCACTTGTTTTTCCTCTGGAATTTCTGGGTAAGAATAAATTATTATTATTGAAAACAATTCATTTCAATAGGCACCAATTCGTCTTTCTCGATTTACTGCGAGCGATACATGTCACCGCTGTCACTTCAATTAACTTTGAAAATTATGCAATCACCAGATCCTGTAATAATTAAATCTAAATCTATGCAGCAATAGCTGAAACAGTTAGGCTGGCACAATCACTTCCTAGGCTATGCCTAAAGCGGAAACAAAGCTTTTAAAAAGGCGTCGACTGATCTTTCATACTTTAGTGCGTACACAGAATGTCAACGCTGTCACTTCGATTTATTTTCGATGATTATGCAATCGCATGATAATGCGTTTTTATAACCAAATCATTAAAAATCTTTGCGGCAATAACTGAAACCACAGTGTGGTCGCGTGGCAAATGCTACAAGGTTAACGAGATTGGGGGAAGCATCAAATCCCGAGACATCCGGTCACAGGTCTTCGCCCACCAGCCGTGAAAACCAGAAAAGCATGCGAGGAAATTCAAAATATGCGCCAATTTGGGAATTTCTGAAACAAAATTTAATTGCTACAGACAGAAGACGCAGTGGTACTGCATTCTCTGAAATGACACTGGGCTAATAATAACATCAAAGGCCCATAATAAGTTGCTTATTTTATTTATTTTTTTTTTTTTTATTTTTTTTTTTAATACCCGTAGCCATAATTTAACTTATTTTTATATTACTTAAGAAAAAAAATCTTCTTTCGTACTTTTTGTGGCTACTCCTCCTTCCCTCAGTGACGTTAATTTAGTCTATTTTTACCCATTTTTAACTATTTACGTCACTTAACTTTTGAAAATAAGCCCGTATTGTATTTACTATTCTTCCCCCCTAAGACATCTTATTTTTATTTTTGTCTGTCCTACAAACCTCAACCATAGATTAAATTTTACTCCCAACCAAACTATTGTAAATTACTAAAAATAAAAAAATAAAACCATAAAGATTTTACCATACCACACATATAAGGGGAAAAAACGACATAAAGGGACAAATATATCTTTCCAACTATAAACAACTATAAAAACATTTCCAACTCCACACAATATTTAAATTATACTATACAACGCAAAATGCATTTTTGGAAACAAACTTGACTAGTTTACTTTATCACAAACATATTTATTTATAAATCTTTTTTTAAACTCATTTTTCAAAGACATAAAAACTAATTTACTGGAAAATTACAAACAAACAAAAAACACGAAATACCCACGACTGCAAGGGGCTCTTCCCGTCCGTAAAACTAAATAACACTATCACTTTAAAATAATCAACCATTAAATACACAATTTACAATTCATGACGTAATTTACATATAATTGGGTACACACAATATATATATATCAAAACAAAAACATAACAACTCAACACAATCACTGGGCCTTGCGTTGTTGGGCATTTCGTAAAAATTAAATTTTTTATAAACCATAAACTTTCCAGTAATTCCTCTCAAAACTACAAACACACAAATAATTGCTTACTTCTTTACCACCAATCTACGTCGTTTGTCTCTAAACTATACATATTTCCATACAAAACAAAACAAAATAAGTTGCTTATGATTTAGTTATTCGTAAGTGCCTTCTGCTTGGCGAGCTTGGCAGTTTGGCTTGAGACCAGGTCAGTATTGCGGCTTTTGCGGCTATAAATTGGCCCTGCATTGCTCGTATACACATAAAATACCGAGGGGATACTCACTCCCAAAGCCCGTATACACCGGGCGTCGGTAGGCGCAGGAAGGGTGACGTAAATTTGGCATTGCCGAGAGTGAGTGTTCACCGGGTGTCGGAGGGTGAGTATCCCTTGTACACTACTGACCGAACTTGCTATTACGCTGTTTCGAATTTCCCCGCGTCATTTAATGTAAAACGAAGCTCGGCCACCTTCTTTGCGGACTACAAGGTTACGTATATGTATGTATGTATTGTACATGGAAAGCCCAACGGGCCATGGTACACCATATATGTCACGCCGATTTTTGCAGTGGAGACTTCTGACTTCCGTACTGAGGCAATTTTTCTTCTCTTCATTGTGTTATCTATTTCCGAAATTCAAATGAGTAGCCTAAATATCGAGGTTACCCACTACCCGGCATCGGCTGTACAGATTTCCGGGTACCGACTGGCACTGGCCGAAACCAGCGCTGCGGCCACAGAGTCATCTTTCAAGAATTTCTAAATATGCTGGTGTCAGACGGTGTCGGCATCGGCCGGGCACCGCCGCACTTGCTGTACACTAAAATCGAGAGTGGCCAGCCCCTCAATAAATACGCAACCAGTCAGGTAACCAACACCTCTTTCTAATAAAGTTATATTTTTTCTACTATCTTGGTTTTGCTTTCCGCATCTAAAACGGTCTAATGGGAACAAGGCCGTATCCAGGGGGGGTTAGGGGGTTGACCCCCCCCCCCCCCCCGAAACATAAAAAATAACGATTTTAAAGACTTTTCCCTCTGATCTATGTGTTTTCTGTACTTTTTTGTCCGACCAGCAGGCTATAAGCCCCCCGAAAGGCAACCCCTCCCCCCCCCCCCGAAATTAGTCCCTGGATACGGGTCTGAACGGGAATGACAAAGTAAGAACTTAATATTTACCAAGAGCAAAGTTTTCACCTTTCTTTTGACATCAGAATGAAACCAGATTTGTTTTATTTCGTCTGCTGTTTATTTTTTGATGTTCTGTTTCTGTTTGGATACTTTGAACGTAATGAAAATAACACAACACTGTTGGTCTAAGGGTGCAGTCTGAGGTTGCAAAAGCAACTGAGCAAATGATTAAACGAAGTGGAGTCTATTTGATTTTGATTAACTTCAATGTTGTTTGCACTTCGCACTGTGCACGAGCATTAGTTGCGTTTTTGCAGATACCATGGTATCTTTTATTCAAACAATGTTTACAACGGATACGTCAGCTACGATTCTTCGTCAGCGATATTTCGGCCCTTCTTGGCAAGGGTCCTCGTCAGGCTGTCAATCCTCTGGTTCAACTTCGGGGAAGGAAACAAACCTGTAAATCTTTACAGGTTACAGGTTTATTTATAGGTTTGTTTCCTTCCCCGAAGTTGAACCAGAGGATTGACGGCCTGACGAGGACCCTTTCCAAGAAAACATCTTTTGTATCCAGAACACCTTTAAAGCAAAATTGAAACCCGCTACTAAACCATTATTTTCCTTCTGAATAACAAGCACATCACCAGGACGCTATTTTTTTTTATTTTCATCTGATAGATAGATAGATAAATCTTTTTATTCGCCAAAAACTTATCGTGGCTAACGCCAAATTTGTTTGGTATAGTCAGTTAATATGTAAGCGTACTTCAACAGTCATAAATAACATTAAAAATGAATAACATCTCAATTTACCTCGTTAAACAACTTCACAAAAGACGGAACAAAACTCTTTTCGAACCTCTGGAGGTTACATTTAGTTGGCTGCAATTTCTCAACCGCAGTAGCTACCTTGCGAGGGAGCCTTCTCGCCAGCTTTTTAGAAGGAAAAATATTTTTATGAACTGGGTGGTTCAGGGATTTTACACCAAACTCCATGCAGAGTTTCAGTCTTCGATCGTGTAGAGAAGTGATTTTAAATTCACGCAGCAACTCTTCATAAGACCTCTCGGCCACCTTTGACGCTATGATCAGGGCTCTTTTTTGAATCTTTTCAAGTCTAGCGGTCTGTTCGACCGTAAGGCCAAAATGCCAAACAGGTGCTCCATATTCTAGGTTTGGTCGGATAAAAGAAACATATATTCGGAACAAATGTGTAGTGGGTGCCCCATGCCTAGACATGAGCTTTAGCATTTGAAGTCCGGCATTCCCTCGCTTTATCATGCTAGTCGTCTGCGCTTCCCATTTTAAATCATTAGTTAGGATTATCCCTAGGAGTTTAAGTTTTTCCACTTTCAAAGAATCCGAAATTTCAGGTGAAAAAGTAGGGATGAAAGACTTAAAAAATGAAATTGTCATAGTGCACGATTTACTGTCATTTACAGTCATATTAGATTTCAAAGCTTGAATTTTTACTTTAGTCACGATATCTTGAACCTGACTCGAATCCTCTCTGTGACAAACTTCAACAAGTGTAAGATCATCCACATACTTCCAACGATTCTCAAAATCATCCGCTATATCATTAATCATGACTAAAAACAAAATTGGACCTAGAATGGTACCCTGGGGCACGCCACAAAGTACCGCTTCTGGTTCAGAATAAACATTACGATACTTTAAAATCTGAGATCTATTTGTTAAAAAAACTTTGAATTATTTTTATTACTCTGGTATTAACGTTAAAAATATGATAAAGCTTAGAAATTAAAATTTTGTGGTCAATGAGATCGAAACCTTTTTTAAAATCAATTAAAATTAAAATCAATTAAAATCAATCTCACAGTTTATTAATGCTTTTGCTCAATAGCAAAACCTAATTTTTCCATCGATTGGTTTTTCATAATAAAGCCCGACTCCCAACTGTGTAAACAAATCCCAGACAACATTTGTTGGCAATGTTATCCAAGATTCCACGTGTGTGATTTCACAGCGGAGAGACATTGTGAGAGTTGATGCATAGGAGACGGTCCTTTTTTTCTTCCGGAGAATCTGAGCTGGAAAGCATCACCCATCGTGCGATACTGTGACGTTAAAGCTTTTCAGCAAATCTTTTAGACACAATAGCGAAAACTTGACTCTTTACTTGAACTAAGAAATGGACCCATACGTCATCTGATGCATACTCATTCGCTGCCGATCACGCGTCTGGATAAATTGCATCTGAAGTCTCGTAATTTACGCAATTTGAACACAGGTTTATTTAACTGGAGTAAAAGATTACAATCCAACGACACCATTCCAAACATCCCAACCCAACCACCCGTTCGAAAGTTACATACTACTCAATTTTCCGGATTCCCCCTCCCCCCTAAGATGGTCGGATCGGGAAATTGATTATTTCCAAGTTAGTTTGGTCGGGTCCGTGATCCGCCTGACAAGTTCCATAGCCTAGCGCATCTGGAAGTAGCCAACCCTAATTCTTCATCGTGGGATAGACCGTCCGACCGACAGGCCGACAGACGGAAGTGCGATCGGTATATGGCACTTGAGCCAGAGACTACAAGTGCCATAAAAACACGCAGAAGTTCGACAAATCCGAAAGAAAAAGTTCCTTCGACTATGCGTAAAAGCATTTTCATCCAGTACTCAAGCCTATTTACGTCTACATTAATGGGTAACAAGATGGTCGTATCTCGGCGAATCTTTAAACTAAAAAAAAAACATTACTTATGTGTCCTTGCTGTTTTAAGCCGCGATAATCTTTATTTTGGTCACTACGAAGTTTCTCTGCTAAGGATACCATATCAACAGCCGCACGCAGCTTGACAAAATTTCAGCAAATTATCATACTATAAAATAATAATCGCACAACCAATCACGCCATGGCCATTTTAAAGATAAGCATGCCTTTTTTCATGAAGCAAAAACAAAATAACGGAAGTGACAGTGATTTTAAAGCCGCACAAAACAGTTACACCCATCAAGAATAATTGAGGAAACGTCGGAATTTGATAGCTAAACGTGCAACGGCATGGGAAGTATAACGAAATGCGACGATTCCTCTAATTTGTTCTTTGACGATTCATTAATCCCCAAATTGAAGGAGCGAATCTAATTGTGGATGGACGCATGACTGATCCAGTAAATAGAATGATCTTTTGACAACAATACATGTTGACACTGCTTAGCCATGCGAGGGGGTGGCAATTCCCGAGCACCCCGGCCAATGCGGGAACCAATCGGGTACAGACCCAAAATCGACCGAAAACAGACCAAGCGTCCATGGGAACAAACTTTGGTTGGCAAACCAGTCGTGACATACAGAAGTAGCAACACTATTGACAATCGTAGTTATCGACTCCAAACGGAACGGTAGGCTTTCGACGAGAGTAGACTTAAAGGACCAGTCATATCTATATTACTTCTCGGTTTCACTCGACGTCCCTAAATATTCCTCCCGATGTCGTTTTTATCCGCCCTAACTGTACTACACCGATGTTTGCATCTGCATGTCTGTCTCCGTTCGAAGCGTGTCAGGCTCCCGATGATAGTTTGACAACCAGTGTCGTCTTTATCCTTAGGCTGGTGCTGGGGGCCAGGGCAAACAAGAGGCCAAACAGCCGGTGTAAATTGTTGAGAAATCGGGCTACGGTTGCTAGCTATAATGCCTTGTTCACGACGATTCAGCTGTGACCAGCTACGTTGCACCGTCGTCGTCTACGTCACCGAAACTAAGGCCAGATGTCACCAATAGTCACCATAGTGTGGCTAGACCAAGAATCGTGTGTGCTAATGTGCTGACGTTTTTACGTTTTTTATCCAAGAACAAGAGCTACGAGCTCATATGGCACTTGTTACGAGTAGGCACGGCTCGGTTATGTCAATGATATATCTAGTGTTTGCTAGGTGTCTTCCCACCAAGTTTCATCGCGATCCCTCCACTCATAGCGTTTTCCAGTATTTCCGGTTCTCCCCTCCAGCTCCCCCAAAAAGTCACCGGATCCGGTCCGGATTTTAAATGGGTCGTCTGAGGCATGAGGTCTTTCCAAATATCAAGTTTCATCGAGATCCGGTCACCCGTTCAAAAGTTATAAATACCTCAAGATTCCGGATTCCCCCTCCCTCCACTCCCCCGACAGTGCCCGAATCGGCTCGGTTATGTCAATGATGTATCTAGTGTTTGCTAGGTGTCTTCCCACCAAGTTTCATCTCGATCCCTCCACTCATAGCGTTTCCAAAGATTTCCGGTTGCCCCCTCCAGCTCCCCCCAAAAGTCACCGGATCCGGTCCAGATTTTAAGTGGGTCGTCTGAGGGATGAGGTCTTTCCAAATATCAAGTTCCATCGAGATCCGATCACCCGTTCAAAAGTTATAAATACCTCAAGATTCCGGATTCCCCCTCCCTCTACTCCCCCCACAGTACCCGAATCGGCTCGGTTATGTCAATGATGTATCTAGTGTTTGCTAGGTGTCTTCCCACCAAGTTTCATCTCGATCCCTCCACTCATAGCGTTTCCCAAGATTTCCGGTTGCCCCCTCCAGCTCCCCCCAAAAGTCACCGGATCCGGTCCAGATTTTAAGTGGGTCGTCTGAGGGATGAGGTCTTTCCAAATATCAAGTTCCATCGAGATCCGATCCCCCGTTCAAAAGTTATAAATACCTCAAGATTCCGGATTCCCCCTCCCTCTACTCCCCCCACAGTGCCCGAATCGGCTCGGTTATGTCAACGATGTATCTAGTGTTTGCTAGGTGTCTTCCCACCAAGTTTCATCTCGATCCCTCCACTCATAGCGTTTCCCAAGATTTCCGGTTGCCCCCTCCAGCTCCCCCCAAAAGTCACCGGATCCGGTCCAGATTTTAAGTGGGTCGTCTTAGGGATAAGGTCTTTCCAAATATCAAGTTCCATCGAGATCCGATCACCCGTTCAAAAGTTATAAATACCTCAAGATTCCGGATTCCCCCTCCCTGTACTCCCCCCACAGTACCCAAATCGGCTCGGTTATGTCAATGATGTATCTAGTGTTTGCTAGGTGTCTTCCCACCAAGTTTCATCTCGATCCCTCCACTCATAGAGTTTCCCAAGATTTCCGGTTGCCCCCTCCAGCTCCCCCCAAAAGTCACCGGATCCGGTCCGGATTTTAAGTAGGTCGTCTGAGGCATGAGCTCTTTCCAAATATCAAGTTCCATCGAGATCCGATCACCCGTTCAAAAGTTATAAATACCTCTAGATTCCGGATTCCCCCTCCCTCTACTCCCCCCACAGTACCCGAATCGGCTCGGTTATGTCAATGATGTATCTAGTGTTTGCTAGGTGTCTTCCCACCAAGTTTCATCTCGATCCCTCCACTCATAGCGTTTCCCAAGATTTCCGGTTGCCCCCTCCAGCTCCCCCCAAAAGTCACCGGATCCGGTCCGGATTTTAAGTAGGTCGTCTGAGGCATGAGGTCTTTCCAAATATCAAGTTCCATCGAGACCCGATCACCCGTTCAAAAGTTATAAATACCTCAAGATTCCGGATTCCCCCTCCCTCCACTCCCCCCCACAGTGCCCGAATCGGCTCGGTTATGTCAACGATGTATCTAGTGTTTGCTAGGTGTCTTCCCACCAAGTTTCATCTCGATCCCTCCACTCATAGCGTTTCCCAAGATTTCCGGTTGCCCCCTCCAGCTCCCCCCAAAAGTCACCGGATCCGGTCCGGATTTTAAGTGGGTCGTCTGAGGCATGAGGTCGTTCCAAATATCAAGTTTCATCGAGATCCGATCACCCGTTCAAAAGTTAAAAATACCTCAAGATTCCGGATTCCCCCTCCCTCCACTCCCCCCACGGTGCTCGGATCGGGGAAGTGACTTTTTCCAACTTAATCATTTGGGGTCCCTGATATGCCTGCCAAGTTTTATCATCCTAGCTTATGTGGAAGTGCCCGAACTAGCAAAACCTGGACAGACCGACAGACCGACAGACCGACAGACCGACAGACCGACAGACCGACGGACGGACAGAAATTGCGATCGCTATATGGCACTTGGCCGAAGGGCAAGTGCCATAAAAAGGGCCAAAAATCCCAGGGTAATAGGGTCCATCAAACGTAAAAGACGGCACTGTTGACAACCAATCCGATATTATAACTTTTTGTATGTTTACGTCTGACTCATTGTACGTACGTTCTGATAGACAAATTTGGCTAATACGTTCAGATATTGAAGCTTAAAATATAACTGTGTATACTAATAACATTATATATACCTTATTAAGTGATGACGATATGAGATGATGTAATCATTTATGAGATATGCGATAACGAACAGTTAGCGAATTAAACACAAAATGATTAATTGGGTTTAACAAATAATGTTGACATATGCTATCATATTCAGCTATCATATAGGAATTGATTGCTCTCGAGGAGTCACTGGTATGATACTGCATGTTTCTCATAAAAGCTAAGGTGATCTCCATGCTAAAATAGCTGCGATTGGTACCCTATATATTTTTTTGAAGAAAAAAAAAACAGCGCGGTTTCAAAGGAGTTTAAAAGAGTCAATACATCAGAATGTTGGAATAGCTGTATCTGCTGCGAATTGGGATTTAAATGAAAGAATCAAAGCTTTATTACGCACTGCCCTTGGACAGAAGCAAACGAACAAAAACATAAAAAATAATAAAATGTACAAAAAACGTCAGATCCACGTGATTATAAATTCCAGTGTATGCTGGATAAGTCGCATTGCCTTCAGACTGTCCCAATAACGACTTTCGCGATTTGAACTGTGACGGTTTTTGACCTATTGCGGTTTTCGACTGTTGCGGTTCTGACCTTGTTGCTGTTTATACATGGCGCGGATTTTAGTTTTGTCGTTCTGACCGTCACTGTTTATCCCTGTCAGTGTTTTTGCATGGCGTGGTTGCCTTCCAGCCAAGCGCCATATACTGATCATTTTTCCGTCGGTCGGTCGGTCTGTCTACCTATGATAATTTTTGCCTCAAGGGTTTTGCTGACATTCCAACATACTTAAGGCGCCAATGCTAACGCAAGAAACCAAATTTTTCAGAAAAGATACATTGATCGATAGCCATGATAATCTGTGCTCCAAGTATTTTGCTTACAAATTCAGTTCTATCCCCCTTAAGGCATTGTAACCGCAAAGTGCATGGCATATTTTTTGCTAAACCATACCTTTTCATGAATCAAAAGGCCCATAATTGTCTGTGCCTCAACACAGCGCAAATCTTAGCTAATACCCTTAGCTACTACGTATGCTTGCAAGTGCCATAGGAGCTTATTTCGCGGTTTTAACCGTCACTGTTTTTGCCCTGTTGCTGTTTTTGAATAACGCGGGTTTTACTTTCGTTGTTTTGACTGACGCTGTTTTAGCTCTGTCTCGGTTTTTCCATGACACGTTTTTTCTTTCGCGATTTTTACCATCACTTTTTTGGCCTATCGCGATTTTATCTGCCGCGGTTCTGACCGTCGCTGTTTATGCATGGCGCAGTTTTTGCTCTTGTGGTTCTGACCGTCACTGTTTTATCCCTGTCAGTGCTTTGCATGACATTTTATTCCGCGGTTTTGACCGTCCCTGTTTTTGCGTTGTTGCTGTTTTTGAATGACGCGGTTTTACTTTCGTTGTTCTGACTCTCGCTGTTTTAGCTCTGTCTCGGGTTTTGCAGGACGCGGTTTTTCTTTCGAGGTTTTGACCATCGCGTTCTTTGCTTTCGCCGGTTTTGATCATCGCTGTTTTAGGCCTGTCGCTGTTTTCGGTGACGCTGTTACTTTTTCGCGGCTATGTCCGTGACTGTTTTAGCCATCGGTTTTGACCATTGCTGTTTTAGACTTCTCACGGTTCTTGCATGGCGCGGTATTGACTGTTGTTGTTTTTCATGCGGTTTGACGGTAGCTATTTTGACCCTGCCATTTTATCATGTCCTGCTTTTGACCGTCGCTATTTTTTCTTTCACGGTTTTAACGTGTAACACAAACGTGCTGCGACTTGCGAAATGCAAAACTGAAAAATTATCCGGATCTCCTCACCCTCCCCCGCACTAACAACGTCATCTTACCTCATCTTCGTCTGAAGGCTCAGTCCCCGCCTCTGCAGAGTCTGTGAGGACATCGACCGTCTCCGGTGGCGAAACCTCAATTTCTGCCCTTGTAGGGCTTGGAAGCGCTGTCGAGACCTAGAAGCACAAAAACTATTATGAGATAACTACTACCAGAGTGGCTACACGTACATCGTAAAATTCGGGTGGGTAATATAATTATGTCCATATCGCAAATTCGTTGACCACTAACTTCACCAGGGGCCTTACGACTGGGATGTGGGGAGGATGGGGGGCCGAATGTTGTTGGCCAGTCGGTAGAATATAGCAGAGTCGGCACGAACTGCTGCGATTTTTCGTAAAAACAGTCGATTTTTTCTTGGAAACAGTCGATTTATTTTAAAAACAGTCGGTTCGTCGTAAAACAGTTTTTAAAAATAGTATTTTTTCTTAAAATCAGCCGATTTTTCGTCAACGCAGTATTTTTTTTTCAATAATAGTCGTTTTTCTCTGCAAAAGCAGTCGGTAAAAATGACCGGCCAGTCGGTAAATACCCTGCCCCCCACCCCCCCAACATTTTAGCTAGTAACTCCTCTGAACTTCACACCATTGCTCTATATCTTGATGCTGTACGAATAGAAGTTTCTCCAACCCTTCTTCTATTCTCATATTTAACGCAGCAATTGATAAAAATAGGCTTTCAAACAGACTCAGCCAGTTGACGCGTAGTGTTGGGCGATATTCCATATCGATATATCGGACCAAATATCGATATCAAATATCGAAACGTAAATATCAATATCGAGAACGATATTTGTTCATTCATAATTATTGTAAATAATCCAACATGACCTATATTTATATACCTGAAACTGGAGCAATATGTTTAAATTTTGGCGAAACGAGACGTATCCTATAGCGAAACTTGGTAAAAAAAAAAATTGATATCGATATATCGAAAGTGAAAATATCGTCGATCGATTTATCACAAAATCCAAATATCGCCCAACACTAGACGCGTCAACTTGCGGGGCCGGTTCTGAAACGTCTGAGGGCTGGCCCTCATGCGGCAAGGTAAGAATAAAAACGTTTTACACAACACAAACATTTAAAGCAGTAATGGCACACGGGGCTGTTATTTTCTTTTTTACAGTCTTTTTTAATTTCCAGATTGAACTCGAGCAACCACTTTCTCTTTGCCCAATCACGAGACGTTTCCATCGAGATATCGGAAGTGCCGCGTGACGTCAACACGAAGATAGCCTATTCGGACGCGTAGGTAGCTCGAGTTCTCATTTTCAAGGATTCTCAATTTTTAGAATTCGGTAAAAATTTTAAAGATTTAGTAAAAAAAACTGAAAGATTCAGTAAAAAAAAATTGGCGGTGCAAAACGGATAAGTCAGCTATACTTTATTAGAACTATACGTCTGCCTTTCTTGGCAAGGGTCCTCTTCAGGCTCCAGCTTGACCGGCTTGAACAAATCCGATTCGTCAAATATGATTCGCAGTCAGCTTGGGCTGAATCTATTTTTGCTTTGCCCTCCTCCCCCCCTCCTCCCCAGCGCAAATGCTCTTGCGGCGCCGCGGCTATCCCTGCTAAGTGTGTGAAAAAGAGTACCATAAACAGCGACCGGATTCTACCCCCCCCCCCCCCCGAGCCACCACATCTTTGAGCGTTTACTCAGTCTAGCGGTAATCGCAATCTTTCCATATGACTGAATTTTTAGGTTTCGCGTGAACGAGTAGCCTACAGCCAGTAGACCATGAAATACATGTTTATATGGGTCTTTTCACAGACGTTTGCTCAGTCTTCAAAGAGGGAGTAGCTGAGCGAAGAGCGGACGGTGAGAGGTGAGAAAATCAAGACATGTTCAGTGTTCTTCTTTTAATGGGCAAAATATAAGGTTACGCTTTATTTATTTATTTATTTAATCTAATAAAACGGCCAGCTAGGGCCATACTAAACAACTAACAATAAATATTAACAACTAACAATGGGTGTGGGCAAAAATATAAAAACAATAAGCTACCCAACATCAAATGCTGAATACAGCTCACGGTTCCATGCCATCCACACAGGTAAGGATAGTCGCATGTTTGGGCCCGAGAGAATCACAAGGAGTGGATTACTGGACCGAAGGGTCCGGGTCTGAAGACAGATGATAGGTCGACGCCTGAGTTCCCCAAAAGAAGGAAGACCCTCACCGACAAACATCCCTGAAGCACTACAGTTCCAAGGTAGACCATCTGGCCACCGGAATGAATTGTTATAAGGAACCCGAAAAGTATTCTCGCATTTCACAGATGTAGAGTGGGTTAGTGACAAACAATACAGTACAGTACAGTACAGTAAGCCCTGAAAAGGAAAGTTTTAACTGAAGAATCACAACTAGAGAACTTTCTAATAAGGATATTAGCACGGACACACAGTGATCGGGACACCAGTGAAACATGACTACTGTAAATACAAGCGAGGTTTCGGATGGTCCAAAACTTTCCCCAGTTTGGGATGAAATCGAAATCTTTGACCCTGTTTGTGGCTTTCAGAGTACGAGTTGGGAGTCATTTTCTGTAATTTTTTTTGGCGGGGAGGGATAGTTGGCAGTGTGTATTGTATGAATTTTGTTTCATTGTTTGGTCGTCTCAGACCAGGTAAGACAAGCTCCTTTCTTTCTTTCTTTTTCTTCAAGTAAATGATTTTTTCGTTGACGTTTTAGGGCTGTTTAGACCCTTACAAGTTATTATTTCTCTGGGCTCTCAAGAGTTGTTATTGGAGTGTTCATTTATGAACATTCCACTCTTTCGAGCGCTGTAGCAGCTTTCAGCTTTCAATTTTCGGTTTTCACCGTTTTTTATAGAGCTCATAACTCGTGAACCAGTGCAATTATCAAGTTCAAACCTGGTACACTTGTGGGTATTAGGGTCTAGTTGTGACTTTTGAGGTCCCCCCCCCCCCACCCATCCGGTTCATGGGCAACTGGGCCGAGATTGTCCAAGAGTAAAGCTGGTGACCCGTGATAGGAAACAACAGGTATCAAGTTGAAACTTGGTAGGCTTGTGTACATTTGGTCTCTTTTGCTTTCGCACTTGGTCCAGGGGCAATTGGGCCCCGATTGCCCATTTTTTAATGTTATTAACGTGACAATAACTGTAGATAGGGCACTGATATTTCTTGTGCTTTCACATCTTAGGGTTGGATGTATGGAGCTGAACACCCTCCCACCCTTGCCCTTCATGGGCAAGTTGGCCCAAATTGCCCATGTTAAGTTTTTTACCCGTGGGAATAAAAATCTCATATTTGAGGATATAGGTACAGATACCCGTTTAATTCACTCCTGAATGAAAAGTTGGAAACTGGACGGTTTCGTCATATGCTCGAAGATATGCCAATCTTAATGAAGTTGGGACGAAAGGGTGATTAGGCTGCTACAACTTGGTTTATTGCACTTGTCATTACCTTGCTGCCGGAGATATTGGTTCACAAGGTTTCAGGAACAAAGCTCAGGGAACTTTTTATTTTTTAATACCTGACAGATCCGGTCACACAGGCAAAATTCCTCTTCTACCAACAACTACAAAACCTCTGTGTCCCCTTACGTCAACGAGGAGCAAGCAGAGACAAATTAATATATTATCCTAAATACTTGGCTCCGGAAGAAAATTTGCAAGCACGGCTTGACAAGTCCAACCGAATTGTATCTGCACAGCCAAGATATTCTGTTATCAGTTAGCAAAGATGTAAGAGCGACGTCGTACACAAGTCCGTATCCAGGGGGGGGGGAGAGTTAGGGGGTTGAACCCCCCCCCCCGAAACATACAAAAATACTAATTTTTATAGGCTTTTCCCTCTGGTCTATGTCATTTTTGTACTTTTTTGTGCGACCCGCAGGCGAACCCCCCCCCCCCCCCCGAAATAAATTCCTGGATACGGGCCTGGTCGTACGCTACGATCGTTTCTTTCTTTGTTCTTTTTCTTCTTCTTTATTTAATTGCTCCGTCTTTTTGTACGTGTGTACGTTACGATGGGCAATAAAGCTATTGTTATTAATTCGGGATTTTTGAGCGCTCTCTTTGGATTACGTACGAGTCGAGGAGTTACCCACTTCCCGACAACTGATGTAGGCTACACCCTTTCCCAGCACCGGGGCTGTCCATAAAATTAGGTTATTCATCTTTCAAACACTTCTAAAATGCTTATTCTGATGTTCTAACACGTGGCAACAAGCGGCGGCACCGACCGGGCACCGTGGCAGAAAAAAGAAAATAATTTACATATACGGAATCAGAATGCCTCCTTACCACTATACTGAACCTTTAATCAGCTTTAGATAAAACTGTTTCTTATAACAAATTTTCCAGTTATGCCGGAATCCGGGCGAACTCTATGTCCGGATAGTAAAAGGATTGTCATATAAGGATTACGGATACGGAATCAAGTTCAAAAAACTTTTACTTTAAACAAACTTTCCGGTTTGGGCCGGATTCCGGGCGAAATACTTTTCCGGCGAAAAAAAAATTCATATACTTGTTCAACATGTCTCATTACCCGTAAATTGAGCCTCTAATCAACTTCAAGTTTTATTTTTCACAAACTTTCCGGCATGGTCGAATTCCGGGTGAACTACTAGTCCGGCGAGAAAATAATTTTCATATTGAAATTCAGCATCTCCTTAGCCCTAGACCGACTATCTCATTAGCTTTTAAAAATAATTATTTTCGTCCCTCCATTTGGAACCCCACCCCCAAATATTCAGCTACAGAGCCTATCTTCGAACTTGACCTGTACTTTGACCCAAAGAGTCCTAATGCCAAATTTGAACAAAATACGTCAACCTCTTCGAAAGCTATCGTGCTAACAGATGGACAGACGGACAACTTTTACGACGTCATAGGTATCGCTCCACTTACGTTTGGGACCCCAAAAACAGGGTTTATTTCGAAAATGAATTTCCAGTTTGCTTTCAGAAGACGGTTAGCGTTTGTAAGACAAACAAATCCTTTTTTTGCGATAAGGGTTTCCTTGAAATTGGCAGACAAGCTTTGTGACATCTTTGTGAGCGATTTTATTAAAGTTTAACTAAAAAGGGCTTGGATAGGACAATCTAGTTACCCATCACTGATTCACTTAAATTGGCTTGTTGACCCGCTGAAAATGCGTTACTTTATTGTTCCGGTATTCACAAATAATCGATTTCCAAATGGTAGAATAAATGTGTGAATTGTGGTACCTATATGCGCTTGTAGTTTTGTTGTATGCCTTACGAGAAAGATTCATAATTTTTGTGTTGTTCACGAAGCAATCTTCACCCATCGCACCACTGCCCACTGAAAAGCCGCGTTTGTGTTGATATTCTTAACGTCATAACTAGAGCAGATAGTGGAAAATAAAAAGTTCCTTTGCAGAGTCCAAATAGTTCAGTGTATTCAATGAAATGACGCAAAAATAAGTTGGCTGACACAGTTACAAACTTGGGTAGAAGTCGAAAACCTGGGACAAATTGCAAAATTCTGCGACATTTCTGTGTGCGATTTCCTGGGGAAAATTTTGCAACGACCGCTAGAAACATTGCATATCTTACCACGGAAGTTCTCCCGCTGTTCGACTTGGAATCCCTGACAGACGGGAAGTCTGGACCTTCGTTGCTGTATGCATCGGGAACATATCCAAAAAAGGAAGTCCCTAGGACTCGTGGGCGGGGCTTATTGTCCCCCATGCCAGGGATAAACATCTGTAGGTCGTCACCATTATTGGCCATTTCTAACCTGCAAGCAAACAAACACAAAGTTGAGTTTACTAGTAACAAACGAGGCATTAGCTTAATTCAGCTTACCTCTTTACCATAGGCTACTTTCTTATTTATAAACAGAAAATCAGATAAATATGAAAACGAAGTTATAACTTCAATTAGATGTTATAAAGTAAAATCAAAACAGGGTTTGCGTCCAGGCGCATCCACTCAGGACGTCTTGTAGTAGCAACATTTCTGTTCATCAACGGAAATTCTCAATCGCGTTCTTCCAAAAGAGAAATAATTACTTATTATTAACCTGTATTATTCTTTATTTAACTATCTTTAATCTTAGGTAGGCCTGTAGATGAACAATTTTGGATTCATCTGTAATTTCTTATCGATTTTTAAATAACTTTTGCCAGTTTAGAAGGATTTTAAGGGAACCTGAAGAAATGTGGATGTCGCACCCACTCGTCGACTATTTAACGCAGATTTTCGTTTTGAGCATGGTCGATTGAATTGGATTGCACACTCAAACTTTCTGTTGCTTGCTGATCACCTCAAACCTCAAAATTTATCTCGCGTGGCTCCCCGACTTTAATTAGGAACAAACAACTAATAAGACTATAATAATACCGAGTTTTAACGAAAAGACGTAATACGATTGGAAACCTACCTCTTGCTATATACTGGCATTGATTTATAAAAATTTCCTAATGTATTAGTGCAGGGTAATCTGTTGCCTATTTTGTCTCTTTTTTACATTCCTATTGCGTAATTCAAGGGAAATAAATATTAACAATAATAATGAATAACAAAAAAAAAAAAAAAAAAATACTACCAGAGAACGCTAGTGGAATTCTCGAAATTTGTCCGGGTGAAAAATATTATAATTGTTCGAACATTATTGTTGTATTACATTACTGTTGTTTATTTTAACAGTGCATTTCAGTAACTATTGACAGGAGTTTGGATCACACCCCAGCCTCACCACTCGGTCTGAAGGAGAAACCCCATAATCCCGTCCCAATCGCGGCGGAAGGGTCATTACAGAATCCGGATCAATAACAGTCTCCTGACATCTGAATTATTTTACTCAGACCATCAAGCTCGAAGTCGGGGTGAATGAAATTATTACGTGACTTAACCTTACGGCATGACACAACTACAAATTAACAAAACTATAATATATAAAGTAGACTACAGTTTGAGTTCACTTTGTACACACAATCCTAATAAAGAAAAAAATAATAGGCTACAGAAATTATAGAATCAACCACATATTTATAGGTAAAACTCTAAAAGTCAAACATTTGATTCTTCCTATAAAACTCATCAGACGACAAAAGTTGTTGAAATGAGGGGTCTAACCCCCTTCCCCCCTGGCCTGAGTGCTTCGGGCCGATCCTAGGTAAGGTAAGTGTATAAGGTAAAAGTTGAGGTAATTCAGTTTCTGGAATGATGATTAGGCATAAAAATAGGGCAAACCAAAGAAACATCCATGTACTGTAGCACATGTTACTCTTTTCTCTAGGGGGAATGGAAGTGGAGTTCAGGGCCAATAGTCAATTTGTTTATACTGGTAAGTGTCTCACTCACTTTATATGTTGATAATTTTGGTTAGTGTTTAATGTAATGTTTGACTTTTCCACCTGCTATTCGGCTTGTCCGTAATTGGTGTTGAAATAAAACTGAATTGAACTGACAGTGGTAAGGTGGAATGTTCATACGATCAATGCGTTGCAAGTAAGCTACGAACAAGCCAAAGCAGTCAAGTTTAAAGTGCCCTCAGAATGTCCGAGTGTGTGTCGTTAGTTTTAATACTCTATATGACTAAGTCCAAAACACGCCAGCGCTCCTCAGGAAGAAGGAGTAAGCGTGTCCGTACGACTCAAACTGAACGACTCAAATCCTGTGTCAATCAATGATCGCGATCTTTGGTAGCAGCTGTGACAACACTTCTGCCTTTCTTCTAAGAGATACCCGGAGAGGCCGGAGATTTTGCATCGACAAGGAGAGATAGTCATCAAGAGTATTTACCATCCAGCCACGTAAACCCAAGATCAAATGGATGACTGGCATTTGACAAATGGATGACTCACCAGATTTGGTACAAATCCTTCCTATTTCGTGGTTCTTCGCCGGCACTGAGTACAGAGCTGGCTCTTAGCTTGCTCTAAGTGGAGTCAAATCTTCGACGCCGAGCGTCCCAATCGGTTGCGCGACGCTTTGAAGAGTTTCCGGCTCTTCGAAAAAAGCCAGCTTAACCCGGAACACCGCAATAATTAGACACAGCACGATTAGAGGTACGCTAATAACTAAAAACTGAGCTTGGTTCGTCAATATCCTCAAGTAGGTTTTTGTGTTCCTTAATAAAATTTTAAATACCGAGATCGGCGTGCATCATGTGACGGGGTCCGAAGCCACTACACTCTAAACAAGACCAAAGGTCACTACACTCTAAACAAGACCAAAGGTTTCGATGGGATCTAAAAAATTTATATTTGATACAGACAATTGGGTCTTGTCTTCGCCAGACTCCATGAATATTTTTACTATTAAAATTTAGGAATAAATTAAGGCCGAATAGCTAATAATCTGAGGAAAATAAATTCAGATATGGATTCAGAATGTGAACTTACTGCCTTACTTGTGCCAAATTTCCGGTTTCGGCCGAATCCCTGTCGAACTGCTTGTCCGACAAAAAAAGAAAGCTCAAAAGCTCTAATCAAGTTCAAATAAAACTTTCTTAGGCCGGATTCCAGGCGAACTACCTGTCCGGGTAGAAAATAATTTTCACCCCTAAATTTCTTACCCCTAAATCGAAGATTTAATCAACTTCAAATAAAACTTTTAGTGTTAACAAACTTTCCGGTTTTCGCCGGATTACGGACGAACTAATTGTCCGGCGAGAAAATGGTTTTCATAACCGTGTTTAGCATGTTTTCTTACCCCTGAGTCGACTATCTTATTAACTGTTTAAAAATATTTTGATTGCCCCTTAATTTGAACCCCTTTCCCCACCCGTAAATGTTGGGCTACATATCCCATGTACGAACTCGACCTTTCCCTTGACTGAAAGAATCCTCAGACCAAGTTTTGTCAAAATATTTCATTCTCTTCTGTAGTTATCGTGCTAACAGACAGACGGACGGACAGACAGACTGATGGATAACTTTTACGAAGTCACTTACGTTTCCACCCCTCCACTTACGTTTTGGGGCAAAAAAAAACTCTCTACTTTCAGATAACTTACATCTGCAGTATTTCTAGCGTTTTAATCCTCCATCGGATTTTAGCTCTCCGAACTCGGAAGAAAAATCTCAGAATTCGGTGATGCACAATTACTAAGATCCAATTTAGGAGACTTTTTACACTGACACTGTAAAAAAAAGTCATCGCTTTCAGATACTTGATTTGCAGTATTTTACATTCTAGCGTTTTAATCCTCTATCAGATTTTTAACTCTTCCAACTCCGACAAAAAATCTCCGAATTCGGAGATACACATTTACCTAAAGTCCGATGTAGGAGAGACTTTGTACAATGTAGTCCTGTAAAAGCCAGACTTCACCTTTTAGATTCTCGGATACCTGTGGCTACCGCAAAATCAAGCCAACCATTCCGGATTTTCATGATAATGATAATAACTAACTTTGCTATTTTTTCACCGTTTGCCATTCAATCATGACGTAGGCTAAATCATTATTTATTTAATTTTTTGTCCTAGCCCAATCATGTGCATATTTACTGCATGTCTCGAATGTATTGCCCGCCTGCACCCTTCAAGATTCCGGAATCTGGGGTGTCCACCAACCGGACACAACTCAGTGCTCTACATAAATGTTTGCTAGGTGTGGTTCAGATCATAATTTCTAGAATGATTATGTCGAAATGAGGCAAACCAAATTAACATACATCTACTGTAGCACAGAATACTCTTTTCTCTAGAGGGGACAGAAGTGGAGTTCAGGGCTAGTGGCCAACTTACTGATACTAGTAAGGTGGCATATTCATACAATCATTGCGATGCAAGTAAACTACAAACAAAACAGTCAAAACAGCTCCTTAAAGTGCCTTCAGAATGTCTGGGTGTGTGTTCTTTCTTGGTTTATTTTACCATCCAGCTGAAGTATATGTGGTCTGAACTTTTTGTCAAAGTTAACAGTTACCTTAAAATGGGAACATAAAGTCTAAGAATTCCTTGAACGAAATGCAAATTGTTACTGATGCCGCTTAATTGGTAAGTTATCTGAGATTTTATTTCAGTAATGTTTCAGTCATTAGAGGACCCTTCTATGGGAGGATCCTCTTCAGGTTGTAAGTACAAATACATATTTGACAGTGCAAAACAAATACGTCAGCTGAATTTTATTAGAGTTATATTTCGGCCATTCTTGGCAAGGGTACTCTTTGTTCGGGCTCAAGCTGGAAAATAAAATCTAGCCTGGAGAGGACCCTTGCCAAGAAGGCCCAAAATATAGCTAAAAAAAACTTCAGCTGACATATCCATTTTGCACTGTCAAATATAATCCCACGTCAGCTTGGATCAACTGAAACAATGAGTTTACTCCTATGTCTCTCAATTGACTGAAGTGGTTGCCCAGCTGTTTTCAGAAACTTACTTCGATGTCCTGTCAACTGCTTCCATCTCAACAGTGCTCTTCATCATCTTCAAAAAACTGAATCTTGCTTTAATTGGGTTTACTATGAAACTTATGAGCTTCTATTACAGTAGAGGTATGCCTATTTGAACGTTTGCTAACTTTGTTTGGACTTTGCCATTTTCATGCACTTGTCACTAAAGTCAACTATGAGTTACCCAAATCTGGTAATTAAGGGTCCCTGAAACACCTGAATAGGTATTGTGGATCTTCTTCTACCCATTTAGCCCAAAACTTCACTTCTCACATTCAAGTAAATCTTCAAATAAACACACCTCTAGGTCTAGGCTACTGTAGCCTATCAATGAGGTTCACTGATTCTGCCTAGATTTTAGTCCTAAACTTCTATATCCGATTAACAATCATTTAGGCCTGTTCCCTTAAACAATTGTCATTTAGCCAGCCAAGTTCTGATGCATTATAAAATAGCCTACAGCTGACAAAAAGACCAAATGATCTAAGAATTTTGCAATTCAAACCTGATTCTAACGTCACTGGTCCTTTCTCCCTTAAAATGACTGGCAACTGGGTTTCCACTCTGGATCCCTTTCTGCCTCAATTGCTTCTGCTCATTTGTTGCTGCAGTTATCCTCTCAATCCTTGCTGTTTGAAGGGCTGGGCTCTTGCAGTTGTAGGTTATGTGTTGTGGAATCAGTGTGGAATGTGGAGTTTCCGGATGAGCGTGCCTTTACACTTTTAAAGTTGGCGCCCATCGGTGCGCTAACTGGTGCACCATCTTGTAAGACATTTGCTAAGCATGAGGATGATAGTATTTGTCGCGTGAAGCGCTGGTGGACAGAATCCAAGTTTCAAACCGTAGAAAGCAGCGACAACGAACTGAGCCTCGTTTTTGTTGCAATAGCGCTGCCGCATCGCTGCTGCAGCACTTCTTTGCTTTTGCACAACATGCGTGTTTGGATTCACTTTCTTCTTGGTTGAAGCGGCAGCGCTGCAGCATCTTGCAGGGAAGCACTGACTTGGTCGGTGAGCAAGTCCGCGATTCTCGAGAAGCGCTGCCCTCTTCCTCGGAAGCGCTGCAGTGCAAAAACGGATGTAGGAAGAATGAGTCCGGAATCGGCCGAGAAGTGGACCTGCAGCATGCAACAAAAATGGGGCTCTGGTTGCACATTTAGTTATTTACTTAGTACCCGCTTTGGGATGTCACTTCCGCAAAAAAGTTTGTTATACTTTAATATAATGAATTTTTCCATCACTTTGGCCACTGGTTCACTTTGAACCATTCGATGTTTTCTCCAGTTCAAAGTCAAACTCTGATATAATTTTAGTGCAGAGTATTGTGTAGTTAATGTTTCTCTGGGCTACTATTTTAACGTTACCTCGAAACAAACAAGGCCAAAGGTTTCGATGGGATCCCAAAAATCTAAAATTTGATCCAGACAATTGCGAACGAACTACCATACTTGTCCAGAAAAAAAAGGTCAGAAACGAATTCAGCGTATCACCTTATCCGTATAAAGAACATGTAATCAACTTCTAGTAAAAGTTCAACTTATAAAAAAAAAATCCGGTTTCAACCGGATTCCAAACGAACTATATGTCCAGGTAAAAAAAAAGATTGTCATATACAGATTCAGCATGTTTTCTTACCGCTAAATCTGTCATCTAATCAAGTTCAAATAAAACTTTTGCTTTTAACAAATTTTCCGGTTTGGCCTGATTCCGGCCGAACAAGTTGTCCTGGTAGAAAATACTGTTCCAATAAGGGTTCAGCGTGTCTTCTTACTCCTTAATCGAACATCTAATCAACTTAAAACAAAACTTTTACTTTGAACAAACTTTCCGGTTTTGGCCGAATTCCGGGCGAACTACTTGCCCGGCGAGAAAATGGTTTTCACCATCGTGTTCATCACGTCTTCTTATCCCTAAATCGAACATCTAATCAACTTCAAATAAACCTTTTACTTTTAACAGACTTTCCGGTTTTGGCTAGATTCCGGGCTAACGACTTGTTCGGCGAACAAATGGTTTTCACCATCGTGTTCAGCATGTCTTTTTACACCATAATCGACTATCACAATGTGTTTCAAAATATTTCATTTGCCCCTTAAATTAAACCCCCTCCCCCACCCCTAAATGTAGGGCTACAGAGCCCATCTAGGAACCTGATCTTACTCTTGACCCAAAAAATCCTCACACCAAGTTTCATCAAAATATCTCATTCCCTTCGAGAGTTATAGTGCTTACAGACGGACAACTTTTGTGATGTCATAGGTATCCCTCCACTTTCGTTTTGGGATACCAAAAACTTGAACCCTTCTAGTCCCTTATTCTGCCGGAGTATTACCTTCTTCCATAGACTTTACTTAAAATCGAGCCAACTGACTGACTATTCGTTTCACACCTTGCGGTTATCAGCCAATCGAGTCATTCCAATCCTACTGCTAGCAGCTGAGATGTTCTACGTAAAACTCTCGCAGGCTTGTCCCAAATACAAGATAGGATATAAGGATCACCAATATTATATGGCCCAATTAAAATAGTCTTTTTGTGCAACTTTTCGTGTCCTAGTTAAGTTCAGTTTATGCCATTTTTCCAGAGATGTCGACAAGACCAAAACGTCAAGACCAAGATTTCCCCACCGGAATTAAGGCCAAGACCAAACTTTTAGCCTTGGCACTGAGACCAAGACCAAGAATTTAGCTCTGGTCTTAAGACCAAGACCGAGACCAAGAAAGTCTATTTTACTAGATTGAGTGAGGAATTACTTTTCTAGTCTAACTACGGGAAGTTAATGAAAAGTAAGCTGATTATAATATTTATTCAAACAATGTTTACAACGGATACCTCAGCTACGATTCTTCGTCAGCGATATTTCGGCCCTTCTTGGCAAGAATCTTAGCTGACGTACCTCAAGATCCCGGATTCCCCCTCCCTCCACTCCCCCACGATGCTCGGATCGTGGAAGTGACTATTTCCAACTTAACCATTTGAGGTCCCTGTACACCTGCCAAGTTTCATCGTCCTAGCTAATGTGGAAGTGCCTAAACTAGCAAAACCCGGACCGACCGACGGACGGACAGAAATTGCGATCGCTATATGGCACTTCGGTACATTTTTGTTACCAGCAATCATCCCTGTCCATATTTTACGTAGCTAAGAATAAAAAATGTTAGCAATAGCTGTACATACTGCATGCTTACCTTACAAAAGTAGAAGAAACCCCTTTACTGTCAGTGCTCTTTTCGTTGCAGAACTTACAGTGGACCACTTCCAAGTTTTTTGTTGGTAAGGTAAAGTTGGTAAACGCATAGTTCACTACTGAAGGTTCCTTGGTAGCCATTATTTTGTTTCTGAAGAAACTCACCTCAAGCCTTTGCTTATATAGCAATGATCGCTATGAATAGCCCCTACAAATAATAATTTGATCCACTAATCTCTTGACCTGCTTTGCAACGTTTTGAAAAGTTTCGAAATTAATCCGGCTGTAATTAGGGTCTTGAAGACCTGCCTCGGTCTTGAAGACCGGGATAGGTCTTGACGACCGGAAGCGCAAGAACAACACAAAGACCAAGAATTTGCCACTGGTCTTAAAGGCGTATTCTCGCCGTTCCCCGAGGACTTCTCGGGGAAACGAAGGGAATGGCGGGGATAGACGGGGAGTCACTAGGCGCGGACTCCGCGTACAGAAACAGCGAGAACACGGGGATTGCTTCCAAAATGGATTTTATTCGAAAACAAAATATGCAGTTGACGAAATTAGTTGGGATCCACTTTATTTTTGGTTTTGTTTATTCTGATTGTTTTCAGTTATTTTACGTTGCACCAACACCCATCAAAATTTGATCTGAAAAGGAGTCCTTTTTGATGATGGTGATGATAGTCGGAGCATTCCCTGTCCGTGGGGAGTCATACGGGGAGTGAGTCCCCGGGACAAACAAAAACGCGGGGACTCCTCAAGTGGAGTCCTCGAGGAGCGGCGAAAATACGCCTTAAGACTAAGACCAAGATTGTCGGCATCGGTCTTGAGACTGGTCTTAAGACCAAGATTCAAGACTACATCTCTGCATTTTTCTGTCTTCAACATATCTGATAAACTTTTTCAGGCGAGGTAGAATTGTTCAAAAAACACACTTTCGAGTAACCGGCTTATAGCTAGGCCTTTTCGAACACATTCTTGATGTTCTGCTGACAAAAAGGACGCTCAAAAATACAATTTCGGCGCTCGCACCCACTAGTTGCGTTTCTGTTATGCGCAGAGCCAACTGTGTTGTTCTTTTTAGCCAATCCAATACGAATGCTGTTTTCCCTTATGCAATCTTTTACTAAAAAGGGAGTCTGCCGACTTAGTATACCATTGAGCAAAATCCAGTACTGTAAACTTGAGTATTGCATTCACCACACGTTTCCCACTTCTGACGACAACGCGACCGCCGTTTGACAAAACTGGTGAATAAAATGAAACTACTGCACTCTTAATCTCTAGGTCGGCCCGGACAGCAAACCATATCTGGTAAACAAGAAGGCTTTTGCATCAGAATCCTACTTCAGCTCAAAGATAACGGCGACCCCTAATACTAGTTGCGTTTTTTGCCTCTGGTTTGCCTTCTGGTTCCTGTTCACAGTTGTCTGGTTTGTATAACGGTAGTTTTGCATTCGCTGTTCCGTCTTTTGTCGCTGTTCTGATGAAAATACAAATTTAGGAGTTCTGTTGAATTGCAAATTGAGAGCAAGTGTTTTGCAAAACAGACAGCGGAACACAGAACACGGAACTTGGAACATCGTACAAAAACGGGAAAATGAGATACAGCGTGTTTCGTGTTTTGACAAAAGTGGGAAAAATATAAAACAGCGAACAGAACAGAGAAAAAACTGTATTTTTGGGATCGCAAAACGTAAGTGGAGGGATACCTACGACATCGCAAAAGCTGTTCATCTGTACGTACGATAGCTCTGACGAGATATTTTAATGAAGCTTGGTGTGAGGACTCTTTGGTTCAAGGGAAAGGTCGAGTTCGTAGATGGGCTATGTAGCTCAACATTTAGGGGTGGGGGAGGGCTTTCAAATTAAGGGGCGGGCGATTTTTTTTTATAACAGCTAATGACATAGTCAATTCAGGGGTAAGAAGACATGCTGAACATGAATATGAAAACCATTTTATCGCCGTACAAGTAGTTCGCCCATAATCCGGCTACAACCGGAAGGTTTGTTAAAAGTAAAAGCTTTGCATACAGTTGATTAGATCAGTGGTTCCCAAACGGTGGTACGCGTACCCCAAGGGGTGCGAGACCCTTGCAAGGGGTACGCGAAGGAACCAAAATTGATTTAGTCTATAGCTTCACAATCTCGCCTCACTCATTTTTGATTGCCGAAAACTTAATATTACCAACATAGGCATCACCAGCAAAAAACTGGCCGACAGGTCATTTTTACCGACTGTTTTTTTGTTGTTTTAAGTAACTGCTTTTAAGAAAAATCGCGGCGCTTCGCGCCGACTCTTTTCTTTTTAATCGTCCGACCGACCTTTTGGGGGGGGGGGGGGGAAGGGTGTTGTTAACCGGTGCGTGACGCCTCTGATTACAAGCCCTAGTGAATGTCAGAGAAATAATGTTGATTCAAAAACAGCAAGCCTACTGCCGTAAAATCTGCTCCTGTGTCAAACAATATTGTTTCAAGAAGGATCGAAGACATATCGTCATTCAGGTTGCGAACTGAACTATCGAAAAGTTTGCGATGCAGCTTGATGAAAGCACGGAGAACATCAAAACCAAACACAGAAACAGGCTGTCCGTAAAAAATATGCTGCTAATGACGTCGAGCCGAGATTTGACAAAATGTTTGCTACAATGCAGCCACTGGTGATTGCCTCATGAATTTCGTATATGTTTTTACACATCAGAATCATAATCATTTTATTGTTCCTAATATTCGTTAAAGTAGCCCGGGATGTCAAAACTTTAAATAAAAGCACGAAATAAACAAATTATAAGCACTATTGGGTTCTATCCACTGATATATCATGATCTTGTTTGGTTTCTGCTTCCAGGTTGTGGTGCTTAACGAAGTATGGCACAAATGATCTGCTGTATATGTATGCCTTATCATTTATGATAATAACTATCGTCTTTTTTCACGTTCTGAAAAAGGGAGCATGCAATCTTTTCGAACCTTGATTAGGGGCACGCGATACGGAAAAGGTTGGGAACCACTGGATTAGAAGTTCGATTCAGGGGTAGGAAGACATGCTGAACATTTATATGAAAATCTTTTTCTTGTCGGACAAGTTCGTCCGGAATCCGTCTGGAACCGGAAAATTTGTTAAAATTTAAAGTTGTACCTGAAGTTAATTAAAGCCGCGTTCGATTCATCAAAAGTTATCTATTATTGTCGACGACCAGCCGTAGATGCCGTTTTAGTCAACTAAGGCCTGGCGCTGTTGTTGTTTTACTTAAAGCTGTAGTCGTAGTTCTACGAATCCGTCGGATAATATCCGAAATTCCCGTCGGAAGTTTTTTTTTCGTTCTATGATTTCCGTCGAAGTTCTAGCGATGATTAAAATCGTGCGTCTGTTGTCGTTCGATTCGCTCGACGAAAACTGAAATTTCCGTTGAGAATGACGTCATTTTCCGTGAATAAAACGACAATAGACAATTTTAGGATAACGTAGGTGGATGACAGTTAGTGAATCGAACGCGGCTTAGACGTTCGGTTGAGGGGTAAGAAGACATGCTGAATCCGCTTTTGACAATCATTTTCTGCCCGGAGAAATAGTTAGCCCCGAATCCGGCTGAAACGGGAAAATTTGTTAAAACTTGGAAGTTTTATCTGAAGTTGATCAGATGTTCGATATAGGGGTAAGGTGATACGCTGAATTCATTTTCGACCTTTGATTTTTGCCGGACAAGTAGTGCGCCCGGAATCCAGTCGAACCCGAGATTTGGCGGAAGTAAGGCAGGAAGATTTGATCAGTTTCTTCAAAGTAGGTATGACATATAGCCTAGGGATAAATAGACACATGGTGAATCCATATCTGAACTTAGTTTTCTCAGGTGATTAACCATTGCCCTTCTTCTATTTTTAAATCTTAATAGTAAAAATGTTCAAGGAGTCTTGCGAAGACCAGATACCTACAAGACCAAATTGTTTGGATCAAATATTGAATTTTTGGGGTCCCATCGAAACCTTTGGTCTTGTTCTTTTCGAAAAACGTAAAAAATAGAATTAAAAGCCAAAAACGCTTATTTTGCATCGAGCCAGGATGTGCAACTTGGAGTATGTTGTTCAGTTTCTGTTTTCTCTACAAGACGGCGTAAACATCATTTCTGTTGCAATTTGTTCCGGGTCAAACCTTCATCTGCCTAAAAGTTGTGTTTTGATGATGGAACTGTTCGAAAACTTTATCTTTTTCCGTAACATAGTAAAAGCCGGACTCCATCTTCCATATTCCGTCCGCAGTCAAGCTGACCCTTTCAGATTTTCCTGATAATGAGAGACTTCATCTCAGTATATTCGTTCCATCCCTTTCTATTCGTCAACATTTCCTAGATGTCTCCTTCCAATATCTTCTGCCTCTCAGATTTTCAATCATTCTCCATATTTCTCTTACCCCATTCATTGAATATTTACTATGAGCGTGTTTCACCCTTCTAACAATAGTAACTATTAGTTACTTATTCCGTTCCAACCTCGTGAAAAGTTCCTACGCTGACCATTCCGCCCCTCATAAAATTCCTCTCATACTAGTTCTTTTTTGGCCGCTAGGTGCCGTATCGTGAAGAAAACAATGACACGTTACTGTTTGGTGTACGTTTGTCCAGATTTGTTTTGCTATTCTCAATCCCTCTTAGGCCTAACCATGTTTAAAACCGTTAAAATGCCTCTTCCCCTCTTTTTGCTTTACTCAACTCTACTCTGTCAAGCGTCATCAAGTTTGTCATATCTGTCTTTCGACTTCAGTGCTGAGTGCTGGCTGATGGTCCATTTATACACTGCCTAAAATCCGAGCGTATTTTACGCACGTTTGAAGCTTGAAAAGATCAGACAAAACGGACCGATTTCTCAAATACATCCGTATTGCTAGAAATGTTTTCAAGCTCAGAACATGCAAAAAATACGCTCGGATTTTACGCAGTGTGTAAACCCACCATGAGTTTTCCACGGGGCTAATGCGCGACTCGATATGAAGCGAAACCCTAATCACTTATTCACTCGTCAGATAACTTATTCCCAGAACTCACGTGTGATTGTTATTGTTCCTCTAGCGCGTCTGGCGGCCATTCGTCATCGGATTTTATGAAGGACGTATAGTAACTAATAGCTTGCTAATAGTAAACATTTGCTTACCACGATCAGGAGTGTAGTTAGCGTGGAACAACGATCTCTGTGACGCGATTGGCCCGATCAGCCGGCGGCACGATATTTTAACGGAAATAGAAAAATGAGTTCTAGCCTTGACGCCAGGATTCGTGATGTCATGCGTAGTAAAAGCAAGTCTTCACCTTCCAGATTACCAGACGTCCGGGGCTTCCGCATGGTCAAGCCAACCCTTCCAGATTTTCATGATAATGACATCCAATTTTGCTATTCTTCAAAATTTCCTAGATATCCCCTTTACATTTCAAATGTCTCCTGCATCCCAGTCACAACTGTCAATCACTTTCCCTCCCCCCCCCCCATTTGCATATTTGTTCTGTTTCTCGAATGGATTGCCTCTATGGTACCTTCAGACATCCGGAATCTGGGGTGTCCAACCCCCTGACTTCCAGACGTTTTTGACCTGGCTTCACCTTCCAGATCCGTCTCGACGAAAACGGCTGTCTGGAATCCGGGAGAAAAATCTGGAAGGTGAAGCCTCGCTTATAGTCAAGCGAACCCTACCAAATTTTCATGATAATGATGACAGCTAAATCTGCTGTTCTTCAACATTTCCTAGATGTCCCCTTTACATTTCAAATATCTCTTGCACCCAATCACAACTGTCAATAACTTTCCCTTTTCTTCCTCCATTTGCATATTTGTCATGTCTCTCGAACGGGTTGCCTCTATGGCACCTTCCCAGACCTCCGGGGATCTGGGGTGTCCAACACCCCGGACTTCCAGACGTTTTTGGCCTGGCTTTACCTTTCAGATCCGTCTCGACGAAAACGGCTGTCTGGAATCCGGAAGAAAAGTCTGGAAGGTGAAACCTCGCTTTAACTACGGTAAAAGTGCGAACACACGATCAGGGTCGGGAGCTCCCAGTCTGGAATTCCTGCTCGGATTTTCGGCACCATCATCACTTCCATATGGAAAATTTGAAAAAATTTCAAAAAGAAAATTTGAAAAAGAAAAAATTTTAATTTTTGAGAAAGAAAAAATTTAAAAAAGAAAATTTGAAAAAATTTGAAAAAGTTGAAAAAATTTCAACTTTTCCATACGGAAGTGATGATGGTGCTGAAAATCCGGGCAGGAATTCCAGTCCGGGAGTTCCTGACGCTGATCGTGTGTTCGCACTTTAAGTTGGGGGAACACGCTTTCCATGATGCTCTATGACATCTTCCAGATGCTCGACGAAAACGGGTATCTGAACACGAAAGGAAAACCTGTAAGGTGAAGCCTGGCTTCAAAGATAACTTTACGTCGTGTCGTGTTCTGCGCCTTCCCAATGTATAAATGTAATTAGATCAAACCTGACAAAACTATAACAATATTCACTATCACAGCACTCGTCCTCTGGAAAAATTGATATACGGTCAATAACACGAAAACAGAAACCGCAACGATCAATGCCTAGAAACAAATAACAGCCTACAAATTCAAAACAAATCACAAACTGTGAAAGAAATTACTATAAACCGCGACGGTATAGAGCCCTAGTTGGAACTCCACCTAACCCTCCAAAAGGCTGATTCCTGAAACTGCAGCTACTGTGTGTGCAAAAAGCTTTTTCTTGATATTTCACCGTAAAGGTATTTTTTCCTTAAGTCAACATTTTTTTTTTTAGGTTCGTTCGTCCAATTTTCAGTCAGTAGGCTACCCCCCTCTACTCCCCCCCACCCCAATGCAACTATCAGTCTAGTTACAGTGACACGTTTGAACGTGGATGATTGGGTTACAACGGCTTGGTTATAACTGAAAATGAGTGTGTTTATATTTTCTAATAACTTCCACGGGTGTTTGAGTGCAATGCACATTTATGTCAGGTACCTTGCACGCAGCACTGACTTTCGTAGTGTCGACCCGTGGTACATTTTGCAGATGCGGTTTTGGTTTTCACTCTAAAGAGATCAAAATGTCATTCAGCGCAATCAACAACAAGGTTTCAACAATAAACAACAGTACCGTAGAAACGGCGAAAAAATCTACACTGTAAAAAGAAATCTTGCAGTATTTGCTACTGGGATTAATCTTGTCTTTATTGAGATACGATTATCCCTAATTCGGATTAATTTTATCCCAATAGAGATAAGATTAATCCCAGTAGCAAATACTAAATCCCTATTCGGAGAAACTTTTTATAGTGTACCCTTCAAATCCCTAGCAATCTATCAAAAGCCTTGGGGCCTCAGGCCGAAAAGTTTTCGCGGAGTACTCCCTGATTTTGTCACTTCTTCATTCTTCCGGACAAAAAATAAGCACTGGACACGAGATCCAGGTTTTCCTTGAGTGCTTTCTGATTCGCAACTGAAAGGTCCATGGAAGTTGAATTTCCAATACGGAACGGGGCAAAATCCGGAATTTCATAATTTTCAATGTTTTTTAAAACAAGTTTTTTAAAACAAGAGACAACCTTTAGCTCGGAAAATTACAAAAGCTTAAAAATTTCGAGATTCTTCCCGCAGAGTTTCCAAAAAGGTAGGTTTGAAAACAAACTAATATCTTAGGGCTTAGATGAATCTTAAGTTACATTCGAAGTTTGATATCAGGTAATATGTTGGCGCACCCTTCTTTTAAACATTATGAGAACATATTTGTTATAAATCTTTTTGCGAAACATAACACTTAAAAGGGTAACAACTGAAGATTCGTCTCGAAAATAACATTTAAAAAGGTCATAATAGATATATTCTTAGTAGGCTTAACATAAGGATGCGCGTAAATGTATCACCTGTTATCTAACTTTTGGCAGTAGCACCATATAACAAAATAACATGTCCCGATGAAAGATTCTTCGACTGTGTAGTTGTACGAAAAAGCTGCATGTATTGGATATGTAGTAGTATGGAATACTTCGATTTAACATGCCTCCGACTGGGTTAATCTTAAGTAGTAGTATCCGATAGCACCCGATCTTGCTGTAGTAGCATCGTTTGCTAGTAGTAGCAGGCAGTGGAAACAGTTACTACTGCATGCTACTTTTTTGTACAACTCCATACGACTAATTCTCGAAAAGTTTCACCGGGATTACAGCCGATCTTCGGACAAAGCCTGGTAATAATAAAGTAAGTTTCCACAGAACGAAAGACCTTTATGCGAAACAAAAGAATCTGAACGGAGATAAAAAGGATTATTTCCCTCAGGCGGCAGCACAATTCGCCATAGCAGACACCAAGCCGCCTTCTGCTAACACAAAAATTTAAGCATGGTTAACATAGAGTGCGAATCTTCGCGAAACAAAAAATGACTTGGAAGTGAAATGGCACGGCGCGAATTCTTTCCGCTAGCGCCGCCGAATTCGCCTAGGCGAACGCAAATCTACTCTCTGCTGACACAATGCTTTAACCCATAGGCAGGTTGCCACATCAAAATATTTAGAGAGTGATTTCTGGCCCAAAACAGAGAGAGAATTAGGAGTGAAATTTATTTTCATGAAATATTCACTTTTGGTCGGAATTGCCTCTGTAAAAATGACACATCTTAATCTTACTTTCCTGAAAAAAACTTGAAATAGTCACTTATGCTCGGAACCCCTGCTGCAAAAATGACGCATTTGGTAATATTCTGAAATACAGTGATTTTTATGTCCTACGTAGGACAAGAGTGACAAAAACAAAATATAGTGACAATTCACACTATCGAGCGACATACGGCAACCCTGCCTATAGGGGTCTACAGAACATAAATTCGCATTCGCTAGGCGAATTTTGCATCGAAAGAGTCATGGTGGGTTTACACACTGCGTAAAATCCGAGCGTATTTTGAAATCTGAGCGTATTTTACGCACGTTTTGAGCTTTAAAACATTTCTAGCAATACGGACGTATTTGAGAAATCGGTCCGTTTTGTATCCAAATACGTCCGTATTGCTAGAAATCTTATCAAGCTCAAAACGTGCTTAAAATACGCTCGGATTTTACGCAGTGTGTAAATGGACCATCAGCGACGTCAGGCCACAAAATTCGCACCCCGTCGCTTTGACTCCAAGTCACAATTTTTATTCGCGTCGCCTCTCAATTTGCAAGTGGAAAAATTCGCGTTCTGTGGGTACCAATTTTTACTAGTGGATGGTGACAGATAGAAGATCGTCCTCAAACAACAAATTACTGCCTTTATATAACAAAACATTATCGCCGTTCTCTTACCAGTTCAAAACCATCACCTGAAAACAGGGCGGCATATACTTTAGTTTTCTCGGTGGCCTCCCTAGCGATCAAACAAAAAATGCCTACAACACCCATAAGGTGCGTTTTTTGGATGTAGTTTCACTGTAGTTTGACGTGTATTTCGTCAGAACAGTTGATTTTTTCATGAAAACAGTCGTTTTTCTGAAAATCTGTCTATTTTTCGTCAAAAGAAGCGGTTTTTCCGAAAATCAGTCGTTTTTTCTCTCTTAAAAACAGTCGTTTTTCTGACAAAACAATCGGTACAGTAAGGGTACTGGACAAATAAAACGGCACACATACTGTACTTTCATAACTGAAACAAAGGTACGTCAAACTACCGTGGAACTACAGTAAAAAACGCACCTATATCAGACTTTAAAAGCAGACGGCAAAACGTCAGCTTTCGCTGCACATTCAGTCGCTCGTAGTGTTGAGCAATATTCGAAATCGAAACATCGGACCAAACGTCGATATCGGTAGCCTACGTTCGATAGTTGGATACTTTCGTTTATTTTCTAATTATTATAAATACTCTAATACAACTAGCTATCCTGTATCTGAGGATGGAGCAATGTGGTTTTCGTAAATTATTTTTATCTTATTCAAAGTTTTTAACAAATGATTAAGCAAAACGGATAGATTATAAGCAAAATTATATCCGACTACAATTTTCGTGTTTGAATAGAAAGGAAACGTGTATCAAGCGAAAATGGTATCGAAATATTTATTATCGAACATTGAAAATGAAAATGTCGATACATCGGAAAAATACAGATATCGCCCAACCCTAGGCGCTACATTAACTGCCAGTTGTCGAGTATCACTAATCGAGTGGTGGATGGGGCAGTGTTAAAACGTCTAAAAAGCCAAATTTCTACTTTTTTGGAATGTAAGATAATTTGTGGCAAATTCATAAATAAATTCATAATTTTTTTTTAAACTGGTTTCCGTATATTTCTTCCAACGGATAACTCACAACGAGGAATACTCGTCACTCGAACACTTGGTCCCGCGGATAATCCATCACAAGCTCAATTCATTACACATAATATTTGACCCTGAAGGAAATTCCTAGTGGGACGAATCGCCGATGCGATGAACTTCGCATGAGACGAATTAACGCGAGGTCACTCTGCACCGTAAGATTCTGATAACATGTAACACAGCGACGCACATCCTTGTGTTCGATTATGTGAAAGATCCCGAGAATATTTCTCAATAACCACTGAAGATACCCTTCGACATCAAAACTATTTCTCCTCGCAACTTGTATGCAAACAAAAACAAAAACAGACGGACATCTACGTCACCTTCTACCA
Organism: Branchinecta lynchi; assembly: GCA_023053575.1. NCBI lineage: Eukaryota > Metazoa > Arthropoda > Branchiopoda > Anostraca > Branchinectidae > Branchinecta > Branchinecta lynchi. Next base: position 19,460,927 of record JAKZAP010000011.1, on the reverse strand, counting down.
AGAACAAATAATCAGATAGAACTTCTGTGTTTAGTCGCATGCAGTTACTATGAAAACCGAGACAAAAATGAGCGGACCTAGAGGTATTTAGTCTAGCCTTGAGTCGGTGTTGATACCCGTTTACTCCTCTTCCGTATTCGCCGTTGCTCCTCGCACAAGAAATAGTGAAGGAGCCTGGCAGGAGGCATACTCCGCGCACTGACCCGCTCTGGAGCGCGTCCATAGAACTGATCAGCTTTGACTGCTACTCCTCACCAGCGACTAAACCGCAGTGATTTATTCCTCCTAGCTTTTAGCTATTTGGATTAAACTTGATTGATTGATTGACTGATTGGTTTAGCTATTTGTAGAGGTAACAGAAACGTAACGTGGCACGAAGCTGGTAACCACCGTCCTCCGTTCGTTCGTCGCGGACAGGGTATGGGGAAATACTCGACTCCGCATGGTCATATTACAGAGATAGGGAGACGGAGGTTCTGTCAGATTATTCGTTCTTGGTTCTACGTAGTGAAAACTTGTAACAACGAAAACAGCGCAAAGTTTCAACAGCCCAGTTTAGCATGTTGTATTTGTTTTCCAGATCGAACTGAGAATAGACGTAACCTATGAGTTGTAGATACGCGCTTTAGGCGTGTTTACTGGATACAAGACAACATTTTACCACACCGAAGACAACCGAAGTTATGTCGCACTCGTAACCAGGTGCAGTGTTGCCAGATCGTGATCCAGGAAATACAACACTGTCTTTGCAAAAATACGCCAAAATTTCTTTTTAACCCAAAAATTGCCAAGAAATCTCCAGAAATCCTCAATAGAACCAAGCAACTTTTATACCCCAGCAAAAAAAAAACCCGCCAGTCGGTCGTATAATCAGTCAGTTTGGCGTAAAATCCGCCAATATGGCAACATCGCCCAGGCGATACAGTTATACTGCCGTCACGCCCAGACAATGCAAGTTGTATTGTCCCAGTCCTTGAGAGAACAAATTGTATTGACGTAGTACCCGCGCGATACAACTAGTACCCGAGCAAATTGTATTGCAAGCTGTATTGCTCTAGTTCCAGGGCGATAAAAGTGCATTACCGTCATAGCATGGCAAAACAAGTGTATTGCCGTAGTATCCGGGTGATGCAATGTGTATTGCCCTACACTACCAAGAACAAATAATCAATATTCTTTGAGCCCAAGCTGACCTTGAAACATTTATTCAAACAATGTTTACAACGGATACGTCAGCTATGATTCTTCGTCAGCGATATTTCGGCCCTTCTTGGCAAGGGTCCTCGTCAGGCTGTCAATCCTCTGGTTCAACTTTGGGGAAAGGAAACAAACCTGATTATTACAGGTTTGTTTCCTTTCCCCAAAGTTGAACCAGAGGATTGACAGCCTGACGAGGACCATTGCCAAAAAGGGCCGAAATATCGCTGACGAAGAATCATAGCTGACGTATCCGTTGTAAACATTGTTTGAACAAATAATCAGATAGAACCTCTGTCTTTGGGACCATGCAGAGACTATGAATACCCCGATAAAACTGAGCGAACCTAGAGGTATTTACTGTAGCTTTTCTACTTCCAACTTCGCCGTTGCTCATAGCAGAGAAAGAAAATGCAAGAGGCGTACCCCGCGCGCTGACCCGCTCTTCAGCGCGTCCAAAGTACCAATCAGCTTTGTCTTCTACTTTTCCTCAAGGTGGTTGCACAGCGATATAGCTAATTGTAGAGGTAACGAAACGTGATATGGCGCGAAGCTACTAACCTCCGCTCGTTCACAGCGGAAAAGGTGCGGGAAAATACTCGACTCCGCAAAGTCATAGTACAAAGACAGGGAGACGGATGTTCTATCTGATTATTTGTTCTTGATAGTATCCCGGTGATACAAGTTGTACTGCCCTAGTACCCGGGCGATAACAGTGTATTGTCCTCCTACCCCGCGGATACAAGTTATGCTGCAGTCACACACGAGCGATACAAGTTGCGTTGTCGAAGTACCCGGGTGATACATTTTGCACTGGTGTTACAACGGACCGATATATATGTAGGTGCATACTATAATTACCACATTGCTAACAGTTTAAAATCCACACCAGTTCTATAAAACTCACTACCAAGCTAAATTAACAAAAACCCATGAAGCACAATTCTGGAATAATGGCAGAGTATCCAGGAGACCTATATAGGTACCCTTCGCATAGTAAGGGGTTAAATCAGCTGGCTGACTATTTTCACGCAGTTCACCACTGTCAACGCTGAGTCACAACACCCCACTGCAGTGTTATTACTGTTTGACTAACAGTAACAGTTGCCTGAGCAGTTATGAACCGTTAAAGCTATATACTCAGATCACACGCTAAGGCCACACGAAGCTCATACGGTCGTGGTCAACGACGAATCTGCCCAAACGAATTTAGTATTCCTTCAGCCGAGGCTGACATGTTAATCAGCTGAAATTCTGATTCGGCACTATTTCGGCCGTTCTTGGCAAAGGTATACTGTAAAGAAAAAACTCACAGCTGTCAGATAACTTACCCGATGGAGGATTAAAACGCTGAATATAAAATATTCAGATTCTGCAGCATTTTGTATCCTAGCGTTTTAATCCTCCATCGGGTTTTAACGCTGGAAATCGGAATAAAAGTCTCAGAATCCCAGAATCCAGTGATTCACAACTACTATAGTCCGTCAAAAGGTACATTGTAAAAATAAAACTCACCGCTTTCAGAAATTAATTTGCAGTATTTTGTATCCTAGCGTTTTAATCCTCCATCGGTTTTTAACGCTCGAAATCGGAATACAAATCTCAGAATTCGGTGATACACAATTACTATAGCCCGATGTAGGAGAGACTTTTTACAGTGTAAAGTAATTTTACAGATAATGGCAATAAGTCAAATTTTTTTTTATCGCAATTGCAGATTTTGCTGATAGGGAGTCCAGCCAGGACGTGCTGAAATGGCGCCGGAACAAAATTTCAGCTTATCTCACCACACAAACTTAGGACTCAAATCTCAAAAAGAGAGAGCATCAGATTTTTAGGCTCCGATCTGTATGAGATCTTGGTACTTAGCCAAAACGTACAGTGCAAAAACACCGATAAACATTCCGATATTTTGTAGTAACAGGATTCTCAGGGCTGACCAGACTGACTCTTTGCTGGCTTCTTCAGCTATTTCATTCATCTCAGGTACCTTGAAATAAAACAGTACGTTATACTATAACTAGAACTTGGCAGAACTAAAGTCTAGAGTATGGCTGAATACGAGTTCTGTATAAGAAATAAGCTGTATCAGCTCCTTAAAGGACCCGTCGTAACTATAATGCCAGCCCAACTCCATCAATTCTTAAAGGTTAACAGAATAAGGCTAAGATACGGCAGTCTGATTAGCCATCATATTTTTACTTAATTGGGCTCGAAGAACCGACAAAAATGCGTTACTTCGTTACTTTGTTATCCACGATTCTTGAATTTTAGCTGACGTAATTTCTCTTCCGTTACTGTTGTACCTCTATACAGGCGTAGCTCTATGTTTGAAATGTTTAGCAACTACAGCGGCAGCCAATTGCCGTAGTTACATGTCATGGCGGATTTGCATTCTCCCGGCCAGGAAGAGGAAAATAACATGGGTAGTGAAAGTGACCCTGAAGAACTTGGCATTCGCCATGAAGGAAGAACATGACCAGTTGAAAACATGAACTTGCTAATCAACTTGGTGGAATGCTGGTCAAATTCTCTGTTGACTGTGTCCTTCCACAAAGGAAACCTATTAGGGGTAGCACGGAACTGAGGGCGATCATCACATTTCAAAATATTCGCTTTGTTAGCCATTGAAACACACGCTTTTGCAGACATTCAAATTTCCCGCGACTCGCCGTAAAGTTGTTTGTCGTGCAACCAGCGAAGTTTCCAAACGTCACTACTAGACTACCAGACGTAAAAAACAAAAATCCCTTATATGAGTCAAACTAATTCAGTGTATTGAAATCAAACGTAGAAAAATAAGTTGATAAATATTCTTTGAGCCCAAGCTGACTTTGAAACATTTATTCAAACAATGTTTACAACGGCTACGTCAGCTACGATTCTTCATCAGCGATATTTCGGCCCTTCTTGGCAAGGGTCCTCGTCAGGCTGTCAATCCTCTGGTTCAAGGTTCTGCTAGCACTGGATCATCATTCACGCAAATAACATATGACAATTACATAAGTAGACATTTCATCTACAAGTACAACTTGAAAATATAATTAGGTTTAACTAGAATTAAAATATTGGGTAAAATAGTATGTAGTATGTTAAGTATGTTAAGAGTGCCAGACGATCCCAGTACTACACTCCGGTCCTTATGTAAAAGGTCAAACGTTGGTGAGAGATCTTTTAAGCACCTACTCTACTCAGCTGCTTGTCAGAATTTTTGTCAAAGCACTTTCTTACTTGCAGAATTTTATGATTTTTAGTGGAGTGTTCCTTGGAACAATCCACTATTGCGAGCGCTGTAGCAGCTTTCGGTTTTCGTTTCCGGTTTTCACCGTTTTTTTGTGGAGCTCATAACTCGTGAAAGAGTGCACGTATCAAGCCTAAACTTGGTACATTTGTAGGTATTAGGGTCTAGTTGTGCCTTTTGGGTGAATTTAGTGTCCCTTTCAATGTCATCGCCCTCGAACAATTCAGACCTTACATCTGGTAATAACAATGAATGTTCGACAAACAACGTACCATGTCTGTTAGTGATATGTAGAGGAACATCCCTCCTGCCAGCGCGAATATGTACTTTGAGGCCTCAATTTCTCCCAGCATGATACCAACAGCAAGACCAGCATAACACGTACAGGCGGACAAAAAGTTATACAGAAGAGCTTGCTTCATTGTCATACCTGAAGCCAAAAGCACAGCGAAGTCGCCTGGGAGAAAAGACAAATTTTAATCAAATACAAAAATGCTCCTCCGGCGAGATTTGAACCCACTACCTTCGGCTTTAAGTGTCATTGAGCTACCAAGGCACTTTGAAGTCCACAAACCACTACAATCGCCAGATAGAAGCAGTCTACAAGTATACAACGCTTATAAAATCCCTCATCCCAGTGAAAAATTTATCTCAAAATAATAGCATGAAGTTCTACGAAAACGTAGCATGCAGTACGCACTGATACTACGACATGCTTCTATGTCAAGGCTACCGTATTACTGCATTCTACTGCATGCTACTATCTGCAAGCCTGGGTGCTACCATTGCAAGACAGGATGCTACTGAATACTACTGCTTAAGATTGGCCCAATCTGAGGCACATTAAATGAGAGTATTCTTTAGTACTGCATATCAATACATGCACTTCTTCGTACTACTATCATACAACTACGCAGGCTACAAATTTTTCATCGGGATATTGTAACCATATCTCCTTTCTGGAGATATATAGCATAGCTGATTTAAGGACAATCCGTAAATTGTTTTATCAATATGCCAAGCGCCTACTACGTCTCCCCACATGGTTAACCACAAAGTTACATGGTTAGCTACAAAGTTACGCGACTACGGTGTTACCGATCCGTTCGTGGCTGTGGACCAGAGCAAAATAACACTAGGGAGTGGCGCCAAGACTTGACAAAATTGACACACATTCTAATAGCAGCGATACTATCACCACTAGCGATGGAGAACGTCCCTACTGAAACTCATTCAGCCATTCACCAGTGCTGGCTCCAATAACTTCATATTCTGAACATAGTAAAAAAATGATACATCATCCATTGTTTCCTTGGTGTGTGCAGACCGCACCTTTGCTTTACTAGAAATTTCTAAACCTGCAAGTTTATCTCGCTTTAAATGCCGAATGCGTAGTGGGTGGCGCTACGAAATGACTCGTTTGCAAAGCATGGAAAGCATAGGTCTAGGCGCTATTCCTTACTGTTACTTTGCTCTGCTGTGGAACAACGCCGTGTCGAGATTGTTATTGTCCAGACCGGGGCCACCCATATTATGGTGCGTTTATTTATTTATTTAGTCTAGCCTGATCTTTTTCTTTCTTCTTCTTTTATTGTTTTTCAAATACTCCATATGTGCAAGTCGTATGCCAGTTTTTATCTGAGTTAATAAAATTAGTGATTGATTGATTTAACAATTATCCCGCCCGACTATGTTTATGCAGTTGACATCCCCATGTCGAGGGAGTCGGAAAAAAAAAGAAATTAGGGAAATCACTAAATATGACACAATGACAGACTGCACGGCTCTTGAGCACATCCAAAGAACCAATCAGCTTCTTTTTTATTATAATAATAATAACTGAAAAAGCCCGAGGGCCATATAAAGGTAAAGGTTATTAATACACAGAAACATCATAGCTAACTGTAGAGGTAACGTATACGTGATGTGGCGCCCAGGGCGCTGGCGCTGCAGTTGACATCCCCATGTCGAGGGAATCAGAAAAAAAGCACTATCGACGAAAAAGCGAAATTCATGGCCGCTCTAAGTTAAAAATCTTTTAGATAATGCAGGTCTTTCGTACATATGGAATGAAGGAAGACTACCGGAAGGAGACCCGACCAGCGTCATACGTGAATTCACAAGAGTGTTAGAAGAACAAGAGGTTCAGGCTTGGTACGAACGGACACAAAATTCAGATACATTAAAATACTACAAAGAAGTTAAGCAGATTTTCGGAATGGAATTTTATTAAAGCTATACCTACCGGCGGAGAGCCTGCGCCTGTGGTTTCAGCTACGAGCGAACTGCCTGCCAGTACGTGGTCGGAGTAATTGGGATTTTAAGATCCCAAATAGTAAGCGACAATGCCCCCTGTGCTTTAATACAAAGGAAGAAGGCCATTTTGTGGTTGAATGCGAGCAACCCTCAGACCTCAGGAGACACTTTCTATGGGTATACTATCAAGTTCCCCGATATTCTTGAAACAAAAAATAAAGCTAAGATACTTAAAATATGCCAATTCTTAAAGACTGTATTAGTTAAATAAAGATAAGTATTGAGTGATGTAAAGTGTATTGTAACTCATGTATTTTGTACGGCCAATTGGCTATTAAATATATATTCATATTCATATCACGCAATCTATTGTTACAGTTTTGAAATCATGGTATGATGGACTTTTAGTAAAAATATTGGCACCTTCTTCTAATTGTTTCTCTAACCCGATTGCAGTTGGCCGTGGAGTTAGGCAAGGTGGTATTCTATCGCCCTATATTTTTAATGCTTGTTTGGCAGATTGCCTCCGTTCACTTTCCACTACCCTTATTTCCAATGCTCGTGATGTTTCTTTTCTTGCTTATGCTGACGACATTATCCTTCTATGTCGTTCCAAAGCTCGTCTGATTGAAAATTTTAACATCCTAACCCGTAAACTCAAGTCTAAAGGTCTTACAATAAGCATTAAGAAGTGCCATTACTTTGCTATTAACAGTAAGGACCGAGCTGATTTGAATTGTGGTGGTGGTGTTTCTTTCCCCCTTTGCGATCGTGTTTCATATCTGGGTGTCCCTTACTCTGCCTCAGCTCGTGATTTTAAAGCTGCTTTAATTATACATATTCAAGAAAAGATTAGAAAAGCTTTCGGATTGATGATAAGATTTCGCGGTGTTTACCGGCGTGATATACTTGGATCTCTGTTTAACGCAGTGGCTCTCCCTCATGTCCTTTATCCTTCCCTCCTTTTCCGCGATTTCAGACTGAGTGATCTCTCAGCTATTCGGGTTTCTTATTTTAAGTATTGTAAATTTCTTCTTGGGTTCCCTATTTCGTTTAGTAATACTGAGATTGTTTCAAAATTTAAAGTAAAAGACCCATTAGTAATCGTTAAAAAGAAAGTTCAGAATTTTTACAGTAAGGCGGAGAATATTCTCCCAACCCACAACCTTTTCTCTTTTTTTACCGATAAGGCTCATTTATAGTTGTTCGCTATGATGATTGATTTATAGTGTTTTAAAGTTTCCAGTATTCTTATTTATCGTCGTGTATATTTAGACGCATATATTGTCTGTAGTTGTTTATTATGGTCTTATTTCAATTTTTGTACTCTTCAACTTTTGAGGGCAATAAAAGAATAATAATAATAATAATGACAGACTGCACGACGAGAACATTGCAACCATGCCCCTACTTGTGTAGATGTTGTGTCAAAGCTGTCTTACCTTTTTTGGTAAGTCACACTGCGGATTAACAATCAGGACCAAAGGCTTCGGTTGGATCCCAAATAAGGGAACAAACATGAACTTCTTGAACCAGGTGTCATTTTAGATTTCCGATTGTAAATTAGGACATTAGCCACAGTTTATATCTTGCTATGTTGTAATTCAGACTTTGTGTGTTTTGTGTATTTAGCTGATGTAGATCAATTGCAGTTTTTTTTTTTTTTTTTTTTCCTTTCTTCTTCTTTTCATACTCCATTTAGGACGAATTTTGTGTCATACAAATGGGTAATAAATATATCATTATCATCAATTATCACCAAAACTTTCGGCTCTGATTGATCTCCTTGTTCATGGGTTTTTCCATCAACTGATTTTTCTATCTTCGCTAAACTCGGGTAATACTAATCCGACTGATTTGCAAAGACGCCTGCATCTTCAGCATGTCATCATACACTCATTCTCTAGACCACCTAACAAAGGCAGTCAATGCTCTATCCACTTTCTACTTTTCGCCGGATTTCGGTCAAAGCATTTCCTCTCCTTTGTCAAGTTTTTTTTCTCTAGTGTCTTTTCTTTGTTTATTTTTTTGTTATTTATGGCATCTGTGCTGAAATAAAGCTAATTGATTGATTGCAAGTGTTAAAGTAAGCAAGAGAAACTATAGTTGCTCGGAGGGGATAGGAGATAAGAGTATACTCCTATAGCTATCAGTTATATATATTATATTGTATACTTGATTTTTCGTATTGTTATTAACCAGATCGGTCAGTCATTGTGTACTTGAGGTTACTTCCCTTTATATGATGTATTAAACGATTAGTGTTATTTGAAACTAATTTAGAAGTGCTGAGAATAAAATTGCATATGTACATATAACCTACGTATATTGAGGCTCAACAAATACTCGGCTTTCCACCCAGTCAGCCTATATATACAATTTTATAGTCAGCCGACTGACATTGACGACGGAACAAATATCCGGCTTGTCCACTTCCCCTTTTAAAATTGAACTGAGAGCGTGTTCCACCCTACTTACCGTAGTTACTACGCATGACGTCACGAATTCTGGCTTTTTGCCGTCAAGGCTGGAACGATTTTTCTATTTTCCAGCAGAATATCATACCACGGGGAATCCGACCAATCACGTTGCAGGGAAGCGTAGTTACCACGCTTACTACGCTCCCGAGCATGGTAAGCAAATAGTTACTATTATTTACGATTTCGAGAAGGTTGGAACGGTCAGCGTAGTTTACGAGGTTGGAACGAGAATAGTTACTACTCTTTACAATGGTTAGAAGGGTGGAACACGCTCTGAATTGAATTAGCCCCGCAGTTTAAAGCTTCATGTCGAAAAATATCACCTACCAAGTTCGTGCGGCAACTCTTCGCACATAACAGCAACTGAAATGCTTATCCCCGTGTTGATCGACTCTGAAAAGGCAGCTCCTATGGAAAGGCCGTCGATGAAGTTGTGGAGACCATCACCGAAGACGATCATCCAAGCCACGGTGGCAATCGGGCTCTTTCCATCACTCTTCTGAATATGTGCATGGCCGTGGTGCTGCTTTTTTGGCTTCTGGAAAGGATGAAAAAAATGTCTGCCAGATTCAAATCGATCGATCAATTTTCTGGGAACTATCAATAAAAAACAAGAATTACTAACAGAAGGTGGATCAACACAGAGAAACTGTGATTTGAAATCTTGCGAAATGTTTGTCGCTCAAATTTTCTCGATTGAAAATTTGTCGCAATAAAAAGGCACTCATGAAAATTTGTTGCTAAAAAAAAGGAAGATGCAGATGACGTTAAAATAGAGAAACAAGAGCTGGAAGCTCATATGGCACTTGCAAGTCTGCGTCAGATGGAAGTGATGGCCAAAAGTATTTTTTTCCCTTTTCCGTTAAGATGCGCCCAACTTGCTAGGCTGGGTAAGAGGATGGAAGTGATGGTCAAAAGCTTTTGTTTTTTTTTACTTTTCGTTTGAGATGCGCACTTTAAGGGTACGAAAAATTAATTTCTAAGCCAAACCCTTGAGGCAAAAAGGTTCATGTGCTAATGGCGATCGTGAAATAGTAAATTTTGCTTAAAAGTATTTTTTGTACTTTGCGGTTAAGATGAGTTCTTTAAGGGATGGTCGGATGGGAGAGTGACGATGTCTGAAATGATGTCAAGTTTCTAATGCTCCAGCATAGCTTTATCGTCCAAGCACATCTGGAAGTACCTTAACTCACGATCATCGGAATTCCGGACACCCCCTACAGCTCTCCCCCACCCACTCTGTACCCGAATCCGGTCCGATTCTGTCACTGATGCACCTAGGACTTGTGCCTGTACTTCCTATCAAGTTTCATCCTGATCGCTCCACTCTATGCGTGTCAAAAGATGTCCGGTTCTCCCCTCCGACCCCCCCCAAGTTCATCGGACCCGTTCCAGACTTGAAATGGGACATGCTGAGACATGAGGTCTTTCAAGATTTCAAGTTTCATTAAGATCCGATCACCCGTTCGAAAGTTATGCATGTCCCCACTTTTCGGATTCTGCAACCTCCCCCTCCCCCACAATGGTCGGATCGGGCAAGTGACTATTTCCAAGTTAGTTTGGTCGGGTCCGTGATACGCTTGCCAAGTTTTATCGTCCTAGCCCACCTGGAAGTACATTAGCTACGGATCGCCGGAATTCCGGAACCCCCCTCAAACTCCCCACACAGTGTCAGAATCCGGTCCAGTTCTGTCAGTGATTTATCTAGAGCTTGTGCTTGTTCTTAACACCAAGTTTCATCCCGATCGCCCCACTCTATCGCACGATTTCCGGTTCCCCCCTTCGACTCCCCCCAGATTCATCGGATCCGGTCCGGATTTGAAATGAGACATCTGAGACACGAGATATTTCCAGATATTAACTTTCATTATGATCCGATCACCCGTTCGAAAGTATGGATGTCCCTATTTTCCGTATTCCGGTCCGGTTCCGGTCCGGGCAAGTTAGTTTGGTCCGGTCCCTGATATGCCTGCCAAGTTTCATCGTCCTAGCAAGTTTCATCGTCCTCCAATGTGCGGTGAGGGAAATGAGGATCTAATTCCTTTTATGTGTGGATGTGAATTTAGGATCTGAGGGAGGAAATTTTTAAGGGAGGGATTCATGGGAGGAAGTGGTTGTTAAATATTATGCGGAGGGCGATGCCACAAAAAGCACACTCCTCACTAAAGGTGTGTTCCAACCTGCTACTAGTGATTAACGAAGGATAAACTGACAGAAGTTTCGTAAGAGATAACACAAGGATGCGCAGTTTTAACAGATAACATTTTAGGATGTTAAATTTTTTCAAACATACCCATCAAAAGGTTATGCATACAAGAAGAGCTCAAAGACCGCCGAAAAAATACCTGTAGACTTATCATCACGATATCCGAAAATTTAGCAGACGCTTTTTCTGAGTCTTTCTACTCTTCCTGGCAATGCTTGTTATGCATAACATTTTACCGCGTAAATTGTTACTCTGGCGACTTGCAAAAGAAATAGCTAGTTAGTTATATTTGATGGTGCAAAACGGATATGTCAGCTGAATCTTACTGGAGCTATATTTCGATAAAATTCAATTTTATTTTACAATAAAATTCAGCTGACGTATCCGTTTTGCACCATCAAATATGATTCGCAGTCAGCTTGGGCTGAAGGAATATTTATAGCTATTTGGGTCAAGAGTAAGGTCAAGTTCGTAGATGGGCTCTGTAGCCCTACATTTAGGGGTGGGGGAGGGGGTTTAAATTAAGGGGCAAATGAAATATTTTTAAACAGATAATGTGATAGTCGAGGGTAAGAGGACATGCTGAACACGATGGTGAAAACCATTTTGTCCTCGGACGAGTAGTTCGCCCGGAATCCGGCCAAAACCGGAAAGTCTGTTAAAAGTAAAAGTTTTATCTGAAGTTGATTAGATGTTCAATTTAGGGGTAAGAAAACATTCTGAACACTTCTGTGAAAACAATTTTCTACCCGGACAAGTAGTTCGCCCGGAATCCTGCCGAAACCGTAAAATTAGTAAAAGTTAAAGTTTTATTTGTAGTTGATTAGATATCCGATTTAGGGGTAAGAAGAGATGCTGAATACGTGTATGACAATCATTTTTTACCCGGACATAAAGTTCGACCGGAATCCGGCTGGAGCCGGAAAATTTGTTATAAGTTAGATTTTTATTTGAAGTTGATTAGATGTTCAGAATTGGGGAAAGAATATACGCTGAATTCTTTTCTGAGCTTTCTTTTTTCGTCGGACAAGTAGTTCAAAACAGATATGACTTATAGGGGTAAACACACATGCTGACTCCATATCTGAACTTGGTTTTCTCAGATGATTAGCTATTTGGCCTTATTCTGTTTCTGAATTTTAATAGTAAAAACGTTCAAGGAGACTGGCGAAGACAAGACCCAATTGTCTGTATCAAATATTGAATTTTTGGGATCCCATCGAAACATTTGGTCTTGTTCCTTGTGAAAGCGCAGAAGCTTTCACCCAGAATTGGACAACCCCGAAAATCCCATTTTTCTATTTTGTTTGAAAAAACATAAGACCTATCATCCTAAGTGTTATCTATTGAAACCACGCATCGTTGTGTTATCTCTTAGGAAATTTCTGATAGTGTACCATCGACGTTCCAACTTGTACGAAGTACTGACTGGAATTCAGGTTGGAGCGACGCGGAGCTTTCCACGGTCATAGAAGGAGAGGTGGGCGAATCCGAATCCGGATTCGGATTAGAATCTAGGTCTGTTTGGCCGGATTCGAATCTTCTGCTTGCCAGGCTTGATTCGGATTCCAAACTCTCATTGTTCAGAATCGCTCAAATTTCTGGTCTACATCCTTCCATTTTCCGTTTCCCAATTTTTCACAGTGGGCTTAGGCAATCTAACTTTTTGATCTCCACCACCAATCATCCTCAGTAACCTATCACGTTATCTGATTACCTTGTATATCAGTGTTTTTTGTCACCTCTGATTTTTAAACTATAATCTATGTACATGATTTGATTTTTGTTGAGGTCGGATTCGTATCCGGATTCGAATCCTCAGCATGAAATGGTGGATTCGGATACGTACCTAGCCCATTCGGATTCGAATCCTTTCGTGATCGGATTCGCCCATCTCTACACTGAAGAAGGTGGGATTCTTCCTTGCTTCAGCTCTCGATGCCTTTCCCAAAAGATCTAGATTCATGGCACTACTGTCCCTGTCAGCGGCTATGTCCAGGGAGAGCTGCTCAGCTTGCGTTCTGACGCAGTACATGAAGTACGTAATAGCAAGAACAAATAAGAGCAAGAACTGCTGTCTCCCTATCTCTGTCACACACCCAAGCTGAGTCGAGTCGACTCCCGACGCAAATGAGCGGAGGTGGATCTCACCCGGGACATCAAAAGTCGTTACCTCTACAGAGAAGGTGTAACGCAGTAAACCACTGAGGAAGAAAAATCGAATGGAGGCAGTAGTGATAAGCCTGTTCACACTGGGGTGGGCGGGCGCTGAAACAGCGGTTGCCGGCTCATTGATTCAGACAAGCTTTCGAGGGTTGACAAGAAAATTCCGAAGCAATTAAGAATATATCAAAATATACAGAAACTGCCATTTGATGCAAAGCAGATTTTACAGATGCGTCAAATTTAGTTAAAAGTACGACAAACTGTATATATATCTGTATTGAAAAACCCAAAGGCCGTATACAGGTAACGTAAATTGTATCTTTTCGGGGTCAACTCAATTAAGTGGTGTCAATATCCAGAACAAGAAGAGATAAATTTCATTCCAGGTATTTGCTCTCATCTGAGAATATCAGATGAAAACAGGCAGATTCTTTAAAAAAAAAAAAAGGCCGTTTTTCACGTTTAATAGGCTCAGTGGAAATGAACAAATATTACGCAGATGGAATAGGCTTCTACTCTGACAAACTAACCAGAAACAATTTTGAATTAAATTAAAAAAACAAGAGCTACGAGCTCATATGGCACTTGTTACGAGTAGGCACGGCTCGGTTATGTCAATGATATATCTAGTGTTTGCTAGGTATCTTTCCACCAAGTTTCATCTCGATCCCTCCACTCATAGCGTTTTCCAATATTTCCGGTTCTCCCCTCCAGCTCCCCCCCAAAAGTCACCGGATCCGGTCCGGATTTTAAGTGGGTCGTCTGAGGCATGAGGTCTTTCCAAATATCAAGTTTCATCGAGATCCGGTCACCCGTTCAAAAGTTATAAATACCTCAAGATTCCGGATTCCCCCTCCCTCCACTCCCCCGACAGTGCCCGAATCGGCTCGGTCATGTCAATGATGTATCTAGTGTTTGCTAGGGTCTCACCACCAAGTTTCAGCTTGATCCCTCCACTCATAGCGTTTCCCAAGATTTCTGGTTGCCCCCTCCAGCTCCCCCCAAAAGTCACCGGATCCGGTCCGGATTTTAAGTGGATCGTCTGAGGCATGAGGCCTTTCCAAATATCAAGTTCCATCGAGATCCGATCACCCGTTCAAAAGTTATAAATACCTCAAGATTCTGGATTCCACCTCCCTCCACTCCCCCCACAGTGCCCAAATTGGCTCGGTTATGTTAATGATGTATCTAGTGTTTGCTAGGTGTCTTCACACCAATTTTCATCTCGATCCCTCCACTCATAGCGTTTCCCAAGATTTCCGGTTGCCCCTCCAGCTCCCCCCAAAAGTCACCGGATCCGGTCCGGATTTTAAGTGGGTCGTCTGAGGCATGAGGTCATTCCAAATATAAAGTTTCATCGAGATCCGGTCACCCGTTCAAAAGTTATAAATACCTCAAGATTCCGGATTCCCCCTCCCTCCACTCCCCCGACAGTGCCCGAATCGGCTTGGTCATGTCAATGATGTATCTAGTGTTTGCTAGGTGTCTTCCCACCAAGTTTCATCTCGACCCCTCCACTCATAGCATTTCCCAAGATTTCCGGTTGCCCCATCCAGCTCCCCCCAAAAGTCACCGGATCCGGTCCGGATTTTAAGTGGGTCGTCTGAGGCATGAGGTCTTTCCAAATATCAAGTTCCATCGAGATCCGATCACCCGTTCAAAAGTTATAAATACCTCAAGATTCCGGATTCCCCCTCCCTCCACTCCCCCCACAGTACCCGAATCGGCTCGGTTATGTCAATGATGAATCTAGTGTATGCTAGGTGTCTTCCCACCAAGTTTCATCTCGATCCCTCCACTCATAGCGTTTCCCAAGATTTCCGGTTGCCCCCTCCAGCTCCCCCGAAAAGTCACCGGATCCGGTCCGGATTTTAAGTAGGTCGTCTGAGGCATGAGCTCTTTCCAAATATCAAGTTTCATCGAGATCCGATCACCCGTTCAAAAGTTATAAATACCTCAAGATTCCGGATTCCCCCTCCCTCCACTCCCCCCACAGTGCCCGAATCGGCTCGGTGATGTCAATGAGGTATCTAGTGTTTGCTAGGTGTCTTCCCACCAAGTTTCATCTCGATCCCTCCACTCATAGCGTTTCCCAAGATTTCCGGTTGCCCCCTCCAGCTCCCCCCAAAAGTCACCGGATCCAGTCCGGATTTTAAGTGGGTCGTCTGAGGCATGAGGTCGTTCCAAATATCAAGTTTCATCGAGATCCGATCACCCGTTCAAAAGTTAAAAATACCTCAAGATTCCGGATTCCCCCTCCCTCCACTCCCCCCACGGTGCTCGGACCGGGGAAGTGACTATTTCCAACTTAATCATTTGGGGTCCCTGATATGCCTGCCAAGTTTTATCATCCTAGCATATGTGGAAGTGCCCGAACTAGCAAAACCTGGACAGACCGACAGACCGACGGACGGACAGAAATTGCGATCGCTATATGGCACTTGGCCTAAGGGCAAGTGCCATAAAAACTAGGACTTCTATGTGGGTCCTAGACAAACTAGAACCCATGTGGCAAGGCCTCAGTACGAAAACCAAAGACTTTATTTGATGGGAAAATACACCGTAGACATCGAATTATTTGTAAGTAGTGACCTAAAAAAAGGAGATAGACCAAGTTGAGGTGAACTTTCGTCTTTCGATTAACTACTGAATTGAAATCTAACTCACTAAATCGAAATGTATACAATTATACATTTCGGAAAAAAAGAAGAAAAAACACAAAATATACACTCACCTACTGGTATTATTTTGACTATTCCATGATATTCTACCATTTCGGTAATTTCAGTAATCCTCGAAAGCCTTAATTACGTTACTTTTAGTTTACACTCGTCTGACAAACTTAATACTACAGATGTTGAAACTCAATGGGTCATGACTTCAGTGAGTGTGCTTCAAATCCCGGTTTGCACTGTATGGTTCTCCCGAGAGACATAAAAAGGAATGTCACAAGGGATTTCAATCTTCATATTGATTGTCATGGTATAACAAAGGCGATTATGAATGACCATCGTCAAGTTCGCTTTTTGTTTTTCGTGTCACTAATATTCACTAATCAGACGCCAGCGTCTACTCAAACAAAATCAACGCTGTTTCCTTCCCGTGTGAACAGACCAGAACATCCGCCTCGCTAGTGGCTACGTTGTTTTCTTCGTCAAGTGTGTAACGGCGGAGAGTCGGAGACCAACGAGTATACACGAGCGACCAAGAAATGGCTCCACCTCCGCTCATTGTTGTCGGGACATTTTTAGTCGGTGCATGGACGAGAGACCATTGTTCTTACTCGTTATTTGTTCTTGGTAATAGTAGCTTTTATCAACTATCGCTAGTAGATTCGAACACCCACAAAGTGGAGGAAAAAAATGAAGAAAGTTGATAAGATACTTAGCTGAGAAAATGATGATTCCAGAGAACCCTCAGAAAAGTTGCGTCCTATATATATACCTATATAGAGGCCTGTGTATATATGACCCACGTACCCATTCGTGATGGTGATCGAAAAAAGAGGGTGGGGGGTACTGTACGGTATTTCGCTACTTTAGGCTGTCAGAATAGAGGGCGGACTGGGCGGCTAGGTCGAGTTGCCTGGTCGAGGGCGCCTTGTCACCATTTGGACCCGCAGTACGCTAAGTGGACTCAAACAAGAATTTAAACTGTTTCGTATCAAACAATACTTTTCACATGTCTCGTTTACTTGAGGGTAACTTCCTTGAGGCTTGCTTTCCTAAGTTTTTGGTTAAGTTTAAAGACATGAACTATGAAACTAAAACAGCTCTTGTGATAGCTTCGATATAGTAAAATTTCCTGCAGTTTTGATCAATGAACTATTCTTAAAGGACCCCTCGTACCATCTACTCTTCAACTTATAGTATTTTAAATTATTGGAATACCTTAAAACTATGCTGTGCTTTCAACAAATAACCCACGGTTTTGGCTGCTTTAAGCCTTTTTCGAGACCCGTTGACTTGTAGCGAAACCAGGGAAACAATTTACATAACAGTTTTTTCTGATGGAAAAACTTCACGCAGAAAATCGTCAACAGCGTGATACACATTTAAGGTAGCAAAACACGGCGAGTGAGAAAATCAGCATGGTTTTGTTAGAGGGGTTAGAATGTACCGTACAAAATTGGGGTCTCCGGGTTCAGAAATATAAGGAGTGATTATGGAAGTAGGCTGCATTAGTGTTACAGATAAGACAAGTCCTTTAACAAAACTAGAGATAATGACTAACCAAAAAACGACCGGACATCTGACACCAACACAAACAAGCACAACATTTAACAGATACTGTCTAAATTACGACAACATGAAACAAAACCAGCCGTTCTTGGGATCCAAAACATTATGTAGCGGGATACCTATACTTTCGTAAAGTTAGTCCGTCCGTCCGTCTGTTCGCACATCAACTTTGGAAGGGGCTGGGAATCATGATTTGGGTCAAAATGTATGTCAAGGTTGTAGATCCGCCCTATAGTCACATTGCCTATTTGCCATGTCTTTTTGCTCTTAGTGATTAAATGGTTTTCCCACAAGTTCACGTTTCCAACTTGAGCGGCTTCGAGCCTGAAGAGGACCCTTGCCAAGAAGGGCAGCTTATGTATCCTTTTTGCACTATCAAATATGATTCGCAGTCAGCTTGGGCTGAAGGAATATCTTGTGATTTAACTCTGCGTTTAAAAAAATCACAGAAGAGGGAACAAAAATTCCATCGTACCGCGCATTAAACGTACAGACTGTCCGGCATATTATTAAACATAGGGGAGAAGGTCCCGCATTCGGAACTTTTTCGGATTAGTATTTTTGCAGGGCACACTTTTGCGTGTTTAAATAAATCTTATCTTATCTATTGAGTGGTGGGGAGGGGGGACATCAAATTAAAGATAGATTTTTTTTCAAGGTAGCTTGACCTTTGATTTAGACGTAAGTGGACAGTTGAATTTATATCTGTTTTCTCGGAATCATAGTTTTCCCGGAATCATAGTTCTCTTTCTTGCTGGGCAAGTAGTTAACTAAGGTTAAAATCCGGAGATTCGTTAAGTGAAGGTTCACTAAATCCGGAGATTCCGGTTAACAACCGGAGAGTCGCGAGAAGTACTCGGACTCGGTAGAGTGTTAAGACAGGGTAGGAAAACACGCTGGATCGGTAACTGCTGAACCCAAAATTTTGAAATAAAGAGCATGTCAAATCAGGATATTGCGGTCGCAATCTAGGCTGGAAGGGAGATAAAACACAACCTCACGGGTTTGATTCCGGGGTCCATTAGGGCAGAGATGGCGGAATCCGAATCCGGATTCGGATTCGAATCCAGGATTCGTCCTTTTGGCCGGATTCGATTCCGGATTCGAATCTTCTGCTTTTCAGGCTGGATCCGGATTCGGACTCGGATTCCAAACCTTCATCTTACGAATCTGCCCAAACTATTAGACTTCATCCTTCCAGTTTCTGTTTTCCCAATATTTACACAGTGTACTTGGCAATCCAACTTGTTGGTCTCCACCACCAACCATCCTCGGTAATCTATCACGTTATCTGATTACCTTCGATATCAGTGCTTTTTGTCACCTCTGATTTTTAAACCATAAATCTGATTTTTGTTAAGGTCGGGTTCGAATCCGGATTCGAATCCTCAGCATAAAACGGTGGATTCTGATTCGGAATCGGATTCGTACCTATCCCTGGGTTCGGATTCGAATCCTTTCATGGTCGGATTCGCCCATCTCTGCATTAAGGATACACAACATGTTTGCGCGATCAGACGCAGTTGAGCAGTCCACAAGACCCGATTGTCTCAATAAATATTGAGGTATTGTTATATAGGGTTAAAACTGGTCCTTACTCTTGCCCGATGTGTGGATGCGATAACGAAAGTATGAGTCATTTTAAAACTGGTCCTTACTCTTGCCCTATGTGTGGATGCGATAATGAAAGTATGAGTCATTTTGTGGGCGAGTGTGAGGAACTGAATGGGTTGAGACAAGCGTTGTTTGGAGTGAGAGCGTGTGGGAGTGAGTGGATAATTGAGAGAATGAAAGAGAACAGTTTCCAGGCTATTCGACTGTTTGGAAGGTTCCTCCGGATACGGTTAACCCACAGGGAAAATTGTATATCCCTGTAAATTTAAATATTAGCATAGTGTTCTTGTTGTTATACATTTTTTCTTTTATTCTTGTGGTGCGATGGCCCTGTGGCTTTTATGCATTAAATATCTATCTATCTATTCCCCTTCAGGGTCCTATCGAAACCATAGCCTCGTTTTTAACAACCACTTCCGAACCGCTTCTCAACCGATTCCGCAAAAGGCGTTTTTGCAACTGAATTGGAGTTGCTGCTTCATCAGAATTTTGCTTCGAAGCGCTTTTGCGCAGAAGCACTTCACCTCAATTCGGAAGCACTTCACCTCTTCCGAGGACTTGGTCAAGGATCAAGTCCTAAGTCGCTTCTCTTCATAAAAAAAAGTTTATCAGAATGGAAAATTGGTATTTTGTCAATTATGACCAAAAAAAGAATTTGCTGGTTCTTCCGAAAGAAGGTAGGTAGCCTATGCTATCAGGGAACTGTCACTATGTCATGGGACTATACCAGACTATGTTATGGGCCCATGGTGTAATGAAATTGATCTTCGTCACATTTTTTGGTTTGCCTGTCATCCAGCGCGCATCATTTTATGAACTTCTCTTATTATGTAGGCTATACTGTGCTTTTCATGATTTATTTAGTGCAAGCACTCCCAGCTATCACTGAGAGATTCTAATTTAAAATCCCCCATCTCTAATGTTGCACCCACCCACAATGGAGAGGGCGTTGATACAGTGCACGGGCAATTATTTTGTCGCCCTCTCTCATGGGCTTATTCGTCTGTTTGACTCCGAAGTATTTTGTTTTGTATGGGTTGTGTTAATTTCCCTACTTGTTTTCATATTTCTTTTGTACTCCACTGTTTCCGTCTTGTACGATTTGTGGGTTAAAAAATAAATTATTATTATTAATTATTGCGCACACAAAAATAGAAACTGACAGGAAAGGCTTGGCTTTACGGAAAGTCCACCAAAAGGCGCTTCATTTGCGCAATTTAACCAAGAGGGTTTTTTGCTGTTAGTGAAGCAGACTACTTGAATTGGTGCGCAAAAACGCCTTTTCCATGGAAGTGACGAAGCAGGTCGGAAGCACTTTGGGATTACGGAAAGAACAAAAACGAGGCTCGTTGGTCTTGTTGCTGAATACAATCTGCTTTCTACTGACCTCCATGTGACCGAAAGACGCCTTGATAACTTGCTCCTGCGACTCATAGATGTCACCAACAGCGATGGGAACGCATCCTTCACTCCTTGGCGCCAGATGGTGTAACGTGTCCAGTTCTTTTTCCTCTTTCTTCTCTGGAGAATGGTCGGCATTCCGCTAATAATATTTGGGGATATTTACAGAGATCTAGCGGTAGGAATAAACTACACAAAACGAATATTCCGGTAGATGGCTGCTACGTGGCTTGGCTTGTAGATATTCCCGAAGTCCACGCTAACTCTGAAACATATATTCAAATAATGCACATAACGGATACGTCAGCCTTCTTGACATGAGGCCACTTAAGGCTGTCAATCTTGAGGGTCAACGTTGCAGGTTTGATTCCTACCCTGACGTTGACCCTGAGGATTGACCGCCTGACGAGGACCCTTGCCAAGAAGGGCCGAAATATCGCTAAGCATCGTAGCTGGTGCATCCGTCATATGCATTATTTGTATATAGGCTTGGCTTGTGTGTGCCATTGGTTCTTTTCGATTTTAATCCCGTAATGCACAAATTCTGCAGTCTCCGCCGTATCTTTTTCTTTTCTTTTGTCAAATTCCTGCTGTTTCTTCCCTGTACATCCCTACTCCGCACCCATTCAACAAGCGACTTTTATTTTCTTTATCCCGACCCCGCCCTAACGGGAAAATACTCAATGCACGTAATATAAGCCACACTGTCAGAAGTTTCATAACAGATAACACAAGAATGCACAGTTTCTATAGATAGCACTTGGGATGTTATCTGTTTTAACTTTGACTTGACTTGGTCAGAGCGCCTGACTTGCAAGCAGAGGGTCCTGGGTTCAAATCCCGGCTGAGGAGCATTTTTGTCTTTTAGTTCACTACTTATAAAATGTTTCCATCTCAAGGGCATCTTCCCCATTAAAATTTTATATTTGGTTTTATTTATTTTTCACCATGAGACCCCGCCTTGTGGGTCCTAGTATGTCTACGTGGCTCCGACAATGGAGTAATTTATTGGTAACGGTACAAGTCCTTTGTGTAAAGTGCCATCTCTGTATTGACTTTGCAAATGGTATGCATTGAACGCTATCTATAACAAGCATTGCCAAGAAGAGTCGAAAAAGCATCTCCCAACTATTCCAATATTAACATAGATGGCACTTTACACAAGGGACTTGTACCGTGACCAATACCATGAACAATTTTTCAAATATAATTTAGAAGTCTAGGACTCCCTTGTCGGAGCCACGTAGACAAACCAGGAGCCACAAAAATTGAAAAATTTTCGAAAAATTGTTTATGGTATTGGTCACGGTACAAGTCCCTTCTGTAAAGTGCCATCTATAATACTAATTTCCGTGACATGGGGATGTGAACTGGTTAGATGAATTTGCCTTCGGGCGGGATCACTGTTCCTATGGCCGGCTTCTACCAGACTATTGTAGTGGTTTGCGAACTCTGTTCTCATGCCCCTCGGTAGCTCAATGGTAGGGCGACTGCCTTGTAAGCAGAGGGTCCTGGGTTGAAATCCCGGCTGAGGAGCATTTTTGTCTATCGGTTCACTACTTGAAAATATTCCAATATTATAATGATTAACAGAAGTCAGCAGATATTTTTCCGGCGATGTTTCGACTCTTCTTGTGTGTATAACGGTTAGTGCGTAGCATTTGAAAAAATCATACCAGCTAACATTCAAAGTGTTATCTGTTGAAACTTCTGACAGTGCAGACACGAGATTGTATGAAGCTGAGAAAGAATAAGCATAATTGCTAGCATGGTCATTTTCAGCCCAAAATTACCATTTCAACTGAAACAAAACTGCCTTAAGCCATGTTTCCACTGCACAAAAAACAGACTTTCGAATGTAAACCCCCGAAGGCCCAGGTATCGCAGGTGCAGATCTCCTGTTTCACGTCCCCCCGCTGCACTTTCAGAAGTTTGATAATACTTACAACATGGATGAGCACTTTTCAACAGATAACACTTTTTTTTTTTACAAGTGTTACAGAATATTATGTTATAACCTCTTAAGCAGGGGCGTCACGACTGAGGGGGAGGGGGGGCGCCCCCCACCAACGCTGTCTGCCAGTCGGTAAAAAATAAACCGAGTCGGCGCGAAGCACCACGATTTTTAGTCAAAATGGTTTATTTTTTTCATGAAAACAGTCGGTTTTTCTGAAAATTGGTCGATTTTTCGCCAAAATAGTCGGTTTTTCTGAAAATCAGTCGGTTTTTTTCAAAAATGTAATTTTTGTTTTTGTGATATTTTTATTGTTGAAAACAGTCGTTTTTCTGCAGAAAAAGTCGGTAAAAATTACCAGCCAGTCGGTAAATGCCTAGTCTCCCCCCCCCCCCCCACACACATTTTGGCTAGTAACGCCTCTGCTCTTAAGTATTATGTTTTGTTAATAACATAACTACAAACCATAATTAATGTTAAGTCTCACGGAAACATGAAACTTAAAAGTTTAACCAAAAAGGGCTGAGATAGGACAACCTAGTTAACTATCACTTGTTCACTTAAATAGGCTTGAAGACCAGAGCCTCGTTTTTGTTGCAATAGCGCTGCCGCATCGCTGCTGCAGCACTTCTTTGCTTTTGCATAACATGCGTTTTTGAATCCACTTTCTTCTTGGTTGAAGCGGCAGCGCTGCAGCATCTTGCAGGGAAGCGCGGACTTAGTCGGGGAGCAAGTCCGCGATTCTCGAGAAGCGCTGCAGTGCAAAAACGGATGTAGAAAGAATCAGTCCGGAAGTGGCAGAGAAGTGGACCTGCAGCGTGCAACAAAAACGAGGCTCAGGTCAAAATGCGTTACTTGGTTGCTCCGCTATTCACGAACAATGGATTTTCGAACAGTGGAGTTTCCCTGTCAAATTTAAGGCCTGGTACCTGCGATGTAAGCCTGACGAAAAGATTTTCGAAAAATTTGTGTTCAGTCACCAATCAGTCTTCACCAAGCCCACCACTGCCCACTGAAAAGTCGCGTTTGCGTCGAGATTCAAATTTTCCCCGTCATAGTAGAATTAGAACGTGTCCGAAAGCTTTTTGGTGCTCTAAATGCTGCATTGATGTTGCATTTTCTTTCTTTGTTTTGTCCGAAAGCTGTTACCTTTTTTTCTTCTCTGATACTTCCAGAATACCAAAATTTAAGTCAGGAAGAAGAAGAAGAAAAAAAAAATTAGCTGTATAAAGATGACAAAATGGATCAGCTACTGATATCCAACCTTCTTATCTTCTTATCTTTCCTTTCTTCGTTGGCCATGATAGCCAGTTGTCTTAGAATGTCGAATGTTTGCCGACTTGTCAGTTGTCTTTTTGAATTTGTTATATTTGCCGCCAAAAATAGTGAGAGAATCGCCGTACTCCCCAGTTTCTTCTTGAAAATTCAGCATAAAATTTAGCATTCTTATGAATTTCTCGATGAATTTTATGCTGAATTAATGCTGCATTAATTGAGCGAAAATTTAAGTCCGAAAGCGAAATGCTGCATAAAATGCTGAATTAATTCAGCATTTTCGTTCGTTTCGGAGCTTTCGGACACGTTCTTAGATTGTGAGAACGGCTGAAGATATCCTGAACGTCACTACTAGAGCAGATATTGGAAAATAAAAAAATCTCTTAGCAGAATCCAAATAATTCAGCGTATTCAATCGGATGATACGAGAATAAGTTGGCTTTTCAGTTAAACATTAAAGGCTCATTAAAGAAATTATGACAGTATGAGCGTGTTCCACCCTACTTACCGTAGTTACTACACATGAAGTCATGAATACTGGCTTTTTGCCTTCAAGGCTGGAACGATCTTTCCATTTTCCAGCGGGATATCATGCCACGGGCGAATCCGACCAATCACGTTACAGAGATGCGTAGTTACTACGCTTACCATGCTCCCGGGAGCATGGTAAGCAAATAGTAACTATTAGTTACTATTCCGAGAAGGTTGGAACGGTCACTGTAGTAACTTTTCGTGAGGATGGAACGGAAATAGTAACTTACTATTGGTACGAGGGTGGAACACGCTCTATGCAAGTTCGATGCGAGGTTGGGGTCAAACCAACCGACACTCTGTATTTCACACTAGGTCTATCTAGGTACCCGTTTTGAGAAATACAGAACTATATCCAGATTACAGAAGAAATCTCGGAAGTGGAAGCCTTATGGTAGCTTCACGAAGCCAGATATTCGTACTGGACCTCATCTTCAGAACCCTCCCAATTGGCCGTCCCGACAAATCCTGAAGAGAACCCTTGTCAAGGAGGGCCGAATTTATCGCTAGAATAAAGCTTAGCTCGCTCATTTGTCCAGCGCCATCAAATATAATACATAAAGTCTGAGAGATTTAATAACAGATGAACACTATGCTTGCGCTTCCTTGTGTTAAATGTTATGAGGATGTATCTGTTATGACCCTTTTAAACGTTCTTTTCACGAAAATTAACATTGAAAATTGTCATAACAGACCTTGACATAGCTCTTTAAAGGGTCAGTTATATCTTTGACGGAAGGATCCGCAAACATGTGGTATCTGCAAAACTTCTGAGAGTTTAGTCCCCTTGAGGTGAAGGGATACTTCAATCCAAAGGTGGCGTTTGAGTGGCTGCGGCTGCCGAGGATGCCCCCTAAGTCGGACGAAACCGATCAGTTTACACGCAAAAGCCACTACACACCCTTTCTCAATAAAGGACCGCACCTTTCTTGCGACCGAGACCCGCATCCACTTCTACCTTCCGACACCACAAGAGTCCAAGACACCACCGAACAACTACCGCTCGATTCGACCAAAAACTTACCTCTTTCGATTCCATAATGATTTTCAGCATTCTTTCGATCATAAAGAACAGCCAAAATCCTCCAAAAATGAGGAGAGAAATATTCAAGTACTCGTGGGTCGGGTCCACCTCGGAATTCATGATGCCGAAAGCCTAAAAAATGGAATTTTTATCAAAAGCCTACATTTTTTCTTCTTCGATTCAGAAGAGCGTACTTAAATGGGCTATACCAATCTTAACGGCACTTGCTGTCTAAACACCACATGCAACCTCTTCTCCGTCCGTCTTCGTCACCGCATGCCGAACGAACGGGGTTCGGGACTAATGCAGTGTTTACAAGTACAGGAAAACATAAACAGAATCCGATCTTGGTGATAAGATTATGTTCCTAAGCAGAGGGAAAAATATAAATTCTTCAAACCAGAAAATCTTACAAAAATAAATTCACTAGCCTATACAAAATCGTTTTGAGAGCATTTATGACATTAGTACTAATGATTGCTGCTTTCAAAAGCTAGCTAGACTTTTTTTTGTCTTTTTACCAGCGCCGTCGCCGAGATTCCTTTCAAGAAGACCGGAATTCCTTTCATCATGAAAGGATTCTCGTCTCGCTAGACTTTTTTTCTAGTTGTCTTCACGAACGGAATCCTTTCGAGTAAACCGGAATTCCTTTCTACTCGACGGGATTTCTTGTCCGTCAAAACACTACATAAATTTTGTAGGCACTATAGCCAAAAGCTCTAATGGCTTAACTTCTGGTTTGAACCCATGCCGACTTAAGACCGGATGCAGAGGACTCCGGAAGATTTGTGAGAACCCACTCTCACACGCTAAAAAGACCAAAATTAGTATTATTATAAGTATTCCACTTCTAGCTATAAGCTATTTGGATAATAAACAAGATTGATTGATTGAAAAAATTAGCGAGTGTGTTCATGGCGCAAATCGGTTCAACAGAAATCATCATATTTCTGGTCCAAGGGAGGGGAATCCGAAAAATTGTGGTATTATGTTTGCTCCTGAACTTCGTAGATGGCAAGAGCATATGAGACAGATGGAGGTCCAGACTAGCTCCGCCCACGGGCCGCCTTTATGCTTCGGGGATGGGGCTTGTAAAATTTTGCAAGCAATTTTGCTAGGCCCAGTGATAGTAAGTAGGGTTGTCATTCCAGACAAAAATGTATACTAATACATAAAGTTCAATGGGCACATCAAACTACCCCAATCCCACTCTGTAACAACCTAGGAACAATGCTTACCCCTAGATCAGCAGCTTTTCCAACAGTTTCCTCACTGTAATATTTCAAAGCGTATATTTTTGGGCCAGTACATGCTCAATTTACTAGCTCGGACAAAGGTAAAAGTGATGTTTCTTATAATACTTAGTAGACCTTTATTTTATGTATAAATCAGCTTGTATAATTGAGATTTGAATAGGTTATTTGTTTTTGAATGATTTTTGTACCTATGTTATTTTTTATAAACTTATTGCACATTCTGGTACATTTTATAAAGCAAGTTAATCAAGCTTCACAACACTATTCCACAAAGAAAACTTTTAATAGGCACTTTATGCCATAGAACTTCTGATGAAACATTAGAATAATCAGGTAAACTGCATCTGAGGCTTGACTTCGGTGACATCTCAAATATATCCTTTTCAATCAAGCATTGCTGGGAGTTTTTGAATTTCCTGCCACGATATCCCAGCTCCCAAGGTTTGGATCGCCGAAATGCCAGAGAGGTAAATATAAGGTATAACAAGAAAACGGCCGATTTTCGTAGCGCCTTTTAATGGAAAATGAAAATGTTTATTTGTGAAGCATTTAATACAAAGTGAAGCATTAGAAGTGTCCATTGTGCTTTAAAGGGCCCCTCGCACTATTTACTCTTCAACTTACAGTATTAATTCTTGATTACTTTAAAACTAGGTTGTGCTTTCAACTAATAAGCCACGGTTTTGGCTGTTTTAAGCCTTTTCCGAGACCCGTTGACTTGTAGGGAAAAAAGGAGAGGAATTGACATAACCGGTTTTTCTGATGAAAAAACTTCTCGCAGAGAACCGTCGATAGCGTGATATTCATCGAAGGTAGCAAAATACGGCAAGTGAGAAAATCTGTCTGGTTTCATTAGAGGGGTTAGAATGTACCGTACGACATTGGGGTCTCCGGGTTTAGAAATATATGGAGTGATTATGGAAGTAAGTTGCGTTACTATTATACGTAGACAGGTCATTTAATTGCTCTAAGGCCCGGCGCTTAAGAACCGTCCAAGCTTACGTTTAAGGTGCAGAATTTCTGAGTTATGCGTGCTATCTGCGAATATGTGTGGTAAATTTCATCCCGCCGAGCTGTGGTAAAAATGAATAGGAACGGGTTCTATTTTGTGTGTTAAAAGTTATACGTGACCAATCATAGCCATGCGTTTCGATCACGTGACTACTGAAGAAGAAAGAGAGAAACATTTAAGGAGAGACATTTGTAATATAAAAGTAACTGAATGCAGACTGAATGAATTCTTTGAATTAGAGTCAGTCATACCAATTTATACAACTAATTGTGTTTTGACAGTTAAAAGCTTTCTACCTTATCTGAAATAAGAAGAACAATCCTGGTAGGCTCAAACAGAGGCGTCACGACTCGGGGGGGGGGGACGCTCCCCCCAAAGCCGTCGGCCAGTCGGTAAAAAAAAACCGAGTCGGCGCGAAGCGCTGCGATTTTTCGTCAAAAGAGTTCATTTTTTTTTCATGAAAACAGTCGGTTTTTCTGAAAATTGGTCGATTTTTCGTCAAAAAGTCGTTTTTTCCGAAAATCACTGGATTTTTCGGAAAATCAGTCGATTTTTTTTCTCAAAAATGTCATTTTTATTGTTGAAAACAGTCGTTTTTTCTGCAGAAAAATTCGGTAAAAATTACCAGCCAGTCGGTAAATGCCTCGCCCCCCCCCCCCCAAAAAAAAAATCATTTTGGCTAGTAACGCCTCTGGGCTCAAAACTAAATCGAGGAATATACACTAGTCCAACAGGCACAGTCGCAGATATTATACCGAGTATTGTACTGCATTTTCGTAAAACCGGTCGAGGCTAATCTAAAATTCCACATGAAAGTCAATAAAGGTTATGTTCTCTAGACCTTAGGGATTGATTGTCAGGTTCAACGCTCCGTTTTGCAAATCTACGCATACATGATCCAAACGTCGGGGAGCGGCGTACAACTTGATTTTCAAGTTGTACTGCAGTGTACTGTAGTGGCTGCAGAGGATAAGGCTTACAACACGAAGTACTTTTATTCGTCTTACAACATAAGCGTGAGCGGTCCCTTAATGGAAAATTTGCAGCCTTCGTAGTAGTATGGTAGTAGTACGAAAACACTGCATGTAGTACTATGTAATAGCAAAGAATACTATCATTTTATGTGCCTCAGACTGGTCAATCTTATGTAGTAGTATCCAGTAGCATCCTGTCTTGCCATAGTAGCATCCGGTCTTGCCAATAGTGGCATACAGTAGTATGCAGCAACACGGCAGCCTTGAAGTAGAAGCATGTAGTAGCATCGTTAGTACTGCATGCTACTTTTTCGTACTACTTCATAGTACTATTTTGAGATAACTTTTTCATCGGAAAGCCTACCGTTCAGGTGCGAATGTGCCTTCAGCGAATCCGTTATTACGAACGAGCAGTACGTGCTTATCTCTATCCAAACAAACCGGTAGCAAACCCAGTGTGCAGAGGAATGAGTGATTACAAGGGTGTACGTGATGCGTTTATCGCATCATAACGAAGATGACGCACTATTGGCAAAAAATCCCAATACTCAGTTGACACGTATTTACATGACAAGACAATATTTTTCCTTGAATTAAACCTCATTTTCAACCTTACAGGATTTATTATTATTTATCTGAATCCTTTAAAACTGAAGAGTAATGTATACAAAGGAACAACAACATGTCAATCAAACTCACACACACGTACATACTAATAAACCGTGGACAAATATAAACAAACTAATCAGCTAATCAGGACGCTTTTTTGTGAAAAAAGGAAAAAGGTTGTGATGAAGAAGAATGTTGTCAGCCTTTTTATGAAAGTTCTGGATTTTACCATTTAAAGTTTCCAAAGGATTCTTCACTTTAAAATTCGAAGTTAGGAATGAGTTACTCGCCGAAATCGGGAAACCAAGAAGGAATTTATAAAATTTATAACAAGTTACTTGTAACGCAGAAAGTTCAGATTCATTCGGCCCTATCAAAACAGTTCACACGGAAAATTTAGGTGGTACACGAACAAAACGTACAAAACAAGAGCTAGGAGCTCATATGGCTCTTGCAAGGCTGGGTCAGAGAATGAAAGTTGGAATTTGACTGGGTTTGTAGGTTTGTTCTGATCATCTGTAAGCAAAACACTTGAGATAAGAATGACAATGGGCCCTTAGAAATGACCATGGAAATCACGAGAGTGTATTGTTGGGTACACATTATTTTATTTTTGCTGCTGGATGTAATGGCTCGGACTTTAAGGGCACTAGAAATTTATCTGTAAGCAACACCTGAGGCAAAATTGGTCATGAAAATTTATACTTTCCTCAAAAATATTTTTTTGTACTTTAAGGAATTCACTTGTAAACAAAACCCTTGAGGATAAAATGAGCATGGGAACTTGCGGATTATGAACTTGTATCGTTTGGTCAAAAGTATGTTTTTCACTTTTCGGTTAAGATGCGCACTTTAAGGGTGCTAGAAATCCATTCGTAAGCAAAACCTTAGTGGCACAAATGATCATCGACACCGGGATCATGAACTGTATACTTTGGTTAGAAGTATTTTTTTTCACTTTGCGGTTAAGATGCGGACTTTAAGGGATGGTCGTATCTGGGAAGTGACAATGTCTAAACCAACCTTGTCGAGTCTCTAATGTTCCAGCCAAGTTTCATGGTCCTAGCACATCTGGAAGTACTCTAACTCGGTATCACCGGAATTCCAGACCCCCTCCACCCCCCCCCCCCCCACAGTGCCCGAATCCGGTTAATTTCTGTCACTGGTTACCTAGTTCTTTGCTTGCCCACCAAATTTCTTCCCGATCGCTCGACTCTAAGCGTGTCACAAGATTTTCAGTTCTCCCCCCCCCCCTCCTCCATATTCATGAGATCCAGTCCGGACTTGAAATTTGACATCTGAGATATGAGGTCTTTCCAAATATCAAGCTTCATTAAGATCCGATCACCAGTTCGAAAGTTATGCATACCTTAAGATTCAGGATTCCCCCTCCACTACCCCCACGATGGTCGTCGGATTGGGGAACTAACTATTTCCAAGTAATTTGGTCGGATCTCTGATATGCCTGCCAAGTTTCACCGTCCTAGCCCACCTGGAAGTAGGCAACCTTAACTCCGGATCACCGGAATTCCGGAACCCCCCTCCAACTCCCAACTCCCTCCACAGTGCCCAAATCCGATCCATTAATGTCAATTATGTATCTAAGGCTTGTTCAAACAAGTTTCATCCTGATAGATCCACTCAAGGGTGTCACAGTATTTCCGGTCCCCCCCCCCCCAAATTCATCGGATTCGGTCCGGATTTGAAATGGATACCTGAGGATACCGTCCCAACGTTATACCTACCTCAAGATTCTGGATGCCCCCACCCCCCACGACGGTCGTATCGGGGAAGTTATTATTTCAAAGTTAGTTTGGTCCGGTCCTTAATACGCCTAGCTGCCAAGTTTCATCGTTCTAGCATATCTGGAAGTACCCTAACTCGTGATCACCCGACTGACCGACCGACAGACCAAAAAGTGATCTGTATATGGCATTTTGCTGGAAGGCAAGTGCCATAAATTTTTTTTTTTTTTGCGATATCAACTTCTTTCAATAATTTGTTTTGACTTCAGCTTCGACATTTTCCAGAAGAAACAGGGCTACGAGCTCATATGGCACTTGTTACGAGTAGGTGGTGTGAGAAACGAGAAATTAAATCTGAGTATTTTTCCGGAAATTCGGGAACCCCTTCCAACAGTGCTCGGATCCGGTCCGGACCCTAAAATATGCCCAACAAAGGCTTTGCATCACTCTACTTTCCAAGTTTCATTCAAATCATTCCACTCGTTTAACCCCTATGCGAGCCACAAAATTTCCGGGACTCCCCCCACTGACGAAATACGACTCGGACACATAAACTTCGCATCTCTAACATATCCTCTTCCCGTCCATCAGGTTTAACTCGAACCGGAGCTTATCTTCAAATTTCCGGTTCCCACTTCGTCCTCCTCCTACTTTGGTCGGATCCGATTCGGACGCCAAATGAAATGACAAATCTAGTCCGCAAAAGCTTGGTACTGTCCAACTTGCATCCCATTCGGCCCATCCGTTTGGTTTTTGTGCATGTCATAAAGTTTTCTCACCCCCCCCCCCCCAACCATGGCCGCATGGGGTTCGAACACATGGTTTGCATATCTAGGTCATCAGTCTTATCACCCATAAAGTTTCACTGGAATCGGACCATTTGTTCGCAACCTACGAATTCAGTAATTTCCGGATTCCCCTCCCTCAACTCCCCGGAAAATGGTCTGATCCAGGAACGGAAGTCTTCTTAGGGCATTGTGTCGGGATATTAGGTCTATTTAGTCGGATCACTAATATGCCTGCCAAGTTTTACCGTCCTTAGCGCATCTTGAAGTATCCTAACTCGCGATTACCGGAATTCCGAGAAACCCCATCCAACTCCCCCACAGAGAACCGATACGACCTGGTTCTGTCAAACTACGTATCTAGGGCCAGTGCTTGTTCTTCGCACCAAGTTTCATCCCGATCACTCCACTCTTAGCGTTTCGGAATATCTCGAGTTCCCCCTCCATCACCCGTTCAATAGCTGAGCCTGCCACTAGATTCAGGATTCCCCATCCCTCCACTCCCCCACGATGGTCGGATCGAGGAAACTACATTATAAGGTCAGTCTGTTCGGTTTCATCGTCCTAGCACATCAGGACGTACCGAACTCAAGGGATCACTAGAAATTCGGACACCCGCCCCCCCCCCCTCCCCCACAGTGACCGGATCTTGTCCCTTTATGTCATTTATTCAAACAATGTTTAAAACGGATACGTCAGCTATGATTCTTCATCAGCGATATTTCGATATTTTTTAGGGCTCAAAGAATATTTACCCTTTATGTCATTCACGTATCTAGGAATTGTGCTTGCTCTTCTGACCAAGTTTCATCCTGAACCCTCCACTCTAAGCGTTTCCTAAGATTTCCGGTTACCCCCTCCAACTCCCCAATGTCACCGGATCCGGTCAAGATTTACAATCGGTTGTCTGAGAAACGAGGCCTTTCTATATATCAAGTTCAACTATGGTCCGATCACCCGTTCGTAAGTTAACAATACCTCACTTTTCAGGAGTCCCCTTACCCCCCCCCCCCCCCCAGATGGTAGGATCGAGGAAACGACTTTTCTTAAGTCAATCTGTTCTGGTCCCTGACACGCCTGCCAAGTTTTATCGTCCTAGCACAACAGGAAGTACCGAACTCGTAGGATCACTATAGAAATTCGGACCCCCCCCCCCCCTCTCCCCACAGTGAGCGGATCCGTCCCGGTTATGTCAATCACGCATCTAGGACTTGTGCTTGTTCTTTCCACCAAGTTTCATCCCAATCTCTCCACTTTAAACGTTTCCCAACATTCCCGGTTCCCCCCTCCAACTCCCCCGAATATCATCGGATCCGGTCCGGATTTAAAATGGGACGTCTGTGACACACGAACTTCCTATATATCAAGTTTCATTAAGATCTGATCACCAGGTCGTAAGTAAAAAATATCTAACTTTCCGGATTCCACCTCCTCCACTCCTCCCCCCAGATGCTCGGATCGGGAAGTGACTATTTCCAACTTAACCGTTCTGGGTCCCTGATATGCCTGCCAAGTTTCATCGTCCTAGCTTATGTGGAAGTGCCCGAACTAGTAAAAAACCTGGACCGACCGACAGACGGACAGAAATTGCGATCGCTATATGGCACTTGACCGAAAGGCAAGTGCCATAAAAATGTGTCACTAAACTCACTGAATGCCACCAACACAACTGAATAATTAATTAATACACGAACAAATGGCCCGGGATGCAGAGTGAAGCAGTACGAAATATTCAGCTAACAAATAAATAAATAAATGATGGTTTAATCCGTAATATCTTTAAATACATAAAAATAGCTTTGGATCAATACAAATAAAGACACTTCAAGCACTATCAATCAACTCGACAGGCCAATATTAATTATCTGATAAGATTAAAATTTCATAAATAAACTACATTAATAAACAAAAGTCAGGTCAAAATTAAATACCGTATCTCGTATAAAATTTATAAATAAAACAATCAAGTTCGTAAATAAGCTACATCAATAAATAAAAACAAGTCAAAATTGCATACCGCAGCTAGGAACAGTTAAACTGTTTAATACAGTATGGTACAAAAGACTTTAGGTAACGCTCGGATGAGTGTATTGGAGGAGGAATTAGTTGCTTCTTCTGATTCATTGTGAGATTTTCGGTCATTCTTGTGTTTCGCAACTTCTTTTTTCGGAGAACTCGGGCAAAATCTCACGATGTAATTCGGACGCTAGTATTTTTGTGCCAAATCTCATGGTAAACATACGCCTCCTTTGTCTTAACGACGTGATCTTTAAGATCTCCAAGCTTTTTTCATAATCCTCATATCCCATTTCCAATATTACTTTGCATGCTCTCTTTTGGATCTGCTCAATTTTTTCATGTTGTTCTTCGGTGAGTGAGCTGTGCCAGACAGGACATGCGTACTCTGTTAGTGGTCTGATGTACATTTTGTAGCATGTCAACAATATTTGCCTCTTAAGACCAAATTTCCGCAAATTTGAAAAAGACTTGAGTTGCTCAGATGCTTTGGAGACCACTGACTTAACATTAGCTGGAAGCTCATATGGCACTTGCAAGGCTTGGTAAAATAATGAAAGTAGGAATTTGATTTCGTGGGTTTGTTGTGATCATTCGTAAGCAAGACCCCTGAGATAAGAATAACGATGGACCCTTGGAAATCACGAGAACGTATAGTTTGGTAAAAAGTTTTTTTTTATTTTGCACTTGGCTGTGATGAGGCGCACTAAGGGTGTTAGAAATGCATCTGTAAGGATCTTATGATCGTCATATCAATGATAAGACGTATTCTCGCCGTTCCCCGAGGACTCCTCGGGGAATTGAAGGGAACGGCGAGAATAGAGGGAGTCACTCCACGCAGACTCCGCCTAGGAAACCAACGAGAACACGGGTAATGCTTCTAAAATGGATTTTGTTCTAAAAAAAAATGTGCAGTTGACAAAAATAGTCTGGATCCGCTAAATTTTTGGTTTTGTTTATTCTGATTCTTTTTAATTAATTTTACATGCACCAACACCAGCAAAAATTGATTCCCCTCCGAATATGAAAGAGAGTCCTTTTTGATGATGGTGATGATAATCGGAGCATTCCCCGTCCGTGGGGACTCGCGAGAATACGGGGAGTCAGTCCCCGGGACAAACAAAAACGCAGGGACTCCTCAAGTGGAGTCCTCGGGGAACGGCAAGAATACGCCTATAGTATTTCATTCTACTTCAGTGGTATTTCAACCGATTCTCGTTCCCGAGACTCTTCACTTCATAAGTGTGTCCCATCCTCGCTTGCTTCAGTGTACGTGACGTATCAGGTATGTGGTACCGATGAGCTTATTCGTGCGAAGACCGGTTATGCAGAGTTTGCCCAGATTGTCAGTCAAGCTAAGGGACCCGGAATGAGGCTTAAAAGAGCCGAGGGGACGTTTTCGCGTGGATGTTTCAGGTCTCGTCGAAGCTCGACGAACATTTTCGCGTGGATGCCGTCGATCTTTCTGTTGTTTTCGCGTGTACGGTGGAGCAGGTGAACGGGCCGTCTAGCTCGATGGACGCCTCCCATTCAACACCGCTCCGAGGGCAGCGTTCAGCTGAACGGGGATTTCATTCACTCATTCCACTCATACGCTCCCATCCAGCTG
This sequence comes from Branchinecta lynchi, assembly GCA_023053575.1. NCBI lineage: Eukaryota > Metazoa > Arthropoda > Branchiopoda > Anostraca > Branchinectidae > Branchinecta > Branchinecta lynchi. The sequence goes on along the minus strand of JAKZAP010000011.1, from coordinate 19,425,335 downwards.
AACGGGCATTTTCGAGAGGAAGGAACCCATCTTCCTCAACCGTTCAACGCCGAATCGTTCTTCTCATTTTCGCGTGGACGGGATCATCCGTTCAGCTCTACAGCCATCCACGCAAAAACGTCCCCTAAGGGGACGGAAAGTAGTTAGCTATCTTAAAAAATCTGAGCAGAAACACTATCAGCGGGTTCCACAGTTCTAACAATAGTACCTACTAGTTACTAATTCCGTTCCAACCTCGCGAAAAGTTACTCCGCTGACCGTTCTAACCTTCTCAAAATAGTAACTATTTGATTACCATGACTACGAATCTCTGTAACGTGACTGGCCGGATTACGCCGTCGAGTGACATTTTACCGAAAATTTAAAAATACGTTCCAGCACTTTCAGCCTTGACGCTAAAAAGTCAAAATTCGTGACGCCATGCGTAGTAACTACGGTAAGTAGGGTGGAACACGCTCTATGTAGTGCGCGGTGTTCTTTAAAAGAGTGACGACGAGAAACAATGAAAAAGAAAAAGAAGGGGTGGGGGTGGCATTCAAAAGCATTACCTGCGGTATGAGATGAAAGACTGAGCTGCCAAATAGGGATCCAACAGCCAGTCCAACAAGAACAGTGAGTAGTTTACTGTAGAATGCTTTACCCATAAGCGGCATAACAGAAACGCCGACCAACGAACATAGACTGATGAGGGTAACGAAAAGAATACCATATCCCCAAACTGCAAAAAAAAAAAAAACAATTGAAAGAACCTGTCAGAACATGGGTAGACACGATAATGTAGCATGTTTATCAGCTAACGTTCGTACTGGAAGGAAGGTCCATCTCAGCCCCCCCCCCCTTCCATCTCCGGGCACCGGAAGCATATGATCGTCCTTTCCACCAAGTTTTGTCCAGATATTTCCGCACTTTAACTGCCAGTACCAGAGTGGCCGAGTTCCGAAAATTCAGCCTACCACACACACACACTTTAACTGCCACCACAGCGGCTGAGTCGCGAAGATTCAGCTTACCACAAATGCTCTATTTTTCAAAAGGCTACACCAGACACCAAGAGCGTGTTCCATCCTATTTACTGTAATTACTACGCATGCCGTTACGAATTTTGGCTTCTTGACGTCAAGGCTGGAACGGGTTTTTTAATTTTCGATGAAATATCACACCACGGGGTTATCCAGCCAGTCACGTTACAGAGATTCGTAGTTACCACGCCAGCTACGCTTCCGAGCATGATAAGCGAACAGTTACTATTTCGAGACGGTTGGAATGGTCAGCGTAGTAACTTTTCGTGAGGTTGGAACGGAATTAGTAACTAATAGTTACTATTGTTAGAAGGGTGGAACACGCTCCAAGTATACCTATCTTTTGAAATGGCCTAATATCAAAACATTATTAAAATATGCTAAATACTAGGGCCCCGTGACCTCATTAAATACTGATGACTTGTGAGAAGTGTTGAAAACAACCAATTCGGATTCTTGTTTCTGGATCACGACAATAACGTTTGGTATACACTAACCCGTGTTTGGCCTAGGCCCAACGTCTTTTATACCCAGAAATCAAGTGTTTGTGGTGACCACTCTTAGTTACAAAATCAGACGCACCTTTTGCGCTCGGGATCCCCGTCCGAGTGACACGGACCACAGGGGTCTTCCCACTGTCTTTACATACATTGCGGTCGCTCTGTAGAAGAAGGAGAGGACAAACTGCCTTAAACTGCTCCAAGTCCACACGATCGTCACTGGATCTTGCTAAAGACCATAGGTGATCATCTTCTATACACTAAAAATAATTAGTATTATCAAAAATATGCTATGAAATGCTTATTGGTTACAAACCACAAAACAGAAAGAGGAAGACACTAAAATAAGCGATGTCATGTTTATTTGTCAGCCATAACACAATGGAAGAGAAAATGAGAGAAGATAATAATTATGACACGAAAACTTAGTCACGATGTACGATTGTCACGATGTGACCGCTCTGTCCAGCGTTAAGCAATCTATCCTGCCAAGCTCCGAAATCGTGTCGCCGACGGCTGACATTGTGTTACCCCTTCCTCTCCGAGACATTTCTCGCATTCGTTTTGGCTACCAAATCTTACCCAAAATGTTCCTTATTCCGGGGGAAATGAAAGTAGAGCATACTAGAGGATTCGAGCAGGAATGAATCAATCAGCCTGCTCATTACAAGATCCCCATGGCCGCTTGCCAACCCTCGGTCTCCCTCATCTCTGCAGTACCTTCAACAAAACATAGGACCATGTACTGTTCCAGTGTTCTCAACGTCAAATACATCTGACTAACAATAGATTCCAAGTCGGGTGGTTTTTCACGAACATTCATTCATTCATTCATTTGTACTAGTAAGAACTGCGTCAACATTTCGACTAGAGCCCGACACTCCCCCCTACAGCGTAAGCCTCCAACTTCAAAGCTATCTTCGACTTTCGGAGGACAACAGACCCCCTTTCGTCAGTCTAAGAATGCCAGTAGAAATCGCCCAGCCGTGAAGCGGCGAACTGGACAACTTATGGTCCTAAGCCGTACTGAAAGAAGAATACCTGATTTTAGGGCGATCTCTTGGATTCGATTTCCGAAAAGCGAAGCGAGAACCCGCCGAGCGCAAGACCAAAACGGACAGTCGCTGCGCCTCAGTTGCACCTTTACAGTTTCTCTGCCGAAACCACTTTCCAGTCGCGTAGTGGATTTGCTTTCCAAGTCACTGTCGGAAACTTGCGAAGCGCAAGAAAAGCTCCGGAAGCGACGCGAGGCGACAACAGTCAAGAACAGCCAGAGGTACAGCGAAATCATTGAAGGTGCTTGAGGCGTGCTACAAACGGATCTTCCGTCGTCTGATCAGCCTCCCACCCCGAGAGAGCATTAGTCAGGCGTTTGTGCTCAACCATTGTCAAACTTTCGACGAGATAGTGAGGAATTCTCGAGCATCGCTTGTTTTGAGGCTACGGCAGTCGAAGAATTGCTTTGTGGCGATGGCTTCACACCCGCTATTCTACTGTCTACCTATTTGGCGACATCTGTCAAGTGATGGAGCTTTCCAGACCGCCAGAATCGCCCTTTTTTCTCTCATGTAGTAGGTATTCCGAGTTCAAGGAGTGCGACGCAGAGCCGAAAAAGTGAAATTTTAGTGCTCCACATCCACGGTTTCGGCTGTTTCAAGCCTATTTCCAGGCTCATAAGCTTCTAGCAAGAACACGGCAAAATTCAGATAACCAATTTTACACATCATAGCAAGATACGCGAAAACTAGTCGAAAGCATAATACGAATTGAAAATGCTGAAACGCGGCAAGTGAGATGATCAGTGAACTGTCGTCAGCGGGATTAGAATGTAAATTATGAAAGACGGGTCTCCAGATTTAAGTACTAACAGATGAATTATGGAAGTAGGTTGGATTGGCATTGCAGGTACGACGGGTCCTTTAAACACAAGAGCTGAGAGCCGATATGGCACTTGTAAGAATAGGCGGAATCGAATTTGGTTGAGAGTTGCATACATCGAATATAATTTTATTGACACTATTAAAAGTAAAAATAAATATAAAAGATTAGAAAGTGAATTCACGTGGACAACTCGTCTTCTTCAGCTTGAATAGTTTCGATGTTGTTGAGAATCGTCTCCACGTTCATTCCAAGAATCTCCCTTTTAGCAATTGTGGATATGTAGTTTGCCATGCTCGAGCAGCCGTGCTTTGGATGGATCCAGGGTTTCGCCTGCTAAAAGATAGAAGAAAAGATCAGGAATGTAGTTACGTCGTAGCTTATGTGTGTACCTCACAGGCAATATGTAATTAGAGGGCTGCTACCAGTGTCGAGGCTTGGAAATAGGGAGTTTTAGACAGGAAAAGGTACCTCTGAAGAACAAAAAGGGACGTATAGGTATCTAAGAATACTGCTACTAAACCTTAAATATACAGTGGTAGGATCATATTTGCACTTAATGTGCAAGGATGAGAGTGTTTACGGCTCGAAAATTTGGATTGCATTGTGACTTTGATCAAACAAACAAAAAATAGTGGAACAGCGCTTTGAAGGATAGTGACAAAAGAGTGGTATAGAAGGTATTGGTTAGCTGGATTAACAAAGGACAAATAAACAAGAGCTGGAAGCTCATACGGCACTTGTACGGCTTGGTAAAAGGATGAAAGTAGGAGTTTGCCAATTCGTGGGTTTGTTGTAATCATCTGTAAGCAAAACCCCTGAGATAAAAATAAAGATGGACCTTTAGAAATCACGAGAATGTACCATTTGGTAAAAAAAAGTTTTTATTTTGCACTTGGCTCTGATGATGCGCACTTTAAGGATGCACTCATCTGTAGTCAAAACCCTTGAGGCAAAAATGATCCTGGGCCCTTTAGGATAATGAATATATATGGTTTGGTCAAAACTATTTTTTTAATTTCTTTTTCGGTTAAGATTCGCACTTTAAGGGTGCTAGAAAGTCATCGCTAAGCAAAGCCCTTGAGGTAAAAATGATCCTGGGCTCATGCGGATCATGAAAATGCAGATTCTGCTTAAAAGTATTTGTTGTACTTTGCGGTCAAGATGAGTACTTTCAGGGATTGTAGGATCTGGGAAGTGACAATTTATAACCCAATGTGTTCCAACTCTCTAATGTTCAAGCCAAGTTTCATCGTCCTAGCACACCTGGAAGTACCTTAAATCGCGTATCACTGGAATTCCCGACTACCCTCCAACCCCCCAACCCCCAGAGTGCGTATCTAGGGCTTACGTTTCTTCTTCCCACCGAATGTCATCCCAATCGCTACACTTTAAGCGTGTCACAAAATTTCCGCCCCCCCCCCACTCCCCCACATTGATCTGATCTTGTCCGCGCTTGCAATGGGACATCTGAGACGTGACTTCTTTCCGAATATAAAGTTTCATTAAGAAACGATCATCGGTTCAAGAATTTGACATTCCTCAAAGATTCCAGATCCCCCCTCCCTCCACTCCCCCAGGATGATCAAATCGGAGAAATGACTGTTCTCAAGTTAAATTGTCAAGTCCCTGACACGCCTGCCAAGTTTCATCGTTCTAGCACATGTGTAAGCATCTTAACTCTAGATCATCGAAATTCCGGAACCCGTCTCGAACTTCACCCACAGTGCTCGGTTCCGCTTCGGTCTTGTCAACTATGTATCTGCGGCTTGTTCTTCCCACTAAGTTTTATTCCGATCCATCCACTCCAAACATGTCACATGATCCCCCCCCCCCCAACCAACTCCCCCCAAAGTTATCGGATTCATTCCACACTTGAATTATGGCATCTGAGACAGGAGGTCTTTCCAAATGTCAAGTTCCATTAAGCTCCGATTCCCCGTTTGAAATTTAAAAATACGTCAATATTCCGGATTCCCCCTCCCTCCAGTCCCCCCACGGTGGGCGAATCGGGGAAGTCACTATCTCCAAGTTACTTTGGTCAGGTTCCTAATATGCCTGCCAAGTTTCATCGTCCTAGCACTTCTGGAAGTACCCTAGCTCGAGATGAGTGACCTGACAGACCGACCGAAAACTGATCGGTATATGGAGCTGCAAGTGCCATTAAAAGGGATGTTGCATGCCATTTGTGAAATAGTCTCGTCTTTGTCAATTGTCTCTGGTTCTCCGTCTACTGACATTAGTTGCGTTTTTTTCAAAGTCTGAAGTTACCCTTAAACTCAAGGGTCTCTGCTTAAATACCGTTTTCGGTTGCCAGTTACAGTTCCTTTGTTCTTCAAACTCTGACCTTCAAACTTCGTGAGCTAGTAAGTTCGAAGTTTGCTTGAAACACTGAAGAAACTGCGACCCGGCAAGGATCGCCCGAGTCGTAAAAACACTAATTAAAGACCTGATCCAAACATACAGTTTACCTTCTCTTAGTGATCGCATGCCACCTGTTTGTTTAAACCTGAACTCCATTGCCGAGTTGCTGTTTTGGCTGGAGAAAAAACACACGCAGAACGTCTTCTTTTCTAGATCACGAAAATTTCCAGGATTGATTAGCAAAGAATTATAAGGCCTAACTGATAATTTTTGTATGTCTTCAGAGGTACCATACTAGTCTTGGTTTCTTAATTTATTTGTATTTGTAATAAACGTTTGGACAGAAATTATTATTTTGATCCTTGGCTCCCTACGTGCCAGAATAGCTGTCCGGGATAATCGGCTGATATTTAGTTCAGACAGAATTATTTCAAACCTAGGAAATTTGGTGAGGTTTTTTTCTTTGCTCATTGTTTGACGATATTTTTTGGGGTTTTGAACATTCATAGTGACAGTAGGGATGGTTAGCATTGTGTGTTTGGTAGAAATACCATTTTTGTGGCCCGCTTTAAGGTTCACTCAAGAGACTTTTTCTGCTCGCAACCACATCCGAACACAATAGTTGCGTTTATTATTATTAAGAATTATAAGGCCTAACTGATAATTTGTGTATGTCTTCAGAGGTACCATACTAGTCTTGGTTTCTTAATTTATTTGTATTTGTAATAAACGTTTGGACAGAAATTATTATTTTGATCCTTGGCTCCCTACGTGCCAGAATAGCTGTCCGGGATAATCGGCTGATATTTAGTTCAGACAGAATTGTTTCAAACCTAGGAAATTTGGTGGGTTTTTTTTTAATTTGCTCATTGTTTGACGTTGCTTTTTGTGGTTTTGAAGATTCATAGTGACAGTACGGATGGTTAGGATTGTGTGTGTGGTAGAAAGACCATTTTGGGGGGCCCGCTTTAAGCGAACGGTGAACTGCGACGGCGTTTTAAAACGGAAATTAAGCAACCGGCTAAGCCAACGGCGAACTAAACTTCGATAAAAAACGCAACTATTCTTCCGTTCTGGTTGACAACGAGGAGAGGATTACGGAGTGTCTCGGTTGTGTACTGTAGTTGGCACGGGTGAGGTGGATGAATCGGGTCGGAGAAAACTGGGAGCAGTTGAGGTTTGTCTGGTTGGCGAAGATGTTGATCTGGAGTGGTTGCAGAGTGAGGGAGGCGTCGAGGTTGTTCCAAAGCATAATGTCTATTGTTTCTGTGAGGAGCTGATCGGCGACTGTAACTTTAGTGGTAGGCTGTGCAGGGGTTCGGTGGCGTAGTTTGCTGATCTGAAGGATTGTTCTGGTAAAGCTGATAATTTTGTTCCTGTTGATTGGGTCTCTTGCGAAGTTGAAAGGATGATCATTGGGTAGATTTACGGTTGGAAGATCGGCAACTATGAAAATGAAAGGAGGTTATTTCCAGAAATGTACTGGGATCAATCAAGATATTAAAGCAGTAGACATCAGGTTTGATTTTCAGCAGGTTCAACGAAGTACAATACGCAGACACACAAAATTATAGCACATTCACGAAGCGTAATCTGAAGAATTCATTTGTCTGGCTTAAAGCACAACTTGTTACAAAAAAAAGAAGTTTTCAGTATGATGTGGGTCAGGAAAAAAGTAGCTTGAAGAAAAGTGCATGTCGACTGTATCCAGCCCGTACGACGGCTGAGTTAAAAGCACTTGAAAACTGAACAAACAAGACCAAAGGTTTCGATGGGATCCCAACATTTTTTTATTTGATCCAGACAATTTGGTCTTATCTTCGCCAGATCCAGTCTTCGCCAGGCTAATAATCTGAGAAAACCAAGTTCAGATATACCTCTATAGGACATATAGATTTTTACGAAACTGATCGAAACTTCCTGCCTTACTTCTGCCAAATTCCCAGTTTTGGCCGAATTCAGGAACTACTAGTCCGGCAAAAAAAAATACAGCTCGAAAACGAATTCAGATTACATCATTAGATTAGACTGGATTAGATTAGATTATTTTATTACTAAATTACAATAATCCATCATGATGGGTAACCGCCCGTGAGAAGACATAAATTCACTGGCACTGGGCGGTTAACACAAACTACTTCAGCTTACACAATAATTTAATTTCATTTCAGTACCAATTCATCAATTTTTTTGTTTCCACATAACACAGAAAAGAAAAAAAAAGAAAAAAAAGAAGAAAGAAAAAATTATTAAATAAAGGTAAGACAAAAAGAAATAATAACTTATACCTTCATTCTCTGAATCGTGACTCCTCACCCCTCCAACAAAAATTTCTTTATTCTTTTTTTAATCAACTCTATGTGTTTAGCCGCCTTAACACTATCCGGGAGTGAATTCCATACCGCCTGGCCCAAATATTTAATTAAAAGCCACCTATCCTTACCCGTAGATCGAACATCCAATCAACTTCAAATAAAACTTCAACTATTACCAAATTTTCCGGTTGATCGGATTCCGGGCGAACTACTTGTCCGGGTAGAAAACGATTTTCACATAAGTGTTCTGCATGCCTTCTTAACCCTAAATCGCACATCTACGAACTTCAAATAAAACTTTTACTTTTAACAAACTTTTCGGCTCTGGCCGGATTCCGGGGCGAGAAAATTGTTTTTCATGTTCGTGTTCCGCATGTCTTCTTACCCCATACTCGACTATCTCATTAGCTGTTTACAAATATTTTGTTTGCCCCTTAACCTGACCCCCCCCCCCCTAAATCTAGGGCTACAGAGCCCATCTAGGAACTCGACCTTTCTCTTGACTCAAAGAATCCTTACACCAAATTTCATCAAAATATCTCATTCTCTTCGAGATTTATCGTGATCACAGACGGACGGACAGGCGGACTACTGTTGCGATGTCATAGGTATCCCTCCACTAACGTTTTCGGATCCCAAAAGAGTGAAAGCAGAAGACGTTCATATCATTTATTTATGCTTGTAATGTGATGTAATTATTGTAATGTGAATTTTGTAGTGTAGGTTAGTGTATAGGTAGTGGACCCCCAACAAGATAGCTTCAGGGGGTCTTGTTTCTTGCTTTATATTTATTTTATGTAGTCTTACTAGTACGAATAAATGAATGAATGAATGAATTAGTATGGGGGAGGTGTCTGTGGACGATGAACGTTAGAATAAGCAAGTTGGGTATTTCGTAATACCTATTGCGTGATTATAGATGGATGAATACTTTTGATAGTCAATCAATCAATCAATAAATTTATTACCCGAAATACACACACGGTGTAAACACGGAGTAAATATAAAAAGAGAAAAAAAAGAAAAGAAAAAGCAGATACAGATATGGACAAAATACCCTTCTGATCAAAACAACTGCAAAAAAGAAAAACACTTAACAACTTCAGGTAACGATTTACAGAAGGGCGCTGAAAAAGCTATTCGTCGAATCTAACGACTTCTCAAACCGCAATCTCCGTTCCGCGATGGCTTTGTTCGGATCTGTGATTCCATACAGGGAAACCAAGCGCCGGTTTCTGGCCCACAGAGGTATACCAAGCAAGAACTTGGCATACCGACAGAACAACGATCGCAGCGTCCTCTTATCAGAGAAAGTACAGGGTGGGGAATGTGGTCCACCAGTCTCTTTCGCGGAACACACCAGTCTCACTGTTTTGAACCATCAGTCTCAGAAAAATGGCGCCGGGAACCACCAGTCTCGGAAACGAGACCAACAGTCTCAAATTCAGACCAACAGTCTCATCTAATTTCCAATTTTTTTAGAGTAAAAAAGTGTTTTCTTTGTTTTTCTCTGTCAGTCCCTTGAATTACGCGCTTGTGTCAGCATGACAGGTAGAGTGAAGCTTGAGCTTTCCATACATGTATTTATCTTTGCTATTGGCTTGGTACTTCTCAGTGAGTAGGGCTCTGAAAAAGCAAACAAATTTATTTTTTTGTTTTCTGTGTTGTTTAATAGAATTCTGCTACTCTGCCAACTACTGCAGATAAAGTGAAGCTCTGGGCTTTCAAACGATATATTATTCACTGTTACTGGATTACCAAGTGTCATATTGTGTTGCTCTGAAAAATTGTTTTGGTGAGCAAATGTAATTTCTGGTTTGTCTCTGCGATTTCTTGGGATTTTCTAACTTTACAACCAGTTTTGGTAGATTTAAGCATGGACTTTCCACAGATACGCGTATCTCTGATATTGGCTTAGTCAGTTTCTTGCTGGTGTCCTCTGATAAACTCATTAGTTGTGTTTTTTTAACTGACCTGCTTGACCCTGTTGAATGTTTTGTTGTCTCACTATTCAGTTCACCTGACTGCCTGGTCCGGTACTAGTTCGTTCCATGCATTTTCCATGCTTAAAATACTATTCTGGGGCTGTCTCTACACAACTACAGTAAGCGGTCAAGTAACACTCAATGGAACCTATTATCACTCACCAGGGCTGCGTTTGATTCGCATTTCCAGTTGACTGATAGCGGTCAATTTGTCCAATCTATTGAGATTGTCGACTGAAAGTTGACTTTTGACAAACGAGAAGAAATGGTCTTCCATGGTTAACCGGTTAAACTACAGTAAGCGGTCAAGTAACACTCAATGAAACCTATTGTCGCTCACCAGAAATGCGTTCGATTCGCATTTCCAGTTGACTCAAATCATCACTTTGCAGTTTTATTTGGTATTCTCAGTTGACTGACAGCGTTCGATTTATCCAGTCGACTGAAGTTGTCGATGAAAAGTTGACTTTTGACAACCAAGAAGAAATGGTCATTCGTTCCATGGTTAACCGGTTAAGCTACAGTAAGCGGTCAAGTAACGCTCAATGGAACTTGTTATCGCCCAACAGAGATGGGTTCGATTTGCCTTTCCAGTTGACTTAAATCATCTTTTTCCTGTTTTATTTGCTATTCTCAGTTGACTGACAGCGTTCGATGTATCCAGTCGACTGAAATTGTTGATTGAAAGTTTACTTTTGACAACCGAGAACAAATGGTCATTCATTCCATGGTTAACCGGTTAAGCTACAGTAAGCGGTCAAGTAACGCTCAATGGAACTTATTATCGCTCACCAGAGCCATGTTCAATTCGCATTTCCAGTTAACTTAAATCATCATTTTGCAGTTTTATTTGCTATTCTCAGTTGACTGACAGCATTCTATATATCCAGTTGACTGAGATTGTCGAGTAAAAGTTGACTTTTGACAACTGAGAACAATTGGTCATTCATTCCAAGGTTAAGCGTAGGTTGAGAAAAAGATTGCGGATTCCAACCCACCGGGCACCTTTTACTGGTCATCTTAAATTGCGGCCATGAGGCCAACATTTTTTCATGTTCTAACAAATCTGGTGCTACAGAGTACGCTACCTACCCAATGATGGTAACAAAAAATAAAAAAAATAAGCTTATTCTTAATGTTTTACACTGGCTATAGAAGTCCTAGCTAAAAGTGTTCAAGTTAACCTACATGAACTAACGTAAAGTCACCCACTCTGGTAATTTTTGTTTTGTTGGTTTTGGTGATTCTTTTTTCACATACCATATGTTCTTTACTAGTCCTCCATGAATATTCCTCTCACTCTTTTTCTAATTGTTGAAGTACTATCTCCTCTACAGATGTTGCTCTTGTTATAGGAACATACTGTTGTATGTTACAAACATACTGTTGTTTGTATGTTGAAGTACTATAGATGGGTGCACGTATGAGACCTTCAAATTGAAGCGGCTACGTACAGCATCATCAAGGAGACAAGCAAAGGGTAATTTTAGTAATTGTCTAAATGTTATAGAACATGATTAGGTCGCTTTGTCATATTGTTTTAGTGATGTTCCCTTACCTTCTCCAGTTTCCACACCCTTGCCAAGAGCTAAATCGAACAATATGGATCAACTGAGAACAGCAAATAAAACAGTAAAATGATGATTTAAGTTAGTTGGTAATGCGAATAGAATGCAGCTCTGGGGAGTGATAATAGGTTCCATTGAGCGATACTTGACTGCTTACTGCAGTCTAGTACACTAGCCCCTTTTTAGGCACGGTGCTCAAACGTCTAGCACCATGCCTGGGTGCTAGACGTTCAAGCACTGTACCTTGGATTTCATGTATGGTGCATGGATTTCAGTATACAGTGCATACATCAAAAACACAGTTTCTGTCATAACAAATGAGCACCAGCTCGGACAGGGCTGAAATTACTACCATGAATTAGAGAAATCAAAGACAATCCTTTATATGTTTTTCACAACAAAAACAAAAGGGCTCAGCTGATGACAGATGTGAAAAACCTCATTTCCTTTTCTACATAGTCAAGGGTTTTGCATGCAAAGTGTCCTGTGCCTCAGCCTTTTCTACCTAGCAACCAACCAGAATATTGGCTCTTGGGGAATAGATAGGGAAAATACATGGAAAATAGATAGGGTGCTGTTAGGTTTTTCATCTCCATTATGATTAGAGCCCTTTGTTTTGGTTGTGAAAAATATATAAAGGATTGTCTTTGATTTCTCTAATTCATAGTAGTAATTTCAGCCCTGTCCGAGCCGGTGCTCAGTTGTGATGACAGAAACTGTGTTTTTGATGTATGCACTGTATACTGAAATCCATGCACCATACATGAAATCCAAGGTACAGTGCTTGAACGTCTAGCACCCAAGCATGGTGCTAGACGTTTGAGCACCGTACCTGAAATGGGGCTAGTGTACTAGACTGGCTTACTGTAGGTTAACCGGTTAACCATGCAATGATTTACCATTTTATCTCGATCGTCAAATTTTAACTTTTGGTGATTCTTTTTCACATACCATATGTTCTTTGGCATGCCATGTTCTTTACTAGTCCTCCATGAATATTCCTCTCACTCTTTTCCTAATTGTTGATCTCCTCTACAGATGTTGCTCTTGATACAGGGACGTACTATTGTATGTTACAAACATACTATTGTTTTGTTTGTTGAAGTACTATAGATGGGTGCACGTAAGAGGTCTCTTCATGAGACCCTCGAATTGAAGCGGCTAGGTACAGCATCACCAAGGAGACAAGCAAAGGGTAATTTTAGTAATTGTCTAAATGTTATAGAACATGTTTAGGTCGCTCTGTCATATTAATTTAGTGATTCCCTTACCTTCTTGAGTTTCCACACCCTTGCCAAGAGCTAAATCGAACAATATGAATCAACTGAGAACAGCAAATTAAACAGTAAAATGATGATTTAAGTTAGCTGGAAATCCGAATAGAATGCAGCTCTGGTGAGTGATAATAGGTTCCATTGAGCGATACTTAACTGCTTACTGTAGGTTAACCGGTTAACCATGGAAGGAATTACCATTTTATCTCGAACGTCAAAAGTCAACTTTTTGGTGATACTTTTTTCACATACCATATGTTTTACTAGTCCTCCATGAATATTCCTCTCACTCTTTTTCTAATTGTTGAAGTACTATCTCCTCTACAGATGTTGCTCTTGTTATAGGAACATACTATTGTATGTTACAAACATACTATTGTTTGTAGGTTGAAGTACTATAGATTGGTCCACGTAAGAGGTCTCTTCATGAGACCCTCAAATTGAAGCTGCTACGTACAGCATCATCAAGGAGACAAGCAAAGGGTAATTTTAGTAATTGTCTAAATGTTATAGAACATGATTAGGTTGCTTTGTCATATTGTTTTAGTGATGTTCCCTTACCTTCTTGAGTTTCCACACCCTTGCCAAGGGCTAAATCGAACAATATGAATCAACTGAGAACACCAAATAACAGAGTAAAATGATGATTAAAGTTAGCTGGACATGCAATTAGAATGCAGCTCTGGTGAGTGCTAATAGTTCCATTGAGCGATACTTGACTGCTTACTGTAGGCTAACCGGTTAACCATGGAATGAATTACCATTTTATCTCGATCGGCAAAAGTCAACTTTTTGTTGACAATCTGAGTCAAATGGATAAATTGCAAATCAAACGCAGCTCTGGTGAGCGATAAAATGTTCCATTGAGCAATACTTGACCGCTTACTGTTGGTTAACCGGTTATCGGTGGAACCAATGACTGTTTGTTGTCAGTCGTCCAAAGTCAACTTTTAGTGGACAATCTCAATAGATTGGATAAATTGAACGCTATTAGTCAACTGAGAATAGCAAACAAAAGCAAAATAATAACTTAAGTCAACTGGAAATGTGAATTAAACGCAGCTCTGGTGGGCGATAATAGGTTCCATAGAGTGTTACTGACCGCTTACTGTAGTTGTGTAGAGACAGCCCCAAAATAGTATTTTAAGCATGGAAAATGCATGGAACGAACTAGTACCGGACCAGGCAGTCAGGTGAACTGAATGGCGAGACAACAAAAGATTCAACAGGGTCTAGCAGGTCAGTTAAAAAAAACACAGCTAATGAGTTTATCAAAGGACACCAGCAAGAAACTGACTAAGCCAATATCAGAGATACACGTATCTGTGGAAAGTCCATGCTTAAATCTACCAAAACTGGTTGTAAAGTTAGAAAATCCCAAGAAAGACAATCTGAGTTGACTGGAAAATTGAATGTTAACTGAGAATAGCAAATAAAACAGCAAAAAGGTTATTTCAGTCAACTGGAAATGCAAATCAAACGCAGCTCTGGTGAGCGATAAAATGTTCCATTGAGCGATACTTGACCACTTACTGTTGGTTAACCGGTTATCCATGGAACGAATGACCATTTGTTGTCGGTCGTCCAAAGTCAACTTTTAGTGGACAATGTCAGTCGACTGGATAAATAGAACCTATCAGCCAACTGAGAATAGGAAATAAAACTGCAAAATGACGATTTAAGTTAACTGGAAACGAGAATCAAATGCAGCTCTAGTGAGAGATAAAATGTTCCATTGAGCGATACTTGACCGCTTACTTTAACCGGTTATCCATGGAACAAATGACCGTTTGTTCGCTGTTGTCAAAAGTCACCTTTACTCGTCAGTGTCAAAAGTCACCTTGTCAGTCGACTGGATAAATTGAACGCTATCAGTCAACTGAGAATAGCAAATGAAACAGCGAAATGATGATTTCAGCCGACAGGAAATGCGGACCGAACCCAGCTCTGGTGAGCAATGATAGGTACATTGAGCGTTACTTGACCGCTTACTGTAGCTTAACCGCTTAACCATGGAACGAATGACCATTTATTCTCGGTCGTCAAATTTTAGTCCAAAATCTCAGTCGACTGGATAAATCGAACGCTATCAGTCAATGCAAATCAAACGCAGCTCTGGTGAGCGATAATAGGTTCCATTGAGCGATACTTGACCGCTTGCTGTAGTTGTGTAGAGACAGCCTCAGAATAGTATTTTAAGCATGGAAAATGCATGGAAAAAGAATGGAACAAACTAATACCGGACCAGTCAGTCAGGTGAACTGAACAGTGAGGCGACAAAACATTCAACAGTATCAAGCAGGGCAGTTAAAAAAAATAGCTAATGAGTTTACCATAGGAACCCAGCAACAAACTGACTGAGCCAGTATCAGAGAGACATGGATCTGTGGAAAACTCATGCTTAAATCTACCAAAACTGGTCGCAAAGTTGGAAAATTCCAAGAAATCGCATAGACAGACTAGAAATTACATTTGTTTACCAAAACAGTTTTTTCAAAGCCACCCAATGTGACACTTGGTAATCCAGTAACAGTGAATCATATATCGTTTGAAAGCCCAGGCTTCACTTTACCTGTTGTAGTTGGCAGAGTAGCAGAATTCTATTAAACAACACAGAAAACAAAAAAATAAATTTGTTTGCTTTTTGAGAGCCCTACTCACTGAGAAGTACCAAGCCAATAACAGAGATGAATACATGTGTTGAAAGCCCAAGCTTCACTCTACCTGTAGTGCTGACACAAGCGCGTAATTCAAGGGACCGACAGAGAAAAACAAAGAAAACACTTTTTTACTTTAAAAAAAATTGGGAATTAGATGAGACTGTTGGTCTGAATTTGAGACTGTTGGTCTCGTTTCCGAGACTGCTGGTTCCCGGCGCCATTTTTATGAGACTGGTGGTCCGAAACAGTGAGACTGGTGTGTTCGATTTTCAAAACGGCCGTGAGACTGGTGGACCACATTCCCCACCCTGAAGTAAATAAATTCCAAAGAGGCGACATAGCAAGCAAATGGGGTAGTGTACTTACCGAGTCCGAGTAGTGTAACTATTGTCTTGGCGTTGACCGAGTACTCGGGAACGCCCTGCTGTTCGAGACCTGGTTTAAGGTTGCTGCCTGGCATCATACTTGTTGTTTTAGTTACCGGATCCGGTCCGGAATCGAAACTGAACATCTGAGACACGGTTCTTGATGCTTCGCAAGTGTCAGGCATGTCCGATCACCCGTTCGAAGGTTATGCATGATACTAGTTTCCGGATATCCCATCCCTTCACTCCCCCCACGATGGCCGGATCGAGGAATTGATTATTTCCGAGTTAATCTGGTGGGGTCCCTGGTATCCCTGCCGAGTCCCATCTTCCTAGCTTATGTGGAAGCGTTTCACAGCGTTTCTGGTCTGGATTTGAAACTGAACATCTGAGACACTTAATCTCTATTTAATCTAATCTAATAAAACGGCCAGCTTGGGCCATACTAAAAAACTAACAATAAATATTAACAACTAACAATGGGTGTGCGCAAAAATATAAAAACAATAAGCTACCCAACATCAAATGCTGAATACAGCTCACTGTTCCATGCCATCCACACAGGTAAGGATAGCCGCATGTTTGGGCCCGAGAGAATCACAAGGAGTGGATTAATGGACCGAAGGATCCGGGTCTGGAGAGAGAAGATAGACCGACGCCTGAGTTCCCCAAAGGAAGGAAGTCCCTCACCGACAAACATCCCGGAAGCACTACAGTTGCAAGGTAGACCATGTAGCCACCGGAATGAATTGTTATAAAGAACCCTAAAAGTATTCTCGCATTTCACAGATGTAGAGTGGGTTAGTGACAAACAATACAGTGGAGTACAATAAGCCCTGAAAAGGAAAGTTTTAACTGAAGAATCACAACTAGAGAACTTTCTAATAAGGATATTAGCACGGACACACAGTGATCGGGACACCACTGAAACATGGAGGTCGTCTCTAAGTGAACTGCAGAAAGTATATCCCAAATACTGTATCCCAATGAAAGTATATCCCAATGAACTGCAGAAAGTATATCCCAAATACTTAAGTTTCATGCAAGTCCGATTACCCGTTCCAAAGTTATGCATGTTACTAGTTTCCGGATTTCCCATCCCTCCACTCCCCCAAAGATAGCCGGACGAGGAAGTAGTTATTTCCAAGTTTACCTGGTGGGGTCCCAAGTTTCATCGTTCTAGATTATGTGGAAGCGTTCCACAAGATTTCTGCTGCTCCCCTCCTGTCCCTCCCTCCCCCCCCCCCCAGTAAACGGATTCGATCCGGATTTGAAACTGAACATCTGAGACACTTGCCCTTCACACTTGTCAAGTTTCATGCAAGTCCGATTACCAGTTCCAAAGTTGTACATGATACTAGTTTCAGGATTCCTCCTCCCTCCACTCCCTCCACGATGGCCGGATTGGGGAAGTGAATGTTTCCACGTCAATCTGGTCGGGTCCCCGATATGCCTGCCAAGTCCTAGCTTATGTAGAAGTGCCCAAATTAGCAAAACCGGGACAGACCGACAGAAATTACGATCGCTATATGGCCCTTGAGTATGCTCGAGTGCCATAAAAATTGCCTCTTATATAAGGGCCGAGCTCTATTGACACACATGACCCCTCCAAATTCTAAACATCGTGGTTAAGTCAGTCACACTCTTTCTAACTTCGCAAAATGTATCAAATGAAGCTCGGCCGCGCTTTATGCTACACAGTGAAAGATATACCGTGTCAAAATTTTGTGTATTCAAGTGAGTACCTGCGTACTACTTCTGTACAGGGGTGTCACTATATGGGGGGGGGGTACGACCCCCCTCGAATAAAGAAAAAGCTGAACTGGGCGCTGCAGAGCGCCCAATCAAAATAAATTAGCTAAACTCGGCGCTCGCAAAGCGCTCTGTCGAAATAAATGAACTAAGCTTGGTGCTCGCAGAGCGCCCGACCACGTAAAGTGAGCGAATCTGGGCGCTCATCCAGGAAAAGCAAATAAGGTTGGTAGTGCGTCCGATAAAATCAGTAGGGGCGCCAGGAAACTGAGTTGACTTGGACATCAGCAGTTCGGAGGCCACGAGCGTTTGAGACTCGAAGGAATTGCATTCCTAGTCGTATGTTTCGATCTTGCCAGATAGACATAAAGAGGCGTTTGGACACGAAAAGATTTTTTAGTCGTTTGTTGGAACGAGAAGAATGACTGTCAGATCTGATCATCCAAGATCGACAAAAGGTAGTAATCAAAATCATGAATTTCATAACATTATCCGTGCTTAATACGGCCAAGTTTTATCAATATCTCTTGGGAATTCGGCTGATATTGCGTGCGACGCGGATTTTCAGATCGTTTTTGTTTTATGCCTTTAACAGAAAAGGAATTATCGGCTTCGTGAGCAATAAGAGAAGGTCTAATGACGGGCCTGATGATCGGATCTCGTCATCTGATGTTCTTATTTTTTAAACTTTAAATTCAGAACAAATCTATACTTTGTTCCAAGTTTGTTCTGGATAATCAGTATTTTTTTCGGAAAGGGTCGAACTGAATCACTGTCATGTACGAACTTCGAGCAAAATGTCTCACACTTTTCAGGATTCATCATGAAAAAGGACAGAGAACATATCTATCATAAGTGGCCCTTCCTTTCATTTGGGATCCAAAAAGACGTTCCGATCATGAAGGATTCCATAAAATTTCGCCTGCGTCGCTTTTCGTAGCAGGCTATCTCAACTGGACGGGCGCGTCATTTGATTCGGGTTTTTAGGCTTCGAATTTTGGAGATCAGGCCACATTAAAAGCTAGATGTTGTTCGAGGGGAAGTAGTATTTTGCCCCAAACAGTTGATTTTAAAAAAGGGTTTCGGCCACATTAAAAGCTGGATTTTGTTCGAGGGGAAGTAGTATTTTGCTCAAAAAAGGGCATATTAAAAAAAAACCCGCCTGCAACATTCATTTCAGTCTCTCTGATATGTTCAGAAACTGCTGTAAACCGGGATATTGCGAAGGCGAATGTCTGTTATTACGAATGATACTCCCGTTAAACCTTACAAAGATTAGCTTCAATGTTTCATTAAATTCGTCCAATTTCCCACATGTGGTGGTGTCTTTTTGCTATTGTTTATAACCGGTATGACTCTTGAGCCTTGACGGAGATCCACCAGTCGTGTATTTTAAGGTAGTCACCTCCCACTCTCCTGCCCTTCAAACCACCCCTGAGCTCAGAGATACGACTACTTAAATACCCTACCCCTACCCCCCTAAGTTTTGGCTAGCGATGCCCGTGCTTCTGAAACCTGTCAGGTTCAAGTACCTGTTTTACGCTGGAATGGACATACACATGTAGCCTAGGCTTTTCAGTAATTCCCCGTCAAGGCCGTATCCAGGGGGGGGGGAGAGGGGGTTGACCCCCCCCCCACCCAAAAAAACACACACAAAATTAATGATTTTTAAAGGCTTTTCCCTCTGATCTATGTTTTTCTTGTACTTTTTTGTCCGACCAGCAGGCAAACCCCCCCCCCCCCCGAAATAAATTCCTGGATACGGGCCTGTTACCCGTATCCTCGCGCGATGAGTTCCGAAGAAAGATTCCCCCTATTTTCATGGATAATAGTTTCCCCAATGCACTCTGCAAAATGCAAACGCACTGTCGAGTTGTCTCCTTCATCAAATATAGGGTATTCGTGCCTGTCCCTCCCC
Organism: Branchinecta lynchi; assembly: GCA_023053575.1. Classification (NCBI taxonomy): domain Eukaryota; kingdom Metazoa; phylum Arthropoda; class Branchiopoda; order Anostraca; family Branchinectidae; genus Branchinecta; species Branchinecta lynchi. The sequence continues at coordinate 19,405,737 of JAKZAP010000011.1, read as the reverse complement.
ATGCCCAAACTGGCTTCCGCAACCCACAACTCCCTTACGGTAATTGTTTATTCTGTTTTTAAATTATACCCGGCTTTATATTCCAGACCTTCGTCTTCGGTCACAAACACAGCAACAAGCACATAACAGGTTCTTTCTGACCACGAGCTTCCTTGGAGAAAAAACTCTGGACCGTGATACTTCTTGAACATGCCAAAAGTGCCATTTGAAGTACAGCACAGACTCAGAAATATTAGAGATCAGCCTAATATTAGCGATGCAACTGTCGTTTGAATACTTTTGGTGGCACCTGATACACCAAAACCAGTTTTTCCAACTAATTTGATTCATCTTTATTGCTTGGCTTAGTGTCTTAGTCAAGCTAAAAGTAGATATGGTAAGTGCTGGATTCTGAGAGACCATCCACAGAGTCTCTTCTAACTAGAGCTCTGAGCCAATTCGCATCTCGCACAGATTCATTTGACTTCCAACCTAGGGGTACCGACAGGCTATCCCGGTCGACAAATTGTCATAACAGAATTACACCTTAACAAATCTGCATTTCACACTGACCAGCATGGACAAGACAACAACTAGAAGCATTCCATTCCAGTGTAGGCCTGCATGCTGTTTTGAGAAAGGCCTGCCAGGAAGACTGGAACGCTTTTACATTCGGAACAACGCGGTAATAAGAGTTATAATGAGTGGTGGTTTCATCAGTTGTGACAGAGTGATGGCTTGCCATAGCTGTTTTTGGGGGGAGTTGGGCCAATGGGCCAATGTGGCCTCAATTTCAGGCCAGAGTTATTGGCCTACCCTGCAGCATAAATAAATTCTGCATGTGGTCAACATGGAGCTCGAATATCCTATGCTGTCATTTGTTCCAGGCTGGGACACTTCTTGGCCCAGCTGCTTCTTCAGTGAGAAAACTAGCATCATATGGGGCCTGAATTAAACAAAAGATCACTTACGCTGTAAAGAGAGATGCATTTCTTATCATCTGGTGCACATAGAGTCCGCTTTATATCTTCACTCAAACTTCCCACTGACTTTGGGGTGAATCGAATGATATTCCTCAAGTTCAAGAACTGGCTTTTGTCTAGCACTGAATTGTTGGAAAACTGTCCAATCACTGCACTTGCTACACCATCAGTGACATTCCAATGTTCTGAGCTTACAAAAGTCAATGCCACAATCACAAAGATTCCAAAGCAGAAGAACTTCATCGTAACAAGAAAATAGGTCACACCAGATTCTTCAAGCCACCAAACAAAGTTCTTTCACAGAGTATAATTTTACTTGCAACTGTTTATACCTGCAAAAAGAACTACTTGAAAAATGCTCAATAGCTGCTTCTTTATAGGCTGATGCTCTGTCTTTTTGCACTTGTTACACAATGGTACCCCCACCCTGGGCCCCCTAACTCCCCCATAAAAAGACAGACAAAAACATGGTTCTACATCTTTAGAAAGTGCAAAATCCCTAGTGGAGGTATCACTAAATAGTCACAAACTGTAAAGGTATGCAGTTCAGGTTGCTGCTGTAGCATCGAAGAAGCTTTTACTCAGTCATGACCTCACTTCTTTCAGGACCCCTAGTGTTAAAAGGATAGGTGAGTTGTAGGCAAGATTTAAGATCCCACGTTTAACACCATTGTTGAAAGGATGGTGGTGGTGATATTTGGTGAAGCTAAATCCTGGGGTGTGGGGTGAAGATGTTATAACATCATAGGTGCACACTAGCCCCAGGACCAGTTAGGAAACGGGACAGTCAATCCAGAAATACCTAGCCAATCAATCTATTTATTACCTGTCAAGAGAAACAATGGAGAGAGTGTAGCCCTAGTGATGGAGTACAAAAAAAGAAAAGGAAAAAGAACAACAACTTGAAACAAGACCAAAGGTGTCTACGGGATCCCAAAAATTTAAGATTTGATCCAGACAATTCGGTCTTGTCTTCGCCAGGCTAATCATCAGACAAACCGAGTTCAGATATTCTATCTACCTATCTATACCTCTATAAGCCATATCTATTTTGACGATATTGACCGAAACTACCTGCTTTACTACTGCCAAATTTGCGGTTTCGCCCGAATTCCGAGCGAACTACTAGTACAGCAAAAAAAGAAAAATTCAGAAACCTTATCCCTATAAAGAAATCTAATCAACTTTAAATAAAAATTTGACTTGAAAAAAAATGCGGGTACAACCGGATTCCGGACTAATTATATGTCCCGGTAAAAAATGATCATTATATACAGACTCAGCGTCTCTTCTTACCCCTAAATATTTCATCTAATCAACTTCAGATAAAGCTTTTACTTTTAACATATTTTCCGGTTTTGGCTGGATTACAGGCGAACTAGTTGTCCGGCGAGAAAATGGTTTTCACTATTCAGCATGTCTTCTTACCCCTAAATCAAACCTTTAATCAACTTCAAATGAAACTTTTACTTTTAACCAACTTTCCGTTTTTTTCCGGATTCCGGACGAACTACTCGTCCAGCGAGAAAATGGTTTTCACCATCGTGCTCAGCATGTCTTCTTACCCCTAAATCAAACATTTAATCAACTTCAAATGAAACTTTTACTTTTAACAAACTTTCCGGTTTTTGCCGGATTACGGACGAACTACTTTTCCGGCGAGAAAAGATTGTCACCATCGTGTTCAGCATGTCTTCTTACCCCATAATCGACTATCAAATTAGCTGTTTAAAAATATTCTGTTTGTCCCTTAAACTGAACCCCCTCCCCCACCCCCAAATATAGGGCTACAGAGCCCATCTACGAACTCAACCTTACCCTTGACCCAAACAATCCTCATACCAAGTTTCATCAAAATGTCTCATTCCCTTCGAGAGTTATCGTGCTTACAGACGGACAGACGGACAACTTTTGCGATGTCATAGGTATCCCTCCACTTGCGTTTTGGGATCCCAAAAACACAACGCACATAGCAAAACTTTACACTAAACACAGCAAAAACATAACTACAGATTACACGTAGAGGGGAAGACCACTGGTGGTTCAGTTTACAAGCGGAAAATTTGAAATCTTCCACTCTTTTTTCAATAATCTTAAATTTCTACGCCAAGAAAGAATTACTGGTCCATGGGGGCAAATGCAGCAGATACTTGGCAAACTTAAAATAGATCTAGTGAAAATTTTTCTATTAGAAGCAGAAAAAATTGCCAAATGGGGAAATAGCAAGAAGATGGGGCACAGTTAGACAGTACAGGAGTGTTGCATGAAGCTGCCCTTACTACGGCACCGCCCACCCCGCAATTGGCCATGGTACATGATCCTGCCACCTTGGATCATAAAGCTGCCACCCCCAGAAAAATCATGCCAATTCCAAGAAAACAGCAAATTTTGTTATTTGCAAAAGGTCAAGGAACCTCTCTGACCAAACAGCTGGCCTCTAACTTCACCATGTAGCAAAATACTATTTTTAGCAAAGTGGGCGGCTTCATGATCACTTGGGTGCCTATATTCTTTCGTGTTTTCCAGCTTAGCCTTGAACAATTTCAAGTAAACTATGGTACCAGCAGAAAGTGAAGGTTCTAAGCTTCCTTTCAGGATACTCCACTGAATTATATCTCAACCTTTACTCTTTTTCCCTAAGTCATTTCCCAAAAATAGGAGTTTAGGGTGGCGGCTTCATGCAGCACTCCTGTAGTAGTAAAGTTTAGAAAGATGAAACCAACGAAGGAGCATGATATTATTAGAAGCAAATGAAGCATAAGCGATCTGTATTGTTTTAGCGAGGTTCTGAATGGCAAGCTTGATGTTCACCTTTATGTTTCATCTTCAGACCGAAAGTGAAACAGAACTCAGGTTGGCTACAGATTCAATCCGTAGCCAATACACTTTAAATGAAATGCATCAAAGCCCAACCATGGATTACCACAGCAGCTACAGAGCAGCTAGCTAACTCGTTCTGAGGGATAAAGACTGACGTGACCTATGCCACCAGTGATCTGGCTGTGCTGGGAAATGAATGATGGTGATGAAACTGAAGAGATATAGTCATATAGAAAAGTCAAAAGAAGGTGAAGGAAGAGGGAACCTGGACTAAACTTATCAAAGTTGAAACAGAGTTGAAATACAAGAAGTGTCAGATATTGATGCTATAGACTTACTGTACACTAAGCTATGCTACAACAGAAACTGTCTGAGCTGAGGGTGAGATAGCTATAAACACAGTATCCATCTTCTACAAACACACAGTTCACTTGAAAATGAACAGTTTTTCCAATAACTGAACTTATATGACTTATAACACTCTCTAAACTTCAGCAAAAAAATGGAATGTTTCAGACCAGCTCAGATCTTGAGGCCAAAGATAATCAAATCAGGGATCTTTCAGATCAGATCAGATCAGGGATCTTTGCTTGAGGCTTGCAACCAGTGTTGCCACCCGTCCAAAATTAAGTTTACTAGATTCGGGAGATTTTTTTTACTAGATTTTACTAAAATTTACTAACCCGAAAAAAAATTTCGCGGCTGTCTGTCTGTCGCACGTGAAAAATTTCACGTGCATTAGGGGACTCATAATACATTTCAACGGTAAAGAATGCATCGGAAGACAGTTGGACTTTGAGGCAATGATTTTGAATAAAGAAACCATAAAAAATATATCTGATCACGGACTTGGTCAGAGCAGAAACATCAAAAATGGGGGGCGAGCCCCCCATAACATTGTCCGCCAGTCGGTAAAGAAAATATAAATCGGCGATAATCGCCGCGATTTTTCCAAAGACAGAGGATTTTTTTCTTTAAAAAGGTAAAAAAAACAGTCGATTTTTCTGAAAACAGTTCGTTTTCATCAGGGACTAAAGACCTAGCACAATGATCAAAGAGCTTTGATCCTTGGTTCTCGCTACCGCTTTGCCCTCTGTTTAAGTATGGGGCCAGCTGCAGAGTGTCAGGAGCAAGAGTGGATCCTAATATCCTACAGTGGATCCTACTAGATTACAGGTTTGTTTCCTTCCCCGAAGTTGAACCAGAGGTTTAACAGCCTGACGAGGACCCTTGCCAAGAAGGGCCGAAATATCGCTGATGAAGAATCGTAGCTGACGTATCCGTTGAAAACAGCTTGAGCTCAAAGAATATTGATCCTAATATCTCTGTACATTTCCTCAGAGTTTGCGAAAAATGACACAACTTTTGGGTTGGACCATTTTCCTTTACTAGAAATTGGGATTTTTAACTAGGTTATAATGAATTTTACTAGATCCTCTATATTTACTAGATTTTATTTTTCTTACTAGATCTAGTAAAATTTTACTGCAGGTGGCACCACTGCTTGCAACTTGTAAGAGCACCAGCGTTGCTAAATATTTCCGACCGAGAGTGTCACTTTTTTAGCCCAAAAGTGTCAGTGTCATTTAAAAATTCAAAAAGTGTCACTTTCCAGAAGTTTTTTTTACCAAGCAAATCCACAGGTGTGCCGCAGCCCGCAATGAGAGCGGTTCTCCATTCAACCTCTTGAGATCTGAAGTTTGTTGTTCAGTGACAGTTTTCAAAATTTGTGTCAGCTTTTGCTCCAATTTCCGTTTTAAAGTGATGGTTTTCGAAATCCGTTCTTCGATTTCGCGTTTTCAAGTGGATATTAATGTATCAGTTTTCCAACACTGGTCGGATTCTGTCTAGGGAACTAGCTACAAATCAGGGAGCGCCTCCCCGCAGGGGCGTCACGACTAGGGGGACCCCCCCCCCCCGTTGTCGGTAAGTCGGTAAATAATAAACGAGCCTGAGCGAAGCGCCACGATTTTTTGTAAACAGTCGGTTTCTCGTAAAAATAGTCGTTGTTTTCTCGAAGTAGTAGTTTTTCGAGAAATCAGCCGATTGTTCGTTAAGACAGTCGTTTTTTCTCAATAATAGTCGTTTTTATCTGCAAAATAGCCAGCCAGTCGAAAGGTTTATTGTTTTAATCATCTGATTCTTCCCTTTGCAAAACAATATATAATTTTCAGACGTCCCAAGTCCTTTTTTCTTCTAACATAGGCATAACCATATCCAAGTGTTACTGACTTCTCTATCCAAATTCGTCATCTTTGTTTTGCAATGCATGCATTTCCTGATGAAAGTCAGTAGCGCCGTGGTTTTTGCTTCCCTCTTTGTAAGAAAAAGTAGGCTTAGGACGCTCTAAAAATGTATCGACAAAGCACGCATCCGTTATTAGACAAGACAGGCGGTCACTCAAGCAACTCATTTGTCAATAGACGTAAATTTCTATGAAACTGTATTAGTAAAGCTCAGAAAGTTTCATAGAAGTGTCATTTAGCAAAAAAGTGCCACACTTTGAAGTTTGAACTGAAAATGTGGAAAGTTTCACAGACTCCAGAAAGTGTCATAATGACACCAAAAGTGTCAGTTCGGCAACACAGGGAGTCACTCAATCCAATTATTGTCCGTGTTGCCACTGAATATGCCAGCTGCCAGATAGTCGTAGTCCCAAAATTCAGCCACGGCACTTCAAAACACGTCGACCAATATTCTAAGAAACTCTTAAACCTCAGAAAAATTTCAATCACCAACTAAGGGCGCTCCAAGACCCTGCCAAGGCCTCCCACCCTTCCAACCATGAATGAACCATGAATTCTGCATTATATTGTGCGGCTTCGGAACACGAAAATGTATCCTTTGGCCAAATATATTTTTCAACGTGCGTTGAGGATGCAAACATAAAGGGCGATGGGAATTCATTTGTAAGGAAAACGATTGAGGCACAAATGATCATGGGCCGTTGTGGAACAGACAAGTAATTTTCCTAGAAGTATTTTTCCACTGTTCAGCTAGAGGTGCGCTAACGGGGCTAGAAATTCATCTGTAAGCAAACACTAAAGGCGTATTCTCGCCGTTTCCCGAGGACTCCTGGGGAATCGAAGGCAACATCGAGAATAGAGGGAGTGACTCCACGCGGACTCCGTGTACAGAAAACAGCGAGAACACGGGGAATGCTTCCAAAACGGATTTTGTTCGAAAAAAAAATATGCAGTTGACGAAAGTAGTCTGGATCCACTTTATTTTTGGTTCTGTTTATTCAGATTGTTTTTAATTAATTTTATGATGCACCAACACCAGCAACAACTGATTCCCTTCCGAATCTGAAAGGAGTTTTGATGATGGTGATGACAATCGGAGAATACGGGGAGTGAGTCCCGTGGACAAACAAAAACGCGGGGACTCCTTAAGTGGAGTCCTTGGGGAACAGCGAGAATACGCCTTAAGGTACAAATGATCACGGGCCCTTGAGAAACATGAAAATGTGTCGTTTGGCCCAAAATATTTTTGCACCGCGAGATCAAGATTCACACTAAGGATTCGTTTGTAAGCAAAACCATTGAGGCATAAATGATGGTGGGTCTTTCTCCCCTTCTGGAACATGAAAATGTACCGTGATCCAGTCAGAGCCTGAAACCCATATTGTCAGTCATCGAGTTTTATTCAGAACAGATGGTTCATTCCACAGTCGAGTGTTTCACAAGACTACAGAATTCCCCTCCCTCCATTCCCCCTTCAGAGTCGGATCAGGAAAAGAACAATTTAGAATTTAATCTGATAAGGTCCCTAAAAAACATAACAAATTTAATCGTCCTATAACTCATCGGCATATACCCTAACTCTCATTCCTCAAGATTGCCGGTCCCCTCTCGAACTCCCCCACAAGTGACCGGATCTGATCCGGACCTGTAAGCCGGGCATCTAGATCATGACGTGTGCTCTCAGTGGCGGTTCGAAGGGCTTTGGGATGAGGGGGTGAGGACTTCAAAATGTACGACTGGCTAAAAACACAGCACCAGGAGGCTCAAGAAATATTAACGTTATCAGTTCTAAAACGTTACGGAAAATGCCATTATAGTCATAATAGAATAAACAAATAATTAACAGGAACCGAGGGGTCGACGACTCTCCCGGAATGGTGTACATGTCCCGAAGGAATAATCCGGAATGGTCAGGAATAATCCGGAATAATCCGGAATGGTCAAGAATAATCCGGAATGGTTAGGAATAATCCGGAATAGTTAGGAATAATCCGGAATGGTTAGGAATAATCCGGAATGGTCAGGAATAATCCGGAATGGTCAGGAATAATCCGGAATGGTCAGGAATAATCCGGAATGGTCAGGAATAATCCGGAATGGTCAGGAATAATCTGGAATGGTCAGGAATAATCCGGAATAGTTAGGAATAATCCGAAATGTTCAGGAATAATCCGTAATGGTCAGGAATAATCCGGAATGGTTAGGAATAATCCGGAATAGTTAGGAATAATCCGGAATGGTTAGGAATAATCCGGAATGGCCAGGAATAATCCGGAATGATCAGGATTATTCCGTTATTCCGGAATGGTGTACATAAAAAATGAGAGTCGTCGACCCCTCGACAGGAACTAGACGATGCCAATCATATCAATTTTCCTAGAAGACAAGCCTCGGTACCAGGTTCTGACATCTATTAAATATCTACTAAAAACATATTTACTAAGACAAACTAGTGAGCACCGCAAACGAAATTTTTCCGACCCAAGCAAAATTCAACTACTCCTTTACAACTCGTTCATTTTAATCTAGCTTAGACCCCAAATCTCAAGCTTAAAACCGCACATAAATGATGCACACTTCAACTGAATAGAAATAGGGTAGGACTACGAAAGAGCCACAGGCAAAATTTATTAAACCGGCTATATTCGACTACTTCCCCCACAAACTCTTGCTTCTTGGTTCAGATCCCAAGCAGCAGCTATTACCGTATGTACCCAAGACAAATTTAAACTCAGCGCCGCAGTTATTTTTTTGTGTACCCCTTTTTCGGCATTTCTAGCTTTTAAGGTGGCTCAAATCTTAGGCCTAACACCTCACCTAAATTACGGGCAGCTGAACCAGATAGCGAGTAGCCTACTATGAAATACGGAGCAGGTAAAGTTTTGAGAAATAATTACCTTCGATAACACATCTGTCCGTGTCCCGATAACTCGCAAACGGAGTGGGATATTTTCCCGAAAGATGGTACGTTCTTCCACTTTGAATTGCGACTGCAACAAAAAAATAGTGCAATAATCAGGCCCGTCATACAGTGCTTACAAATCCCGTTTATGTGCAAACCTTACTCCGCAAGCCTTTTAAACAAATATAAACCTGTTTCTTTTAAAGATAAGGAAATTTTGCACAAAACCAGATAGTATAACGTTGAAAAGTCCCGCCGAAGGGAAACTTTCGAAAATCAGCCTGTTTTCAACGCCACAGAGGGAAAATCACGATTTGGTAATGGCATTTATGCCGCTATAACAGGTTCAAAACGTAGGATTGTCATTCTAACAAGCTCAAAACCCACGATATTTCGTAACGTAATGACTTATAGAAAATCTCAATACAACCATGCGACCAGATATACGGCAGGTCATTTGCTGTCGAAATTCCCTTAACTGCCTCACATGGCAAGCTCAAAACTTACGACTGTCTCTGATAGACGTCTAGAAAATCTCTTCTTAAAATACAACAAGAAACGGGTCATTTTCAGGGGAATGTCGCGGTTGATGTCATTCTGCCAAGTTCCATACCACTTTGATTCTGATAAACTGAGAACACAAGATTGTGAATCTGACACGTACTACTGAAATCTCCATGAAACAATACGAGCAGAGAAACAGGTCATTTGAAAGCGAAGTTCAGGATTAGCTAACTGCTTTGTCTGACTTTATCGGGCAATGTCAAAACTTACGACTGTCTGTAATTTAAGACTAGAAAATCCCTTCGCAAAGTACAACAAGAAACGGGTCTTTTCAGGCGAAATTCGCTGTTGATGTAATTCAGGCAAGCTCAAACATACGACTTTCATTCTGGAAAACTCAGAATACACAGCTGTGAATCTAAAACATAAAAATGGAAATTTCTTCTTAGCAATACGACTAAAAAATGTGATTTGTGGGTGTAACTAGCTGCCTGCATGTCATTTTGAAAAGCTCAAAACATACGACTGTCATACAGGCAGGCTCGAACCATAAGACTGAGAGTGGATTCTTTGGAGCATAGGGGGGGGGGGCACCCCCCCTCCCCACTTCGAACCGCCCCTGTGTGCTCTTACAATGTGTCGCGTTCCATCTGATTCCAGATGTATGCATGTTACAAGATTTCTGGACCCCTCCACCCTTCAGCTCCCTCTACAGTGCCCAGAACCGGCCCGGTTCTATAAATGATGTGTCTAGGGCTTGTGTTTGTTTTTTCCACCAAGTCCAGTCCCAATTTTAAGCGTGTTTTAATTCTGTTCCCCAGCATCAAGCTCCCCGTATCATACCTGTCGGATCCGGCCCGGAGCTGAAATGGAATATCTGAGACATGTACTCTTGCGAGTTGTCAAGTTTTAGTCCTATCTGGTCACCCGTTCGGAAATTATACTTGCTACAAGATTCTGTATCCGCCCTCCCTGCACTCCCTTTAGAATAGTCTAGTCCGGGAATCGACAGTTATTAAGTCAATCTGGTCGGGTCCGTAATATTCCTGCCAAGTTTAATCGTCCTAGCACAGCTGGAAGTACCCTAACTCGAGGTCACCGAAATTTGGGTCCCCCTTCCAACTCCCCCCACAGTGTCCGGATTCGGTCGGGTTCTGTAATTGATGTGGCCTGTCTACAGCCTATACTTATTATTTCTACCAAATACAATTGTGTATGCTTTTGTCAGGTGTCGGTCGACTCGTCGGCACATCGGGTTCTTTTTATACGCAAGAAATGAAATCCTGCAAACATTTGTCGGGCCTGTCTACAGCCTGTACTTGTTATTTCCACCAAACCATCATAATCTTTCCACTCTGTAAGCGTGTAACAGTTGCAAAATTAGTTTTGCAACTGTTTCGTTTTATTAGAGTTTTTCATGGTATCTGATGCTACAGTCTGTCTAAAGTCGTTTTCGCAGTTACCATTGTATCTGATACCACGGCAAAACGGGCGCTTTTACAGTTACCGTGGCATCTGATGTTCAGATACCACGGTCGTGGTAACTGATCGGGGTATCTGAAAAATCCATCTCGCTTTCGTCTTCACCAGTGGAAAAGAAATTGGGTAATTGGATATCTGTATTTTGGGGGGATGAGTCCTCAAAGTGCAAATTCGGCAATTGTTTGTTTGAGTATTCTCGCCGTTCTCCGAGGACTACTCGGGGAATCGAGGGGAACGCCAAGAATGGAGGGAGTCACTCGACGCGGACGGAAAACCACGACAACACTGTGAATACTTCCGAAATAAATTTTATTCGACAAACGCAACATTCAGGTGACGCAATTCGTTTGGTTTTGGTTTTTTTTCTTCTTCTCGTTTTACTTAATTTTACATTTTTATCATTTACAAAAAAAAATCAGAACGACAATGATAAAGATGCGTCAAAATCAAATTCTCAAGATGGATTTTAAACCATGACCAAACTCAATGCTAATCTCAGAAATTCGTCTCAACTATCTGTAACACCCATTTTTTCAGAAAAAAGAACACCAGCAGCTTCCAAATCGATTCTCCACCGAATCTGAAAGTTAGTCCTTTTTTGGAACCCCAAAACGTAAGTGGAGGGATACCTATGACATCGCAAAAGTTGTCCGTCTGTCCGTCAGTCCGTCCGTCAGTTAGCACGATAACTCTCGAAAAGGCTGAGATACTTTTAACCAAACTTGACATGAGGACTTTTTAGGTCAAAGTACAGGTCAAGTTCGAAGATGGGCTATGTAGCCCTATATTCAGGGGTGGAGGAGGGGTTTGAAATTAAGGGGAACAAATTTTTTTTTTTTAAAGCTCTGGACAAATGGTTCACCCGGAATCCGATGAAAACCGGAAAATTTGTTAAAAGTAAAAGTTTAATCTGATGTTGATTAGATGTTCAATTTGGTGGCAAGGAGACGTGCTGAGTCCGAATATGAAAATTACTTTCTCGTCGGGCAATTAGTTCGGCCGGAATCCGGCTAAAACCGGAGAATTTGTTTAAAGTAAAAGTCTTATTTAAATTTGATAAGATGTTCGATTTGCGGGTACAAGACAAGCTGAATCCGTATACGACAATTAGTTTCTCACTGGATGTACAGATCACTCGGAATCCGGCTGAAACCGGAAAATTTGTTAAAAGTAAAAGTTTAATTGAAGTTGATTAGAGGTTCGATGTAGAGGCAAGAAGACATGCAGAAATCGTTTTAGTTTTTTGCCAGAAAAGTAGTTTGTCCGGAATCCGGACGAAACCGGAAGTTGGGCACAAGTAAGGGAGGAAAGAAATACGACGTGGCTATGGGGTAAACCATACCTTGAATCCATATCTGAATATTTGACATCGCAAAATGGATCTGAACATATCTGAGCTTAGTGAAGTTCAGCTGGCGTATCCATTTTGAACTGTCAAATACGACCTCGGTTTCCTCCGATTATTTCCGCGGACTGCGGAGGCGTCAAACAGTGGCGCGTAGGCGTCCGGGATTTGGCGCGGAGGGATCTACAGGACATTAGCCCTATTTTTTTCGAAGACCACCAGAGCAGGCCATTGGCCTTAATCTGCTTTTAAATTTTAAAAGGAAAAATGTTTAAGAAGTCTGTTGAAGACAAAATATCTACAAGACCGAAATGTCTGGAGCAAATATTAAATGTTGGGATCCCATCGAAACCTTTGGTCTTGTTTATGATGGTGATGATAATCGCAGCTTTCCCCGTCCGTGGGGACTCGCGAGGATACGGGCAGTTCATACGAGCCCCCGGACAAACAAAAACGCGAGGACTCCTTAAGAAGAGTCCTCGGGGAACGGCAAGAATACGCTTATAATAGGTTATTAGATACCACAGTAACTGCAAAAATGCAAGAAATGTAGATTCAGTCTACAGACGGTACATGCAAAAACGCAACTACTGTTTATAGTCTCCGACAAAATGCGCCAGTTTGACATAAAATACCCCAAAACGGCAACGCTGGCTTCATGATGAATGGGAAAGTTTAATTCAAAGGCGTACTCTCGCCGTTCCCCGAGGGGGATTGAAGGAAACGTCAAGAATAGAGGGAGTCACTCCATGGGGACTCCGCTTACAGAAACAGGGGGAATTCTTCCAAAATGGATTGTTCGAAAAGTCAATTTGCTGTTGACGAACTTAGTCTTAACTTAGTCACTTTATTTTTCGTTTTGTTTATTCTGATTGTTTTTAACTAATTTTTACATTGCACCAACATCAGCAAATTAAAACTGATTCCCCTCCGAATCTGAATGGGAGTCCTTTTGGATGATGGTGATGATAATTGGAGCATTCCCCGTTGTGGGCCTCGCGAGAATACTGGGAGTGAGCCCCCGGGACAAACAAAAACGTCGGGACTCCTCAATTGGAGTCCTCAGGGAACGGCGAGAATAGTTATGGCAGCCGATCCAAAGAAAACGGATAGGAGTAGAAAAGAGTAATTTAACATTGTGAAGCATAGGACTTTCGGCTTTGAGACCAATTTATCCTTGTTTTAGTACTATTATAAGCCTGTAAATGGCTGGAAACGATTCCTAGATTTTATGGCACTTGCAGCTCCGCTTAAGTGCCATATACCGATCACTTTTCGGTCGGTCGGTCGTCCTGTCGGTCGGGGCGATGAAACTTGGCAGGCATATTAGAGACTCGACCAAACTAACTTGGAAATAGTCTCTTGCCCGGTGCGACCATCGTGAGGGGATGGGGAGGTGGCTGAATCCGGAAAATAGGGGCATGCATAACTTTCGAACGGGTGATCGGATCTTAATGAAACTTGGTATCTGGCAAGACCTCATGCCTCAGATTCTCATTTCAAGTCCGGACCTGATCCAATGAATCTGGGGGGGGGAGTCGGAGGGGGGAACCGGAAATCGTGTGAAACTCTCAGAGTGCAGCGATCGGGATGAAACTTGGTGGGAAGAACAAGCACAATCTCTAGATACATCACTGACAGAACTGGACGGGATTCGGACACAGTGGGGGTAGTTGCGAGGGGGGTTCCCAAATTCCGGTGGTCCGTCGTTAATGTACTTCCAGGAGTTCCAGGTATGATAGGACGATAAAACTTGGCTGGCATATCGGGGACCCGATGAGATTAACTTGGAAATAGTCACTTGCCCGATCCGATCATCGTGGGGGGGGAGGGAGAGGCGGCGGAATCCGGAAATTAGCGGCATGCATAACTTTCGAACGGGTTTTTGGTTCTTAATGAAACTTGATATCTTCAAAGACCTCATGTCTCAGATGTCCCATTTCAATTCATGACCGGATCCGATGAACTGGGGGGCGTGGTGTGGAGGGGAGAACCAGAAATCTTGTGACACGCATATAGTGGAGCAATCAGGAAGAACTTTGGTGGGAAGTATACAGTCACAAGTCCTAGTTGCATCAGTGAGAGAATCGGAGCCGATTCGGGAACCGAGGGGGGGGGGAGCTGTATGGGGGTTTCCGGAATCAGGTGGTCGTGAGTTAAGGTACTTCCAGATGTGCTAGGAAGATTTGCTGGAGCATTAGAAACTTGCCATCATTGGGTTAGACATCGCGACTTCTCCGATCCGACCGTCCCTTAAAGAACTCATCGTAACCGAAAGTGCAAAAAAGACTTTTAAGCAAATTTTACTTCTTCACGATCGCAATGAGCACATTATCCTTATTGCCTCAAGGGTTTTGCTTAGAAATTAATTTTTAGCACCCTTAAAGTACGCATCTTAACCAAAAAGTGAAAAAAAAAACTTTTGACCATTACTTCCATCCTCTGACCCAGCCTTGCAAGTTTGGCGCATCTTAACCGAAAAGTGAAAAAAATACTTTTGACGATCACTCCCATCTGACTCTTGCAAGTGCCATATGAGCTTCCAGCTCTTGTTTCTTAATTGTATAATCATAGCATTGTAGAAAATTTAGCAAAGAAATGAGAATTTGGAGGCTTGAAGCTTTCACTACAAAAACGAATACTCCTATTGGTTGTTTTTTTAATGACACGTCATCGTCGACAACAGGATTCGAGACTCCGTTCTTGTGATCAAACTTTGAAGCCTTCAAGCTCTTACATCCATAGAAACTCTTTTGCAAAATTAGATTCATATGATTAAGGAATAGCCCAATTGGCCATATTCCTGTTCAGCGCTTCCAAGCGGACTAGTTTCTGTTAATCCCCCTATGCCTCACCATCAGCACTTGGATCAGACATGGTAAAGTAGATCCACAGGCTAGTGAGTGGAAAACCTGCCATCCGTGTCCCAGGTAATGGAGGTTTTGCATATGTTTCAGCAGCAGAAAGTGAAAGTGATCCGTTCCCCTATGCGATTAGACTTTTTACTATGTCTACTTATGAGGCTCACAACACTTGCATAGACATTATAAAGTCGCACCCATAGTGTAGTGGGTCACTTTCACTTTCTACTGCTGAAACATATGCAAAACCTCCAATACCTGGGACACAGATGACAGGTTTTCCACTTACTAACCTGTGGATCTATTTTACCATGTCTGATCCAAATAATGACGGTGAGGCATGGGGGGATTAACAGAAACTAGTCCGCTTGGAAGCGCTGAACAGGAATATGGCCAATTAACATTTCTAGCAAGTCCGTGGCTCAGAGTGATGATCAAACGCCGATAATTTAATTTCAAAGTTGGAAGTCCTATATCTCCCAATGTTAAATTTGTGTTGTTTTGATGACGGAGTAGCAATATTTGTTTTCATCGGGTAGGGTGCAATTTCCCTATACGCCTCAAATAACAAACAAGACCAAAGGTGTCGATGGGATCCCCAAAATCTAATATTTGATCCAGACAATATGGTCTTGCTTTCGCCAGATCCAGTCTTCGCCAGGCTAATCATCAGAGAAAACCAAGTTCAGATATACCTCTATAAGCCATATCTGTTTTGAAGATACTGACCGAAACTTCCTGCTTTGCTTCTGCAAAATTTCCGGTTTCGCCCGAACTCCGAGCGAACTACTAGTCCAGCAAAAAAAGATATTCAGACACGAATCTAGCCTATCTCCTTAGAACATCTAATCAACTTTAAATAAAACTTCGACTGAAAAAAAATCCGGTTAAAACCGGATTCTGGACAAATTATATGTTTGTGTGAAAAATGGTTGTCATATACAGACTCAGCGTCTCTTCTTACCACTAAATCTTTTAAAATATTTTCCAGTTTTGTCCGGATTCCAGGCAAACTAGTTGTCCGGCGAGAAAATGGTTTTCACCCTCAAGTTCAGCATGTCTTCTTACCCTTGACTCGAACATTTCTTCAACTTCAAATGAAACTACTTTTAACCAACTTTCCAGTTTTTGCCGGATTCCAGACGAACTACTTGTCGGGGAGGGGGGGGGGAATGGTTTTCACCGTCGTGCTCAGCATGTCTTCTTGCCTCGGAATCCACTATCTCATTAGATATTTCAAAAAATTTTATTTGTCCCTTAATTTGAACCCCTCCCTCACACCTAAATGTAGGGCTACATAGCCCATCTACGAACTTGACCTTGACAAAAACAATAACGAACAATCCTCACACCAAGTTTCATCAAAATATCTCATTCCCTTTGAGAGTTATTGTGCTTACAGACGGACAGACGGACGGACGGACAACTTTTGCGTGATAGGTATCCTTACGTTTTGGGATCCAAAAACAAACACGGTATCCTTAACATCAACATCCCGAGCTAAGTTCTTACTAAAGCTCTTACATTAAAGCCAGTTAGGAAAGGCAGACGAAGGAAATAAATGAGTCAAATAAAACAAAAAATAAAAAGGAAAATATGAAAAGTTTACCTACGTTCAAATTGATAACTTTTAAAATAAATACTCATGATGACTATCTCTCCTTGCTGATGCAAAATCTCCGGTTCCTACGGGTAGCTAGCGAAAGAAAGACAGGAGTGGTGTCAAAGCTTCTCCCAAAGATCGCGGTGATTGATTGACACAGGATTTGAGTCGTTGAGTCTGAGTCGTACGGACACGCTTACTCCTTCTTCCTGAGGATCAATGGCGTGTTTTTGACATAGTCAGAAAGAGCGTGTTCCACCCTTCTACAAATAGCAACTATTAGTTACTATTTCCGTTCCAGCCTTACCAAAAGTTACTACGCTGACCGTTCCAACCTTCTCGAATAGTAACTAACAGTAACTATTTGCTTACCACGCTCGGGAGCGTCGTAAGCGTAGTAACTACGGTTCTCCATAACGTGATTGGTCGGATTCGCCGGTGGCATGATATTGTGCTGGAAATAGAAAAATCGTTCTAGCCTTGACGGTAGAAAGCCGGAATTCGTGACATCATGCGTAGTAACTACGGTAAGTAGGATGGAACACGCTCATAGAGAGATTGCACCATACCCGACGAAAACGGACGGGATCGTAACGAAAAAATTTAACATTAGGCAGTATAGGACTTTCAACTTTGAAATTAAATTGTCGGCGTTTTATCATCATTCTGAGCCAGGAACTTGCTGGAAATGTTAATTGGGCTATTTCTTAACCGTATAACTCTATACTTCCAAAAGAGTTTCCATGGAAACAAGAGTTTGAAGGTGTCAAAGTTCGTAAACAAAGACGGAGTCTCGTCCTATTGTTAGATTATGACACATTTTTTTGAATCCGCGTCATCGCTGACCAATAGGATTCGAGACTACGTTTTTATGTTCAAACTTTGAAGCCTTCAAGCTCTTACTTCCATGGAAACTCTTTTGTAAAAGTAGAATTATACGGTTAAGGAGTAGCCTAATTAACATTTCCAGCAAGTTCCTGGCTCAGAATGACGGTAAAACGCCGATAATTTAATTTCAAAGTTGAAAGTCCTATACCTCCCAATGTTAAATTTTGTTGTTATGATTCCGTGACAGTCCCGCGATGATGATGTAGCAATATCCGTTTTCATCGGGTAGGGTGCAATCTCTCTAAAGGCGTACTCTCGCCATTCCCCGCGGACTCCACTTGAGGAGTCCCCGCGTTTTTGTTTGTCCCGGGGACTCACTCCCCGTATTCTCGTGAGTCCCCACGGACGGGGAATGCTCTGATTATCATCACCATCATCAGAAAGGACTCCCTTTCAGATTCGAAGGGGAATCAGTTTTTGCTGGTGTTGGTGCAATGTAAAATTAATTAAAATAATCAGAATAAACAAAACCAAAAATGCAGTGGCTCCAGACTAATTTCGTCAACTGCATATCGATTTTTCGAACAAAATCCATGCTGGAAGCATTCCCCGTGTTCTCGCTGTTTCTGTCCGAGGAGTCCGCATGGAGTGACTCCCTCTATTCTCGCCGTTCCCTTTGATTCCCCGAGGAGTCCTCGGGGAACGGCGAGAATGCGCCTTAAGAGTTTTGAATACTTCATTCATTCCGCTTTTAGTAAAGTTGAAACGGAGATTCCACCCCACGGCTCATTTTGTTTCCAGAAGTAGCGTCGTTAAACTTGTCGCTGTAGAACCGGGAATACTTTTGGTGTGAACTTTGAAGCAGCATCTCCTGGTGATTTGCCAGGTAAAATACAAAAGGCTATAGATTGCCTTGGTACTGGGGGAAGGGAATAGTCAAATCATTCTTCATATTGAAAAAATTCTTTTTACATGGAGATGAGAGGACTGCAAATAACTCAAGAAATGCAATGACTAATGGGTTGCCTACAGTAGACAACGGTAGAGCAGCAGTAGAGGTATGCTTATGTGAATGTTTGTTGACAGTTGACCATTTCGTGCACTTGCTCTGTCTAAAGCTTACTACCAGTTATCCAAAGTAGGTAATTAGGGGCATCTGAAAGCACCTGCTGAGCACCTGTAATGCCTGTATAGGTATTTTGGATCTTCATTTTGCTATTTAGCTGCATTTAACCCCAAACTGCACTGTTCACATTAAAGTAACTGTTCTCATAAGCATACCCTACTCGAAGCGAGACTCGAAGCTCAAAGCATAGCTATAGGATTGGACTGTGATTTTCATAAAAAAATTTCTTGTCTACGTAACTGAATAATATTACAGATTACAGGACGGGTACCCAACGAGTCATACTCAAATCCTCGATTTTTGGGCATGGTGCCTCGGTCATACACAAATCCTCAATTTTTGGGCATGGTACCCTTGTGAAATTTGGTTAAACTGAGACTGGTTACATACCTAAATAGGGTCTTCTTCCTGTCCTAGACCAAAAGATACCTGATTTTACCTTCTATACAACCTCATATTCCAATTTACAGAATGTTAGAGCACTTCCAAGATAAATAGATTTTTTGGGGGGCCACTCCTCTTCTAGTGGGTTTATCCTATCCTTTTTCAGAAAATTGCTGCTAGGAAGCATGGATGAGGCAAGCTTTTCAATCTGTTCACTGGATCAAATATTTCCTTTAGATTGTTTGCCTTTTATTATATTTATTTTTAGTGATTTAAATTTTTTTTTTTTTTTTTTTTTAAATTGTCATTGAAACTCACTAAACTCGAAAGAAATACTTTAAAAGGCAAACAATCTAAAGTAATTTGGAAGGAAAGGAAATTTAATTCCTAAAGGAAGAAAATTTAAAAGCTTACTTCATCCACTCTACCTAGCACCGACTACCTGAGAACAGCCTAAGAAGGATAGAGTACACCTAGTGTAACCTAGCTGAGACAACCTGGAAAAGGTTTGAGTAACCTAGTGGCAACTACCTGGAAAAGGATTGAGTAAACCCACTAGGAAAGAAGTGGCCTCCACAAAACTCTCTGTATCTTGGAAGTGCTCTAACATTTTGAAAATTGGAAAATGAGGTTTGATAGACAGTGAAATCAGGTATCTTTTGATCTAGGACAGGAAGAAGACCCTATTTAGGTATGTAAAATTTAGGATTTGTGCATGACTGTGGGGCCCCAACCTCTGGGCATGCCTGGACATATGGGCATGGTGCCCAAACCTTCGGGCACCATGCCCTGGAGCATGGGCATGGTACCCCTGTAAAAATACTGGCTACATACCTAAATAGGGTCTTCTTCCTGTCCTAGATCAAAAGATACCTGATTTTCTAATTTTCAAAATGTTAGAGCACTTGCAAGATACAGAGAGTTTCGTGGAGTCCACTTCTTTCCCAGTGGGTCTATCCTTTTCCAGGTAGTTGCCACTAGGTTACTCAATCGTTTTCCATGTTGTCAAAAAGTCAAAAGTCAGAGTAAAAAAAAGTAAAAAAAAATTACTCAAAATAAATAAAACAAAAGGCAATCTAAAGGAAATATTTGCTCCAGTGAATAGACTGAAAAGCTTGCCTCATCCATGCTACCTAGCAGCAATTTTCTGAAAAAGGATAGGATAAACCCATCTTTTGATCTAGGACAGGAAGAAGACCCTATTTATGTATGTATCCAGTCTCAGTTTAACCAAACTTCGCAGGTGTACCATGCCCATGCTCCAGGGCATGGTGCCCCAACATATGGGCACCATGCCCCAACGTATGGGCACCATGCCTGTACGTTTGGGCATGCCCAGATGTTGGAGCACCATGCCCTAAAATTGAGGTTTTGTGTATGACTGTACTCAACCTCAAATTTACACAGCCTCGAACCTGGCTTTTATAGCTAGAAAGGTAATGTCACTACACTCTTAACACGGTGCTAATTCTCAAGCAGGAAATCCTGAATGATCTAGGACCTGTTTTGGACAGCACAGGAGTTTTCTTGTATAGTTTTAAGGCCAAGTTCGAGGTTATATAAATTGCTGGTTGGATACCCATCCTGTAGTTCACTTGTTTGTACAGGAGGGAGCGTTACCTAACCTTGTTTTTTTCACAACCTCGATTGTTGCCGCTAAAATGTTAAAATGAAATGTACATGCTGTCTTGACAGTCAAGAGGCAAAATATGACATTTTTTAGCAGTCATGTCAATTAGCTTCAATCTAGTATGTTTGTCATATTTGTTGGTTCTTTTTTAAGCCAGATAGATTATTCTGAAGGAAAGACTTCTCTGGAAATATGAATCTTGCCTGAGGTTGGACACCCCTCATGCAGAAATCCGGGAAAACCCTTTGTATTTTGAGACGGAGAAGGCTGTAATTGACAAAAATTTTTTTTAGCCAGACAGACTTTTTAGCCTGCCCTAATGAAATTTATAGCTGCCTTCATTTTATTAAATGTCAGGCAAGTCCCTAAGAAAATGCTCTTTGTTGTTTCTTAAAGACAAAAACCACTTGAGAGTCAGTCCTTCACCAATTTTTTGATTCCAATTCTACTGCAGTCTACCAGACACCTGGTTGTGGTGGGATATCGTTTGCCAAATGCTGGGTATATCCACCATTTGGCATACCCTAGGCCTAGGTCTTGTCCTAATGAGCTTGGGCCCTCGGCAAAATTTGTGAATTTGAATGATGATAGGATGCATGGTTGGGAGCTAAAGTGTGATACCTTGTCATTCCTATTCGTGAATGTATATATGCCAACGAATGATCCGAATAATGCTCCAGCATTTATTGAGTGTTTGAACCGACTGAGTGTTATCATTGAGTGTCTTGAATTCTCTGATCTTATTCTTGTTGGTGACTGGAATGCTGATCGCAACCGTATGTCGCAGCCTTATGCTGATCTTGTTGAGTTTGCTCGGGATAATGAGCTGTGCGTGGCTGATGTTTTGCTTTTGCCGACGGAATCTTTCACATATGTTAGTGAAGCTCACGAAAACTCGTCATCGTGGCTAGATCACATTCTTGTCACACAATCATGCTTGCCTATGATAAATAATATGCGTGTTTTATATGATTACGGGCCTGACCATCTGCCTCTTGCGTTTATAGTTTCGATGGTCGCAAGACCACCCATAATGCCTCAGGCTACAGTAGAATCTGTCCAGCTTGCATGGGAGCAAGCTAGCCAAGAAGATCTATTAAATTATTTGGTAGTGAGTAAGGAAAAATTTTCGGAGTTAAATCTTGATTTGGAGTGCTTGAAATGTTTGAAACCTTGCTGTGATAATATTAGCCATTGTGAATCTATTATGTCTGTGTATGAGTCATTTATTAGTTGCATGATTATTGCCGCAAGGATTACTATTCCTAGTAAACGTGCTGGTCGGAAGCGGACAGGTTTTACGTGTATTCCTGGATGGAATACTCACCTGAGTTATCTTTATCGGAGGTCGCGAATTTTATTTCGTTCGTGGGTTGAGGGGAGTAGACCTGTTTCTGGTCCACTATTTGTGGCTATGAAGCTAGCCAGGTCTTGCTTTAAGAATAAGTTGAAATGGTGCCGGAAGAATGCATCGCTTCTTAGAGCGGAGAGCATAGCTCTTTCTTTTTTGAATGTAAAGGATTTTTGGGCGAAGATTAAAGCTACGTTTGGGAGTAAGCGAATTCTTCCATCTTCCGTGGATAATGTGTCAGGTGGCAATAATATTGCTAGGTTGTGGAGGGATAAGTTTTGTACTCTTTTTAATTCTGTACCGAGTGATTGTTCGTGGGCTAGTGGTTATAAGTCAGAGAGGCCTCACTGCCCTGTTACGCTGGAGGAGATTAGTGCTCTTGTTAGAGATCTGGATCCTAATAAGGCAGGTGGGGATGATGGTATTACAGCTAGACATCTCAAGTTTTCTAGTAATGATAAGTACCAAATACTTGCTGAGTTGTTTAATGCTTTTATTGGGCATGGGTTCCTACCTAACTCTCTGATGGATGTTTGTCTGGTTCCAGTACCGAAAGGTAGGAACAGTGATATTACTCTGTCAGAGAATTACAGGCCCATTGCTTTGGCTACTATTGTCAGTAAGCTGTTTGAAAAGTGTATACTATTAAAAATTGGTGGTTGTCTCTACTAGTGATTACCAGTTTGGGTTTAAGCATGCACATGGGGTGGATCTTGCTATTTTTCTGTTTAAAACGGTGGTGGAATACTTTTGGCATTTCTCGACGCCAGTTTTTGTATGTTTTGTTGACTCGTCGAAGGCTTTTGACCGGGTGAACCATGATAAAATTTTAAAAATTTTGATTGGGAGGGGCGTTCCTGGCCAGTATGTGAAACTTTTTGCTTACTGGTTTCGTAATCAGAGGTTTAAGGTTCGGTGGGGTAGTGAGAATAGTGATAGTTTTGGCCTGGTCAATGGTCTTCGACAAGGTGGAGTGCTCTCCCCTCTTTTGTATGCCATATATGTGGATGGGCTATCTACAGTCCTTGTGCAGTCCAAGGTTGGATGTTTCATTGCTGGTGCTTGCTTGAACCATGTACTGTTTGCTGACGACCTGGTTTTATTGGCACCTTCTGTGTATGCACTAAATCGATTGCTTGAGATTTGTGATGCTTTTGCGGTGGAGCATGACATACAGTTCAACACAAAAAAAACAGTAGCTATGGCTTTGTTCCCTAGAGGTTGTCATCTTCCTAAGCTGCCAGTTCTGTTGTCGGGTAGAGTTATAGAGTACGTTGCGGATTGCAAATACCTGGGTTTTGTGATTACAGAGAAACTGAGTGATGATCTACAGTTGAAACAGTTGGCTAATGCGCTATGTAAATATGGTAATATGCTCCTTTGGAAATTTAGTGATATTACTTTGAGTGTTAAGATACATCTATTTCGTACTTATTGTAGTCAGTTTTATGCCATTGCCCTTGTGTGTAACCACACTAAAGCTGCGAGGTATAACCTTGAGGCTTGCCACCGTCGAATTTTTCGTCGCCTTCTCCGTCTAGCACCATTGGCTAGCACGACGCAGGCTTATGTGTGGAATTCATGCTCTACTGTGCCGGAAATTGCGCGTAAAGCTCGCTCATCTCTCCTCACGAGAATTATGAACAGTGATAACTCTTTGATTCGGGTTGTTGCTCATCCGCTCCTCCATAATCTCTGTACATGGAAGCATTTGCTTTCTACAGAGTGAGGAGTTTGTAGTTTTTTTTTTTATTTTTTTTTTATTTTTTTTTTTTGTTGTTGTTGTTGTAGTTAGTTATGGCTTGTTGGCTGAAATAAAGATTAATAATAATAATAATAATGCTGGATCATCCTAGCACATTAAGTCCTTTTATTGACAACAATGCTCAAACACATGCTGGCAGAAGTTTGCATTCCCCACATATATACCAGTAAACAACAGTTCCTAGTAAAATCCTAACTGCCGGACATAAAGGTGCAGTGGAAACCTGTCTAATCATTACCATATTAAGTAGCCCTGCTTTAGCTGAGCATTATTATGTTTTTATTTGTTTATTTTTCAATCAATCAATTTATTTAATTCGTGATATTACACATCACATAATAAAATTACACTAACACAGGAAATTTCTTTACTAAATATATACAATCATTTTAACCATTCGGTGGCTCGGGGCAATAACACAGTCGACGGAAAAGTCGGTAGAAATGGCCGGAACGGCATGTTGTTGTTGTTTGAAGGTTGACGTTTGGGCGAATCAATCGCCCGTATACGTGCGTATCCTCTATATCTTTGGTCACTTCTTTTGTCAAATTGTGGCTTTCTGGCCTTGTCACAATTATGATCTAAACTGCGGCCTTCTGGCCTTGTCAAACTTTCTAAGATTTTTGGGGGTTCGACAAAGACGTCGTACGGAGTATACTGGCTCAGTCCAACTTCTGCTCTCCTTTCCTTTCTTTATTCCTTTTTTGGTGAAGTTCACTTTTCCATGTATCTATCAAAATAAAATATTTAACACTTACATGGTACTATCCTATATATACAATTCACAACACATGTTGCAGGTTTGTACTCTTTATATACTTCGCCAATAGCCATACTGCCTTTCTACGCGCCCATTTCGGGGAATTCGCATGACCTAATATCGACCTCATTGTAAATGCCCTAAAATACTTAATCACTAGGTTCTTAAAATCCACTCTTTGTACTTCATATTTTTTACAACTCATCATAATATGTCTTACATCTTCATACTCATTACAAACATCACATAGTGGAGAATCTACTCTCCTCCATTTATACATCACAGATCTTGTTTTCGCATGGCCAGTTCGTAGTCTAAATATAGCTACCGCAACAGATCTTTGGTCATGTGTCAAATCTTCCGGTGGGGCTTTATAATCATACAACTCCAATATCGGATTTAAACAATTTCTAATAATTCCTTCTCTTTCCTTCTCACTCAACACATTACAAACATACCGAGTATACTCTTTTTGCGTCGGCTTCACGTTTACTGTCTCTCCAGAGATAATTCCCTGTTTTGCCATACTGTCTGCTAATTCATTTCCAACTATTCCAACATGTGCAGGGACCCATACCAACAGGATATTATTACCAGCACTTTCAAGATTTCTAATCAACTTAACTATACTATCTACCATCATACGGGAAGAACCATGGTCTTTCCTAAGGTACTGCAAAGCCGACGACGAATCTGAACAAATCATCCACTTTCGCACATTTCCATCTGACTTTATAAACTCCAACGCTTTAAGTATCGCTAGCATCTCAATTGAAAAAATAGATAGGTTCTTTGGTAACTTAAAACTGCGAGAAACTGTCATACTAGGGATCACCACAGAACAACCAGCACCTTTCTCAGACTTCGCACCGTCAGTGTAAATTTGTAAAAACTCTTGCAAATGATTAGTCTCTCTGGTCCAGTCTAGTTTAAGAGTCAGTGGCGTCAGCCCGTTGTCACCTCCACGATCTGGGATGGGAAAAAGAACATTATCCCCTATCCCAGCTGTCCTTACCTCTGTTCCATCATCAAATGCAACCTCCTGTAGAGGGGTTATATCCGTGTTCAAACTAGTTATCAACTTAACACACCTATATAGTCCTGGGGTAGATCTATCCTTAAACCTAATATCTGTATTATATCCTTCTAATATTTCTTCTTTTATAATATCCCCTTCTATACTTGCCTTCCTAACAAAATACTTAACTAAAAGACTCTCACGTCTAAGTCTAAGAGTACTTAAACCTAGTTCTAGCAGCATCGCTGGAATAGGGGTAGAACGCAGACAACCAATTGCTCTTCGTAGAACTGTGTGGAATGCTGTATCTAACTTACTTAAGCACTTCTGACTAGCATCACTATATAAAAAACATCCATAATCCAACTTACCTACAATCACAGCTTTTATCAACTGACTTATACATTTAAAAGGTGCACCTCTTTTCCCCAAACATATCGCACTTACTAAGTTAAGTCTACTTTTAATGCTTCCTACTAGATAATCTATGTGTTTAGACCATGTCATCTTACTATCTAGAATTAGGCCTAGGTAACAAAATGATTCCTCAGTTTGGATTACTTTACCCCATATCTTTACACATAACAATGGAGGGGACTTCTTCTTGGAAAAAAACACACTTACTGATTTATTTGGAGAAAGTAACATATTATTTTCAAGGCACCACTGTTGTACACAATTTAGTGCTTTTTGCATAACTGATTTCAAAAGGTGAGGATCTCGTCCTGTTGCGGCAAGGGCAATATCATCTGCATAGATATACATCTTGCAGCCGAGAACAGTTGACAGGTCTAGGTCACTGCAATAGATCACAAACAGGAGAGGGCTTAAAACTCCACCTTGAGGAAGGCCCACATCTTCCTTTCTTTCGAAACTTGTATTATATCCACCAACACATACACTAACTTCCCGATTTTTCAAAAAACTAGCTATCCAATTCACAATTTCAACCTGTATTCCACTTTTTTGAACTTTTTTCATCAGAAGATTCACATCCACTCGATCAAATGCAGATTTCATGTCAAGAAATACTGCAAAAGTATCTTTCCCATTCCTAAAGCCTTGCTTTATCTGATTTTCCAGTCTAACCAGGCAATCTGTTGTGCTGCGATTAGGTAGGAAGCCAAACTGTTCTCTTTGTGCAATTTTTGAGACTAGAGGGATGATTCTTAGCTTAATCAAATGCTCGAATAATTTACATAGGCACGATGTTAGCGATATTGGCCTGTATGATTCTGGGTTTGCCTCATCCTTCCCATGTTTAAGGATAGGAATGATCGAAGACCGTTTCCACTCTTTGGGGACAATACTCTCTCTCATTGATCGGTTAAAAAGATCTAATATAGCAACCTTGCCCTCAACGCCGGAACGGCATTCTGCATTCTCACGAATTGCCTTTAAAAGTGGATTTTCGGAAACTTCTACCCTTGCAACAAAACTAACTATCGCTTTCCGTCTCATAACATCAAAAGATTCAGTTTCATTTTCTAAAAACATTTGACTGGCAGAGTAAGGTCGATCGTGTGAAAGGAGATGACGGAATGTATTGTTAAAACAAACTTTTAATTTTAATTTAACTTTTAATTTCCATCAGTGAGGCTATCAGTACTTGCCAGATTCGTCAGTTTGGGGCTTGCGAGGGGATGCGAACGTTACTTAAAAAGAAATATCATGCTATTAAGGAGAATCTATGAACCCAAATAAGGGTGTGGTCCAGACTCCTACTTCAAATTACTAGAAAGCTACCTTGCCTTTCCATACTGTACATTCCTTCTTAGCGGTTGACAATGATGGTTGGTGGCATAATATTGATCTAAGCTGGAACACACAGTAGGATAAGTTATGTTATTTGTTCATTATTTCAGGTCATGGCATCCAACTACATTGTAACAGCATCAAAAGCATCGGCAGTCACAGGATGTTTGACGGGAAACTTTATTGAACCAGGCCGGCTTGATTTGATTGTTATCAAGAGCACCATTCTCGAAATCTTCAAAGTTGTTCCTGAAGGATTGAAGCCTGTGAAAGAGGTACTTATCACATGATAATGAAGATTTACAGTACAGCTTTATTTATATTTTTCTGTGAACTGCGACATTAATAATAATAATAATAATACAAAGCAAGAGAAAAGGCTTTCGCCTCTAAATAACTCTAAGAAATTTTGAGTAGTCGAACTGATCAGAGTTAAAAATCTCATCAACAATGCTCTTAAAGCTATTGATCGATTCAGCATTAACCGCATCTTCGGTAAGGCTGTTCCAAATTATTAATGCCCCCTGTGCCGCTAGAGGCGCCCAGGGCATCCAAAAGATCCACCTTTCATCCGCTGTATGTGCTACTGCCCATACTCGCATGAAAATGAAGATTTACAGTACAGCTTTATTTACATTTATCTATGACCTTCGACCTTAGTGCCCCCTGTGCCGCTATAGGCGCCCTGGGCATCCAGAAAGAGCCACTCTTCATCCGCCGTATGTGCTACTGCCCAGTGTAATACGGAAGAGAGACCCGGTATGGTCGATCCGGTAGCGTGGGGAGGCTCGTGGGTCCATCTCCTAGGGTATGTAGAGTTGAACAAACTAGGGTTATAATATACTTTATTATCCAATGCACTTACAGCTCAGTAGGTTCCAAGTAGACGTTAATCCATACGTAGATAATCCTCAAATAATGATATGGCAATTACGACCAATCGTACAGCAACATTGCTAGTCTTAGGCTCGACTGATCTCCTTTAAGCGTGGAGAATCTTACTTATATACACAATTAACCGATACACTAAAACCAGGCACTAGCCCACCCACAGACTTGTCAATATTGCATCCGTCATCAATAAAAACTGTCTTCATGGTATTCTTGAAGTTGGCAAGTCCAAGTGAGCCGGTTAGGACTCAGTCCCACGGCTATGACTCACGCTCGGTAGCTCGCGATTCTGAGACTCACGCTCGGTAGCTCGCGATTCTGAGAATGGGCAAGTCGGCCGGTGCGCATTTGTGCCGAGGTTTCAGAGTGACAATCGAGAGGCGTGAACTACGTCAGTACACCAGACGTCTTCTCACTGGGGTTGAACTACCGTATTTGTTTGTTAGAGGCACCGCTGGATGTGACGAAGCGTATTTGGCGGCTCTCCTCTTCTTCGGGTTATGCTCCGCCGTTGGCTCCGGTTTTATGACGCAAGGAGCGTGGGCAACTGTCGTGAATGTGAAGCTTTCAGCAAGGAAAAAATATTTGTGCACTGAGTTCAATTCTATTCAGTTTATTTTAAAAACCCACACAACGGTCAGCCGATTTGGTGGTTCTCGTCCATATTAACACTTTCTACGCTATTTTGGATAGAACAAAGATTTGTCAAACATAACGCAAAAATATTCAAACCTATTTACAATTAATGAATCAGAGACTGACAGAACACTGTACTGTACTACAGACTTAAGACAGAGTCAATCCTCCTCAACAAAACGCTGTTTGAGTGGAAACTCAACTCATCCCCACAATACAGAAACTGCGGTGCGGACGAAGAAACCCTGCAACACATCCTGTTCATGTGCAGAAGTACCAGCCCGATGACGTCGCAACTCAAGGTCCTATGCAACGAGCTCAAAATCCCCAGCTCCATCAGCACAATCACCACAACGATGTTCCCGAAGAAGACCGAGTACCAAATCTACAAAGCCCTAATCAATGTCATCCTGGAGAAGAAAATCTACCACTAGAAGCGATTACAGTGGTAATCGGCCCTACCCAAAAGAAAGGCCGAAAGGACCGACGACAACGTTGGACTCAGTGGCTCTACATTTTTGGATTGGATGTGAGTTAAAGAGGTTGTAAGTAGGCCCTTCTTAGGTAGCGAGTCGTTGTGCGTTTAATTGGCTGCAATTTGGGTATTGGCTGGGCTGCCACTCTCTCAGGCCTTACTCTTGCCGCTGAAAAACCTGGGGGGTATATCATGTACTGCTGGTGTATTCAAGATTTTTACTTCCAAACACTAACGAAAGTTTTCGTTAGTGTTTCTGAGTAAAGGCATATCATCCCACTGCAGTTCTGTAAAGTTATTTTTTAGATGCTCGGTCTCCTATCCTTGAAAAACATCTTTTACCTTTATGTTGCATATTGGCATGCCACGTCGAGAAGAAGCTTACACCAGTAACCAGAGTTGACTCTTTCTTTCAGCCTCTGTCTGAAGTCTTCTTTATTTTTAACGCAGCGTCTAACAGGTGATATTTTCTTAGGTGAACATCAATGGCAAAATCGAAGCTGCGCGTCTGTTCCGTCGAAAGGGACAGGACAAGGACAGCCTCTTCATCGTCACCCAGAAAATGCACGTGATGATTCTCGAAGCAGTTGTCGAAGATGGGGTTGTCGAAATCGTCACCAAAGCACATGGCAACGCCGCCGACAAGATTGGCAAGCCGTCAGAGGGGGGTATTATTGTTCTAATTGATCCAGAAGCTCGTTGCATTGGCCTTCGCCTCTATGATGGCCTGCTTAAAGTAATTCCGTTGGAGAAAGACACATTCGAAATGCACGCCTATAACATACGCTTGGACGAGCTGCAAGTCGTCGACATGACTTTCTTACATGGCTATTCCAACCCGACACTCGCTTTGATCCATCAGAACGTACATGGAAGACATGTCAAGACCCACGAAATCTCTTTGAAGGAGAAAGAATTGGGAAAGGCGCCGTGGAAGCAAGATAACGTTGAAACAGAAGCTTGTATGATAATCCCCGTACCTGAGCCTGTAACGGGTGCTGTAATCATCGGCCAGGAGTCCATAACTTACCACTCAGGAGTAACATACGTCGCCGTTGCGCCGCCCATTTTAAAACAAGCCCCGATTAACTGCTATGCCCCGATTGATGAGTACCGCTTCCTCCTGGGAACGCTCGCTGGGAAGCTGCTGATGCTGTTGCTAGATAAAGAGGAGAAAATGGACGGATCTTGTAATATCCGGGACATCAAGGTTGAAGAGTTAGGAGAGATTTCCATCCCCAGCTCCCTGACATATTTGGACAACGGAGTTGTATTCGTTGGATCGTCCATGGGGGATTCGCTGATCGTACGATTGAGTACACAGCCGAATGAGAATGGAACGTATGTGACCGTCCTTGAGTCCTTTACCAGTCTCGCACCCATTGTCGACATGGTCGTCGTCGATTCAGAGAAGCAGGGGCAGTCCCGCCTTGTGACGTGCTCCGGCGCGCAGAAAGAGGGCTCCTTGCGCATCATTCGCAATGGTATTGGAATTAATGAAATTGCAGCCATAGATATGAACGGTATAAGAGGCCTCTGGTCTCTTAAGCTGGGACAGGCGGGAGAATTTGAAAATTGTCTCGTACTGGCGTTTGTTGGCTTCACACAGATTCTTGACATCTCGAAAGAGGAAGCAGATGATTACGAATCGGTGGACATGGCGACGTTGGAGGAGACGATCTTGTGCAGCAATATGGCAAGCTCTGTGGTGCTTCAGGTCACAACCGTTGCGGTCCGCACCTTTGACCAAGTCACACGGAGGCGTATTAACGAATGGGTACCACCTGGCGGGAATCCAATCACGGCAGTCGCTGCGAACCAACACCAACTTGTCTGTGCTGTCGGTAGAAGCCTCTACTACTTCGAAATCAAACCCGAAGGCGTCATACTGACGGCGCAGAAGGAACTAGAGCATGACATAGCCTGCTTGGACGTAACGCCTGTTGCGACAACGGATGGGTTGAGCAAGTGGGTAGCTGTTGGGCTTTGGACTGATATTTCAGTTCGTCTCCTAGCCCTGCCATCTCTTGGTGAGGCGTATAAAGAATTGCTTGGAATGGACATCATCCCGCGGTCAGTGCTGATGACGACATTGGAAGAAACGCCACACCTTTTCGTGGCCATGGGAGACGGTACACTGCTTTACTACGTCTTTGATCCCTTACTCCCTGGTCTTGGTGAGAGAAAGAAAGTCAACATTGGAACCAAGCCGCTCATTCTGAAATCGTTTCAAGCCAAGTCATCCAAGAATGTTTTTGCCTGTTCCGACCACCCGTCGATCATCTACAGCAGCAATCGAAAACTCGTATTTGCCAACGTCAACTTTAAAGATGTCCTCCACATTTGTTCACTTCATACCGAACTGTACCCCCATAGCTTGGCGATTTGCACCGACGCAGGCATCACCATTGGCACCATCGACGAGATTCAGAAGCTTCACATCAGAACGGTTCCCTTGGGGGAATCCCCGAGAAGGATTGCTTACCAAGACTCGACACAGACCTTTGGTGTATTGACGTACAGAGTGGATACGGTGGATATTACAGGGACGCTTGTTTCCCGACCATGCGCAAGCACGCGCGCGCAGAACTTCTCAACAAGCCAAGGAAACAAAGGTACGTTCAATACATGGTGCGGAGAGCGGATTTCTCCGCCTTCGTCAGTTTCGGCGGAGAAGGCTGATACAATCTGCTATTCATATGTGATAGTGCAAAACGGATACGTCAGCTGAATTTTACTAGAGCTATATTTCGACCCTTCTTGGCAAGGTTTCGCCACAAGTTCGGTTTTCCAACTTGAGCGGCTTTGAGCCTGAAGAGGACCCTTGCCAAGAAGGGCCGAAATATAGCTGCAATAAAATTCAGCTGACGTATCCGTTTTGCACTATCAAATATGATTCGCGGTCAGATTGGGCTGAACAAATGTTTATGTGCTGTTCGTTGCGAAAGTGATGACGGTATCGAAAATCCTGTGAGGATTTCCAGTTCGCGACCGCTATACCATCTGCCTGTACCGTTATCAAAATTGAGCTGTTTTTTCATTCCGAGTCTATATAGCAGTAATTTTTACGTCTAGTCTTTCCAGCGCATTTTGACACATCGTGTCCTGGCCAAATGCCCTAGCACGCTGAACTGGCAAGGGAAAGGTCCCACGTTTGAGTCTCGGTAGTGCCGGGTGTTTGGTTTCGGGCGGGGATCGGTGGTTAGATCGGACCTAGTGCCCTCCGTATATTTATTTATTATTATGATAAATGAAAGCTGGAAGCTGGAATTTCTTGAGCATATCAAAGGATACGGTGTTGTATGATAGACATCCTATGAAGAAAACGGTCACAGTGAAGGAATGACTATGAGTCTACTGAGGAGCTCCTTTAAGGATCTTGGACCTCGTGGCGTTACCTCGTAAGACAAAGTTCACTCAATTTCAGATGGGTACCTGGACAAACCTAGGGGAGGCACTAATTGCTAGCGTTTTCAGCAATTAGTGCGTTGAACTTGAATCCTAACACGGTGCGCTGCCACCCGTTTTCAGCGCCCGTGTTTTACATATGAGAACCCGGCAGAGGCTCGTTTATGTTTGGATTGGAGAAACAGCGGGAGCTGGAAACGCTAGAAGCCACAGAACACGGGACCCGTGTTAGGATGCGCTCCGCAAAAGCGACTTGTGACGAACACGGGTTGAGAATCGCGAGCCTGAAAACGCAACTTAGGATGGTTTGCCCCCGACCGACCGCGGAGTATCGGAGATCAGTATCGCCCAATGTGACCCGACAAGGCTAATGCTGCACCTTGTACTTTTTTTTTTTTACTTTACCACAATGACACCTTGAGCGTGTTCCATCCTTCTAACAAGTAACTATTAGTGACTATTTTAGTTCCCCCGTGAAAAGTTATTACGCTGACTGTTCCAACCTTCTGGAAATAGTAACTGATAGTAACTATTTGCTTACCACGCTTGGGAGCGTAGTAAGCGTGGTAACTGGGAATGTCTGTGATGCGGTTGGCCGGATTGGCCTGGCATGATATTTTGGTGAAAATAGAAAAATGCGTTCTAGCCTTGACGCCAAAAAGGCAGGATTCGTGACTTCATACGTAGTAACTACGGTAAGTAGGGTGGAACACGCTCCTTGTCTGTCCAACACAGAAGTGAACTTCAAACCAAGCTCACCGCAACCAGAATATTGCGAGGGAATGATCGGAAATGGCACGATTTGGGGAAGTTACCGGCTAATTGTTTGTTTCAAGATGGTAAATGCGACTTTAAAACTCAGATTTTGGGAAATAAAACATAGCCTAGGCTTAGTGTGTTTTTAAACTACAGTAGAGGTATGCTTATGTGAACACTTTTTTAACTGTTCTACTACCTTGGCTTTCTTACTTGCATATAAAAAAGTAAAATGGAAAAGAAAAATATCAACTTGATATCAGCAAACAGCCAACTATTTCAGGGTTATCCTGGCACAAAATTGAAGCAGAAATTCAACTAACTTCCTTTGATTTTGAATTTATTAAAAAGGTCCTTCCTCTTTTGAAGAGATCTGACGGTTCGGACCGCCATCTTCTCCACTGAAGGTGCGTTCGTCGCGGCAAACTTTTCAAATTATAAAAAGCAAACCAGGCGTCAGTTGAGTCACTTTCATAGATGAATTAGCAAAATATTCAAAAAGCGACAAAAGAGTTAGTGATTATTACTAGTGTTTTTAGGAAAAAAAAGCCTGGTTTGGGTTTTAGTTTTTTCTTCGGCGATCGTTCACTGTTAGCAGACGTTCACAGAAGCATACCTCTACTGTATATAAACAGAATGTAGTCATGTGTATTTACATTGTTTTGTTTAGTGTTTTAATATGTGTATTTTACACCGCTGTTGTGCAAAAAGTGGGTCACAAATAAATAAATAAATAAAATTGTAGCGTCTCAATTTTCAATTTCAGTTTCAGTTTATTTTCAAAATTCCTTCTTGGTCAAGCCGAACATTGGGTTTTTCGTCATAAACATAATGACATCAACATCTTTGTCATAAATAATTAACTTATATACGATTGGAATCACTGTAAGTGATCATCACAATTACACTTATATCAGAACTAAAAATCAAATAACTATAACATAAACAAGAGTTACGACGAATTATGCATTTCGACGAATGACCTCACATTACACGTATACACAGAACCACACTTACTCAAGGATCCAAACAATTAAATAAGCAAGAATTACAATGAGTTATACAAAAATTACTATGAGTTATACAAGAATTACGATGAGTTATACATTTCGACGAATGACGGCATGACGAAGAGCGTCTCTCTGCATCTGTTGGCTTCTATCCCCAACATGGCAAATCTACATAAAGGGTATTTCCAACCAATGAAGTTCTTTTAAACACGACGTAATACGGCAGGTGTTGAGAAACAGTTTTGTGCCGTCTGCCAATGGCGTCAGGCGAACTGTGTATAAAAACGCAAAAAAAGCTGCTACGGCAAACTTACACAGGCGATCAAAAACGAAACTATAGAGAAGGAAAAAATGTGATGGTATCAGGTTTCACTTCTCCATTGATTCACTTTTTTTGTTGCAGGTGGATCCCTCCCGCATGCTCCCCCCGGCGCCCACGAGCCAGGGAGCGAAGTTGAAACACACAGTTTCCTCATTCTAGACCAGCATACATTTGAAGTCATTTACTCCCACCAGTTCCTCCCGAACGAATTCGCCTGTAGCATTTGCTCCGCCTACTTGGGAGAAGACCCTACGCCCTACTACATCGTCGGAACCGCCTATGTTCTTCCGGAGGAACAGGAACCGAAATCCGGAAGGCTCATTCTCTTTCAGTATAGTGACGGGAAGTTAGTGGAGGTTGCGGAGAAAGAGATAAAAGGCGCTTGCTATTCCGTCCATGGATTTAATAAGAGAATCTTAGCTGGGATCAACAGCACTGTTAGACTTTTCGAGTGGACACCAGAGAGAGAAATCCGGCTGGAATGTAGCCATTTCAACAATATCTTAGCGCTGAAAGTGAAGCATAAGGGGGACTTTGTGCTTGTTGCAGATCTTATGAGGTCTTTCGCTCTGCTTCAGTATAAATCCGTGGAGGCGAACTTTGAGGAAATCGCACGGGATTATAATCCAAACTGGCTGAGCGCTGCGGAGATTATTGATGACGATACGTTTTTGGGGGTGGAAAACGCGGGGAATATTTTTGTGTGTCAGAAAGACAGCTCGGCGTCGTCCGAGGAGGACCGGAAACAGCTCCAGACCGTTGCCAAATACCATCTAGGAAGTTACGTAAACGTACTCTGCCATGGTAGCCTTGCTATTCACTACGGTGCGCAGGACAGTAGTACTCTACCTCACAAAGGCGTCCTCTACGGAGGTACGGATGGTTCCATCGGTATTATCATCCAGGTACCAACTGACCTCTTCGGCCTACTTACTGAACTTCAACAGAGGCTTGCCAAGACGATTAAACCCCTTGGGAAGATCGATCATGCGACCTGGCGGATGTTTTTCACAGAGCGAAGAAATGAGCCGGCAGAGGGCTTCGTCGATGGTGATCTGGTTGAGCAGTTTCTCGACCTCCCGAAGGAGACGATCGCGGAGGTTGCCAAGGGTCTGCAGTTGGATGAGGGGCAAGGAAGAAAGAAACAACTCGCCGTCGATGACGTGGTGAAGTTAGTGGAAGACCTGACGAGAATTCACTGATTACCTGATTGTATCGCTATTTTTCCTTGTCTGAATTGTTCACCTTTTTTTATAATAAAGTGAAATGTGATAGCTAACCCAGTAGACATTCGGGAAGTAGCTCATATTGTAATTGCTACGAATAAGTTGCACAAGAAAATATACGAGGACGTCACGAAGTCCCCCTTCTAACACCCCCTTCGTGCGGTTCCGACCTATAAATGGGGCACCTAGTGCATTTGTTTTTACCACTCATCAAGTTTCTGCGAAGTGTCCGGCCCGCCTTTCGTAGGGGCGGTTCGAGAGGGGGGGGGTAGGGGTGCACCCTCCCACGCTTCAGAGCAACATACTCTCAGTCGTATATTTTGAGCCTGCCAAAATGACAGAAAGGTGGTTGTCCAAATTTTGGGGTTTTAGTAGTATTGAAAGCTAGAACTTGTGTGGGAAGTAGTTGAATTTTGTCAGATAAAAGGTGTGTTAATAAGTTTTTGCCGGCGGCGCTTTGTTTAATTTGGCCTTGGGTACAGTCGTTACAAGCTAATACCGGGGCTTCGCTCACTCCAGCTAAAGCTGAAATGAAAGGCATACTGGACTTATTATTCCGAACAACCTTTTGCCTAACCCGAAAATCAAGTGCTAATAATCCTTGATGTTTGCACAATTTTCTCTCAGTTTTTTTTTCGACATGGAAAATCTAGGGCAAATTATTTTTGTACCGTCCAAGATTTTTCCCAGAGTCTCAACCAGTCACGTCAAAAAATATTTATTGAATCTCAAAAAGTTGAGATTCTCATAACCCCCCTTCCCCCCCCCCCCCTCCCCATGAACCCCTGGCATAATGTATCAGTTTCATTTTTGTTTTTTCAGTTTCATTGGACTACATTTAAACATTACTGCCTGCCATGACAGCACACAAGGGGTGCTTGTCTAGGGCAGGAAAAAATCGATATTAAATTACAAACAGAATCAGCTAATTAAATACCCTATATAAAGAAAGAGGGAGGAGAGGAAAAAAAAACGTGTGACACATATTCCCGACATTTGGTATAGGGTATCTAAAATCAAGGGTTACTGGTGGACTGTAATCGTGACACTCCTTCTATACCGCCGCTGATTTTGAGGAAAGAGCAGTCCAGAATAATCGCACGAGCTTGCAGCTCAAGCTGGAGGCAGAAAAGCAGGCACAATAATTGTGTCAGTGGAAACATGAACGAAAATATTTGTGCTCCCATTTAGAGTTTACAGTATTTGTTAATGTGCGATACAAATTAGCTCGCCATCAAGTTTTTGTATGAATTAGTGACTTACTTACAGATTGTATCCCCTGTTTATTTTGACCAGAACTCTTTTACGAGTTGACTCCGGGACTTGTATATTTGGTTTATCAGGATAGATCTTTTTCTAAAATAACAACTTTTCTATTCCACTACAATAACGGCAGAATATTTTTAGCATCGGCGACCACTAGGATTCACAACTACTCTTTACCTTGCATAGCTTTCAATAAATTTATAGTGGAAGAAACCATGAGAAGGGAGAGCACCCTTAGGTCCTAAGGTCATCCGGAAGTGATGAAGATGGTGGAAATCAAGGTAGAAAATCCATTGCGGGGCTGTTTCTGTCATATCCGTTCTGCTATGCTTGTGAGTCTCTTCGGCCTGGGTGGTCGGGGCGCCGCTTTATAGGATTGTCGATAGATGGCACTTATGGAAGGTGTCGATTAAACTTCGTCAGAATACTGAACTGCTACCCCTTTATGTAAGCGTTATCAAGACGAGGGGGGACTCGCTATGCTTGTCTGATATTTTGAATCATATATATACTATTTATTTATTAGATATTCCTTCAGCCCAAGCCGACTGCGAATCATATTTGACGGTGCAAAACGGATAAGTCAGATACATTTTATTAGAGCTATCTTACGGCTCTTTTTGGCAAGGGTCCTCTTCAGGCTCACCACGCTGAAGCTCGAAAATGAACTTGTCTGAAAGCTGGAAAATGAACTTGTTCGGAGCATGACAAGTTCATTTTCCAGCTTCAGCCTGAGCAGGACCCTTGCCAAGAAGGGCCGAAATATAGCAAATGTCGCTGACTTATCCGTTTTACACCATCAAATATATTTATTTATTAGTATAAGTATACGAGTCATATCTAGTAATCTCTGAAGTGAGTCCATTGTCCAGTGTTTCGACGAAGTTCAGTCGACACACTTTTCGACAACAGTCTAGGGTGAAGTATAACAAATAACCGCGAAGGTTGTCAACAAATAAGAAAATACAGTTCTAAATAGAAAAAAGAACAGCCTACTTTATAAACAGGTAACTTTACTCTTAAAGGCAGGGTTAAAAATATTAAATAAAATCATCTAAACACCGGTCCACGATGGCAGTATGGTTCTGAGTGACTGATCATCGTTTTCATTCTTTCACCTGTAAGAGAAAATTCTCTACATTCCAGTTCAGAGACACCATACGGTCTAGTTCCTATATTAGGTCATCGATGAGGATAACCATCAAGGTTCAACTACGAGCCTGTTCCACCCTACTTACCCTGGTGACTACGCATCAGAGCAAAATATTAATGCACGAACTTTGAAGAAGTGACACACAGGCAAACCGCAGCGACACTAGCTCCACTAGAGGGCACGAACATCCCTACTGAAACTCAACCAGTCGTTAACGAGCGCTGGCTCTGATCTGATCCTCGATATTTGCATTTGCAATTTTCTACGTCCGCCACTGCACACAGGAACAGGGCGGCGCTGCGACGGAGGCCCATCTTTGATTCATGGGAAGGAGAGGTCTTTGCATTACTCTTTACAGTTATTTTGCTCTGCTAAGCATGATGCCATGAATTCTGGCTTTTTGCCGTCAAGGCTGGAACGATTTATCTATTTCCCACCAGAATATCATACCACGGGCGAATCCGACCAATCACGTTACAGAGATGCGTAGTTACCTACCATGCTTACTACGCTCCCGAGCATGGTAAGCAAATAGTTACTAATTCAAGAAGGCTGGAACAGTCAACGTAGTAGCTTTTACCGAGGTTGACTAATAGTTACTATTGTTAGAGGGATGGAACACGCTCTAAATCTTTGCTAGTACATACGTTTAATTCTACTCTTTCAGCAAACAAAAAAAACAGCCCTGATGTTAAGAGCTTTTCAAATAGGTTACCCTTTAATTCAACAATAAAGCGTCTCTTTTTTGTGTATTAACTTCTGGATCTGTTGTGCCATCTTTGTGTGATGGATGCTGACAATGATGAGAGGAAGCAAAAACAGAGACTAACCCGCTTTAAGCGCTGAACTGAACCCTGTGTGCCTCCGACGGTAAAGGAGTTCAGTTCAGTTCAGTTAGTTGTATTCATAAAAATAGAAAACCCCATTAACTGTGTATGGCCCCACCATAAGGCCTGGCAACCGTTTGCCATATTACAAAATTTTGCTCTATTATTCTTTGTACTTGTTATTTGTACCTTGTGCTATTTACTGTTATTATGTGTACAACCCAGACAAAAACTTTCTTGGCGTGAGCCTAGCTTGAAGTTTTTGAACTTTTGAAGCTTGAACTTTTTTAAGTTTGTTTTTTCATGCCAAATTAAACTTTTTCCAGATTCTGTTATTTTTCCTCAGGCTATAAAGCTACACCCTCGGTCATTCTTTCTTTTTCTCTATTTATCGCTGGTTAAGAATACCCGCCTAGGGTCCCCCAAAGGAGGGGAAGACCGTTTGGCCTCTCCCTAATTGACCAGTGAGCTAGTACAACATACTCCCTTTTCCTTTCTTTCCACTCGTCCTTCATGACCATATCCTTTTTCTTATATCCTATCATCTCCATTTTTTCTTCTATCGGTCAACAGTACCAAATGTTCGCCTATCGACATTTAATCTTTTTGCTTACCAGCCCTCGTGCAGGCCCACTATTTATAATTACATACAAATGAATCCAGTAATATGCGACCGCACTGTACTTGATTGAAAACCATACTATCCGCAGTGCTTCCACTTCAGAATTTTGAAAAAACGGAGACATATATAGTTGAAAAATCAGGAGACGTTCTAGAAATCAGAAGTTTCTAAGGAGATATTAGGAGGAAATTTGTATTTACGGTTTCTACGTCAAAGAGGGGAATATTCAAAGTATAGATGTAGAGTGCAGGGGCATCGCAAGGGCATTTTCGTTGGGGGGGGGGGGGGGGTGCAGAGTCAGTACCAAATCTCTAAAAAAAATTTACAGGATCCTAGAAACTGAGAACTCGAGCTTTAATTATGGAACAGAAAGGATTAGATAGGAAGAGTAACATTAAAGAGCAGCGTGAAATACGATAAGCCAAGTATTAGGCGGCGTTTTGGCGAAGACCACTTGGATAATATATTACCGGGCACGATTGCAGTAACAGCTTTTATGTATTATACTCAAGAGGAAATCAAATCGAGCGCCGCAGGCGAAAATTTTCGAAATCTAATTTTTGTTTCTCCTGTAGGCTAAAGTTTAACTGCTGCTCTTACAAATTCTATCATTTACCTCGTCATTTACCGTGGATTAAATACAAGACTCTAGGAAGTTTCAGAAACCGGATGGAGCGACCTTCCGGCAGCAGCAGCTACTGTAGTCTAGTCAAAACTGTCTATGATCACATAAAGTGAGCGCCGCAGGCTAGATTTGTTTTTAAGTTAGCTTTTTCCTGCCAAATTTAACTTTTTCCATCCAGATTCTAACTCCGGTGATGAGTTCCAGCCTCCAAGGCATGCTCGACAAAAGAATAAATAAGAATACATAGCCGTTCGGAAAAATCAGGAGAAAATTAGGTAGAAACCCTTTGTCTCCACCAATATGAGTTTTAAATCGTTTTTGAGTCGTTCTCAGGTTGGCCCAGATTCCGTTATGTTTATTTAATCATTTATTCTTTATTTATTTATTTGGTTTTGTTTGTTTTTGGAGACGGGATTTTGGAGTGTATAATTTTTTGTTTGTTGGGTTTTCGACCAGTAAGTGTTTTGTTTATTTTTTTGTTTTCTCTTCTCTCTCTTTTTCTTATTTCTTTCTTTACTATAGTGTTATGTAGGTTAATTTCTCAAAGGGGGGTTTGTTAAACCTCTTAACAAGTGTAAACTTCTAGAGGGTTTTGTAGTTCTTAGTATTTTTTTTCCAATAAACCCCATATATAATCTAATCTAATCATAATCTAGCGAAATATCAGTAGAAAATCAGTAGATCAGGAGAATCAAAAATAAATCAGTAGGAGACCAATAAAAACGTAGATCTCCTGATAAATCAGGAGAAGTGGAAGCACTGACTATCTGCTACTCGGCTGTAAAGTACGCGCCGGATAACTACAGAATTCTGGCAAATATACCGAATCCCGATCATTATACCGAATATATTTGTGCCGGCTGCCTATTTGGGATTCTGTATAGAACTACACAATCCCGTAAGTATACCGAATAGTTCTGGTATTAAAAAATACTGAACAATTTTAGTAAAATTTTCGGCCTCCATCACAAAATT
The DNA here is from genome assembly GCA_023053575.1 of Branchinecta lynchi. Taxonomy (NCBI): domain Eukaryota; kingdom Metazoa; phylum Arthropoda; class Branchiopoda; order Anostraca; family Branchinectidae; genus Branchinecta; species Branchinecta lynchi. The sequence continues at coordinate 19,364,203 of JAKZAP010000011.1, read as the reverse complement.
TTTCCGAATCTAAAAAAGGTGTGGGGGCTGCGGTTAGGGCCCTGAACTGGAGTAAGGCAAACTATGTCTTGCGAATGCGTGTTCAAGTACTCTGGATTTTCGAAATTCGCACAAAGTTATCTGTGCTTACCATAGGCGAACATGACTTACTTTAATCCATAGTCAACTTCCCAGCCAGATATTCATCAACGACGCCACCAAAGTCTTGTAAAAGATCAGCCAATCGCTTCTTGGACTCATCGGTTTCACCGGACATGGCGTTCATCAATGAATCAGCCAGGGTGCCTTCATTAGAACCGTTTCGCGTTTCTGCGTCCATCCCGGAGGATACATGATCGGGACTGTCGTAGATCCCTGGGACCCAAAAGATGGCGTAAATGAGCCCTCGAAGACAGGCGCGGTGCCAATCGGCAAAGAAGCGCTCTTCGGAGTACCCTGAAAATAAGACACATTCTGTGTCAGAAGTTTGGTAACCCCAGACACTTTTTTGCGCATCCTTGCGATAGACATCATGAGTATATCTGTTATGAACAGAGATGGGCGAATCCTATCATGAAAGGATTCGAACCCGATCAAGGCTAGGTACGAAGCCAAATCCAGAAGTTTATGCCGAGGACTCGAATCCGGAATCGAATCCAACCTCAAAGCACCTGTCTTACCTCTTACCTATTATACTAATGCAACCTACTTCCTTCATCATTCCTTATATTTCTGAACCCGGAGACCCCAATTTCGTACAGTACATTCTAACCCCTCTAACAAAACCAAGCTGATTTCCTCACATGCCGTGTTTTGCTACCTTCGGTGTGTATCGCGCTGTCGACACTTTTCTGCGTGAAGTTTTTCCATCAGAAAAATCGGTTATGTAAATTGTTTCCCTGTTTTCGCTACAAGTAAACGGGTCTCGGAAAACGCTTAAAACAGCCAAAACCGTGGGTTATTTGTTGAAAGCATAGCAAAGCTTTAAAGTATTCAAATATTTTAAAAAACTGAAAATTGAAGAGTCAATAGTGAGTGGGGTCCTTAACTAAAATCAAATCATGTACATAATTTATAGTTTGAAAATCAGAGGTGAGAAAAAGCACTGATTTCCAAGGTAATCAGATAACATGATAGATTACTGAGGATGATTGGTGATGGAGATACAAAAGTTGGGTTGCCTCAGCCGACTGTGTATAAATTGTGAAACGGAAACTTGAAGGATGTAGACTAGAAATTTGAGCGGATTCGTCAGACTGAAGATTTGGAATCCGGACCCCGAATCCAAATCGAGCCCTGACAAGCAGAAGATTCGAATCCTGCCAAAAGGACGAATCTTGGATTCGGATTCGCCCATCTCTGGTTATATAACCTTTTTAAATATACAAGACAAGAGATTATATTATGTACACGGACCAACGTTACGATTGCTCTTCATTCATATACGAACATATGAACATATGTGCATTCGTGTCCGTATTGTTGAGTTTATACGGAGAGGCGGCACTCAATGTTATAAGAGAATATCCGGACTGCATTCTCATATTAAAAAAAAATAAAATAATTCATTTCGCACTACACGTGCTACATATGCGTGTTTCGGCTCTTATGTTCAGAAATATTTTATTTAAAAAAAAACCTTTATTTCAGGTCATATCTTGTAAGTGTCTCAGTTAATTTATTGTCAGTTTTGTGTATTTCGTAAATATGTTATTCCTCTGCTAGCTCTGAGTCATTTGGAAAAATATCATCGATTAATTAATTGATTATTTACATCCCAAACAAGACAAAAAGGCGTTTCTGAGAGTTTCAACTTGTAGGTTAAGTGTGTAGCACACTCTCTTGTTTCTGCGAGAGACACTCAAATAACACAAATAATTACCCCCCCCCCTACTTTAGAAGAGTACAAAAAGGAGCTTACCTTCGAACTCAATGTCGTAGCCTAATTTAGCCAAGGTCCCTCGATAGGCCTTGTAGTATTCCAAGAGAAGTGTCCGCATCTGTAGCCGTTGATCGGCCACGGTACCACCAAGGATGAAATTGGCAAGGTCATATCCTGGATTGTAAAGTCTAGGGACTTGCCAGTCAAGAATGTTCATTGCAATCGCCTGAAACGAACGAAATACTCTAATTAAGCATAAGCCATACACAGAGCGTGTTCCATCCTCCTTACCATAGTAACTACGTATGACGTAACGAATTTTGGCTTCTTGGCGTCAAGGGTGGAACGCATTTTTCATTTTCCGCAAGATATCACTCCACGTGACGAAAATGATCATGCGCCCATGGAGATCAATAATATGTTTATTTTGCTTAAAAGTACATTGTTTACTTTGCGGTTAAGATTAGTACTTTAAATAATTTTTAAATCTACAATATTCAAGCCAAGTTTCATCGTCCTAGCACGTCTGGAAGTACCTTAAAACACATAACCAAAATTACTGCCCCCCCCCCTCCTACTCCCCCCACAGTGACCGGATCCAATCCAGTTCTGTAAATATTTATCTAGACCGTTTGTTTGTTATTCTCACACAGTTCCGTCCAGATCTCTCCAGTCTAAGCGGGTCATATATTTTCCGGCCCACCCAACAGTTGTCGTATCCTGTCCGGCATCAAAAAGAAAATCAGAGACCTGTCCTCTGTTCAGTTTTTTTAAATTTCACTGGAATCCAATCACCCCTTCCAAAGTTACACATGACTCAATATTTGGGATTCCCCCTCCCTCGACTCCCCCCACGATGATTAGATCGAGGTAATAACTATTTCCAAGTCAGTTTGGTCGGATTCCATATACCTGCAAGTTTCGTTGTGAAAACCAGGTTTATTTATATTTAAATACCTTAAAACCCCCAAAACCGCCATCACCGGAATTCCGGAAAATCAACCTCGCCTTCCAAGTGTCCGGATCCAGTCCGACTGTGTAAACGATTTTCAAGAGCAGATGTTTGTTCTTCCCAGCAGAGGCGTTACTAGCCAAACTGTTGGGGGGGGGGGGGGGGAGTATTTACCGTGGTCATTTTTATCGACTATTTTTGCAGATAAAAACGTCTATTCTTGAGAAAAAACGACTGTGTTGACGAGATATCGGCTGTTTTTACGAAAAATCGCGGCACTTCACGCCGACACGGCTATTTTTACCGACTGATCGACGACATTTCGGGAAGGGGGGGCCCTAGTCGTGACGCCCCTGCTTCCCAGCAAGTTCCACTCCGGTCCCTATAATCTAATCGTCGGGGGGGGGGGGGGGGGCCTAGTCGTGACGCCCCTGCTTCCCAGCAAGTTCCACTCCGGTCCCTATAATCTAATCGTTTCACAAGGTTTTCAGTATTCCCCCCCCCCCCCCAGCTGTCAAATCCGGTCCAGGCGTTAAATGGGCTACCAGAGGCATGTCTTCTATTCAGTTATTCAGTTTCCTTCGAAACTGATCACCCGTTCAAAAGTTGCGCACGACTAAATTTCCCGGGTTCCCCCATCCCCCAGGTGGTCGTATCGGGAAACTGATTATTTAAGTTAGTTTGGTCGGGTCCCTGATATGTCTGTCAAGTTTCCTCGTCCTAGCACATCTGGTAGAACCCTAACTCGCCAACGTCGGAGAGACCGCCCGACCGACAGACGGAGGTGAGATCGGTATATGGCACTTGAGTCAGAGGCTGCAAGTGCCATAAAAAGTTGAGAGAAGATAAATTCAACGAGAAGGGGCAAATGGATTATAATACACACCAGGCTCCAGGGTTGGGTAACAGAACAAAACGTCGTCTTTTGAAGAAAAATTGTCAGCTTCCAACAACGTAGAACTTTAGTACTTCCCGTGTCAGCCCTGACGACGCTGCTCCTCCTCGGCCCGCTTACGGAATCAACCAAGCGATCTGATTGGCTCTGCATAAGCGAAAATAGAACGCGGGTCCATTCCGTTTATTCCCCTTATTACAGCGCGCCCCAACGAAAAGAGGAATCTGTAATACACCTTACAACACCTATTTGAACAATGCTTTATGTTGTCGAGTGTGCATCGTTTCTTCTGCTATTGTAGTGTTATTCTGTTATTGTAGCTTAGTTTTTATTTCGCTGAGCCCGGTTGCCGGAAGCCCAGCTGAAATGGAATTGTATTTACCCCTATACCTTAGAGAAATAATTAACTGATTAACATAACCCCCAAAAATTACCCCCCGCGAAAGGGGGGGGGGGGGTACTTTTCTTCCTTGAGAGTTGAAGGCAGGAGCCATCTTCTCCTTACGAAATTTCAATGATCGGAACCTTGTCCTGCAGCATTAACCTCATTGAAGAACAAGGCTACTTGGTTTTTCTGATAAAGCTACTCGGTTCTCCGACAGGCTACCCGGTTCTCAGACAAAGCTACTCGGTTCTCCGACAAGCCCACTCGATTTTTTTTACAAGGCTACTCGGTTTTGATGATCGGTCGGCTTGTTTTAAACTTTATTTAGTATTTTTAGACCTTCTTAGTAGCCTAATAGATTAGGGTGGTATCGCTATCGGCTGTCCAAAGTTCCAATTTCTGCCGAGCGAAAACTGAAAAGAATGTTGGCCCATCGCTCTTAGCTTGAGCTCAGCCAGCATACAAAAATTAAATAAATAACTTTTAATATAGCAACAAGAAACACCCAGTAAACAAAATGAAATACGATAAATAACAATACAAAAATTATTACAACAAGCGCCTATCACGATACTCGAAAATCAGCAAAATTAAGTTTACATATCCCTGCGAAATCTCTGTATGAAGCTGAAGTCCGAACACATTTTGCTTCATACACAAAGAAAAAAAGACACTTCGCCAGAATAAAAAAAAACCTTGGCGGTGGACGGTTTTCGACAAGCTTTTTCTTTCAAATTCTGTTATCTTCGAATGCAGCCTAAAGAATGCATTTACCAAAGATTTGTTCCTGTCAAGATCAGTGAATGTCGAGATGAAACAAACATAATAATCAATATAACGTTGATAGCACACAGTCGTACACGCGATGACGCGAATTTCTACTTTTCGTTGATTCTGTCGTCTCGCAGACACTGACAATTTAAACAGACCGACACAAACCCTGCTTTATCGATGACGCAATTCTATGAACCAAGGGTGTGACATTTGTCAAATAAAACCTTATTCAGTCCACGTTCTTTTAACTCTTATTGACGAGAAACACGACTGATGTACTCATCAGCAGCTCCCTCCACGTCGGCGATCAGTTCGCCAAGTCTCTGCCGAACAAGGTCACTTCCAACAGCAGAAGATGAGCGGACCAACAGCGTCTCGAAAGCATCCGATTCTTTCGCGCTGACTTCTAAGGCCTTCTCTATATACACCTGCTCTGTTAGGATGCCTGGTACTAGCAGAATCCCCAAGAAAGTACCAAATAGTAGCCACTTTCCCCAATCCTCGAGGAACTTGGTCTCACTATAACCCTCAGCTTCAATGTCGTAACCGAGTTTATTCAAGGTCGTCCTGTACGTTTGGTAGTAGTTACTCAGTTCGGTTCGAAGATGTTTAGAACGGGTTTCTCCTGTTGTGTTGCCAAATAACAAATATGCGAGATCGTACATTGGAGAAGCTGGGCGCGAGGCTTGCCAGTCAATAATGCCAATTCCGCAAACCTAAAGAATAGGCTAATATGCAATGACGACGAAGGATAGACGGACAGCGGTAGTGCACTGTCAGAAGTTTCATAACAGACAAAACCAAGGATACGCCGTTTCAACAGACAATGCGTAACAGACAACACTTGGGATGCTATCTGTTGTGTTTGGAAACGTTATGCATGTCGAACGTCGGACGAAGCATCGTCGCTGACGTATCCGTTGTATACATTATTTGAATATTATTCTCGTGATCGCATTTTAAGGTACTTCCAGATGGGCTGGGACGATGAAATCGGCTGGACATTAGAGACTTGGCAAAATTGGCTTAGAAATAGTCAGTTCCCCCATCCTACCATAATGGGGGGGGGGGAGCGGAGGGATGGGGAATCCGGAATCTTGAGGCATGTATAACTTTCCAACGGTTGATAGGATATTAATGAAAGCTGATATATGGAAAGTTCGGAGTTCGTAAAGTTCAAGTCCGGACCTGATCCGATTAATGTGAGGGGGGGGGGGGGGGAGGTTGAAGGGGAGAATCGTAAATCCTGTGACACGCTTAGAGTGGAAAGATCGGGATGAAACTTGGTGGGAAGAACAAGCACAAGCCGTAGATACACAAGTGACAGCTTAGAACCGGACCGGATTCGGGCACTTTGGGGGGAGTTGTACGGGGGGGGGGGGGTGTCCGGAATTCCAGTGACCGCGAGCTACGGTACTTCTTGATATGCTAGTACGATGGAACTCGACTTAATCATTAGGCTATAGACTTGACAAAATTGGCTTAGAAATTGTCAATTCCTCTACCCGACCATCCCTTAAAGTAATCATATCAACCGCAAAGTACAAAAAATACTTTTAAGCAAATGGCCTAAATGGATCAAGATCATTTTTGCCTCTAGGGCTTTAGGCCCTTAAAGTGCGCATCATCACAGCCAAGAGCAAAAATAAAGTACTTTTATTTAATTCTTATCTGAAGGGTCCCGCTTACAAATGGTCAAATCGACGAATTGGCAAATTTCAGCAAGTACCATATAAGCTTCTAGCTCTTGTTTAATCCCATCTTGTATGGGCACAAACTGAATAATAAATCACAACTAAAGAAGTCAGACCACCCTCATACTGAAGTGTCCCTTCATTCATGTCGAAAGGAAAATGGTAAAATGAACTTTATCTTACCTTATCATTCTCGTCGTACTGGAAGAGCATATTGTTGTTCCAAAAGTCGCCGTGGGCGATTGTTTCCATCGGTCCGTGAACGCCCACTTTGTTAACAGAGAACAAGTCTGGAATAAGGGGTTGAAGCTTCTCGAACTTTTCAGCAAACTCGGTGAAGCCAAGTTTTCGCAGAAGCTCTAATCGGCTGACAAATATCTGCAAGAATCCAATCTGTTCAGTACACTGTAAAAGCTTCTCCGAGTAAGGATTAAAGGTAACTGCAGTGTTTGCAACTGGGATTAATCCTATCTCTACTGGGACAAGATTAATCCGAATTAGAGATAATCTATCTCACACAAGATTAATCCTAGTGGCAAATACTGTAAGATTTTTTTTTACAGTGTATACATAAAGCTGTGTTTTAGTACAATGCGTGACATCAGTTTCGTTTTCCAAATACCATGGTATCTGTCACCACAGTAACTGGATCTGCAATTAGTCGTTTTTGCAGTTACCTTGGTAACTGATAGACGGTAGCTCTGCAAAACGACAACTGATGAAATTGCGCTTTTCCAAGTCATCCCAAAAGAAAAACTGATATTCAGTCACATTACTAGGTGCCAAACTTTTCTCCCACCATTTCACAAAAACTGATGAAAGTGACATGAATTTTTTAAATACCACGATCAGTTACCACGGTCCGACCGTGGTATCTGAATATTAGATACCATGGTGTCTTCAAAAACGCAACTATCGGCATCCGATCTGATGAAATTTTTTAAGCATGTGTTCTTGTGCAAAAAAGTTATGTATTGATATGTGGTCATACGAAATGCTTTCATTTAACTGGGATAACTCTGAAGCAGTAGTATCCAGTGGCATTCAGTTAAGACAGTACGCTACTAAAGCCTACAAACTACTGGCACGTGCTCGAATTTCAAGAAAAACCGATAACGGCAAGAACTTCTGTCTTTCACTAATGCACTGAGGATATCACGATCGCGTCCCGCAAACATTCCACACCGCTAGACGATCAGTACTTCTTAGCCGCATTTTCTGCAACTTTATTGCAAAATTAAAAAAGTCTCCTATGGAGCTAATTACGATATCTCCAGCTCAGTTAGTCTTTAAATGCCCTCACGGCGAAGCCAAAGATTGGATTTTCGTCATGTACACCATAATCACACATCTGGACAATAAAAAACAAGATCTAGAAAGTTTCTTTGTCTTCAGACATACCAACTATCTCAAACTGAAAACTATGACGCCAGAGCTACTGACAGAAATTTCACTTCGTATTCCCGATGAAAAATTTATCTCAAAATAGTACTATGAAGTAGTAAGAAAAAGTTTGCATGCAGTACTAATGATGCTACTACATGCTTCTACTTCAAGGCTACCGTGTTACTGCATACTACTATATGCTACTATTAGCAAGACTGGATGCTACTATAGCAAGACAGGATGCTACTGGATACTACCACATAAGATTGGACCAGTCTGAGGCACATTAAATGATAGTATTCTTTGCTATTACATAGTATTACATGCAACGTTTTCATACTACTACGCCACAAATTTTTCATCGGGATCTCCTGTCCTTTTTCTTAACGTTTTACCTGAAAAGGACTGAGACAGGACAATAAAGTTATCCATCACTTGTTCACTTAAAAAGGCTCAAAGTCTAATGAAAATGCGTTACTTCGTTGCTCTGCTATTCGCGAATAATAGATTTCCATATTCTGGAATTTACGAAAACGATTTACGAAAAACAAGTTTTCGTGCAGTGAAATCATAACTTCCGCGAGCTGATCACTGAAAAGCCGCGTTGTTTTGAGATTCAAACCTTCCGCGCTATAATAGAATTGTGCGTCGTGAAAACGGCCCTCATAGCATCATGCTAGCGCAAATGGTGGAAAAAATCCCTTATTAACACAAGCAAATAATGCAGTGTGTCCAGTCAAATGTAATGAGTTGGCTTCTCAGTTAAACTTTAAGAGTTTCTAAATACTTATCTCGGAGTTTCTAAATACTTACTTCGGCTCTCCCCTTGGACAAGAAATACCGAAATGATTAAAATGTATAATATAAGTTACCGTAATCTTGCTATTTCTAATCTGATTACCAAGAAGGCTGCAATTCAAGATCCAGCCCCTCCCCTGGAGCAAAATTTTCAAAGTATAACTATTATAATCAACAAATGTAATATGTTCGGTTGTTGATCAGAGAGTTTTCAGTTTATGCTTGATAATTTTTTTCTATGTGTGAAAGTGTAACGTTTTCCTTTTCTTTTTCTGTATTCACTGTGTCAATTAGTTACTCAGTCTCAACCTTAATTACTAATGTACAAAAAAATCTTGAAGATTTTGCTACTGTGATTAATTGTGTCTCTAAAAAGATAATTATCTCTCATTCGGATTAATCTTATCTTTGTAGAGAAAAGATAAATCCCAATAGTGAATACTGCAGTTAACTTTAATCCTTACTCGGAGAAACTTTTTACAGAGTTGAATGAATGTACTAAGAGGATGGGCGAGTGGTAAGCGGGATTTTAGATCTCTACGAATTGAGATCTTACCAAGTATGCTACAATTCAAAATCCAGCCCCCCCCCCTCGGAGCAAAATTCTCAAATTATCACTATTATAATAAACACACGTAATATGCTCAGTTGTTCAACAGAGAGTTTTCAGTTTAGAACTGATGATTTTGTTCTATGTGTGAAAGTGTGAGCTAATGGTTTTCTTTTGTTCCTAGTCAAGCCCGAGGCGTACTAGCAGACATGGACCATTACGACAATAGTTAATTGGCCATATCCCTGTTCAGCGCTTCCAAGCGGACTAGTTTCTGTTAATCCCCCCATGCCTGACCGTCATTACTTGGATCAGACATGGCAAAATAGATCCACAGGTTAGTGAGTGGAAAACCTGTCATCTGTGTCCCAGGTAATGGAGGTTTTACATTGTGTTAACAGTAGAAAGGGAAAGCGACCCACTACCCTATGGATTCGAGTTTTTACTATGTCTACACAAGTGTTGGTTAAGAAATAGTAAAAAGTCGAATCCATAGGGTAGTGGGTCTCTTTCACTTTCTGCTGTTGAAACATATGCAAAACCTCCAATACGTGGGACACAGATGACAGGTATTCCACTTACTAACCTGTGGATCTATTTTACCATGTCTGATCCAAATAATGACGGTGAGGCATGGGAGGATTAACAGAAACTAGTCCGCTTGGAAGCGCTGAACAGGAATATGGCCAATTTTGTCGTCCTAACTAAATATATAACGATCCTCACCAGAAGGTTGACATAAAAGATGACTAAGGGGACTAACTATGGTTGGCTACGCTAACTGGAGCTGCATAAAGACCGAGTAACCTATGTCACGACGCCGGGAAACTAATGTTGGTGTTGAAAGCCGAAGAGATATATAGAAAAGTGGGTGATAGAGGGAGGAAACAAACTAGGAGGACTATTACAGAGCAAAGTGCTATGAGATGTCTCCATGACAAAAGAATGAAGAATTTATGACGCACTGCCCAAGGGCATAAGTGCACTAAAAAGACAAAGAAATATACAAATTTGTTCCTTTCCTTTGTTTTTTCTTTGTTGAAATGAAGGGTGATAAATAAATAAATACAAAAAAATCCCCCGTCCTGAGCGTGTGATCAGACAACAAATATTCTTTGACACAAAGCTCATTGAAGTCTTACTGATATCCCTTACGACCCCGTAGATAGTACCGTTACACACGAGGCAAAATAAAATAGTGATGAAAATAGCCCTATTATGCGCAAAATAATAATCACGTCCCGATGGAAATTCATCTTAAAATAGTAAAAAGTAGCATGTAGTAAGAACTGATGCTACTTCATGCTCCAATGTCAAGGCTACCGTTTTACTGCATTCAGCTGCATGCTCCTATTAGCAAAACTGGGTGATACTATAGCAAGACAGGATGCTACTGGATACTACTGCTTTAGATTGGCCCAGTCTGGGGCACATTAAATGATAGTATTCTTTAATATTACATATCAATACATGCAACTTTTTCTTACATCTATGATACAACTACGATGGCTAAACAAATTTCATCGGGGTACACAAGATCAAGACTACGCGGTGCCATATTCGCCGTTGCTTATACGCATTCCAACATGAACAAGTAAATCGACTTTTTTTATGGCACTTGCCCTTTGGCCAAGTGCCTTATAGCGATCGCAATTTCTGTCCGTCCGTCGGTCGGTCGGTTCGGTCCCGGTTTTGCTAGTTCGGGCACTTCCACATAAGCTAGGAAGATGAAACTTGGCAGGCATATCAGGGAACCTGATGATTAAGTTAGAAATAGTCAGTTCCCGATCCGAGCATCTGGGGGGGGGGGAGTGGAGGGAGGAGAATCCGGAAAAATCAGGTATTTTTTCTTACGACCGAGTGTTTAGATCTTAATGAAACTTGGTATGTAGAAAGACCTCGTGTCTCAGACGTCCCATTTTAAATCCGGACCAGATCCGGTGACATTCGGTGGAGTTGCAGGGGGGGGGGGGCAGAAATCTTGGGAAACGCTTAGAGTGGAGAGATTGGGATGAAACTTCGTAGACAGAAGAGCACAAGTCCTAGATACGTGAATTGAAATAACCGGACCGGATCCGCTCACTGTGGGGGATTTGGGGGGATCCGAATTTCTAGTGATCCCGCTAGTTCGATACTTCCTGATGTGCGAGGACAATGAAACTTGGCAGGCTTGTTAGGGATCCGAACGTATTGACTTGATAATGTAGTTTCCCCGATGAGACCGTCGTGGGGGGAGTGGAGAAATGCGGAATCTAGTGGCAAGCTCAGCTATTGAGGTATATATTCGGTTGTGAAAGATAACGAAGGTATTGCTGAGATAGTGACAATTGGCGATTCGAGTTCGTACCGTGTGCTTTTCGATTCAGGTGCCGCCAAATAGTTTTACTTGCGGCATGGCGTCCGAATTGGATATGAAATTTTCGAAACGGTTGATTCTCGGGCATTGCTGAAATTTTGCTACAAGTGTGTGTCATTTTACCATATAGCTTCGCCATGCAGTAACGATCAACTTTGTCTCCATTGCCTGAGTCCTGATAATACCAGTTCGCTCAACTGCCAGATAGAGTCTCCGAAATGCTGCCATTGTGGTTCACATGACCATTCCGGGTTTCGTTTCAAGTGTAAAGTTATCTCTGATCGAGCTGAAAAGTCCCAGAAATTATAGTTTTAAAGAAAATATGTTTTAATGTTTATGGTGTTTCTGAGAAAATCCATATTCTGCGGTCTGTTTTGAAATCAGTTGATATACTGTGTTTGCAGGAGCACCACCTGCTGGAATCTTCTTTTCGTATTTTATCTGATCTGTTCCCTCACCATAAGTGCTTTATTGCACCAGCTTTCCCTACTGCTACTGGAGGGCATCCTTCAGGGGGTGTGTGCATTTTCGTTCGTAGTAATTTTGGCGCTTATTTATTTTCTTTTTCAAGATATTTTATCGCTGTTAAAATTTCAAATTGTGTTGTATTTACATGTTATTTGCCGACTAACTTTAATACTGTTTATTCAGATTTTGAATTTAATGAAGCATGCTCCGAAATATCTGTTTATCTCGCTCGAGTACCTGATGGTTGCGATTGGGTGATGTGTAATTGTAATTTAACTAATATTTCGGCTTTTCGGCTTTCACTTTTTCTTTCAATGCTTCCGTCGTATAATCTTACTCGAAGGATTCGGATACTTCTTATACTCACAATTCTGCGTCTTCTTCGAATATTGATCATACTTTAAGTTCTAGTCTTAATTTAATATCTCATCCCGCGCATGTTGGAGAAGACCTCAGTGACCATTTTTATCTTTCTTTTTCTCTGATTACCTTCTATTCTGAAACAGTGTTCTATTTGTAAATAGAATAAGTTGGGATAAAGATAAAATCTGTAAATATCACGAAGAGTCGGATGCTATATTTTATAAAAAAATTATTGTTAATAGACCTGTTTTAAGTTTAGATCAGGTTGATATAGATATTCTTTTATTTATTTTGAAATTGTGCATGCTTTAAAATTGGGAGCAAGAAAAACTTTGATTCGGTCCGTTATCGGGCAGGTAGCCGTGTTTTTGCATGGAAGTTGAACCCAATTTTAATTCAAAGCCAGAAACACGCACATAAAGCGTTTATTTTGTGGAAATCGGCTGGTCTTCCAAGGTTTGTGCTTTTTTTTGAAAATTACAAACTTACGAAGTCGATTTTTCGATCTGAACTGAGAACCCATACGAGTTTGTTAGAGATGAAGTTAGTGATCGTATTTCTAAAAATAAAAATAGTCTCTGGCGTTTTGTTAAAAGTACAACAACAATGTCTGATAATACGCCTGAGGATAAAAGCACTTTGGTTCTTGATGATTGGACTTCTCATTTCAGTCGAGTTTTTGCTCGTCGTGATGAGAATGTTCATAAGAGCCTGGATGGTCAGTTTAATTCCGATCTGCTGCGATCTGATTTGAGACAACGTATTTCTGTTTCTACGGAGGAAGTTGTAGCTGGAATTAAAAAGCTTAAATCTAAGTACTCTTTTGATCATGATGGATTTAATTCGAAGCATATTAAATGGGCTTCCCCTAATGCTGTTCTTCTTCTTTCTACTTTGTTCTCTCTTATTCTTTCTACTGGTATTCTTCCTTCCAGTTTTTCTCGCGCTACTACCTCTCCTCTCCTTAAAGCACAACTCTTACTAGAAATGATCTTTTCCCTATGAAATGAATCAGAAAAAATATTTTTTGAAGTACCATTACTTTCCACCTAAAACTAGCGACTCTCTTGTTAGCGCTTGTAGACTAAATCCAGCCTTCCTGCTCTCCGACGCGGCGGCTGGGCGCAAAACATTTGAAAATTGTACGTGTCTTGGTCAAAAAGTGGGAAAACTAAGCAAATAAAAGAAGTAATAAACAGAAGATTGTCACATCTATATATGTGCAAGAGTTATCAGCGGACGTTGAAGACTCCGGCAAACTTTTCGTTGGATCACGGGAAAACTCGGAAAGGCCGAAAAAGCGCGAAAAATTCGTAGTTACGAAACGAAACAATGGAAAAAAGTGGGGATTTTAGAAGCTTATAATTCCATATCGGCGCTAAGTATATTATAAAAGGCAAAATAGGCAAGAGGGGTCCTTTAAGAAAGGGGGCAATTTCAATGATTGTTCATGTTGTCGGCCAATAACTGTATCTTGCCAGCTAAGCAGGTTGTTTGAAACTGTTTTCCTACAATATTTTGGGCCGTGCGATCAAGGACTGAATCAGATTGGCTTTCGAAAGGGGTCTTAGCATTGATATAGTTCATACACTTCTTGCACGTTTAATTTCAGTTTGTAGCCCTAGTAATCGTATCTTTGCCCTAGCCTTGGACACTGCGGCAGCTTATGATTCTGTTATTCATTATTGTTCAATGTCTGCTCTTCTTAAAAATGGGGTCCTTCTGTAAGTTTTTCTAGTTATGAATCAGTGGTATAAGATTTCTTGTATTAGAATTAAATGGAAAAATAACTAAGCGGTTTTTTGGTGATTTTAAAGAGAGGTCTGAGGCAAGGTAGCGTACTGTCTCCTATTATTTTCAACATAACTATTGCCTCTTTATTTAATTCTGTTAGAACTTCGCTTGTTGGTCGAGGTTTTGTAGGTTAGCGTATGCGGACGATCTTCTTCTTTCGAGTCAATCACGCGTTGCTCTTCAGAAGAATGTCGACCATTTAACTGAACTTTTTTCTAGATTTGGTTTAAGGTTTCGTCCTGAAAAGTGTCAGCTCCTAATTTTTGGTCCTAAGCCTGTTGACCCAATTAATAATATTTTAAGTATTGAGATGTATGATGTATTCCTTAAGCCACTCGAGTCTTTTCTTTATTTGGGAATTCCGTATGGGCCATCAGTTTCCCTTTGCCGAGCTCATATGATGAAGTCTGTTCGGTCGAGAGTTTCAGCGAGCTTCGGTAGTATTATTTCTGATCGAGATTATTTAATCCGGTCTTCAATCCGGTTGCTCTACCTGAAATCCTTTTATTTTCTAGTTGGCTTCCTTATTTTTCTAATTCCAATATTGCACATATTAAAACCAATTTCTTCAATTTTGTTAAATTTTTGTGTCGACTTTCAAAATTCCATTCTACTTCCTCTGCTATAAATTTGTACCATTTGAAAGATCCACTTCAAATTATAGGAAAAAAGCAAAAAAAAATTCTGTCGAAAATGTCTTCTCTTACTCATAACCTATATTTAGCGGTTAAAGAGTTAATATAGTTTACCGAGTGTGTATAATTTTATTCTCTTGTATATTTAGTATTATTTGGCCAGATTGTTTTTTTGTAGTATTATATGTTGGGGCAATTTGTTTGTATTTATTTCATTTTATGCTCTCCGATCTTGGAGGTCAATAAAATATTTGAATTTGAAGTGAACGGGTGATTGAATTTAAATGAAAATTGAAATTTAGAAACACCCCGTGCCTCAGTTTTAACTCCGGCATCCAGTGACATTGGGGGGAGTTGGATGGGGAAACGGAAATCTTTGGAAACGCTTAGAGTGGAGGGATCGGGATGAAACTTGGCGGGAAGAAAAGCATTAGCCCTAGATACGTAATTGACAGAAAATCTATGGGGGAAGCTGGAGGGGGTTTCCCGGAATTCCGGTGATCGCAAATCTCAGTTCTCACTGAGCATTCATGGTGAATGGTGGTGAATTCAAAGCTGGATTTACTTCTGTCTGGATTACCTGCAACTACGCGCTGTCTGAAAGGAGGCCTTGATATTTACGAATTCAAGGCCTTTATCTGTAAGTCCCCTTACGATTTATACTTTGGAGCCGTTTGGAATGGCTGGTCCTGTCATTGATGAACTGCTATGTTTTTTGACGAATCGTATGGATTGCCTACCGAAGGATATTGCACTTAGCCTGTGTGATGGCATGTATTCGTTGGATGATGTTACTGCTAGTCGGAGTGTGCTCTGCAGGCTCATTTCTACTGAGGAGCGTGCGAAATTTGCTGATTTAATTAACCCTACGAGGAGGTCTAAGAACTTAGCGCTTAATGACCTGTACTTAATCCTGCAGCAGTGCGACAGATCGAAACTGCCGGTTTTTGCGGCTGGTAACTTAAACAAGCTGCCATCGCAATCGATTGCGAACTTTGATTTTGCAGCGATTGTTGCCTCGTACTCTATCCTTGAGAAGGAATTGAGATCTCTGCGAGCCGAAGTAATCCTACTGAAATCTGCTGTCGAAGACAAATCCGCACCAGCAGCCTCTGCTTGCGCCAACTGTTTTCCTGTTACTGGCGATAAAAATCTTTTACAGCGCGATATCGTTCCGTGCCAAATCCTGAGCAAACTAGGGCATTGCTCTCAAGTGAATGACGTCACTCTGACGCCACCAAATCTCGACGAGAGCGTAGCCGAGGTGTTAGGAAATGGTAATACGCCGGCGGGGACTGGCAAATCCTACTCTGCGGTGGTAAAGAAGGGAGTTGGAGCTGGAGCAACAAATCCGAGTGGAGCCTGGTCTAACGGCAGTAAGGTTCGTGCTCCCCCCAGGTATGTCAACCCTAAGGTAACGATAGGGTCTAATGTTAAAAGCAGCTCTAGCTGTAAATCTGTGCTTCAAACTAAAGTTTGTCGATTATTTGTTAGTCGATTTGTGCCAAGCACTGACCCTACTATTCTCGCTAAAGAGTTAGCTAACCGACTGAAGTGCCGTGTAACATGTGAAAAGGTTGATACAAAAAGCACAAACAGTGCATCATTCAAGATTACTACGCCGGCGACTATGCGCCCGACGTTAATGGATCCAGAATTTTGGCCTGCGGGCATATATGTGCGTAATTACTACGAGCCGACAAAGCCAACTAGTAACCCCCATCCTGAGCCCATAGCAACTGGGAGTGGTAGTTGCCCTAGTACGTAATGGCTAATATTCGTGTTGCGTCATTTAATTGCCATTCAATTAAGCGTAACGTGATGGCAGTGAGAGCCCTATGTGATGATAATGACATTATTTTCCTACAAGAAACGATGCTGTTTGATTTTGATCAACCGTACTTAAGCTCCATACATCCTGAGTTTATTGCTTTTGGAATGTGTGTCACACGTGCTGCAGATGGGTTGTTACGTGGCAGGCCTAAAGGAGGGCTGGCTTGTTTGTGTCGGAAGGGGTTAAGTTCGTCCGTGTCGTTCCCTATACCGGCAGATGACAGGTTACAGCCAGTGTGTTTGGATCTTAGTGGTATTAAATATTTATTTGTTAATGTGTATATGCCTGTATGCTCTGAAGGGAGTCTTCCTGAGTTTTCTCTGTATTTAGGTAAGCTCCTTGCGTTAACATTTGATTTCGGAAACGTGTGCTTCCTTGGTGATTTCAACGCGAATTTATCTAAAGAGACGCTCTTTAGTAATGAACTGGTGGAATATACGGCTGTGAATGATATGATGATATCTGACCAAGCGCTTCTTGAAAGTTCGACTTTCACTTACATGGGCCCATCTGGTAATACGTCTTGGTTGGATCACGTGTTAAGTTCTAATTCTTTTCATCTATTGTTGAGTAATATGAGTGTGAGATATGATATTTTCGGGTCTGACCACTTCCCGATTAGTTTTGATATGTCTTGCCGGATGTCTACCATCCCTGCTGCGGTTACGTTGCCACTTTCTACACCGACGGCTGTGCCCCGTGTGGACTGGGATGCGGCTGGAAAGGCGCAGCTTGCGTCGTATACAGATGATGTAGAGCGGAGAATTTGTGGTTTGGATATCCCTTCCATCTTCTCTTGTAAATCCCGTGCATGTAATAACCCTGTCCATCGTAGTAGTCTTGAAAAGTTGTATTTGATTGTTCTGTCGATACTAATACTGGCTGCGTGTGAAAGCCTTCCGTTGATCCCCCCTGCGCGTAGTCGAGTTCAGGATTACGGCGTCATTCCGGGATGGAATCGGTTCGTGCGGCCCCTTTATGGAGCTGCAAAGAGAGCTTTTATATCGTGGGTCGGGAATGGTAGAATTCCTGGGGATCAATTTGATACACTTAGAAAGTCGTTAAATAGTAAATACCGGAATGCGCTCCGGTGGTGTAAGAAAAATACGGACATGCTGAAGTCGACTGCGCTTGCCGAAAAACTCGGATCGTCAAAGTTTAGGTTGTTTTGGAGACTTGTTTCGAAGTCCCAAAATGCGCCGAAAGCGACGAACCGAGTGGGTTGTGCTATTGGGCCAGTTGCTATTGCTGAACTGTGGCGTGGTCATTTTTGTGATGTATTTTCTTCTGTTAAATCTGATGTTGGTAGTGTTAGAGTGGAGGCATTTTCTCAGTCCCTTCAGACTCCTGGAGAGCAGCTGATCTCGCTTGACTCCGTGAGTCGTGCGATATCTGGGCTTTCTGGTAGTAAGTCTGGAGGTTTAGACGGAATTACGGCAAACCATCTAAAGTTTGGAGGAGCATCCTTGACCTGTATCCTGTCGCTGCTCTTTAATGGTTTTCTTAACCATCATTTTGTACCGCAGGCTCTTGTTGAGGTATGTCTTGTCCCTGTGCCGAAGTCTAGTTCTGGGGACATGACGTCACTCAGTAACTATCGACCCATCGCTTTAGCTGCTACGGTTTCAAAGGTTTTTGAGCGTTGTATGCATGCGGCACTGCAGCAGCAACTGGATTCATCGTACTTCCAATTTGGGTTTAAAGAGAAATCGTCGACTGAATTTTGTGTTTTTGTCCTTAAAGCAGTTATCCAGTATTTTTGGCTGTTTGCAACCCCTGTGTTTGTTTGCTTTCTGGATGCTAAGGCTGCTTTTGACAGGGTTAACCATGAGAAGCTTCTGAAAAAGATGGTCTCGCGGGGTATTGACTCACGTTTTATTGGCACCCTTGGTGCATGGTTTGATACCCAAAGGTTTCAAGTTAGATGGAGCGGTGTTCTTAGCCATCCTTTTCCTGTCCTTAATGGTGTTAGGCAAGGTGGGGTTCTTTCTCCATTATTGTATAATTTATATGTTGATGAGTTGAATGAGCGGTTGGCTAGCCTTGGAGTGGGTTGTTTCGTACAAGGTGTGTGTTTCAACAACTTAAGCTACGCTGATGACCTAGCCATACTAGCCCCCACAGTATTCGCGCTCAATAAGCTTCTTCAAGTGTGTGATGAATTTGCGAAAGCAAATGATATTCTTTTCAACACGAAAAAGACGGTTTGTATGGCGTTTATCCCGAAAAGTCTTCAACTACGTTACATCCCCGATGTTATTCTGTCTGGTGAGGTACTAGTTTTTGTGCAAACTTTCAAGTATTTGGGCTTTACTTTTATTCCTTCTATGTCTGATGAGCCTCACGTTGCTGCGCTCTCCAGATCACTGTCTGTGAGGGCCAACATATTAATTCGGAGGTTTGGTAGATGCGAGGCTTCTGTTAAGACCTTTCTTTTCAGAGCTTACTGTACTCCGCTGTACTGTTTGTCACTGGTGTGTAACACGAGAGTTAAGTGTCTAGATACATTTCGGGTTTTATATAACAACTCTTTCCGGTGGCTACACGGACTTGCATGGAATTGTAGTGCGTCTGGCATGTTTGTGGGTGAGGGCCTTCCTTCTTTCGGGGAACTTCGGCGTCGGGCTATCTTTTCTCTCCAGACCCGAATTCTTCGCTCTCGAAATCCCATGCTCGTGGTTCTTTCGAGTCCCCATATGAGACTGACGTTGCCTGTGTGGTTAGTCTGGAACCGCGAACTTTACACTTGTTGCGTCGAAGGCTCGCAATCTTAAATGTATTTTGTTGTTGTTTTTATGTGTTGTATGTGTAATGGCTCTCGAAGCCGTAGTTGAAGTTAAATAAATAAATAAATAAATAAATAAATTAGGATACTTCCAGATGTGCCAAGGACGACAAAACTTGGCAGGCATATTAGTGATCCGACCAAATACACTTAAGGACCCGACACAATGCCCTCAGGAAACTTCCGTTCCTGCATCAGACCATTTTTCAGGGATTTGGGGGAGGGGGAATCCGGAAATTACTGATTTCCGTAGCTTGCGAACAAATGGTCCGATTCAAGTGAAACTTTATGGATGATAAGAACGGATGACCTAGATAGGCAAAGCATGTGTCCAAGCCCCATGCGGCCATGGTTGGGGGAGTTGGGGGGGGGGGGGAGCGGGTCTAAAAACTGTGTGACATGCACAAAAAATAAACGGATTGGTCGAATGGGATGCAAGTTGGACAGTACCAAGATTGTGCGGCCTAGATGTGTTATTGGCGTCCGAATCGGATCCGATCAAAGTTGGACGAGGATAAAGCGGGAACCGGAATTTTGAAGATACGCTCTGATCCGAGTTAAATTCATGGACGGGAAGAGGGGATGTTAGAGAGGCGAGGTTTATGTGTTCGAGTCGTATTCTGCCACATTGGGGGGGGGGGGCTTGGAGGGGGCTCGTATTTCTTGTTTGAAGTTATGTCGTTCATCGAAATCTTAAGACTGCAGCCTTTTCTCTCTTACCGGTTTGAACATTTGCGCAGGATCGAACGACAACTGTGCCAACCATTCATACTCCTTCGGCGGGTATCCCCTCTTTCGCAATAGCGCCGAAGCAGCTGCTTGATAATGCGCAAGGGCCGTTAGAATGACGCGCACATGATGCTCGTCACATCCACGTCGTTTGTCATTCATCCTGAATCCACGTTGTCGCAGATCCTCAAGCACAATGACCGACTCGACATCGTCGGTGACTGTTGTGATGGTATCAGCAGACACTCTAGAAGATTGGAAACTTGAATGCTGACTTGACCGACTAATTAATTGGTTGCACTGTAAAATTTCTACGAGAAAGGAATAAAGTTAACTGCCAGTAGCAAATACTGCAAGATTTTTTTTACAGTGTAGCTGACCGTCCTATCGGCGAAGTTCGGCTCTTCTGGTTAAGGGTTTTCGGGGCAAAATTCTAGCTGATCCAAATCTTGGATCAGATAATACTAGATCTGATACTAAAATCAGACAAAATTCTAGTACTCCCAGATTCAGCTCATGATGGCAAATCCATCTTTGTCTCAAGACGTACTTCTGGCCTGACTGAGTTCGAGAGAAGAACAACCATGGCTCCTTTTTGTCTCACTACCTATCACGCGTAATCTTGACTAAAATCTCGAACAAACATTGTCTCTGGTTGGTGGTTTGTACAGTTCGTACCTCCGAGTGAACCAATCGCAAATGCCGCGACGGGTGTTTCATTGGATCGACTTAAAGCAGGAATGGAAAGGAAAGGCCGAGAAAACCAGGAAAGACTACTAAAACCAAAAAGGCAAACTAAGAAAAGGATGGTTGCATCAGAAATCAAGTATACGAAACACTGAAAAGCTGTACAGTTCCTTTCCTCTGTTTAGTATCCTGTGAGGGGTCGGCGATTTCGATGTTGGAAATTCGAACTTTTTTTCCGAACTCTTAACGCTGTTAATTGCCTACCCCTGACACGACACTAAAACCAGAAAAGAAATGATAAACTTCAAATATTGATAGTTGCCAAACCCTCACTCGTAAGGATGTTAATTCTCTGCCCCTGACAGGGCACGAAAACGAGGAAGGAAATTGCTAATCTTAAATTCGTAAGTGGCCGACCCCTCACAGGATACTAAACAGAGGAAAGGAATGGTGCAGCTTTCCAGTGTTTCGTATCCCTGAATTCTGGGGCAACTTTCTTCGTTTTAGTTTGCCTTCCCAGTTTTCTCTGGCACCATGCCTTTCCTTTCCCTTCCTGCTTTTAATCGTTCCCGTTTCTTAGTTTGGTTCTGGCTTGGGATGCTAAACACGAACACCAGTCTGGATGGAAAATTAGTAGTATATGGCATAATGTCCCATGGAGTCGCATTGGAAGAGAAGGAAAATAATGGAATCGTATCAGGTTTCAGTTCTTCTTTAAGAATAACTAGTACTCACTGCGCTGTGCTGAGCGAATTCAAACGGGTGTAGTACAACTTCGGGACTTGTAGTTCCACCCCCTCGACATGGGCAGCGCTTAGCAACTTCCTCAGATGGGGAAAGACGTCCCTGTACATCTTGATTTCTCGGTCATGAACTTTCGAGCTTCGCGCAAAAGATCTCAAAGATGGATGGGACGGCAACACCTATTTACGTAAGTTCTATTTAAATGGAATAAAGAATAGACTTTAAACTGCTCGGGACAAGTGAAGCTAAATTT
This sequence comes from Branchinecta lynchi, assembly GCA_023053575.1. Taxonomy (NCBI): domain Eukaryota; kingdom Metazoa; phylum Arthropoda; class Branchiopoda; order Anostraca; family Branchinectidae; genus Branchinecta; species Branchinecta lynchi. Next base: position 19,342,260 of record JAKZAP010000011.1, on the reverse strand, counting down.
GAAAAGATTAGGACCGTGAACTTGGAGCGTGTTCCACCCTTCTAACAATAGTTACTATTTCCGTTCCATCCTCACGAAAAGTTACTACGCTGACCGTTCCAACCTTGTCGGAATAGTAACTAATAGTTACTATTTGCTTACCATGCTCGGGAGCGTAGTAACTACGCATCTCTGTAACGTGATTGGTCGGATGCACCCCTGGCGTGAGATCCTGCTGGAAAATAGAAAAATCGTTCCAGCCTTGACGGCAGGAAAACAGAATTCGTGACGTCATGCGTAGTAACTACGGTAAGTAGGATGGAACACGCTCTTGATGCACAACATAGTGAGACAAACCTGTAGCCGAATAAATTACTATTTCTAGAATTGATTCGTTTCCAGAAAGGGGTCAAACTAATTAAACTGTAGACTTGGACCATTGAACACAAATGCTGTGGTCGCGGGTTGCCTTGTAATGAATGGTAATTGAGATTTAATTATTATTATTATTCATTTATTTTCCTCAAAGAATATATAATGAGGAGTACTAAATACACAAATAACTTTCAAAACAATAAATAACAACTGACGTACTTTAAACAATAAGTTGTTCAATTGATTTTGGACGTAAATACTTGTCCTCTGATCTTCATAGATCTCTCCTACCGGATTACGAGGCCCCGAACCAAACTCGACCTGAAACAAGGCTTCGCGCTGCAACCGGTAATTGTACCAGACTTGTTCGCCCCGATATACACTCTACTGACCGGTATCTTTCGTCATTTGTACCATATTTCGTAAATTATTTTAATTCTGAACCGTGATATATTCGTTATTAATTGTATATCCATAGAAATATTTTAAGGTAATTATTGAAAAGTGATTATAAAGTTTTAGCCGTGTTGAGAATTGTGTGACGATCCGACGCTAGCGAGTAATTATATGAGCTATTCAGGAAATAAACGTTGTTATTATTATGAATGATCATATCATTAGTAAGTAATAATCTGCAAGTCACAACTCCCTCGGCATTCGTCACCACAAGTGCAGAATTATGATCTCACGTAGGAGGATCCCTGTACGAAACCGACAAAATGTGTTCTGTGCAAGTCCTCGAGTCCCCCATGCTACAGTGCCCTGTGGATCAGTCCCTGCTAAAACAGATCCCGAGATAATGATGCGTCCTATCTCGGTTCAGGATTCAGGATTCAACAACTTTACTAAATATAAACGGAAAAGTCGCTGATAAAATTCCAATTCTAACCCAATTACTCAAGGAGTATGACACAGTCTGTCTTCATGAACATTTCCTTTCAACGCTTCCAACAGATAAGAAGGAACTGCTAAGCAATTCAGATTGCTCTGTGTTTTTCTCGCCGGCGAAATCTACTCAGGCGGCCTTGCCATTTTGATTAGTTTAACCTGCGATCTGATTGAATCGGGCAATCGTATTCTTGCAGTGTCATGCTTGGATATGTCGATAATGAACGTTTATCTCCCGACGAATTATAGCAACGAAAATTCAGACTCAAAGTTCCTGAAGGCCTGCAAAAAAGTGTGCCGCCTGGTCAAGAAAGTGGAGAAGTCCTCAGACTCACGCGTCATAATTCTCGGTGATTTTAATTGTGGTTTGACGAACAAAACGCTCCCCAGGAGCCAGTTGTTCTGGAGCTCCATTCCACCATCTTATTCGTTAGTTGAAAAAGATGAAAATTTTACTTATATAGGCACTCGTTCTTCAACATCGAACCTTGATCACATTGTTTCTCCTCTACCCCTGAACCAAGCCGCAGTTTTACGTGAAGGCTTCTACTCTGATCACCTACCGATCTGTGGACTATTGAGTGCATTGCTGTTAGCAAAACGACTAACTACAAAAAATGGTTCGATATCCAAGATTGGGGTCGCGTTAATCGCCAGTTATTTATGTTTGAGTGTGACTCGATACTCGATAAAATCAAAGTTCCGTTCCATCTGCTTAGCCCCGATTGTAGTTAGCGATTGTTGTAGCCAGGAGTTGGGACTCGCAGACGCTCTTAGTCACCATTAGTCAATCTTAGTCACATAGTAGGCGTCAGTGCTTGGAGTATATTCCCGATCTTAGTGAGCGTGAGATTGAAATACAGATTACGAGTTATCTCGCGGGAGTAAATCATGCACTTCGATGTGCAGAGCTTAGTGCGGTTCCGACCAGACGTGTTCGCAAAAAAACAGAACTAGCCGATTGGTCAAAAGACTCGAATCTTGTTTCAGCATGGGAATCGGCTAAACTGTGGCTCCGAATTTGGAATGAGTCTGATAAACCGCGTTCTGGTACAGTAAACGATTTGCGTTTGAAAACAAAAGAAAATTCACAAGAGCACTTAAAGGACACCTGAATGAAGAGTACCAAGTATCATCCCTATCTGTATGACATCCGTTAACATTGCCTGCAGAAAACCCAATCCAAATACGAAATACCGTTTCCAAGCTATGATTTTTGCTCAGTTTTGCATCTGTCCTTATTTCAGTACCGAGCAATTTTAGAAATGAACAAATGTCTCCAATCAACCCTTCTTCTGGAACATTTTTTGACCAGATAAGCCCAAACGTATATCTAGAAGAAATTTCAATACGATCCGGCCAGCGCTGTACAAGATTTGAATGAATTGCGCTTTTTGTCTTGGAGTCTGCATGTGCAAACTCCGGAAACAATCATCCCTATTTTGAAAACGTCACGCTCAGGAGAAGAATGCTCTCCGTGGCCATGTCTGTAAATGCATTCTCCATGGTGTGTTCAAGTATGGTTTCATTGTTCAGGTGTCCTTTAAGGACCACATAACTATGCTTATTCAAAAAAATGTTGACAAGATCGCGAGTGACCCTTCTCTTTTGTGGAAAAGTCTTAAACGTACAGACCGGGCCTCTGCTGTCAGTATTCCTGAAATATGTTGGATTTATTATTATAAAAGTGAGTTTTCGTCACCCGAGCCGGCTACGGAAAGTAAATTTGAAAAAGAGCTTGATAGTATACTGGCTAAATTTCCCCGGTCTGCTTTTGCAGTGACTCCGTCTGATGTAAATGTGCCCTAAGAAAGATTAAGAAAAAAGCATCAGCTGGTATACGTGTTGATCTGGTCTCCGCAAATCATCTTGAAAACGCTAGCGATCTGCTTGCGCAGCATCTTTCACTGTTGTTTCAGATGTCAATTTCATCAGGTACTGTGCCTCAGCAGTTTGCCCAAAAAGTTTGCCCAAAAAAGGGAAAAAGGATCTTGACGATTGTCGATCGTATCGTCCTATAACTGTTTCTTGCACTTCGTTTAATATTTTTGAGTCGATTATTCTTAGTGAAATTTCTCGGAAGTGTTCCGTTCCTTCGCATCAGTTTGGTTTCCAGAAAAGATTGAGTCGGGAGCATGCTGTCTTCGCCCTGTTTATTGTTCTTGCGGATGGGGAAGGCTCCGGGGATTTCCTTGTACTTTCTGCACTGGACATAGCCAGGGCTTTCTACTCGTGTATTTTTGCCCAGATTTTGGCAGAAGCTGTAAAAAGAGGGGTTGATCCCTCCGTTATTAAATGTCTTCGTTATATGTACAGTCATCTCAGAGCTAAAATGAAAGGGGGGTCAGACCTCTTCAATGTATTAAAGGGTGTAAGACAGGGAGGTTTACCTTCCCCTGCTCTTTTTAACCACTCGGTTCTTCCTGCTCAAAATTCTGTCGAGTGCACGTGTATTTATGGCGGTATCGATGTGTCCCTGCTTACTTACGCCGATGATAAGTGTGGAAGTGAGAGTACGTTTTCGAAACTAAAATATGAATATCAGCAGATCGGACTGAGTTTTAATGTTGACAAAACCGTAGCAATTGCTTTCAATCTTAAGGGTAATCCAAACAAGCGACTTGAACTTTGTGAAACATCTATTCCGCTTTCTGACAGTCTTGTTTACCTTGGTATGCTCATCGGAAAAACCATTAAAGAAACAATCAAGCTTGCTATTCAAAACCTAGCTAAAAAGATACGGATCGCTTATGCTTCACTTGCTTCTAACATCACACATCTTAGTCGGTTTCATCTTTCTAAACTTTACAACAGTCTAACTGTGCCCCATCTTCTTGCTATGTCCCCCATTTGGCAATTTTTTGTCTGCTTCTAATAAGAAAAATGTTCACCGGATCTATTTTAAGTTTACCAAGTATCTGCTGCATTTGCCCCCTTGGACCAGTAATTCTTTCTTTGTGCAGAAATTCCAACTGGTTCTGCCTGCTAACATTATTGATAAGAGAGTGAAAGATTTCAAATCTTCCGCTAGTAAACTGAACCACCAGTGATCTTCCCTTTTCATGTCATCTGTAATTATGTTTGTGCTGTGTTTAGTGTAAAGTTTTCCTACGTGCATTGTTTTTCTTGTTGTTGTTGTTTTTTTTCTTTTCCTTTTTTTGTACTCCGTCCCTAGGGCTACACGCCCTCCATTGTTTTTGACGGGTAATAAACAGATTGATTGATTGATTGTAAGTGCAAGATTACTAAATATGTGCACAATTAAGGTAGGCATAACCAAGATCAAGGAAAGATATATAAGCCAGGAGTTGGAACTCACAGACGCTCTTAGTCACCATTAGTCTATCTTTGTCACATAGTCGGCGTCAGTGCTTGGAGTATATTCAGCAATTGGAAACCAGGATGTATGCCGAGTTCACCAATAAATGTAAGTGCGTTTTCTATCACAGTATTTACCAGATGCAGAACCTAGAACAACCGTCCGAAGTTCCCCCTCCACAGACACAAACCTAACCCTTTGAAGAACACCGCTCGGAATAACATTAGCTACCGGATATTAGAGATAAGGTCTAGCAGAGACCCGACCGGAAAACACGTACCGCGACAGCCCCCTATCCCCGTAGGGGGTAGTCGTGGACTCTACTCCGATACTATACCATCCGGCTAGGCCTAGAAAGTTCGGCATATGTCACTAGTACGACGTAAGAAAACATACCAATGCTCAAAGCTATCCTCTCTGCGCGTCTTTCGACGTCATACTTGAATTTTTGGTAAGAAAAACAAACAAACAAGCGAAACAGACTAGAAACTCACCTTGACGAAGACACTCTTCTTACTGTCATTCTTTCCGTAGACGCTGAGTATGTAGACATCGCTCATGAAATTGTCGCCAGCTGCTGAAGCTTTCTGCACTTCAATCTAAAAGAAAACAGGTAGGCCTGAAAGCTAACTTCCCTGATGGACGAATTCACCAAGAAAATTAATCCGTTTCACCGACGAAACAGCAGTGACTTAACAAGACCAAAGGTTTCGATGCGATACCAAAAATGTAACACTTGATACAGACAATTGGGTCTTGTCTTCGCCAGATCCAGTCTTCGCCGGACTCCGTGAACATTTTTATTATTAAAATTTAGAAAAAGATTAAGGCCAACTAGCTAATCATCTGAGAAAAACCAAGTTCAGAGACGGGTACAGCATGAATGTTTACTCCTATAAATTGTAACTATTTTGACGAAACTTCCTGCCTTACTTCTGCCAAATTTCCTGTTTCGGCTGAATTCCAGGCGAACTACTTGTCCGGCAAAAAAAATTAAAGCGCAAAAACAAATTCAGCGTCTCAACTTTAAATGATACTTTAACTTTTAACAAACTTTCCGATTTTGGAAGGATTCCGGGCGAAATACTTGTCCGGCGAGAAAAGAGTTTTCAAGATCATGTTCAGCATGTCTTCTTACCCCTTAATCAACTAACTCATTAGCTATCTCATATTGTTTGCCCTTTAATTTGAACCCTAAACCTAAAAATTAGGCCTACAAAGCTCATCTACGAACGGAACCTTTCCCTTGACGGAAAGAATCCTTACACCAAGTTTCATCAAAATATCTCATTCTCTTCGAGAGCTATCGTGATGACAGGCGGACGGACGGACAACTTTTGCGATGTCATAGGTATCTCTCCACTTTCGTTTTGGGATCCAAAAAGTAGCCTTTATTTCCCAAGTATTTCCATTTGTTCGTGATATGTAGAGGCACAGCATTTTATGATGATATTATTATTACCATTTCCTTATTATTTCGACAGACCTATCAAACAAGTGCAAAACCAGCATCGCGCTCTGTTCTAGCAAACGCATTATTACTAGGCTGCATCTAATAAATTCATTCATTCTAGCGTGTCTTTCTTTGCAGCCCTTTCTTAACAACTCCTAGAACAGTTCTCAAATCTGTCTGGTTCATTCATTTCTCTTCGTCGAATCAATCCCTCATTTTTCTAGTTTACCCGCTAGTACAGGTGTTGTACTATGAAGGTCAACGAATCCTTAAAGGACGTCTCGTACTTATGTAGAGTAGAGTAGAGTAGAATTTAATTTAAAAATGACTTTCACAGCAATCATGCCGAATTTGCATTTCTCGTTAACATATAATACATGAAAATGTTGTCAATGGACATTTACAGCAGATTTGCAGATGTCAATATATATATATACAATTTAGGCACAACCAAATCATATAAATGCAAATGGAACAAAACAAATTCATTTTTAGTCGTGAGAATTAAAAAGTGTCACAAAAGATGGAACGAAGCTTTTCCTGTATCTTTCATGAGTGCAAATTACTGGTGTTAATTTGGGAACTTTCTGGGATTTTTCCCGGGGGGGGGGGGGGTCTACTTCTGGGAGGATCGTGAACTTATAATGCCAATTCAACCTACTTCCGTAAGATCATTCATTAGTTCTTAAACTCGGAGATCCACATTTCCTACCTACATTCTGAACCCACTAAGAACACCTCACCATCTTTGCACTGCCGCGATCCACTAGTTTCCATGCGCACTATGCTCCGGACGAGTGTTCCCGTATCATGCTACTCATGGATAAAACTGGTTTTCTGAATTTTGCACAGATCTTGCTAGAAGTCGGTGGGAGGGGGAAAAGGGTTAAAACAGGCAAGACCGTGGAAATTTTTTTGCAAGCAGAGCCTAGCTTGACAGTATTCAGATAACCTTGAATATTGGAACACAAATAGTAAATAGTGTGAGGTGTGCTTTAAAGTTTAACCGTAAAGGGCTGAGACATGACAGTCTAGTTACACATCACCTGTTCACTTTAATAAACTAGGATATCCGATAAAAAGGCGTTACTTGATTGCTCCGCTTTTCATGTAAGCAATTTTCATCGAGTGAACTGTTTCTTTAGGACTTGTGGTACCTATATGAGCCTGTACTTGAAACGCTTAGCACTACAACGGTAAAGAATTGCCGAAAAATAAATCTTTTTTGTGTCACCGGCAATAGCGTACTTTCTTGAGAAGCAGCCTTCCAGTCTGGGATTAAACATTTACACAACCACTGAAATGCACGCTTTTGTTGAAATTCAAATTCTCCGCGTCAGGGTGGAATTTATTTCCGGAGCCTCGTTTTGTTGCATGCTGCAGGTCCACTTCTCGGAGGATTCCGGACTGATTCTTTCTACATCCGTTTTTACACTGCAGCGCTTCCGAGGAAGACGGCAGCGCTTCTCGAGAATCACGGACTTGCTCACCGACTAAGTCCGTGCTTCCCTGCAAGATGCTGCCGCTTCAACCAAGAAGAAAGTGAATCCAAAAACGCATATTATGCAGAAGCAAAGAAGTGCTGCAGCAGCGATTCGGCAGCGCTATTGCAACAAAAACGAGGCTCGGGAAACAACGTCATTAATCGTCACTGAACGTAACTAGCTGTGACAAAATAAAAATCCCTTAGCATGGTCCACATAATCTGGTGCATTCAAAATCGAAGATCTAAAATAAGCTGGTTTTTCAATTAATTTTTAAACGCACTACCATCGTTTAACACAGCGATACTAGGCAGCTGCTTAGTACCCCTCAGGGACCCTCAGAAGGGGCCCTGGACAGGGTTCCAAATGGTAATTATGATGTTTAAAGTCAAATAAATACAAAAGTAAAAGGAAAGTTTTTTGTGCCAAATTACCAAAAAGGGCGATTAGGGTAATAAGATTAACGGCCGACGAAAGTCCATGGTCGTGTCCGAAAGCTCCGAAACGAACGAAAATGCCGAATTGGTTCAGCATTTTATGCAGCATTTCGCTTTCGGACTTGAATTTTCGCTCAATTAATGCAGCATTAATTCAGCATAAAATTCATCGACAAATTCAGCAAGAATACTAAATTTTATGCTGAATTTTCAAGAAGAAACTGGGGAGTACGGCGATTCTCTCAGTGTTTTCGGCGGCAAACATAACAGATTCAAAAAGACAACTCGGCAAACATTCCAAAATCTAAGACAACTGGCGATCATGGCCGACGAAGAAACAAACGATAAGAAGATAAGAAGGTTGGATATGATCCATTTTGTCAGCTTTATACAGCTAATTTTGTTTTCATCTTCTTCTTCCTGACTTAAATTATGGTATTCTAGAAGTGTCAGATAAGAAAAAAAGGTAGCAGCTTTCGGACAAAAAAAGAAAAAGAAAATGCAGCATTAATGCAGCATTTACAGCACCAAAAAGCTTTCGGACACGTTCCATATTTTTTTGCGTTTGCTCAAGACCAAATCAATTTTCTATCTGTTTTCTATCTATCTTTTAACAGCTCATCATCTAGCGGAAATATAGCAAACTTAAAGTTCAATGGGCACATCAAACTACTCCAATCCCACTCTGTAACAACCTAGGACCAACGCTTACCCCCTAGCTCAGCAGATTTTCAACAGTTTCCTCTCTGTGATATTTCAAAGCGTAATTTTTGGGGCCAGTACATGCTCAAATTTACTAGCTTGGACAAAGATAAGAGTGATGTTTCTTATAATACTTAGCTGATCTTTATTTAATCCTTAAATCAGCTTATAGAATTCAGGTTTGAATAGGCTATTTTTTTTTAATGATTTTTGAAGCTAAGTTATTTTTTATAAACTTATTGCATATTACGATTCATTCTATAAAGCACGTTAGCCAAATTACGACCGAAGAAGAAGTGGAAGAAAACCTTCGAAGACTTAAATTATATATGACAGGAATATTTTGGAGATTTAACATGTCTTCTAGTGTTTCCGATTCCTCATTTGCACCCTGCTTTGGTGAATCTCAGATATATCCTTTGCTATCAAGCGTGGCCGGGAGTTTTTGAATTTCCTGCCACGAAATCCCAGCTCCTAAGATTTGGGTCGCCGAAATGCCAGAGAGGTAAAGACAAGCGATAAGAAGAAAACGGCCGATTTTCGTAGCGCCTTCTCGAGGAACTTGAAAATGTTTATTTATGAAGCATTTAATACGAGATAAAACCTTAGGAGTGTCCATTGTGCTTTAAGGAGAAAAAAACTTAAAAAAAAACCCGCCAAGATATCATGCTAGACCGGTAGAGGCCGTTGTGGATTACTATGAGCGTGTTCCACCCTCGTACCAATAGTAACTATTAGTTACTATTTCCGTTCCAACCTCCCCAAAAGTTACTACGCTGACCGTTCCGACCTTCTCGAAATAGTAACTATTTGCTTACCACGCTCGGGAGCGTAGTAACTATGGATCTCTGAATCGTGATTGGTCGGATTCGCCCGTGGCATGATATTCTGCGGGAAAATAGAAAAATCGCGTTCCAGCCTTGACGGCAAAAATCCAGAATTTGTGACGTCATGCGTAGTAACTACGGTAAGTAGGATGGAACACGCTCTATGATCATACCCCTTACCGCTGAACTGAAAGTGGATTCTGTTCCATCATTTTCTTTCTAATATCAAGCGCAATCACTCAGTCCGCCTATATTCAATTTTCCTGTTCAAATTGTTTTAATTTATTGTATTGAGTGTGTTTTCACAATTAAGCCCAACCTCTCAAGTCGTTTGTGAAAATTCTGCAGTCCGAGGTATGGACTGCACAAACCAATCAGATACATTGGGGGCGACTGAACGTAATGATAGTGTGCTTCCACAGTTTAGAGTGGAGAGATATTTTGAGAGTTAATGCGCAGGAGCCGATATATTTTGTCTTCTGTGACTGTGGAGGAACATTGGAACAAAAAGAACCTTTAACAATAATAATAATATTTTTGTAGAAAATATCAGAAGTCTCACCTCGATTTCTTCCCCATGTTCGTTCTCTACAGTATACCTCTCTTTCCCCTCGGTCTTGATGTCACCGCTCGCTATTTTGCCAAGCTTCTCAGATATTGTCTGACCTTTTTCAGTGGCAAAGACGGACTCCCAGAACTTTTCAGTGAACTCTTCTTGTGGTTTAGCTTCTAGGCTGGAAATCCACTCATCTAGGATCCCTGACGCCTCCACGTCAGCTACAATGCCGAGGACCCGTTCTTTCAACAGCGGATCTTTTAGAAGAGTGGGGGAGAGGAAGTTCTCCATCATGTCCACAGCAGCGTTGAGCAGGTTTTTGTCCGAGTCTAAAAGGGAAACAAACGTAAATTACGGTCACCGTCTCTAAGCCACACGTCAGTAGCGGGCTACCGTTATGGTGTTGTCAATTAATGTCTTTTGGTGCTTCTGCTGACGGGAGGACGAACTGACGGTTAGATTAGGTGCCGGGTGTCCTGTATCGTTAGCACAGCTGTGAAGACGAATCTCTCCATCGTGCTAATGTGATTAACGCTGTGGACTATTGGTGGGTATAGTGAAGGATTTTTGTGCTTCTACTGACGGGTAGGCGAACTGACGGTTGCCCATCCTGCCCACATGAGTGTTGAGCAGGTTTTTGTCCGAGTCTAAAAGGGAACAAACGTAAACTATGGTCACCGTCTCTAAAGCACCCGTCAGTAGTGGGGCTACCGCTATGGTGTTGTGAATTAATGGCTTTTGGGGCTTCTACTGACGAGTGGACGAATTGGCGGCTGGATTTGGTGACGGGTGCCCTAAAATCACTTAGCAGAGCTGGGAAGAGGAATCTCTTCATCATGATGATGGGATTTCGCTAATGGTGTGAACTACTGGTGGGCAAAGTGAAGGATTTTTGTGCTTCCACTGACGGGTAGACGAACTGAAGGTTGATTGTGGTGACCGCTGCCCTATAATCTTTTAGCAGAGCTAAATCATGGTTACCGTCTCTAAGCCACACGTCGGTAGCGGGACTACCGTTATGGTGTTGTGAATTAGTAGCTTTAGGTGCTTCTGCTGACAGGTGGACGAACTGACGGCTAGATTTGGTGATGGGTACCGTGGAATCGTTTAGCAGAGCTGGGAAGAGGAATCTCTTCATCATGCTAATGGGATTAACGCTAAGTGAACTATTAGTGGGCATAGTGAAGGATTTGTGTGCTTCTACGAACGGGTAGGCGAACTGACGGTTGGTGTGGTGACGGGTGCCATAAAATCGTTTGGCACACTTGGGAAGAGGAATCTCTCCATTAAGCTAATGGGCTTGACGCTGATTGTGTGAACTATTGGTGAGCATAGTGACGGATTTTTGTGCTTCTACTGACGGTTAGGCGAACTGACGGTTGATTGTGGTGACGGATGTCCTCCATTTGTTTAGCCGTGCTCGGGAAAGGAATCCCTCCATCATACCCACGACGGCACGACTAAGTTTTCTTTAAGTGCTTAAGGTTAAAAAACGTAAATAAAGCTTAATCGATGCAACAGAAAATCAAGGTACCCATGACTTTGTCGCTTAAAGAGGCTTGAAGACCCTATGAAAATGTATTACTTCGTTCTTCAGCTATTCACGAATAATCGATTTTCAAATAGTGGAGTTTTCCTGTGACTTGTGGTACCTCTATCTGCTTGTGTTTGTGTTGTATGCTTCACGAAAACAATTTACGAAAAATAAGTGTTGACACGATCAGCCACCTTCCTCGAGCTGATCACTGACCACTGAAAAACCGCATTTGTATTGAGATTCAGAACGTAAATTAGGCTCGTCGTCTCTAACTCACTCGTCAGTAGTGGGACCAACGCAAGTGTCCGGCCTAATGAGAGGGAATAGACATGTATCTTAAGCCGCGTTCGATTTAGCCTTCTCCCGGTCCTGTCAGCCAAATGCCCTTTTATTTAACTGCCTTGTCCGCTTTATGCCGTTTTATTTGTCCTACGCTTGATGACTATCTCTCCTTGCCGATGCAAATCTCCGGGTAGCTAGCGGAAGAAAGGCAGAACTGGTGTCACAGCTGCTGCCAAAGATCGCGGTGATTGATTGACACAGGATTTGAGTCGTTGAGTTTCAGTCGTACGGACACAATTACTCCTTCTTCATGAGGATCGGTGGCGTGTTTTGGACTTAGTCATATAGAGTATTCTCAGTGCCCTATCAGACAGGACGCCGTGAATGATATTTCAGTCCTGTCTCGGGTAGATTTCTCGACTGCGCTTCATTTGCGATGTTTGTCCGTATAGAGTCATTCACGTGACAAGGCTAAATAAAACGGGTTTAAACCGTAACAAGGCAGTAACAAGAAGAAAGGACCGAGACAAGGAGGATTCAAATCAAACGCAGCTTTAGTGCATCTGCCGACCAGTGGGTGAACTTTCAGAAACGTGGTTACGGATCTTGGTAGGCGACCTGACAAGTGAGAGAACTAACGGATGGGTATGGTGACGGGTGCCCTACATTAAGCCGTCCACCACAATCAAATAGCACTCCCCGAGAACTTTCAGTAACTTCTGCAGTCGGTTTACCGCTAAACAAAAATGCGAGGAGCGGAACTGAAAGATAAACAATAAGAGAACCTTCGACTTCCACCAGGAAAAAAAGAAAGAAAATGTATTTAAAACTTATCCTGGGGCTGATCCACTAAAGATACACTCCCAGTTAATCCGGACAAGAAATAGGTATTTTAGCAAATCAAGGCTGACGTTATTTTCATGAAGTGTCAAGGTAGCTGAAATAAATTTGTCCTTTTCGTCTTTTTTCAAGTTGACAGAAGCGTCTTTGGCAAACTGAGAAAATGATCATATACTTACACACGCTTTTGTAACTACAGTAGACGGTTTACACCTAAAGTTCAAGAGAAATTCTCGTCTTCTCTCACAAAGTACGTTTTTATTAATTTGCTGTTACGGGCAAAAATCCAAAAAATAAAATAAAAAATAATATGCTTTCTTCGTTCAAATTTAGTTTAGAGAAGCGTCCGAGAAAACTTAAAATCATACTCCCCCCCTCCCCCGGGTATATGGACGGTGGAGGGGCTGACCGTCTCTACTTGCCTTTATCCTCCTTGAACTCTTTATCCTTCAATTTTTCTTTAACTTCTTCAGCATCATCATTCTGCATCATGACAGGCGGCAGTGCCATGAGACTAATCATCGAACCTAGCGGCAAGTTTTGGCGCCAATCCTCCTTGAACGTCTCAAAACTGTAGCCTCCAAGGGAATGGCCTAGTGAATTGAGGACTGAGGTGTACTCATCGAAGTACTCCTGAAGCACTGTCATCTGGTGGTCTTTTCGGAACTCAGCTGTCGTGTTTGTTAGGAGGTAGTATGACAGGTCGCCGACAGGGTGACCACAACGTGGCATTTGCCAGTCAACCATTCGAATGTCTTCCGGCTAGAAAAAACGACTCTAAGACTTGAGACTAGATTTTTTTTTTTTTTTTTCTTGATCAGCTATAGTTATTCTAAATATCAAGAATTATTTTTATCCCCGGCAAATCATCTTAGATAGATAACTTGCTGGTCAAGAAAAACAAATGCGCGAGCGCTCAAACGTGGTGTATGAAAGTAAAATGTTTATCACATCTTACATACGAACGGCACTAGAAACAAGATATTTCACATACTCAATAACCATACAAACATTGAACTAACCTACTTTGAAATACGCTACACGTCATCGGTCGTCTGTCGGAACCGCCCAGTTTCCAACTTTTTATTAAGGAGTAAAGTACGGCGCATGGCCTTATTTTTTTGCTCTTGCACCAAAATCCACACTTCTACATGTACTTTCACAAGTATACAAGAGTTGAATTTGAGACCAGTCATCCACGAACTTAACTCATGGGAAATCTCGGCCCAGTTTCTGATGAACAGGAGGGTGGGGAGGGGGGAATTGGGACATCATATACATATCTAGACCTATATATCCTCAAGTATACTAACTTGCAATTTGATTCCAGTCAAAGGTCAAAACTTAACTCATGGGCAGTTTGGGCCCACTTGCCCATGTACGTGGAGGGGTAGGAGGATCATCAACTCCAAATATATATTCCCAATCCTAAGATTTGCAAGCACAAGGAATCCATCGTCTTATTAATTATTAGTTGCGTTTTTGCAGATACCATGGTATCTGATACCACAGTCAAAAGGCGTTTTTGCAGTTATCCTGGTATCCGGCCAGTTATCGTGGTGTCTGATATTCAGATTTTGAATATCAGATTGTCAAATTGGTGGGAAATAAGTTGGGATTCAGCATGTCTCCTTAAATCGAACCTCTAATCAACTTCAAATTAAACTTTTACACTTGCCTATTTTTGCCGGATTCCGGGTGAACTACTTGTCCGGCGAGAAAATAATTTCACATTCGGATTCAGCATGTCTCTTTACTTGTTGGTATACCCTTCTTCTCTTCATGAGTGAAGGACTCAGGTCGGCTATTTCATAAGCTTTTAAATTCATTTTTTCCCCTTAATTTCAAACCCCTGTATCACCCCTAAATATATGGCAACATAGTCCATCGTCTAACTTGACCTGTACTATGACCCAAAGAGTTGGCGCGCCAAGTTTGATCAAAATATCTCAATCCCTTCGAGTGTTATCACGCTAACAGACGAATAGACGGAAAACTATTACGAAGTCATAGGCATCCCTCCACTTACGTTTTGTGATCCCAGAAACTGAAAATCTCGTCTTTTGAAATCTTTTGTTAGAAGGTAAGGTCAAGGTCGCTGATTAATAACCTACTCATTTCGTGTATTGTCACGATGCATCTATTACGACGTTCCTTGTCAGAACCAAGAGAACTAAGAGTGCTAAACGGCTTAACGGCCTGCCATTGAATTTGCAAACATATTATTATTACTATTATTATAATACCGTTGCGCAGACCTTTCGCGTCCGGTATAACAATTCATCCGAAGTGACATGGGTACAAATAGAGCTGCAGGGCTTAGGATATACTTATTTGTTGTCGAAGGACTTCTTTCTACCCCTGAATTCCATCGTTCTTCTGTTCTGCCATTTCAGTCAAGGAGCATCAGCTCGAGCAATCCTTTGCTGATGATCCTGCCAGTGCGGTGAGCATGGGGTAAGAGCTGCAGTGTGGGTTCGACCCATTTTGAATGGGGCTGAATGCCCTTAATGTCGAAGGCTTCGTGACTTCCAACATTTTTTATGGCACTTGCCCTTCGGCCAAGTGCCATATAGCGATCGCAATTTCTGTCCGTCCGTCGGTCTGTCCGACATAACCGAGCCGATTCGGGCACAGTGGGGGGAGTGGAGGGAGGGGGAATCTGGAATCTTGAGGTATTTATAACTTTTGAACGGGCGACCGAATCTTAACGAAACTTGATATTTGGAAAGACCTCGTGCCTCAGACGACCAGCTTAAAATCCGGACCGGATCTGGTGACTTTCCGGGGGAGCTGGAGGGGGCAATCAGAAATCTCGGAAAACGCTATGAGTGGAGGGATCGAGATGAAACTTGGTGGGAAGACACCAAGCAAACACTAGATACATCATTGACATAACCGAGCCGATTCAGCCACTGTGGGGGGAGTGGAGGGAGGGGGAATCCAGAATCCTGAGGTATTTATAACTTTTGAACGGGTGATCGGGTCTTAATGAAACTTGATATTTGGAAAGACCTCGTGCAACAGACGACCAACTTGAAATCCGGACCGGATCCGGTGACTTTCAGGGGGAGCTGGAGGGGGCAACCGGAAATCTTGGGAAACGCTATGAGTGGAGGGATCAAAGATAAAACTTGGTGGGAAGACACCAAACAAACACTAGATACATCGTTTACATAACCGAACCGATTCAGGCACTGTGGGGGGACTTGGGGGAGTGGAGGGATGGGGAATCCGGAGTCTAGTGGCATCCATAACTTTTGAACGGGCGATCCGATTTGAATGAAACTTCGCAAGTGAAAAGAGTTGTGGTCTCAGATGTTCCATGTCAAGTCCGGACCGGATCCGATACTTGTAGGGGGAGTCGAAGGGGACACCGGAATTTTCGTGAAAGGCTTAGCGGCGAGGGATCGGGATGGAATTTGGTGGGAAGAACAAATATAAGCCCTAGATGCGTTCTTGACAGAACTAGACCATATCGGGGCTTTTTAGGGGGAGTTGGAGGGGGTTTCCCAGAATTCCGGTGCTCGCGAATAAGGATACTTTCAGATGTGCTAAGGACAAAGAAACTTTGCAGGCATATTTGTGACCCAACCAAATACACTTAAGGACCTGACACAATGCCTTAGGGAAACTTCCGTTTCTTGATCCGACCATTTTCAGAGGGAAGGGAATTCGGAAATAACTGATTTCTGTAGGTTGCAAACGGGTGGTCCGATTCGAGTAAAACTTTTCTGGTGATAAGAACTGATGACCTAGACAGGCAAGACATGTCTCCGAACTACATGCGGCAATGCTTGTAGGAGTTGGAGGGGGAGGGGATCTTGAAACTTTGTGAAATGCACAAAGACCAAACGAATGGACTGAATGGGATGGAACTTTGACAATACCGATTTTATGAGACCTAGGTTGTTTTTTACGGTTCAGACTCGAACAGGAAACCGGAAATTTGCAGATATGCTTCGATTCGACTCAAACTTGAAGGGTGAGATTGTCAGAGATACGACGTCTATGTGTCCTAGTCGTATTTAGCCACAGTCTGGGGAGTTGGAGGGCGAGTCCCGAAAATTTTGTACATAGGGGTCAAACGAGTGGAGGGATTTGAATGAAACTTGAAGAGTAGAGATGCGATGTTCCCTAGATGACATACTTTAGGGTCCAGACGGGATGTGAACACGGTGGGGGGGGGGGGGGGAGGGGGTAGCGTAGTTTCGCGAAAAATGCTCAGACTCAAGCAAAACTTGGTAGCCGGTAAGAGAAGATGCTTTAGGTGATCAGTGTATGTGTCTAGACCAGATTCGGCCGTGGTATGGGGAGTTTGAGGAGGACAATTACTAGAAATATAGCGAAATTTGCTCTAGATGATCCGCGGCGATGATTGGAATGCTCAGACTTGAGTCAAACTAGATATCCTATCTCTAGGTCCGATCCTACGAGGTTGAAGGGGGTATTTTGTGACGTTGTCATATACTTTCTTGCAACACCTATTAGTAACAAGTGCCATATGAGCTCGTAACTCTTGTTTTCCTTTTTTGGGATCCTAAAACGTAAGTGGAGGGATACCTATGACATCGCAAAAGTTGTCCGTCTGTCCGTCCGTCCGTCCGTCTGTCAGCACGATAACTCTCGAAGGGAATGAGATTTTTTGATGAAACTTGGTGAGAGGATTCATTGGGTCAAGCGTAAGGTCAAGTTCGTAGATGGGCTATGTAGCTCTACATTTAGGGGTGAGGGAGGGGGTTCAAATTAGGGACAAACAAAATATTTTTTAACAGCTAATGTGATAGTCGATTATGGGGTAACAAGGCATGCTGAGCACGATAGTGAAAACCATTTTCTCGCCGGACAAGTAGTTCGTCCGGAATCCGGCAAAAACCGGAAAGTTGGTTAAAAGTTAGTTTTAACTGAAGTTGATTAAATGGTCGATTTCGAGGTAAGAAGACATGCTAAACACGATGGTGAAAATCATTTTTTCGCCGAATAAGTAGTTCGACCACAATCCGGCGAAACCCGGAAAGTTCGTTAAAAGTAAAAGTTTCATCTGAAGTTGATTAAATGTTCAATTAAGAGGTAAAAAGACATGCTGAACGATGGTGAAAACCATTTTCTCGCCGGAAAACTAGTTCTCCCGGAATCCGGCCAAAACCGGGAAATTTGTTAAAAGCAAAAGTTCGATTAGATGACAGATTAAGGGGTAAGAAGAGAGGCTGATCTGTATAAGACAATCATTTTTTACTCGGACATATAATTAGTCCGGAATCCAGTTGTAACCGGAATATTTTTTACGTCAAACTTACGCTGGATTTACGCTGGAGATACGCTGGATTTGTTTCTGAATTTTCTGTTTTTGGTGGACTAGTAGTTCGCTAGGAATTTTGGTGAAACCGGAAAATTGGCAGAAGTAATGCAGGAAGTCTCGGTCAGTATCGTCAAAATAGATATGGCTTATAGAGGTATATCTGAACTTGGTTTTCTCTAATGATTAGCCTGGCGAAGACTGGATCTCGCGAAGACAAGACCCGATTGTCTGAATCAAATATTAGATTTTTGGGACCCCATCGACACCTTTGGTCTTGTTTTTTGTTGTATACATAGTATGTTGGCTATTTTTCCGGTTGACTATTTTTATTTTAAATAAATTATATTAGTTTTTGCCATCAACTATGGCAAGGGATATAATTTATGTTAACATTCCAATTTAATACGGACGAAACTTACTCATGCCCGAAGAAGTTGGGGCGGAGCAGGCAATAGGTGGGTGGTCAACGGTTTCAGAATCGGAATCTTTTATTCTAAACTGGCTGTCACAAGGAGCATTCTCGCCGTTCCGTGAAGACTCCTCGGGGAGTCAAGGGGAACGGCGAGAATAGAGGGATGTCACTCCACACGGACTCTGCGTATGGAAAACGACGAGAACACGGGGATGCGAATTATGTAGCTGACGAAATTAGTCTGGATTCTGGATCTGCTTTATTATTTATGTTGTTTATTCTGATTGTTTTCAATTAATTTACATTGCACCAACATAGGCAAAAATTGATTCCCCTCCGAATCTGAAAGGAAGTACATTTTGATTATGGTGATGATAACCGGAGCATTCCCCGTTAGTGGGGTCTCGCGAGAATACGGGGAATGAGTCCCAGGGACAAACAAAAAAGCAGGAACTCCTCAAAAAGAGTCCTCGGGGAACGTCGGGAATACGCCTATAGCCTTGCCGCCCGGGAAGGCTATTCCAATCCGTCAGAAGGGAAATAAGGAGAGTATGAACATAACAATACCTCGTTTGCCGCCGAGTATTTGAACATCATATTGTTATTCCAGAAATCGCCATGGAGGAATGTCTCCATTGGTCCAAACAGACCCGCCATCTTTGAGTCCAAAGCCGCAGATGCTAACGGTATACACTTCTCCAACTTGTCAGCGAATGTACCAGCTCCCATGGCCCGGAGCATTGCAAGCCTAGTCGGGAACATCTGAAAGACAGTAAGCTAGTAAGAAGTATATCCTAAGATCTCGGCCTTTCCCCAAAAGAGTACAATCCATTAAATACCTTGGTTTTGTTGAATTTTGTCATTGGTGGTTGGTGGTTAGGGGAGGAAGGGTGGTCTAGGGAGGTAAGGGTGGGCAGGGGGGTAATGTGAGGCTGGTAAGGAAGAATGGGGGGAGGGGGGAGTTGAGGATTGCTAAGTGAGAGAGATTGGATTTTTTTTTCCTTTTCTACTTTATATAGGTAAGTAGTTATGTGGACTTTCCCGCGAATGCAAACCCTCATAGGTTTTTTCTGCAGCGTTGGTTTTTATTTATTTATTTGTGAATGTTGAAAAATAAAAACTTGAACTTTTTACTAGAGACTTTGTCATGGAAAGACCACGCTAATGTTCTGTCGTCTAAACTTTCTCGGTCTCTTGGAGTGATAAGGAGAGTTACGCATTGCATCATCTAAAATTCTGCAAATGATGTACATTGCTATTTTTCATCCTTAATTTTTTTTATGGATGCTCCGTGTGGGCTAGCAATTTTTATCTTATTACAAGAAAGTTCAAAATCCACACAAGAGTGCTATCCGGACAATCCCTAAACTTAAGTCGTAAATGACACATTGTCCCATTCTCCCAACAGCAATGTACTCTCGATACTCCTTTACGCAAGTGAACGCTGGAAAATAAACACCCAGCTTGAAAAAAGGATCCTCGCATTTGAAAATATGAGCCTCAAAAGAAAGTATGAGCCTTATCTTGAATATAAGCTGGCAACAAAAAATCACCAATGCAGACATACGCAGAAAAACGCAGAAAAACAGGTCAGCCGTCTATCATCGAGCTGCTGAAAAGGCGGCGGTTGACGTGCCTCGGACACGTCCTTCGTATGGATGAGAGCCGCCTTCCTGGAATAACCTACGAGTGGAAGCCAGACGGGAGAAGAAAGCGAGGTCGCCCCCAAAACACATTGAGGCGAACATATGACCGAGATCTGATGACGGCTGGTACCTCGCTAGTACCTGAATGGGAGGACGTCACCGCTGCGGCATCAATGCGGGACGAATGGAGAGGCTTTGTTGATGCCCTATGCGCCACCGATGGCTCTGGAGGAGCTAAGGTAAGGTAATTATTGTACCGGGTTTTTCTCAATCGACCTTGTGCCTCCGGTTTTGACCCTTTATCATCGACAAAATGTTTTCCATGATTTTTTCGGCCCACTTAGTAATTCAGACTAAACTGTCGTGTTTTATGATTTTTATGATTTAATTGATGTTTTATGATTTTTTTCCTTTTACTGCACTGTCACCCTCTGCATTTGGTGGCTCATAAATTAAATTTGATGTATGGGAATTTGCGCAGAAGTTAAAACCTTGAACCCAGGGGCGTCACTAAATACCTTGAATGCCCCCAATGTTGTCGGCCAGTCGGTAAAATAACCGAGTCCGCGCGAAGCGCCGTGATTTTTCGTCAAAACAGTTGATTTTTTTCATGAAAACAGTCTGTTTTTCTCTCTGCTTGAACCTACCTGAACCATAAATTCAGCAACATCGATTTTTGTTTCCGGTCCAGCAGCGATCCACTCAAACCTCTCAGGGGGGGTAGTCGAATCCCTCATGAAAGCAGATGCTGATGCGTGGTAGTGAGCCAATGCCGTCACAGCAGTTCGAACATGTGCCAAGTTACTACCAACCCTTTTGTTGTGAAGACGATACCCGAGGGGTCTAAGGTCTTCAAGGACTAAGAGAGCCTCAAGAGCTTCAGATCCAGCAGCAGGCGTACTAGAAACGTAAAAGTAAATATACAGATAAATAAATAAAATAAAAAACCTTTTATTTCCTGATAGCTCATATTAATTGGTCGTTAGCTTCGGGTCGTCCTTGAATTTAACAACTAACAAGTTTGAAAAATAGCTTTAATAAGTCCACAATTTACAACTAACTTATTTACAATTAATTAATTAGTTAGTTTTATCAGAGCATGCTCTGAAGTGGTGTACCGGTAGGTTGAATGTGTGTTCTGGCAAATACAGTTTACAGACGTAGCTGTCTAGTCTAGTGTTCGGTCGAGTTTCGTTAGCCATTGTTGGATTTTTTCCTTAGTACAACTTAGGTATTCGAAGCATCCACGGTTCACACTTTAATGATTAATCATTCATTCATTTAATTCATTCATTCACTCATAGTGTTCTTGCCATATTTTTATTTCGGAGGCCCTGCTTTAGCGGCAAATGTTCACCAGCAACAAGAATAAACAAACTCATTCCATTTATTTCGTTTCTGCGAGTCCTTGCTCAATTGTAAATGTTTGTTATTTTTCTTGTTTAAGCCGCTTTCACACTGACGCGTCGAGCCTTTCGCACTGAGCTACCCAACCTCTGCGTAGCGCTTTCTTCGACGCAACGCAGAGCTTACGCACACAAACAGAACGCAACACAAGATTAGAACCAAGTTCTATTCTCGCGATGCGTCGGCGCGTTCGCATCAGATATTTCAGTGGAAAACGGAAGTTTTTAAGAAAAACTGGAGAAAAACCTACTAATGATGCTTCATGCTTTACGGCCGAATTCCGAGCGAACTACGGGTCAAGCACAAAAAGGAAAACTCAGAAACGAATTCAGCGTATCTCCTTATCTCCATAAAGAACATCTAATGAACTTCAAATAAAACTTCGACTTCTAAAAGAAATTCCGGTTACAGCCGGATTCCGGACGAATTATATGTCCGGGTAAAAATGATTGTCATATCATTTCATATCACATCATGTCATATTGTCATGTCATATCACATCAACTTTAAATAAAACTTTTGCTTTTAACACATTTTCCGGTTTTGGCCGGATTCCGGGCGAACTAGTTGTCCTGGTAGAAAATGCTTTTCACATAGGTGTTCAGCATGTCTCTTAACCCCAAATCAAACATTTAATCAACTTCAAATGAAATTTTTACTTTTAACCAACTTTTCGGTTTTGGCCGGATTCCGGATGAACTACTTGTCCGGCGAGAAAATGGTTTTAAGCATCGTTTTCAGCATGTCTTCTTAACCCATAATCGACTATCACATTAGCTGTTTAAAAATATTTTGTTTGCCGCTTAATAATTTGTACCGTCAACCCCCACCCCTAGATGTAGGGCTACAGAGCCCATCTACGAACTTGACCTTTTACCCTTGACCCACAGAATTCTCCCACCAAGTTTCATAAAAATATTTCATTCCCTTCGAGAGTTATCGTGCTAACAGACGGACAACTTTTGCGATGTCATAGGTATCCCTCCACTTACGTTTTGGGATTCCAAAAACTCGCTAATGGTCAAAGAAACGAGAATTCAGCAGAAGAAACAGAGAAATGAAAATGAGCATCCAGCGTGAAAGCTTCTCGCGCAGGGCAAAAGATACTCTATGCAACCCGTACTCAATGAATGATAAACGCATATGCAATGCATCGCAACGACGCGTCAATGTGAAAGCGGCTTTACACTGATAAATCTGCACTACTGACAGAAAACTCTCTCTTTAGGCGTACTCTCGTCGTTCCCCGCGGACTCCACTTTAGGAGTCCCCGCGTTTTTGTTTGTCCCGGGGACTCACTCCCCATATTCTCGCGAGTCCCCACGGACGGGGAATGCTCTGATTATCATCACCATCACCAAAAAGGACTGCCTTTCAGATTCGATGGGGAATCAATTTTTGCTGGTGTTGGTGCAATGTAAAATTAATTAAAAATAGTCAGAATAAACAAAACCAAAAATAAAGTGGCTCCAGACTAATTTCGTGAACTGAATATCTATTTTTCAAACAAAATCCATGCTGGAAGCATTCCCCGTGCTCTCGCTGTTTCTGTCCGCGGAGTCCGCATGGAGTGACTCCCTCTAATCTCGCCGTTCCCTTTGATTCCCTGAGGAGTCCTCGGAGAACGGCGAGATTACGCCTTTTGACCGACTGAGCCTAGGGAATAGCGTCTTCTTTTATTTCTGGTCATATTCTTAGTTAATTTGTTTAGTGTCTGTGTAAATATTTTATTCATCTTCTATCTTTAAGGTATTTGGAAATTAAATTGATTAATTGATCGATCTTTGCTCAAACATAGTCCCGTCCTAGGATCCATACGTCGATGCTGAGTGAAGAGATAACAGCCAGATCGTTTCTCTTTGTAGGAGGCAAAGGAACTTGTGCCAGGTTACTCCGCTTCCACACTGAAGCGGACGCCATTCACATTGAACTTACGTATGCCTTACGCTGTCACAGCTGATGCCTTTGTCTTCGAGCCTTGGATACGGAGGATAGTTTTGAAGACCACTCTTGCCCCCCACCCCAATTTCTTCGTGATGACGTTTCATATTCAGTTTTATGTTCAAAGGAAAAAATTTGTGTCACAGCTTTTATCACATGTGCTTTAAAAATGTAAAAAAAACGTATTTGTTGTGTTTTCTTCGTGTCTTTTTCTGTCTTTCTATACGCTATTTTATGCATAAGCGCGGTAAAGCGAAAATGTAATTATGCCGTTGTATTATTACTCGGTCTGAGAATCTAATTTCTTAAACAATTTGTTGTTTTAATGACCCACGTAGGACGGAAGAACCAAGGGAAGATGTGCTGGGGCTGGTAAAATGTTTGTCCTGGAACTTTGTTCTGACCTTTAACTTAGGTAAATCGGTTCTAGTTACGGTTGTCCTAGTTAGGGTTCTTCAGTCCAATCAATCATTCGGTGCTTTGGAATACCTTTTCAACCTTTTCATTTTAGGAATAAATATAAATAGGCTACTATAAGCTCTGCTTCTTTAGGGCCACGGTGGCACAGATAATTGTCCTAGTTAGGGTTCTTCAATCCAACCAATCATACGGTGTTTTCAAATACCTTTTCGACCTCTTCATTTTAATAATAAATATAAATAGGCTACTATAGGCGAATATTCAATCGAATATTAGCAAAATTGAAATATTTCGGAGCCCTCTCGAAAATTGTGAATATTCCGAAAAACTGAAATCTTTCGCAAAACTGAAAAATACGGAAAAATTGAAAAATATGGCAAATTTTCGCAATTTTCGCAAGAAAAATGCAATTTTCGGGAGTTTGCGCCCGTTTACTACGCAATCATGTCCAAACGCGGCACGCAACCATGTCCAACAGGTTTATAGGAAGGCGATTCTTTGGAGCTTTGATGGATAACTGGGAATGAGTCAGGTTAGTCAAGGGTTGCATTGCATTTGAATGCAATTATAGTGTGATTTAGATACGAAGGATACGTATGATGGGAAAAGAAAGAGTTTTTTTTTAATTTGCAACTGGTAATTATATTTTTATTTGCTTAATATAGGTTAGAAAAAAGAGGATCGGCAGGGGAGGGGCCGCGTTTTCGTATCTGGAAGACGGAAACACAAGTTTGTAAATTAGATTCTTGTACTGATTGAACTATAGAACATCAGAAATAACCTACCTTTAACTCCTTAGCAGAAAGGATGTTTGGCGTATTAGGAGGGGTTTCTCACTTTAAAAAAACCTCATGTTGCTGGTGCGGTATAATTATTCTGCGCTGTCAGTGGATGTTACCGGGTGCTGAGTCCGTCAAGGATATGCATGTCGTTCGTTTGAACTTGTTTTACGTCAGTTCTTTTTATTTCATAGGAAAATCCACCATAATAATCAATAAACAAGTGAAAAAGTCATGAGCTCCTCACAAGCGAAACAACGGGACCAGCCTCATATAAGGACTTATTACTGGGTCTATTCATTATTCTTAAGGGGGAGGGAGGGGAGGGGACACCGGGACCCGAAACTCCTTGGTTTGCGCATTTGATAATCTTCAACGGAACAAAAAAAAAATATTTCGTTGACTGAAAACTGAAGAAGTGGCGGCCAAACGGATTCTGATTAGCATAAAGGAATTCTGCGTAAAACCATGTTCCAAATGTTCCGAACCCTTTGTACAGAGAAGTGATCTGAGTCTTAGCGAGCAAACCACTGCCACAGAGCATCTGCTCACTTGCAGAGAGATACTTCTGATAAAGTTATACGGGGCGAGGGCATAGCCTTGACTGAGTTCCTCGGTTGTGGTCTGGAACAGATGAAAATTTGCACAGACACGATACTCAAGCTCAGCATCTTATTTTTCAGTTTTTTTTTGTTTTTTTTTCGCAATTTTTCAGCGAATATTCGCAATTTTCGCAAGATAAAACGGAGGTATAGCAATTTTACATCTATACTTGGGGCCCTATGTTTCTAAATCCAGTTAGATTAGTTAGGTTATCGGCACTGTCAATACGACCCCTGTATAGCCTTCTTGTGTAGACAATTCTTTGACCTAGAAGCCGGCTATGGTACACGCTCAAGATCAGAAAGGAAACTACACTGTCAAAAGTTTCTCCGAATAAGGATGCAGTATTTGCTACTGGGATTAATCTTATCTCTATTGGGATAAAAATAATGCGAATTCGGGATATTCTTATCTCCATAAAGACAAGAATAATCCCAGTAGCAAATACTTGTCAACAGTCTAATCAACTAATCAACAGATTTAAAGTTAATGAACTTGTTACCGCGGTGGAAGATCTCCGTGCTCGAATCCTTCGTTCTTGCAACCACCCCTGGATCACCCGTCTGTACGGCCAGGAATGATCGAGTAAGATTAGTTACCGTCCTTTAAGTGTTATTGTTATTGTTCATGTACTTTGTGTTTTTGTTTTTTCCTTTTCCAGTTTCTTTTATTATACTCCACTAGTCCTCATTGTAGTGCAGTGGGTCAATACAATTCATTCATTCATTCACTGCAAGATTTTTTTTTATAGTTGTTACGGTGATGCCATCTGCATTCCGTACGTTTTCCTTATGCCGCCGCTAGGCAGCGTTACTCCCTTCCATTGCCTGTGTCTTTTATCTTTTATACCGTCGCGGCCACTCTTTCGTATTACTTATTAACTCTCTGGCCACGCCGGGTGTGAGTCACCTTCTTCTAAAGACTTCTTTCCCGGTTCCCGGCCGGGTAACAACTCTTTTCACTTAAAGATTGTTCTTTTGTAAGTACATCTATTAATAAAACCTTTTGTTTACTTACGGACCATAGGTCACTTCTATGAGTCTTTCTAAGCTCCTTAGAGTGGGCTGGCCTGTAAGGCCTAGTGTATGATGGGTGGTTGATAACCTGTTTTGTGTTCGGTATGCAAACCATAGTGTGAATCGACCAGGGGAATCCATAATGAACCCGTGAAGTTCTGCACGTGTAGTAGGCCACCAACGCCCTAGGCCATCCTGACTCCGATGATTGTTTACCTGGACATTTACCATCTTATGTCCGGCTTACTACACCCCTCGCCATAACATCAGGTTTGAGAGTGCAAACTCCATATACAAATACAGTCATCGTAACAATGGTTTCAGAAGTGGGATTTGGATTTTTTCCCCGCACCATTGTCGTATCAATGATATAAGAAGTGGATTTTGGATTTTTTTTTCCCCACACCATTGTCGTAACTATGGTACATGAAGTGGGTTTTTGGATTTTTTTCCCCATTGCTTTATTATAATAATAGGTTAAAAGTAAATTTGCAATTTTTTTTGTCTAAGAATGTAAAGTAAAATTTTCTGATTTTTTTTTCTTCGAAGAACGTAAAGTAAAAACTTTGGATTTTTTTTTTCGAAGAACGTAAACTAAAATTTTTGGGAATTTGTTTATTGTTTGGAATAAATTATAGGTTTAATAGCAAGAATGGGGAATTATTATAAGATTTAAGGGGGAAAATAACTTAAAAATTAAATTTTGGTCGATTTACGCTTTGGTTTGTAGTACTGGACTTTTTTATCGTTTAGTTTAAAGTAAGCGTTACCTTATGACAACTTAGGCCTAATATCCCCATTATTCTTGAGGTATGCCCCAGATAAGTGAGGCAAGTCCTCTATTTATGAGTAAAAATATGGGTAATAATATTTTTATTTTGGGTAATTAAGGATATTTATTAGGTGAGGTTCCACTAATAGCATGATTGATGGGTCCATTAAGATTGCATTTGCCAGAAGTTTTGTAACTTCTTGGGCTGGTTAATAGTTAGTATGACTGTTACATATTATTTTTTGATGAATATTTATGATATATTATTCCCTGATCAGGAATTTATCTTTCATGAATTATGTGGAGCATTTTCATAGGTATTTTTCACCAGTGGTTTTGTTGTCATCGTTGTTTGTGTTAGTCAGGAATCGCGACCTGAGCTAACAAATAGCCTCACAGATTAGAATTTTGTATGGAAATGGATGTTACGTCCATATTTTCCTGTTATGACAGAATTATGACCTGTTCTGACATTACAGATGATGTTTATGAATGTGAATATAGTTTAGTGGTACGATTGTGTCCCCTATTTTTTTTTAGTCATCCTTCTTTGCTGCCAGTTTATCCGTTATGTTTACTTTATAACTGGGTTGGTTAGCTAAGTTGGAGACCCTCCCCCCCTTGTATGCTTGTTGATATGGTATCAGTAGGCCTCACTTTTTTTTTTAGTCAACCTACTTTCCTGGCAATGTATCAATCAATCAATCAATCAATATTTTATTTCCGCCAAAAATAGCGAGTAAAAAAGAAATTAATAGACACTGACAAATTTCGGCTAAACACTATAACTCAAAAACTGCCAAAAGATAGCCTAACTACACTGCCGAAAATACTTAAAACTTATCTACAATTTAATTACAGTTTAATAACTGACAAATTGAAAATAAAAAAAAAAACAAAAAAGAATAAAAATATCATTCACGAAAAAACCTGCACAGGTTATGTTGGAGACCTGAAAAATTTGATACAACCCGTTGAAGTTTCTTATTCATTATAATAAGCGGATCTTTAAGATTATAGTATTCCATCATTTGCGTGTTAGAAAAATAACGAGAAAATCGGCATAAAAACTTTCCAAATTTAAAAAATGACGTTTTCATATGCGTTAAATTGCTAAGGGTAAAATACGGTAAAAGGGGAGAAGCAATTAAAATTTGAGGTAAAACAGCTGTATTAAAAATTCGCGACAAAGATTTTCTTGTCAAAGATTTTCTTGTATCCCTTATGTTTCCTTAATAAGTGGGTCGTTAGGTTAAGTTGGGAGACCCTTCCCCCCCTATAGGCATATTTATTGAGATGAATTGTGGTGCTATTAGTCCCTGTGTTATTATGTTCCCCTCTCCCTGATATATAGCACCACTGTTCTAAGACCTTTGTCAGAAGGCAAGAAGGTATTAGCCTTTATTATAAGGCTTTATTGAGAGATGATGAGTCACATTGTGACCATGCCCCTTCACGTAGTTTTATTATTCCCCCCTCCCCCTTACCTGATGGGCTATTCTCTTAATGATAGAGATTTGTATATGACATTGAAGTCATAGTGAGTGAACTAAAAAGTAATGTCATAGGTTAAGGACCATGTATCTTTCTGTGAGGCTGTATGTTAAACAAACAATGAATAACCCATTTGTGTGAGATGTTTTTTTTATATGATATGTAATATTCCAGTCATATTTCTTAGTTTTTTGACAAAAATATTCTTCAAGAATTAAAAATACCTCATAAAATGAGAGATTTATGTGGTAATAATTCACATTTGGTATTTAGGTTAGAAGACTTGGAACCTCACATATTTTTTTTTTACAAGTTGTCATATGGTAGTGTTTACTTTATTGGTTGTTGCCCCCATTGTATATTGGTCCCTGGTCAGTCTTCTCTTTTCTCTCATATTTTTTTTTTGAATCTCATTTGGGAGATTTCTCTTTGATATTTTTGTTTATTACATTGAATTAAATCTAAAAAGTAAGAAGTATTCTGATTATATTGAATAAGTTAAAGATATAAAGATAGTATCTAGCTTATTCATGATTCCAAACCGTGTTACCGGTCGGGGCCCTTTTGACTCCCCCCCGATCACCCCAAATATCATGGCGACTGAGGATCCACCCCCACCCTACTCGACCTTTCATTCTGA
Organism: Branchinecta lynchi; assembly: GCA_023053575.1. NCBI lineage: Eukaryota > Metazoa > Arthropoda > Branchiopoda > Anostraca > Branchinectidae > Branchinecta > Branchinecta lynchi. Next base: position 19,313,152 of record JAKZAP010000011.1, on the reverse strand, counting down.
AGCACCTTCTTTGGCCCATTAAACTCCTTCCAGCCCACTAATCCTCCAGCAAGAACTTCTGAGCCTTCTGCTCATTATTCCCAGTTTTCTGGCGTTTTTGCTCAGCCTTCAGCTGTCCTTTCACAGCCGCTTGTGACTAGCTCTCAGCTGCCAACGGTTTCGTCACAGCACTTAGCTGTCCCCACACACTCTTTGCCCAACCAAACAGTGCCAGCTGTTTCGCAGCCTGCTCTGTCTCAGCCTGACCTGTTGGAATTGATGAGTAATGTTACTTCTTTACTTCAAAGATTTCAACTCTCTTCCCAAGGCCAAATTGATCCGAACCCAGCCACTTCGGCGTTTGATCCTTACCCCCAAAATCAATCCCAGCCGAATATTCATCCTCACAACTGGCATCATTACCCGTCCAATCCAGCGCCTTCACAGCCCATTCAGCCTGTTGGAACCCCTTTGGCCCCCCATCATTTTTACCCCCAACCCTCCCAGTCCCACGACCCACGACCATCTAACTTCTTGGAAAGGCACCATCAGCAAATGCCAACATACCACTCAGTAGCAGATGTATCTTTGGCCCAAGTTCGACTTCGCTTGGAAATAGCCAAAGATATCCCTCAGTTTGATGGAGAGTCCGATCCAGTGGTTTGGCTCAAGACAGCCAAATCTAAGATGCGATTTGTGGAGGTTAATGAGTGGGAAAGCCAGCTCATGATTTTGGAAAGCAGACTTTTACCACCTCTGTCTGCTTGGTCTGAAAATTTGAGTGTTTTTTCCAAGGTTTCGTGGGAAACGTTTGAGGCTGCCCTTTTGACGCGTTGTTCAGGCCGGGTTTCAGATCTGAAACTCGCGGAGGAAAGGGTAATATACAACCCCGAGTTTATGTCGCCAGATCTTTACGGTGAACTTATTTTGAAATCGGTCAGCCTCCGATATGGGTACTCTGCTTTAGAGGCTTCAAGGCCAGAAGCACTCAAGGTCTATATAGCTGAGTTTGTAAGGGGCCTACCAACCATTTATTTCGACGAGATCCGTAAAAGGCCCATCCGTTCCATCTCTGAGGGTATCGAAGTTTTGCGGAAGGTGAGCTTTGAGCGAACACAAAGACAATTGCATGAGCAGTCTTTGTCTCAAGCTAAGGTCGTAAATGCTCTAACGACCCAACCCACTAATCCTAACCCGTTCATTCCCAAACCCCAATCACAGGATCACAGGTACTCCCCTCATGACAACCATCCTAGGGAAGGCAGCCATAATTATGTGCCACAACCTCAGAGCTTCGGTCAAGGCCAGTCTGAGTACAGGTCAAGGGCACAGAATTATGGCCAAGATCGCCAAAATAATCGACCGCGGTATAACAACTACACGCCTAGAGGTCCACAGCAGAACAACTTTAGGCCTAGACAATATCAGGGCTACGGATATCAGAGGAGCCAGGGTCCGCATCAAGGGCACAATAACTATCGCTCGACTCCCGCACCCATTCGCCAAGAATTGATGATGAATGGTGAACCAGTTTGCACCTTTTGTCTAAGGGTTGGTCACAGGGTTCAGTGGTGCCCTGACAAGAGTATGGGTCGAAGCCAGGCTCCTTTAAATGTGAACGGGCGCAATCCAAGTGGGGTGGAGAATGTGCCCCAGATACCGATCACCAGCCAACCTCACCAATCCCAGAACTAATTCCCGGTTTACCGTCCCCCTCGTTGTCGTCCCTCCCTGCTTTAACCCCTTGTCTTGTATGTAGCCTTCGTCATACTTCCTGCCTCTCGTTCGTAGATTTGCATTTAGGTTCCCAGGTTGTCTCAACACTCTATGACACTGGAGCCGAATGCAACCTTATCAGTGAGAGCACAATGGAGGAGCTACCTCCAAGCTCAGTAGTCACGCGACGGCCTGTATCTTCAGCTGGAGCTACAACCCTTGCTGGACCACTACACATACTGGGTGAAGTACTGCTAACCTTTTCAATCCTTGGTAGAAACTGTTCTGATTGGTTCTTGATTGTCCCCAAGTTATGTTACCCTGCTTTGATTGGTCGCCCGTTTATCAGTTTATCAGGTTTCTGCACTGTCAGTGACTCCCTCGACTGCAACTGACTTGCTACTAACCCCCGGACTTGACAAGACTATACTGACAGAGGGATGCCCGCTCTCCTTTGCCAGCCCTGACATTTCTGGTCCTTCTGTCGAGGAACCAGAACCTGAAGCGCCTCCTCGCATAATGATCAATCCGGTTTTCAGAACCCGGGTGAACCCCAAATCCTTTCGGCTAATTTCATGTCTTGTTAAAAATTTACCAGAAGGCCAGGAAACGTTTATTGTAGAATCTGGAACCCAAGGGTCTAAACTTTTTGTTCCACCCCAGACAGTCCAGGTCTCAAATAATTCCGCAAAGGTCTGGGTTATGAATGGTACTGATGTCGCGATACGTGTCACCAAAAATAGGTTGGCACCGTGCTTGTGCGAAGTGGTTGAGCCTGACGCTCAAGTTGACGAATTTTTAGACAGCTTAGTTGATTTTAGCGAGGTCCGAGTGAATTCTGTACAGTATGGTTGGGATGATCGGACAAAGCCCGAGTTTTTGACAAGATTTAAACTAGATCATTTAGACCCTGAGTCCCGCATTCAGTTAGAGGAGCTCCTTTGTGAATTCAAAAATATTTTTGCCAGAAGTGACGATGATTTAGGTACATGTGAGTTAGTTAGCCACCGCATAGACACTGGTCTTAGCCCACCAGTCCGACAACGCCCTTACCGTGTTCCTCCCCATTTACGTGATGAGCTTAAGAGTAGAATTGATGCTATGCTTAGGCAAGGAGTATTGGTTCCCAGCTCTAGCCCCTGGGCTTCCCCAGTGAGCCTCGTCAAAAAGAAAGACGGCAGTTACCGTTTAGTCAACGATTACCGCAAACTGAATGCCCTTACCAAATTTGACAGTTATTCGTTACCTAGGATAGACGACATCTTAGACAGAATGTCGGGTTTTAAGGTCTTCTCAAAAATGGATTTTCTCCAAGGGTTCCTCCAGGCGTCAGTTTTCCCTGACCATCGTGAGAAAACGGCCATCACGACACCCTTTGGTCTGTTCGAATATGTGCGTATGGGCTTTGGTTTGTGCAACGCACCTGCCACGTGTGAGCGTATGATTGAGCTTGCATTGAGAGACCTTCTTGATGGGAAAAACGTTTTTGCTCTTCTTGATGACACAGGTGTTGGAACTAAAGATTTCTCCTCCCACCTTCCCGTCCTTCGTCAAGTTTTTCAACGTTTTTCACATCATGATTTGAAGTTGAAACCTTCTAAGTGTGAATTTTGCCACGAATCATTAACCTTCCTAGGACATGTCATTTCTGCCAATGGTGTCGAGCCCGACCCCAATAAGTTGTCCGCTGTACGACAGCTTAGATACCCCTCTAACCTCCATGAGCTCCGGTCGTGTCTGTCACTGATGAGCTATTTCAGAAAGTTTGTCACAGATTACGCAAAGATCGCAAAGCCATTGACAGACCTCACCAGAAAAGGATCCTTGTTTGTATTTGGAGAACTTCAAGTGGAAGCCTTTGAGAAGCTTCGCGAAAGTCTAATGTCTAAACCAATTTTGGCCTTCCCAGATTTTTCAGGTACAGCTAACGAATTCATTCTCTCCACAGACGCATCCAGCTTCGCGATAGGTGGTTGCTTATCCCAGGTGCAGGACAGTAAAGAGCGTGTGATAGCTTACGCCAGTCGCGTGTTATCCCCAGTTGAACAAAGGTATTCAACCACCCGGCGTGAGGCATTGGCCTTGTGGGAATTTTGCAAAAAGTTTCGGCATTATTTGCAATCGAAACCATTTACCGTCAGGACTGATCATAAGTCCTTGCAGTCTCTCCCTTTTATGGATTCGCCAAATGGTCAGCTTGGTCGGATGTGTTTGGATTTACAAGAGTTCAAATTTAAGGTTGAATATAAGCCGGGGAAGGAGCTGTTCGTGGACGCACTTTCGCGGTTGGTTGATGGCGCCCAACCAGCTGTGAATGTCGTCCAAGTTTCCAATTTTTCATCCATACTCAGTACGGTTGAACTGTTGGAAGCGCAAAAAGCAGACTCTTTCTGCCGGTCGATTTTCAGTCATTTGCAAGGTTTTACCCCTTTGCCTGCCAGTCTATCCCAGTACCTTCGGGAAATAGACCAATTTTGCATCCACGATGGCCTGCTTTGCCATCTCCACACCCCGACGGTGTCATACCGATCACAGGTCTACATTACCCCTGTGATCCCAGAAATCTTGGTCCCCAAAGTTTTGGACTGGTTTCATGCTTCGAAATTTAGCGGTCATTTTGCATTGACAAAAATGCTCCATAAAATGAAACCGCTCGTCTACTTTCCAGAGATGTATTCCCGAGTTAAGCGTCACTCTGATTCGTGCCTAAAGTGCCTAATGAGAAAGTCTCCCAATAACACATCTATTGCTCCCCTAGGTTATACTCCCACAGCTAACGGACCGATGGACTTACTGTCTATCGACATTCTTGGCCCGTTGCCAAGGTCCATCAACGGTAATAGCGTTGTCTTGACCGCGTGTTGTCACTTCACGAAGTACCTGTTTCTGATCCCATTACCTGATCAGAAAGCAGATACTATCGCTCGCGCATTGATGGAAAGAATATTTTTGGTTGTTGGGATCCCCAACAGGGTTTTGACAGATAACGGAAGCAACTTCACATCTAAGTTGTTGAGTGAGATTCATGAGTTGTTAGGAGTCCAACATCTGACCACAACTCCCTACCATCCCCAATGTAACGCACAAATTGAACGCATGCATCGCACGGTTTCAGATATTTTGAGCCAGTATGTTGCTCCTGGACGAGATGATTGGGACAGTCACCTCCCATTCGTCCAGCACTGCATTAATACTGCTCATAACGAGTCCACACAGGAAACCCCATTCTATGCAATGTTTTTGCGAGACCCTGTCATGCCGGTTACCGATATGGTCGCTAACCGTACTTATTACGATACGATGGAGAATTTCAAGTCTGAAATTTTGGTCAGAATGCGCACTGCCCACACGGCCATATCTGAGAAGATATCGTTGTCCAAGGACAAACAGAAGGCCTATTACGATTCCAGGTTTTCAGGAAAATTTGCAGGGTTCCAGCTTGGTGACATTGTTTTCTTGCGTACGCCACCCCCACCTGGCCTGGGAGCAAAATTGGCAAATAACAAGTTCGACGGCCCCTTCCGAATAGTCAAGATTCTTAACGACGGGCTCGACTACGAGATCCAAAAGGCAGGATCGAAGGTCCAGGTAGTACACCACAACCGACTGTTTCCCAGCCACCTGAAGTCGCCCTGGATCGTTGAACCGGTAACTGACGTATCAACACAGAGCGACATCCCTGTCACAGCACCTTCGCCGGAAACTAATTTGGTAACCCAACGGCCATGGTATGTTCCCTCACCTTCCTCCGGCATTCTGCCAACTAACTTGTCTTGCAGCGGTTATACGATCCCTGAGGCCAGGTTGCCAGACCCATTGCCTCAACTTCGACGATCACAGCGATTAGCCTCGCAGGGTCTCGGGTTCGCGATACCTAGAACCTCAACCATACCCTGCTCTGCAGACGGCAGTTCTCTTTTGGACTCGGGAAATGAGTGTTTTGCGCCTGCTCTTCAACCGCTTTCGAACCAGCCGCCCTTAGTCGATGTTGGAGACTTTTACCAGACGCCTGTGTTACGGCCTCACTCTTCGAATCAACTATCTCGTCCCGTGCGTTTTGAAGATGAAATACCAGTCCTCCCTGCGCCCGTATTGACCCCGGTTTTGACTGGTTATTTTCCGGCCTCTAGCAACACCACCGTAGATTCTTCAACCGGCCCACCCGAGACTCTGCAAGCAGCATCCTATATCCACGCCCCGAGACGAGTTTCTCCTCCGTTGGTACGCGTATCTCCACCGTCCCCCCAAATTCCCTCCTCGCGATCTGACTCACCACCTTCTAGGCCTCTGTCGCCTGCGGACAATCGTAGTTCGCCGCATGTGCCCAATGACCCGCCAGCAGCTGAACTACGACTGTCTAATGATGGCGTCACGCCAGATAGTAGAAACGTTTTAGGGGGTGAAGCCCCAGACTCGTTCATTTTACAGGTGAGCCCATCTAACGGCTCCTGCGAACTGGTGTTCTCGCCTATTCTCGGCTCTACTCGAGGATCCATGGACAGTAGCCACAGCCGGCCATCATCTTTTTCGAGGTTAAATTCAGACCTAGATGCGCACTCTGCACATTCTATTGGGCCTAGTGATAATGATTCAGACAGTCCTGTAACTAACTCTCGTAGAATCTCAACCCCAAATACACAGTACAGGACTCCATTTCGACCAAATGACCCTACTCCGAATACCCCGGTTATCACAGCCAGCCGTTTTCGAGGCGCTCTTCGCTTAGAAGGGAACGATAGCCGTCTTTTCTACCAATTGGCATTTGATTCAGATTCAGGAGATAGTATTCAGTCAAATCAATCATCCCAGGCTTTAGCCCAGCCTTTAACTTCAACAACTTCTAATAATTCGGAATCTAACCTTAATGAATCCCCAATAAATCCGCCGGCTGCTTCTGTCCAACGCGACGAGTTCGAGCCGACGCCTACTTCGTCTTGGTATGGGACTCCCTTACCGTCCCCGACGCTGCACGACCGACCCATCTTCATCCCTTCCCCATCCCCCCCTGAAGTCTTCAACGCTCCAGTCCTGCCTATCCCGACTACGGCAGCGTCTTTCGTCGACCCACCAACTTCTCCCATTCCGTCGACCTCCACCCAGCCCATTCCGGAGCTGCGACGTTCGGTCAGGCACCGCAACCCACCTGAGCGGTATGCCTCTCACGACCACAGACATTAGACCTGTCCCCCAGACACGGCGACATCTCCAACCCTGACGTGACATTTATACATTTCTGCGCCAATGCGCCATTTACTCCGCCAGCGGCATATATGCCTTTACTGACATCTGATGTAAATAGTTTACCGTGATAGTTTCGCGTACCTGCGGCCACAATTCATAAGGCCCATCATGGCAGATTGCCTACTATTTTGTGTGTTTAGCATATTCGGCCAAGTTCGGCTCGGCTCTGTCCATACTCGCTTGTGTGCTTGACAAGCCGCCATTAGTGTTCCCTCTTTATACCACTTTAATGTTTGTACTGCCTGTGTGGCCGATTCTGTTCGGCTCAGTTCTATTCGCCTGTGTGGCCGATAAGCCACGAACATCGTTTCTTTTGTGTTACGTTATGTACTACCTGTGTGGCCTAGTTCGGTTCTCTTGTGATATTTGCCTGTGTGGTCGACTAGCCGTCGCTAGTGTTCCCTCCTTTTTATTATTTAATGTTTATGTACTGCCTGTGTGGCCGAGGCCGGTTTCGCCTAAATGTACAGTCCCTTGTTTTTCTGACAAGCTCAAGTTCAAGTTCCTTCTTTGTTGTTGCCTTTGTGGCTTATTTTTTTGCAAATTATGCCCTTCTGGCCAAGTATTTGCAGAGATTCATGATCTCATGATGGATTTTGTGGCATTTTGTCACTGTTATATATATTATGTTTGTTATGTTGGCCTTCTGCCTCTATATCAATTTAACTTTGGCATTTTGCCGTTATATTAAATTAAGCCTTCTGCCATTATCCACTTTGGTCAATATTGTTTATTATTTATTTATATGAAGTTTTGTTGGACTTAGGAGTTTAGCACCTGTTAACCCCAAACTGGCATTCGGGTGGTTTTTCTTTTATTGGGTGGACATCGGGTGGTATAATTATTTTCGTATCTTTTATATACGAAGAATCTGACCAATTCTTTCTTTTTTTTCACTTTTATAGAATTCACTTAACATTACATAAAATTAATTAAACTTTAAAAACAATCCCCTGTTCCTTTCTTTTTATTGTCCCCTGAGGGTGGATCAGTACGCGGTACATCAGCAGCCCAGCGCAACTTCGGCCATTTCCAGCAGCCCAGCGCAAATCCAGCATAAGCAGCACCATTTCCATCACCTCCAGCCTTAGACAATATCAGCTCCAGCCTGAATCAACATCGTCCTATCCAGCGCCCGTACCAGCTCTGCGACGCACATCTCGCCAGAGTACGCTCCACCTGCCCAGCCAACTCGCAGTCTTCGGCCACCTAATTAACCAGCTCCAGCTTTAACCACCATCTTTCCCGCTTGCTTATGCAACATCACCATCCACCATCTACACCGTTCCAGCGCAACACCAGCACCATCCGCTTTTGCCATACCGGTACCAGCTAACAGCTCCACCTGTTCACTAACATCTTCCCCGCCTGCAAGACCACCCATCGCCTATGCCGCTCCAGCAACACCAACACCATCCGCTTTTGCTATGCCCGTACCAGCTGACCCCTCAAACCACAAAGCTGACGAACCACCATGCCGACTCTACATCGCCACTCCACCCTCTTGTATTTCTCTAAACTTTAAAAATAATATATTTTAATTTGGGTCTAAGGTCAGATTTATGTAACATTTATGGTTAACTTTTAGCAGATGGATGCCAAAAGTTTGTTAATCTGGTGCTTAACTTTTAAGTCCGTGGGTCACGGACTCAATATGGAGGGGAGGTATGTTACGGTGATGCCATCTGCATTCCGTACGTTTTCCTTATGCCGCCGCTAGGCAGCGTTACTCCCTTCCATTGCCTGTGTCTTTTATCTTTTATACCGTCGCGGCCACTCTTTCGTATTACTTATTAACTCTCTGGCCACGCCGGGTGTGAGTCACCTTCTTCTAAAGACTTCTTTCCCGGTTCCCGGCCGGGTAACAACTCTTTTCACTTAAAGATTGTTCTTTTGTAAGTACATCTATTAATAAAACCTTTTGTTTACTTACGGACCATAGGTCACTTCTATGAGTCTTTGTTAAGCTCCTTAGAGTGGGCTGGCCTGTAAGGCCTAGTGTATGATGGGTGGTTGATAACCTGTTTTGTGTTCGGTATGCAAACCATAGTGTGAATCGACCAGGGGAATCCATAATGAACCCGTGAAGTTCTGCACGTGTAGTAGGCCACCAACGCCCTAGGCCATCCTGACTCCGATGATTGTTTACCTGGACATTTACCATCTTATGTCCGGCTTACTACACCCCTCGCCATAACATCAGGTTTGAGAGTGCAAACTCCATATACAAATACAGTCATCGTAACATAGTGTAGGCCAAAACTCCGCACAACACATGGTCTGAGAACGAAGGTTGACAATTTCTCTACTCACCTCTCGTTAACACTCATCGCCGGCTTTCCACTTCGAGCCAAAGCCGAATTAGGATCAATTCTTGCATACAGAACCTTCGGTGCTTTGATCTCGACTTTGTCCGAAACTCTTTTTTCAACAACCATCTTACGAAGAGTCGTATGCATCTCTTGATAAATCTGAACTTCCTTGTCTTGGATAGACATCATTTTGGCAAACATTCTGCTCTGTTCGTTTTCTGGAAGTACCTGTGAAGAGCAGTAGGATAAACAACAGAGTTGTGAGAACGGCCACGACAATTAGCTTTCCTTACTGGGCTAAGAGCGTGTTCCACCCTTCCAACAAGTTCAAGTTCAAGTTCAAGTTTATTATTTTTCAACATTCACAAAATAAATAAGAAACAACACTTTCGCGCTGGAGAAAAAACCTATGAGGGTTTGCGTTCGCGCGAAAGTCCACATAACTACTTACCTATAAAAGGAAAAAAAGAAAAAAGAAATCCAATCTCTCTCACTCATCAATACTCAACTCCCCCTCCCCCCGCTCTTCCCTCCGAACCTCACCTTACCCCCCCTCCCCCCTTTCCACACTGACCTCCCTAGCCCACCCTTCCTCCCCTAACCACCCATAACAAAATACAACATTTATGCCCCAGAAAATAATCTTTTAATTTCTTTTTAAACTGAGGTACGTGTTCCGCCGCCCTAATGCTCACTGGTAGATCATTCCATACAGATGGACTCAGGTGTTTCATTGAAAATGAAACAATAGTAACTATTAGTTACTATTTTCGTTACACATCACCAAGAGTTACTACGCTGACCGTTCCAACCTTCTCGAAATAGTAACTATTTGCTTACCATGCTCGGAAGCGTAGTATGCGTGGTAACTACGAATCTCTGTAACGTGATTGGTCCGATTAACCCGTGGCCTGATATTTGAGCGAAAAAAGACAAGGGCGTTCCAGCTTGACGCCACAAATCGTGACGTCGTGCGTAACTACGGTAAAGGATCATTTACACGGCGGGTATTTTCCCCGGAGACGGAAGGGGAAAGTGTTCACACGGTACACGGATATTTTTCAAGGGAAAGTACTGTCATGTGACAATAGATTCCAAGGTTGTAAAGCTCAGGATATCTATCTACAAGGGACAACAGCATGTGTCCATATGGATCACTTTTTATATGGACATAATCAAAATTGTTGCTCGAAAATCCAGTTTGGTTGTTGCTAACGTCGAAGAATACCCTTCGACAAACAAATACCCGGGTAAAAAGTTCGCGAGATTGAAGTCCGAAATACTCGGGGATTTGTTACTGTTGCGGGGAAAAATACCCGCGGATTACGGGTAAAAACCCTCCGTGTAAACGTAGCTTAAGTAGGGTGGAAAACACTAAAAGACATTTTGACACCATGTTGCGCCAGGCCACAAAAGTGTGTCACATTTTATCCGAGATATGGTATATAATTTTGACCTGACTTTTGTTAATTGATGTAGTTTATTTATGAAATTTTAATGTTACCAAATAAGTATTATTGACCTGCCGACTTGAATTTTTTTTTTGAATTGACATATCGAAAGCTATTTTTATGAATTTAAAGACATTACGGATTAAATCATCATTTATTTATTTACAAGTTCGAACCAGTGCGGGTGAAACTTAACGCAGCCGTGCCAGTTACAGGGTTCGTGCGCTTGCTCTTCCACGTTTTCCCCTGACTTTTCCCTGACCTTTTTTGGTGATTTTCCCTGACCTTTTCCAGCAGTTTTCCAACACTTCTTCTACTTCTTCCTGAACAAACGAGCCGTCGTATATGTTGAAGCACAGACTGGGACGGCTCAAAGAACAGAGTTATCAACTGATAAACTTTGGGCAGAGAACCGACGAAAAAGAAACTTCCAGTAAAAAAAAAAACTGGATGCATTAGTATAGACTGAACTTTTTCATTAGTTTCCCTGACCTTCTGAATCTTTTCACGATTTTCCCTGATTTCCCTGACCGAAAAAAATTCCCTGACTTTTCCCTGATTTCCAGAGCCGCACGAACCCTGCAGTTACTATGCTCGTTCATTCTTTGAGCGTGTTTCACCCTCGTACCAATAGTAACTATGAGTAACTATTATAGTTACTACTTCTGTTCCATCCTCACGAAAAGTTACTACGCTGACCGTTCCAACCTTCTCGGAATAGTAACTAATGGTTACTATTTGCTTACCGTGCTCGGGAGCGTGGTAAGCGTAGTAACTACTCATCTCTGTAACGTGATTGGTCGGATTCGCCCGTGGCATGATATCCCGCTGGAAAATAGAAAGATCGTTCCAGCCTTGACGGCAAAAAGCCAGAATTTGTGACGTCATGCGTAGTATTTACGGTAAGTAGGGTGGAACACGCTCTTTGTCTCCACTCCGGTTATGTATTTCAGTCGCTAGATTCTCAATTTCACTGAGTGCGTTTCCTAGACGGAGTCGTTATCAGTCTTTCCCGTTATGCCCGCGCCCCGCTATAGTCACAACAGGTAATAACTCCCATGTCAAAACCGTTTTACTGACGAGAAGGGAAGAAAAGACGCTGAAAATAAAAAAAAAACAGTCGAGATGGAAAAATCCATCTCCGCCATTTTTAAACGTATCTCCGGACCAACCACAGACCACAGTTAATCACTTAAGCCAAGAAGGACCGAATGGTTTTTTTTTTTTAACGCAGCAAACGAAGGTTTATTTCATTTTGCAACGTAACAAAACACCCTTGTTCAGGCGTCGGCGATGGTAACCTCAACTTCTACACCAGGCTCAATCGCGACAGATGTGGTCTGCTTGACGACCTCAGACAGGGAGTGGAGATCTATAATTCTCTTCTGGATTCTCATCCGGAACCTATCCCAATTCTTGGAACCTAAACCACAGGGAGTCTTTCTGGTGTTGAAGCGGAGGGTCTTGGTTGGCATTCGTACTGGTCCTTTGACATTCAAATGCTCCTCCTTTGAAGCCTTGATGAGCTCATTATAATCTTGTGGATTACCTGATCTTCTAGCCCGGCTGGTTTCCCAGCATCCTTGTAAGCAATATTCACTGATCGAGATGTTCACCAATAGAACAGCGCTGAACCAGTTCGAATGGCTTTGATTGTTTCACCATCGAAGTCCCGAGCCTCGTTTTTGTTGCACGCCGAAGGTCCGCTTCTCTGCCACTTCTGGACTGATTCTTTCTACATCCGTTTTTGCACTGCATTGCTTCCGAGGAAGACGGCAGCGCTTCTCGAGAATCGCGGACTTGCTCACCGACCAAGTCCGTGCATCCCTGCAAGGTGCTGCAGCGCTGCCGCTTCAACCAAGAAGAAAGTGAATCCAAAAACACATATTGTGCAAAAGCAAAGAAGTGCTGCAGCAGAGATGCGGCAGCGCTATTGCTACAAAAACGAGGCTCCGGTTGACCAGATTTCTTAAGATGGACCGAATATGGCTCAGCTTAATTATACATTCAGCACCACCAAACAGAAATATTTTACCTTTGCAAAGGCTGGAATCTTCCGCCCAGTTGCTCGAGTAACGGTCACAGCATAGACCAAACAAGCATAGTTATCACCAGGAGCTGATCCCCTTGCCACTTCCACCTGAAAAAAAAAAAGAATAAAAAAAATTCGCAATCTCTCTTTTCCCCACATCTACTGTACACTGTAAAAGGTTTCTCCAAGTGAGGATTAAAGTTAACTGCAGTATTTGATGCTGGGATTAATCTTATCTTTACTGAGATAAAATTCATCCGAATTAGAGATAAGATTATCTTTTTAGAGACAAGATTAATCCCAGGAGCAAATATTGCAAGATTTTTTTTTACAGTGTAGTATACCCATACTGGTATTCTGTAATAACAAACTGTAATTAAAATATGCAGTTCGTAGGGTTTTGGAGGGGGTTGTCCGATAGAGCCAGAAAGCTCGATCTCCAGATGTTCCATCATTTGATGCAAAATATTTTTTGTAGTCACGAAAACATTTTGTATATCGCGCTAATGTTCTCCGGGCACAGAACCTTAACTTCGGATTCCGGTTCAACACAAAATTCTGACTTATTCTTCGGTGAAACCTCCTTCAGCACCTCTAAAGTTTCAATAATCCCCACAAATTTTTTTGGTAGTGGAGAGTAGTATATAAAAGCCGCTCCCACTCCACCCTCCCCCCAATTTCAAAACCCTATTTTAACATCAATTTCTGAAATTTTAACAACTAACGAATTACTTTTAAAGAAAAATCTAGTTTTGCAACCGATTGTACGCGAAAACAAGAACAAAGAAACATATGTGGATTTAGAACTGTTTACTCAGTAATATTTGAATAAAAATAGAAAAAAAGAAGTAGTGTATATTGTAGTATTTTATATGTAGTAAAGGGTAATATTTCTCATTTCTTGTATCCTTTATTTTGGAAGTAAGAAAATAAAAATGTTCTTAAAAAGGGGGATAATTTGGTAAAAAGGATGTTAAAATTTAAGAAATTGATGTTAAAATAGGGTTTTGAAATTGGGGGGAGGGTGGAGTGGGAGCGGCTTTTATATACTACTGTGGAGAAAGGGGCAGAGCGGTTGGAATCGACTTCTTTTTCCAGCCATCGCTTCAAAAAAGTTCGGTAAGAAGTAGCGACTCACTCTCGCTTCGTTCTTCGAGCTAAAAACAAACAACACAGTGCTTCGACCATTTGGTAAATCTCCAAATGCTTTCCATGGCGTAACCCCTGCTTCTGAAGTTTCAAAGCGAGGTTTTTTCACCACCCGAAACAATTAGTGTAGTCCCGCTAGAGTGAATAGTTGTGTTTTTGCAGATACCATGGTATCTGATACCACGGTCTAAAGCCGTTTTTGCAGTTATCGTGAGGCTGACGAGCCTGACGAGGACCCTTGCCAAGAAGGGCCGAAATATCGCTGATGAAGAATCGTAGCTGACGTATCCGTTGAAAACATTGTTGGAATGAATGTTTCAAAGTCAGCTTGGGCTCAAAGAATATTTAGTTATCGTGGTATCTGATACCACGGTCTAAAGGCATTTTCACAGTTACCGTGACATCTGATATTACCATGGTATGAGATACCATGCAAAAACGCAACTAATGTAAACGCAAACACCATCCGAAATATAAAATCGGGAAAGAACGGATGCTGGAAGTAAACTGGATTGGTATTACCTTTATCCTTTTAGTGCAAAAGACAGTAGTTGTGTTTTTCACCAAGGCAACTGGATCTGCAATTGGTCCTTTTTCAGTTACCGTGGTATCTGATGTACGGCTGCAAAAACGACAATTGCCATAACTGCACTTTTGAAGTTGTCCAAAACGAAAAACTAATATTCAGTCACACCACTAAGTGCCAAACTTCTTTACCACCATTTTGACAAAAATTGATGAAATCTAGATGACGATCAGTTGCCACGGTCGGACCGTGGTATCTGAATATCGTATACATTGATAACTGGCCAGATACCATGATAACTGCAAAAACGCCATTTGACCGCGGTATCAGATACCATGGTATCTGCAAAAACGCAACTAGTGAGAAGAAGGACGACTCACCTTCAAATCCTTTCCCAGGTCGTCAACCACATAATAACCATCCCTTCCTTCTGTCACCAGCTGTCCAGTAAGCAGGGCTTCCATTTTGCCAGCAACAGTTTTGCCTTGCTCAACAGCAAACACTCTTTCCCACTCCCCCTCGCTCAAATTCTCCTCCCTCTCCTTTCTGGCTAAGAACTCTTCAAACACTCCAGTCGCCTCGACATCTTCCGCCAATGCTAGCAAACGACTTGTGAACCGCTCATCTTGAAGCAGAGATGGCGCGATGAGCTCTCCTGACTTATCCATATCTTCAATCACTTTCTCCAAGCTATCTGAAGCTTCACTGGTATTATATTTGTCAGTCATGTCCTTAGCGTGATCTGAGCTCATCATAATTCCGGGCAGGGCAACTAGGGCAAACAGTCCCCCGAAAAGAGTGTAGTCCCTGTACTCTTTAAGGAATGTGTCGAAGGTGTGGCCATCTAGAGAGTATCCTAGCTTTTTAAGAGAGGAGGTGTAGGTGGTGTAGTAGTCAGAAAGGAGCTGGTGAAGGTGGGCTTTGCGGAAATCGCCAGTTGTGTTTGCAAGGAGGAAGTAGATGAGGTCCATGGATGGATGACCGATGCGGGAGACTTGCCAGTCGTACATCACAAATTCCAAGGGCTGAAAGAAGATGCGCGGTGAATAAAACATCAACAACCAACAGCCTCGGATTCTTAGCGGTCGCCCACAAAATAAATAAATATATTCTTTATTTCCACAATAGCACAACATAATAAGGCTAGCAGAGGATCGTCATGACGTAACGCATGCCAAAGCAGTGACGTGAAAGTGACAACAAACTTGCGCAATGGATCAGTCCAGATATTACAAAACATATATTCGTCCTGCCCTTGAATATGGATGCCAGGTTTGGCACTCCAGACTAACAAAAGCCCAGGATTTGAACATTGAGCGCACTCAAAAGCGTGCATGTCGTATCATCCTCGGGCACGAGTACATATCATACGAGGCAAGTCTGGCGTAGGCCTGGCTACCTTATCAAACAGGCGGCATGAACTTCTCATCGCTTTTGGGAGGTTCTGTCTGTCGTCGGAGCTCTTTCACAACATTCTGCCAGATTTCCAGCCAGCAGCTGAAAATTAAACGCCCCACTTGAGGATCAAATTCGGGGAAGCAAAAGTTAAAACTCTTTCCTGCAAATTGCAGTATTAGGTATAACCGTTCATTCGTACCGTACTTCTGCAAAAATGTTAACAGTTCAGCGACTTGACTTAAATTGTGACATCAAGTGCTTCTATCTTTGACGTGCCGGTGCTATTCGTTTTTGGATAATTATGGCTAATTAATAAACTTGATTTGATTGAATATTTGATATGAACCAAAACTTATAAAGGTCAACCAAAAAGGCCTCAGATAGGACAATTCAGTTCCCCGTTAGTTATTCACTTAAATAGGCTTGAAGACCCGACGAAAATGCGCTACTTCGTTGCTCAGCTATTCAGAATAATTGATTTTCATACAGTGGAATTTCCGTTGTGATTTGTGGTACCTCAGTTCCTTTGTAGTGTTGTATGCTTGACGAAAATGCTTTCCGAAAAATAAGTGTTCGGGCAGTGAGCTACCTTCCGCGAGCTGGTCAGTGGCCACTTAAAAGCCGCGTTTGTGTTGAGATTCAAATTTTCCGCGACATAGTAGAATTTTGCGTTGTGAGGATGACTGTAGGTCATACTGAATGTCATACTAGAGCAAATAGTGAACAAACAAAAAAATCACTTGACATAGGCCAAATAATGCAGTGTATTCAGTTAAATGATACAAAGAAGTTGGCTTTTCATTTAAACTTTAAATTGACTGTCGTCTATCTCTGCGGTCATTCGTTAAAATTTATAATCTTTCGATAAATTTGGATTTTTACCATGATAGATTCGAGAAGCATAACAGCCATGTCTATCAATCTATCTAAATACATCATTTGGGTACCACCTAAAGGACTAAAGGATAAATTTATATTATTCCGTTCGGTACGTTATAATTTTAGTTTATGTATTGTGGACTTCGAAGCAATTAGTCGTCTTGTCGCCGTTTTAAGATTTTTAACGAATAAACTGAACTGAATTGGATGAAAAACAAATTGAAGGATAGGGACTAGTTAGGAAGCTTGTCTTTGAGGCCTCACCCTTTTTGTTGCAAAATCAGTGGGTAGGGTATCGCAAAAGACTGAGTTTAGAAGTGTCTGCTCGCCAAACTTCAAGCACAAAGATTCACGACGTTTAGACAGGGTTGTCAAATTATATTTTTCTAGAAATGAATGTAAGGAACTTTTAGAGATTTATTAGTTATTAGAAGAGCTCGGTATTGCATTCTCTCTATAGGATCTGATTGCTCGCGGGTTAGACCCAAATGCCATACAGGACAGCAGCATTCTAGGACTGGGCAAATGCACGAGAAATAAATGCGCAATAGATGTTTCCAAGGGACATCATGTCGGGAAAGAAGTTTGAGTCCCCGAAGGTCTGTTTTGTCCTTCTTTTAGGTAGTATTGACGTGCTTTTTCCACTTCATGTCATTCCCGATGTTGACAACCAGCACTTTTATTTCGTTGTGCACTGGAGGACCAAATTCGGGTAAATTAAAAAAAAAAAGATTGTTAAGACTACTGATTTTCCATGTTAACAACCATCTGAGCCTCGTTTTTGTTGCAATAGCGCTGCCGCATCGCTGCTGCAGCACTTCTTTGCTTTCGCACAATATGCGTTTTTGGATTCACTTTCTTCTTGGTTGCAGCACCTTGCAGGGAAGCACGGACTTAGTCGGTGAGCAAGTCCGCGATTCTCGAGAAGCGCTGCCGTCTTCCTCGAAAGCACTGCAGTGCAAAAACGGAAGCGGCCGAGAAGTGGACCTGTAGCGTGCAACGAAAACGAGGCTCTGGTCTGCAGTTGCGTCATCACAAATATCATCTATGGCACGCAGTGCTTTAAGCCGCTTTCACATTGACGCGTTGTTGCGATGGTGTTCCGTATGCGCTTATCGTGCATAGCGCACAAGTTGCGTAGCGTATCTTTCACACCTACGCGAGAAGATTTCACGCTGGACAGATTTTTACGTTTTCCCTCCTCGGTTTCTTCTGCTGAATTTTCGTTTCTTTCATCATTAGTAAGTTTTCTTCATCATTAGCAGGCTTTCTCCAGTTCCCCCAAAAATGAGCTCCCCCCAGAAATACAAATCGAGTCCCTTAGACTGAAACTGTGCATGGATTCTGGTAACAAAATGCTTGAGCACCTATCCATATGTATATCAAGTTTTAATGTGACAATGTTATTAGTTGTTTACATTAGTACATATTAATGTTTACATTTGTATATTGATGACTTCGGCAAATTTGGATTTTACCATGATAGTCCGAGGAGAATAAAAGCGATATTTATCTATATATCTATTTTAACTAGAAAAAGCAGCGGACCAAAAAGGGTACTTTGCGACTTCCACAGAAAATCGGAAGGGGCCAAGGGGGTCAGAGTATGAATTCTTATGTTTAGTCTGCTGATTCCTATTAGATAACAAATTTGGGACTGTTTTGACGAGAAATGATGGCTCATCGAACTTTACTTTCAATTTCTCTAGTAGTATAGTTTATTAGCTCGAATGTTTTTCGTAGAGCAATGGCAATCAGATTGACCCAATGGTCGGGGTTCTATAAATATTTTAAAATGATACCCACCGAACTAACCAAGTAATTTTCCGTGAAGTTTGCGCCTTCCTCTGAATAAACTGGAATGTATTCTGTAAACGTTTGACTAATTAAGGGACACTGCTTCAAACATATTTGACGGTGAAAAACGGATAATTCAGCTACATTTTATTAGAGCAATATTTCAGCCCTTGCTGGCAAGGGTCCTCTTCAGGCTCAAGCCGCTCAAGATGGAAATTGAGCTTTTGGAGAAATAATCTTTCTTAAATATCTGATTTTGTGAACTTCTTCTCTGAAAATTGGTTGGAATTAAAGCTGGTGCTGTGATTTCATTTTGGACACGGCTGCTGTTTTTGCTGTTCGATTGGGTCGTTGAAACGGTAGAGATTCTTCTGCATTTTGGTTTTGGAGTCACCTGTCACTTTTTCTTCTTTCCAGCTAAGATAGATACATGTCGGCGGCATGTATGGGCGATTTGAAGTTCCGCACTGTGATGATTACTGATGATAGATATTCTCTGAGCGGCTTGAGCCTGGAGAGGACCCTTGCCAAGAAAGGCCGAAATATAACTCTAACAAAATGTAGCTGAATTATCCGTTTTGCACCGTCAAATATGATTCACAGTCAGCTTGACCTGAAGGAATATCTGATACTGCTTCAAACGTCTTACCTCACGATTCGGTCCAAACTTAAACATCATATTATTAATCCAGAAGTCACCGTGGCAAACTGTCTCCATCTGCCCAAACACTCCGACTTGGTTGAACTTGAACATTTCAGAAAGGTACGGAATACACCTGTCGAGTTGGTCCGCAAGCTTGGCCGCACCGAGGTTCCTCAGCTGTGTCGTTCGGCTTGGTATGACCTGAAATGTAGTGACGATGTTACCCAGGGGCACCATTTGGAGGAAGGGGCGCCATTAATCGAATCATTTAATCGATTAATTTTTGGTTTGTGCTCGGAGGAAGACCAGACCCATGTCGCAAACCTTTTTATTTTTCAGTTTTTCTTTAGTCATATGTTTGTTGTCGTAAATTCTCGTATTATCCTTAAATTTTAGTGTTGATGTGTGACAGTTGTTAGTTTGTTTTTTCTTTACAATGGTTTAGGCTAGAATTGTATTAACAATTTTTACTAACCCATCAGAATTAGTGAAGCGTCGTTTTCTATGCCACTGGCATGTCTGATTCTCTTAAGAAACACCAGGTTTATTTATATTTGCCATTAAAATTGTACCTTACCTTACCTTTTTACCTTACCATGGCCTCCCTATATTTCAAAATCTTCAGTGGTGATAATTTGTGGACTAAAATTTGACTTACTCAAGGTCTTTAATATCCTTAAATTAAACACTCCGACGGGCTCGGCTGGAATTCATTCAGAGCAAAATAACAGTAGGGAGTAACGTCAAGACCTATGCTTTCCTTGCTTAACGAACAATCAATCAATCAATCAATCACGTTTAATCCGAATAGCTAAAAGCTAGAAAAGGAATACAAATTTACAAAATACACAGACACACATGAAACAAATTAGCTAATACACTTACAAGAAATTACCAGAAAAAAATGATGGGATGAAACTAAGTAAAAATTGGGTAGAAAACGGGTAATACTCGGGTAATATTCGTAGCCCCGCCCACTAAGCTTGCTGCATTTTAAGCGAGACAAACTTGCGGGTTTACAAATTTATAGTAAAGCTAAGATGCGACCTGCACACATCGAGGAAACAGGGAGGTTTGTATCTTTTTTTGATGCGTTTAGAATTTATTTATTTATTTAGAAGTTATTGGAGCACCGATTGAGTTTCAGTGAGGACGTCCACTATCGCTAGTGGTGCTAATGTCGCTTCAATTATTTTTTTAGCCTGCGTAGTAGTATGGTAGTAGTACGAAAACGTTGCATGTAATACTATATAATAGCAAAAAATACTATCATTTAGTGTGCCTCAGACTAGTCCAATCTTATGTAGTAGTATCCAGTAGCATCCTGTCCTGCCATAGTAGTATCCGGTCTTGCTAATAGTAGCAAATAGTAGTATGCAGTAACACGGTAGCCTTGAAGTAGAAGCATGTAGTAGCATCGTTAGTACTCCATGCTACTTTTTCGTACTATTTCATAGTACTATTTTGAGATAAATTTTTCATCGGGTCCCTAGTGTTATTTTGCTCTGAATCCATTAGACACTGAAGCTCAGAGAAGTCGCCGGCACGGAGAGTCCTAGCGCCATCTCAGTTCAACAGTAACTACTATATGCGACGCTAATTCGTAGATTAAACGAGACTTACCTGTGAGGTGAAGTTTGATTATAATTAGTGTCGCATATAATAGTAGATAGAGATCAACATAAGTTTCAAAATGCACTGCAATGACTTTCCCTTTTAGTTTGGAGTCTGGAAGTCTAGGACTAAAACGTCAGGAAATGTCTGGGAGGCTCCCACACTGGGGTCCTACACTAAACTTAGTAAAAGCTAACTTAGGGTTTATTTGTCACGTTTAAAAGTCCCTTGTATAATTTCCATCAGAGCTAAATAAAACCAGGGAGTAGCGCCAAGACTCGACAACACTCGAATAGGAGCGATACTACCACCACTAGCGATAGAGAACATTCCTACTGAACTGATTCAGTCGTTTCACCAGCGATGGCTCCGATAAAATCTTATTCTGAACATTCCCAAAAAAATGATACAGCCTCTATTGTTTCCTTGGGGTGTGGAGGCTACATCTTTGCTTTACTAGACATTTCTAAACTCGCAAGTTTGTCTCGCTTTAAATGCCGCAAGCGTACTGGGCGGCGCTGGGAGAATGGTCCATTTGCAAAACATGGAGAGCATAGGTCTTGGTGCTACTCTCTAGTGTTATTTTCCTCTGATTTCCATCTTACGTTATAAGAACAACCTTACCGTACCGAAACTATTCTTTTTCATGCGGCTGCTTAAAGCAAAAAAGGCAACAGTTCTCGTCCATTTAAGGCGTATTTCCGTGATCCCACAAAGTGTTTGTGGCTTGCAAAGAGTGTTTCCGGGGTCACATCTGTGACCCAAAAGTGTTTCCACGAACAAACGATTTTTGTGGCAAGAATTGGAGTAACACTGATTTCTCAATTTCGTTGCGCAAATTTGGTGGGGAAACTGATATTTAGCAGCACAATAAAATCTAATTAATAAATCAAACATATAGACATAACACTGACGATCCTTTTTGCACTGAATATAGTAAGGAAGTAAGCCTGAAGTCCTATTTATCGAAATTTTATCTGGATTCTATTTCTATTTAAATATCTTTGAGCCCAAGCTGACTTTGAAATATATATTCAAACAATGTTTACAACGGATATACGTCAGCTACGGTTCTTCATCAGCGATATTTCGGCTCTTCTTGTCAAGGGCCCACGTCAGGCTGTCAATCATCTGGGTCAACGTCGGGGAAGGAAACAAACCTGTAATAAATAACTGAAGCTTCTACCGACTATAAATATCTTTTAAGGGCAAATTACTTTCAAACACCATTGTCAGGAAAAAAATAGTCCTGAGATTTAATTTTTGACACGGCCGCTGTTTTTGCCTCACGATTGGGGCGATGACAGGGAAGGATTAGTTTTTTCTTACAGCGGTGTTTGAAAGTAATTTGCCCTAAAAGATGTTTATAGTCAGTAGAAGCTTCAGTTATTTATGACAGGTTTGTTTCCTTCCCCGACTTGACCCAGAAGATTGACAGCCTGACGAGGACCCTTGACAAGAAGGGCCGGAATGTCGCTGATGAAGAATCGTAGCTGACGAATATCCGTTGTAAACATTGTTTGAATATCTATTCCTATTATCGAGCATCTGGAACTACCGCCTAAAAAAACAGATAAAGTGGCATTCCCGCAAGTTTCAACGTTTGGCCCGAATATGTGGCACACAAAGTGCACACGACAAACACAAAGAAGTGTGTGGCACGAACTCGTGCCGCCTAAAAAAACCTTTTGTGAATTTGTCCTAACCTTTTCAAAAGCTTACCCTCAAAAAAAAAATTCCAAAATAAGCACAAATCACAACCGAAAAAGATGCCTCCAAGTTTGTAAGACGTATAATTTAGACCTACTGTGGCGAAAATGTTAAAAAATAGCACATGCTCTCTTTACTTCCTTACTTTCAGACAATGGTGTTCTACTGCAGAAGAAACTGTACCAAAGACAACATTGGTTCTTATATTTCAATCAATCAAGTTTCATCCAAATAGCTAAGTAGCTAACTAAGGAATAAAAACACAGACACAAAACAAATTAACTAATACACTTACAAGATGTTACTGAAAATAAACGATGGGATGAAACTGCGTTAAAACTGGGCAGAAGAATAGAAGGATATGGAGAAAACTGATTGCCAGTATTCCTCTCGGACCGACGAACGGAAGACGCGAGGGGAGGGGGGAATAGATAGGCCGTCTGAATACAACACATTATCCGACATTATCTTAGCTCCAAATTGATTTGAAAGAGTATTTCTGCGTTCAGTTAATTTAGGAACGTCAAGTTTAATGAGAGCCTCTTCATATAAAATATTATGATCACCCAGAATGATTCTCACTGCTCTCTTTTGTACATTTTCCAGGCGATCAAAGAGCTCTGCAGAAAGAGTGAAGTTCATTCAAAACTAAAAGGAACGTCAAACCTACTACCAAGTACCTTCTAGTTCCTCCTCGACTTCGCACGTGTTCTCATATTTTTCGCACGCCCAGCAAATTTAAAACTGCGAAGGCTATGTAAGTAACCGGCTGCCTATTCCTTTGCGATCAAACGCTCAGTTCAAGAGGTGTGGCGATTACCGTAATTCAGGGAACCCCAGTCTCCAACTCCTCCAACAGTGCCCAGATCCGGTCCACTTGTGTAAAAAAAAATGTATCTAGGGCTTCTGCTTAGTAATATAATCCGAATCCTGGTAGGCCAGGCTGGGAGATGTAGATATGGAGGACAGCCCACTGAAGAATAGTTGGGGGCTATCGTATCCTAATTGGGTCAATCAAGAGGGCACCTCTTGAATCTTCCATCAGTTTTTTTTTTTTTTTAAACTCTACTACAGTTACCCGTTATCGTTCACGCTGGCCTACGCCATGCTTCACCGAGCGACTAACCCGGCCTTGCCTCCCAGTACTCGGCTCAGTAAATTAATTTAAATAACAAGACTTCTAATTCCTAATTATCAACGCACCCGATTTATGGTAATTTTTCGGTACCCCCCCCCCCCCCCCAGCTCCCCTTAGAGTAATCAGACCTGGCCCTGACTTGAAAAGAAACACCTGAGACACTGGCTCTTACCAAATATATAGTTTTGTTCAGGTTCGATAACCCGTTCGAAAGTTATCCTAACACCCTCCCTCCACTCCCCCACACTGTCAGGATCGAGGAACGGAATATTTCCAAGTCGATCTGGTCGGGTCCCTGATACGCCTGCCGAGTTTCGTCGCCTTAGGACATCTGAAGTACCTTAACTCGCGATCACCGGAATTCCGTGAACCCCTTCAACTGCCCCACAGTGTCCAGATCCGATCCGGTTCTGTCAATGATGTATCTAGCCTATCTAAGGCGTGTTCGTGTTCTTCCCACCAAGTTTCATCCCGAACTTTCTACTCTATACGTGTTACAAGATTACCGGTGCCCCCCCCCCCATCCAGCTCACCCACAGTTTTCGGATCTTGTCCAGACTTCAAACATAACCTGCTCTTGCCATTTGTCAAGTTCCGTCTACATCCGTTCACCCGTTCGAAAGTTATGCATGCTACTAGATTCCGGGTTCCCCATCCCTTCACTCATCCACGATGGTAGGACCGGGGAAGTGACTGATTCTAAGCCAATCTAATTGGTTCCCCGGTGTGCCTGCCAAGTTTCATCGTCATAGCGTATGTGGAAGTGTCAAAACTACCCAGAGCAAAATAACACTAGGGAGTAGCTCCAAGACTTGATAAAAAATTGACACACACTGTAATAGCAGCTGACCCAGCCGTTCACCAGCGTTGGTTCCGATAAGTTCATATTCTGGACACAGCAAAAAAATTATACAGCCTCCATTGTTTCCTTGGTATCTGCAGACCGCACCTTTGCTTTACTAGAAATTTTTAACCCCGCAAGTTTGTCTCGCTTAAATGCCATAAGCGTATATGGAAGGTGCTTTTGCAAAGCATGGAAAGTATAGGTCTTAGCACTGCTCCTTAGTGTTACTTTGCTCCGAAACTATTCTGGACAGCGGGACACACCGACTGTGTGGCATTTGGCTAAATGGCAAGTGCCAGAAATACTAAACCGTACAGGACATTGTACTAAGTTCTTACCATAGCCAGGAACATAGAAGGATCGAACTGATTTTGACAAAGCCACTCGTAACCTTCAGGGGCTTTTCCGAGACCCTTCGTCCTCAGAAAAGCTGACGCAGCGGCGTGGTGCTCAG
This sequence comes from Branchinecta lynchi, assembly GCA_023053575.1. Taxonomy (NCBI): domain Eukaryota; kingdom Metazoa; phylum Arthropoda; class Branchiopoda; order Anostraca; family Branchinectidae; genus Branchinecta; species Branchinecta lynchi. Next base: position 19,288,269 of record JAKZAP010000011.1, on the reverse strand, counting down.
CGAGGGATTTTAGCGCCATCTGTGCGCAGGGCAGAGAGGTCCCGACCATCTTGTCCCACATTTCAAAACCTTGCAATTTGATGTTCTCGATAGCCAAGATCGACTCGGAATCAATCTCTTCTGACAGTGTTCTACGGAGAGAAAATATAAACAAGAGCTACGAGCTCATATGGCACTTGTTACGAGTAGGCACGCACTCGGTTATGTCAATGATATATCTAGTGTTTGCTAGGTGTCTTCCCACCAAGTTTCATCTCGATCCCTCCACTTATAGCGTTTCCAATATTTCCGGTTCTCCCCTCCAGCACCCCCCAAAAGTCACCGGATCCGGTCCGGATTTTAAGTGGGTCGTCTGAGGTATGAGGTCTTTCCAAATATCAAGTTTCATCGAGATCCGGTACCCCGTTCAAAAGTTATAAATACCTAAAGATTCCGGATTCCCCCTCCCTCCACTCCCCCGACAGTGCCCGAATCGGCTCGGTCACGTCAATGATGTATCTAGCGTTTGCTAGGTGTCTTCCCACCAAGTTTCATCTCGATCCCTCCACTCATAGCGTTTCCCAAGATTTCCGGTTGCCCCCTCCAGCTCCCCCAAAAGTCACCGGATCCAGTCCAGATTTTAAGTGGGTCGTCTGAGGTGTGAGGCCTTTCCAAATATCAAGTTCCATCGAGATCCGATCACCCGTTCAAAAGTTATAAATACCTCAAGATTCCGGATTCCCCCTCCCTCCACTCCCCCCACAGTGCCCGAATTGGCTCGGTTATGTCAATGATGTATCTAGTGTTTGCTAGGTGTCTTAACACCAAGTTTCATCTCGATCCCTCCACTCATAGCGTTTCCCAAGATTTCCGGTTGCCCCCTCCAGCTCCCCCCAAAAGTCACCGGATCCGGTCCGTATTTTAAGTGGGTCGTCTGAGGCATGAGGCCGTTCCAAATATCAAGTTTCATCGAGATCCGGTCACCCGTTCAAAAGTTATAAATACCTCAAGATTCCGGATTCCCCCTCCCTCTACTCCCCCCACAGTACCCGAATCGGCTCGGTTATGTCAATGATGTATCTAGTGTTTGCTAGGTGTCTTCCCACCAAGTTTCATCTCGATCCCTCCACTCATAGCGTTTCCCAAGATTTCCGGTTGCCCCCTCCAGCTCCCCCCAAAAGTCACCGGATCCGGTCCGGATTTTAAGTAGGTCGTCTGAGGCATGAGGTCTTTCCAAATATCAAGTTCCATTGAGATCCGATCACCCGTTCAAAAGTTATAAATACCTCAAGATTCCGGATTCCCCCTCCCTCCACTCCCCCCCACAGTGCCCGAATCGGCTCGGTTATGTCAATGATGTATCTAGTGTTTGCTAGGTGTCTTCCCACCAAGTTTCATCTCGATCCCTCCACTCATAGCGTTTCCCAAGATTTCCGGTTGCCGCCTCCAGCTCCCCCCAAAAGTCACCGGATCCGGTCCGGATTTTAAGTGGGTCGTCTGAGGCATGAGGTCGTTCCAAATATCAAGTTTCATCGAGATCCGATCACCCGTTCAAAAGTTAAAAATACCTCAAGATTCCGGATTCCCCCTCCCTCCACTCCCCCCACAGTGCTCGGATCGGGGAAGTGACTATTTCCAACTTAATCATTTGGGGTCCCTGATATGCCTGCCAAGTTTTATCGTCCTAGCTTATCTGGAAGTGCCCGAACTAGCAAAACCTGGACAGACCGACAGACCGACAGACCGACGGACGGACAGAAATTGCGATCGCTATATGGCACTTGGCCGAAGGGCAAGTGCCATAAAAATATAGAAGAATAATTATTTTACAAGGAGCCACAAGTAGCCTACATGAGAAATTAGATTTTGAAAAACCCATAAGTATCTGAAAAATATGGCGTCACAGACCTTATGTCTCCAATCACACAAATTCGGCTTGAGCAATCTTTTAGTTGCCAAAACCGTATTTTTCTGGTGATAAGTGACTGCCTTGGTTAGTATGCCATTTGTTGTTTGTTTATTTCTGGTATTTCATTCATTTTCTTTATTCCGTTTATTTCAACACCGTTGCGTAAAAAAGACGAGTGATAAAGTTAATTATTACTTTTAATTCATTTCCGCAGGAAAAGTATACTGGGGTTACTTTGTTAGTTGAGACCAGTATTCCAACCCTTGAATACTGTTGCCAGGTTTGGCATTTCGGGTTGACCCGGGATCAGGCGGATATACTCGAACGGGTGCAGTATAGAGCCCTCCTTGTGGCCTCGAAGTCCCCTAAAGTCCCATATTTCGAATTGTTGAAAAGATTTAATTTAGAATTGTTAGCACAGCGCCGAAAAAAGTTGTGTTTCAGTTTTGGTCTAAAAACGTTGGAGAGCCCTGGCCTACGAGAAATTCTTCCCCCTGCATATCTACCTATTAGGCCAAGACCGGCAAGAGCTGCTGCCCAGCCTGTTCAAAAGTTACAGCCAGTACCCTGTTCCCGTGACCGATACAGGAAAAGTTTTGTTCCTTCATTCACTGACCTTTTTAACGGGCATTCCGAACCACCTCCATAATTTAATCGTATTTTTGTGTGTGTTGTTATTGAATTGTAAATATAATAATTTTTGATATTATCTAGTTTTTAGTTTGGGGTGAATTTTACCGAATTATGAGTTTTGTTTATAGATGTTTTGATAAGTTGACATGTTACGTATGATTGAAGGTTTTAGTTAGAGTTTTATTGTGAGATACATGTACATTGACCAAATGAATAACATTAGTTATAGTTGTTTTAACATTAGTTAACTGTTAAGTTATACATGACGGAAGAAATTCAATGTTCGGCTTCGTCCGTGAGCGAATTTTTGAAAATAAACTGAATGGAATTGAATTGAATATATGAATTAGATCCAACATCGGCCTTTCCCAAATCTGTCTCTTTGGCGGAAAGTAGAAATCAGGGTACAGGGATGGGCCTAAGCTCGTTGCCATTCCGATGTCTCAAAGCTACAAGCTCACCCCATAACTACGCTAAGCAGCCAAATTAATAAGTTACAAGCTTCCCATGATTACACCTCGGAAACAGAGCCAGATTTACATTTCTTCAGATTCTCCAAATACTTACTTCGGCTCCCCCCCCCCCCCCTTGGACAAGAAACACATAAATGATGAAAATGTATAAGATAAGAGACCCTGAGCTTGCTATCACTAACCTGATTAGCAAGTAAAACTCAGAAATCCAGCCGCACCCGTGGAGCAAAATTCTCAGAGTTTATATGTCTGTAACTGGGTTCAATTTTTAGTCAGTCAGAGAGTCTCAGTTAGTAATTGTCGATTTTTGTGTGTGTTTCCTATGAAAGTGTTACGTTTTGCTTTTGTTTTGTTTTTCTTTTCATTTTTGTACTCCGTCCTTTTTCTGTTTGAAATGACGGGTGATAAATATAAAAAAAGAAGAAGATATTTCTATGCCCTAGGCGAAACCAAATAACTTGACGCCCTTCAAATCAAAGGAAATCAAATCGGATGCAGGTTTGGATGCAGGGATCAAAATAAATCAAATATATTCTACAAACTAAAAAAGCAGATACAATTAGAATTAACATGGGAGTAGCTCTTAACCAATAGGAGCGTTTTCCTAGGTAGGCGTTCTGGATCGCAGGAGAGAGTATTCTACTCGCTATTCCTTTGCCAGAACATGGGTGACCCTGATTCCAGTAATGTACAAGAACAAGGTGTGGCTACGATCTTGGGAATCTTCCCACTGTTCTGATGTAGGAATGTTATCTGGAGGGTGGGTGGGGTCACAAATTCAATACTAGGTCCCATCAGCCAAACACGAAACATGTCTTGTCTTTCCGATACACTTCCCAAGTTGTTTGGATTAAAACAATCGGTACGGTGGTGAACGGACTTTTAAAATTCTGACTCAGGGTAAACAAGTCTTCCTGTTTTTGGGATTCCAAAACGTAAGTGGAGGGATACCTATGACATCGCAAAAGTTGTCCGTCTGTCCATCTGTCCGCACGATAACTCTCGAAGGGATTGAAATATTTTGATGAAACTTAGTGGTAGGATCCTTTGGGTCAAAGTACAGGTCAAGTTTGAAGATGGGCTCTGTAGCCCTATATTTGAGTTTGGGGGAGGGGTTTCAAATTAAGGGGCAAACAAAATATTTTTTTGAATCTATTTAGATAGGCGATTTAGGGGTAAGGAGACATGCTGATTTCGAATATGAAATTTATTTCTCGCCGGACTATTAGTTCGGCCGGATCTGGCCAAAACCGGAGAATTTGTTAAAAGTAAAAGTTTTATTTAAATTTGACAAGATGTTCGATTTGCAGGTAAGAAGACATGCTGAATTCGTATATATGACAATTAATTTTTTTTACCGGACGTATAGATCGCTCGGAATCCGGCTGAAACCGGAAAATTTGGTAAAAGTAAAAGTTTAATCTGAAGTTGATTAGAGGTTGGATGTAGGGGTAAGGAGATACGCTGAATTTGTTTTTGAACTTTAGTTTTTTGACAGACAAGAAGTTTGTCGGGATTCCGGCCGAATTCCGGAAGTTGGGCAGAAGTAAGGAAGGAAGGAGATACGACGTAAGCTATAGGGTAAATCATGAGCTGAATCTGGCGAAGACAAGACCTATTTGTCTGGATCAAATATTAGATTTTTAGGATCCCATCGAAACCTTAGGTCTTGTTGACCAAGTTCTGAGCCCAATAAAATCGATTGTGAAAACCAAAGGCTTGCCTGAGGCTGTTTGTGCATCACCTAAAAAAATAATTGCTGAAAATTCTCGAAATTCATGCTGGTTTTTTTTTTTTTAATATTAATACATATATTGAAATAATGCATAACAACGGTCAGTCAGCTACGATGATATAGCAGCGATATTTCAGTCCTTCTTGGTAAAGTAATTAGCCCGAGTCCGTAGAAGCTTAAGTTATTTATTGCAGGTTTGTTTCCTTCCCCGAAGCAGACCCTGAAGATTGACAGCCCGACGGGGACCCTTGTCAAGAAGGGCCGAAATATTGCTGCTAAAGCATTGTAGCTAACGTACCCGTTTTATGCATTATTTAAATATATGTTTCAAAGTCGGCTTGGGCTCAAAGATATTTTATATTAATACAGTTTGTCATTTCTTTTTGCAAAGTTAACTGACGATTACATTTTGTGTGATATAAGTATAAGTTGTGTAAGGTAAGGTAAGGTAAGGTACAATTTTAATGGCAAAAATAAATAAACCTGGTGTTTCTTAAAAGCATCAGACATGCCAGTGGCATAAAAAACGACGCTTCACTAATTCTGATGGGATTTTAAAAATTATTAATACAATTCTAGCCTAAACTATAGTAAAGAAAAAACAAACGAACAACTATCACACATCAACACTAAAATTTAAGGACAACACGAGAATTTACGACAACAGACATATGACTAACGAAAAAATTAAAAATAAGAAAGGTTTGCGACATGGGTCTGATCTTCCTCCGAGCAGAAACAAAAATGAATCGATTAAATCAGACAGAAGAAATATAATTGCTAGATAACATAAATCTTTTTAGAGCTCTTTTAAATACTTTCCTATCTTCGGACACCCTGACAGTTTCAGGCAATAAATTCCATACTTTTACACCTGTATGACGAATAGAAAAGCTAGACCTTGTAGAAGGATAACAAACAATCCTTTGGTTGTCTTTTAGCCGACCCGTTACTCAACAAAACCAACAAATACATGACAATTCGCCATATCCCTTGAAAACACGTAGTAAATAATCGAGAATAAACTTACATGGCGGGTACTCCAGCCTCCTCTGGCTTAACAACAACGGATTTCTTCTCATCTAGCTTTGAATAAACCAACTTAGGCGCAAGAATGTGAATGTCGTCGGAAAGTCCCTTGGAAGCGACTAGCTCTCGAAGAGCCCTGTGGACATCACGGTAGACTTTGATTTCCCTGTCTTCGACATTCATCGTTTTCACGAAGTTTCGCTGAAGGGTAGCGTTCGGCAGTAACTGTGTATAGACAAAAAATAATTTTATCTCATGTCCCTTATCTTGTTTTAATGTTTGTCAAGAACTTTCAATGCACTATGGTCTGTCTCTGGTGATTTGTCATCGGTGTCCGGTTCTTCTCTTGTAACGTGTTTTTTGGTTCACCGGAAGGTAGTCACCAGTGAGTGCAAAAATGGCCTAAATTGTGAGTTTTGCGCAAAAACGCGAGCCCCCGTCAAATTGTGACGAAAAGTTGCTAACTTCTTAGTAAAGCCGGGCTCCCGAGCAGGTTCTGGTTAGTCCGCAACAGTGAGATAAAACCGGACACTGGTTAGTTCAAAAATGGCTTATATATATATATATATATATATATATATACGTGTATTTAAAAGCCAGTGGCCATATACACAACTACAAACCACAAAAAATAAACGTAAAAGAAAAACACTAACACTCAACACCTTCAAGTCGCTGCCTTCCGCGCCTCCACGCCTTTCTCTATAAAGCAACATAACGCAATAATCGAATCTCTTGAAGTAGTCTCCAAAATACCAGGGAGCAGCGGTACACCCCCTCAAAAATATTTATCCCTCAAATTCGCCAAACTTCGGCAACTATTCAGAAAATGGTCCAGCCCATCCCCAACCTCCCCACAAAGGGGGCAAACACACCTACTGGTGAAAGACTGGTGATTAGTCACCGGTGTATAACGGTGTATCGCATTGCTTAATAGTGTTTTAATATGACTCCGCAAGTGAGAACCCCCTAGGCACCTTTTATTGTTCACGCTTTTGTACTGCAACTATTTGTGCTTTACCGGAACTGAGGTTCTGAACATTTGTGGTCAGCAGTATTTGTATCTTGAACAGTTGTGGTTCCGATCTACAATTCATGAGCCATTCTAAGATTAATATATAAGCCAGGTTGTTCGCACTAGTGGGGCAGTCGTAGTCTTCGTCTGAAGTGCCATAGTTCGTATCGGATTAACCCAAGTACAGTTGATGGTTGTATTGGATTGTACAGTGCGGTGAGTGAATAAAACTAGATATATATCACACTCTCTGTTACTGCGTTATCGCCTCTCAAGGAGAACCTGACTCGCCTCCTCGCTACCCATCTAACTATACATACCGGGAGAACGGTATAGGTGGATGCAAAAACGCCTTATTAGACCGGAAACCATCGGTGAGAACTCCCGTGACAAATAACGCAGCTTTTGTCTGCACTGCGCTATCTCTCTTCTTAAGTATGTAAATAAAATTTGATCATCATCAATATAAAGTAGCTGTAGGTCAATTACTTAAGCAGCAAGAGCCCGTAACCGATCATAAAATCGATAAGACGAAGATCGATTTGCGATAATCTTGCCAGTCAATCATAAAACAAATAAATTCTGGCTAGGTGCAGAGTCAAGGCCACCTACTAACCACATCTTTATCTTATCTCGTTCTTTGTTTTTTTTTTCTCTTCTTTTCTTTAAAGTTGAAACATAGGTTATTTTATTCCTCTCCTACCATTTTCTTTTACAATACCAAATGCCAGTACATCCTCACTTTCTGTCACACCTACAAACTTTCTGCTCAATAATCACTTTTTCAACATATTTACCCAACAAACTATAGACCTAGGTGACGTAGACCTTCCGAATGAAAAATGTGTAGCCTTCGTCGGTGTATGATAGTTGTACGAAAATTGCTTGTATTCATATGTATTAGTAAAGAATACTGACATTTAATGTCCCTCAAACTGGGCCAATCTTAAGCGTAGTATCCAGTAGCTTCCTGTCGGTGTCCGGTCAATTCGTCATGGGACAATTTGTCACAGACAATTCGTCATAGAACAATTTGTCACAAGGACAACTTTTCTCAAGGACAATTCATCACAAGGACAATTCGTCACAAGGACAATTCGTCATTAGGACATTTCGTCATTAGGACATTTCGTCATAGAGAGCCTGATTTCAAGTTTGGATTTCGTTTTAAGCTAAAGATTATTAAATACTCAGTTATATTAAAATAGTATGGCTATGTAATACATTAAAACATGCATTTATGAGCAATTTCCTGCATATATTCGAGTACGTCAGTTTCACTAGACCAATATCTCCCTACTATGGTTTTCAGTCGCAGGTTACTCTTCGTACTTCCACTTCTTGGGTGGGTTCGGGCACCCAGCAACAAATCCCTCAATACTAATTTTTTTTTTTCCTGCTCCGGCAGCAGAAACGGAATGAATTTACAAATGTTTGGATGAGCTGCTCCATTTATTTATTTATTTAAGACCCGCTTTTTGCGTAACAGCGGATTATGAATAAAATACAAACGTAAAATATACATATTAAAACACTTAAACAAAACAATGTAAATAAACACGACAACATTATTTCATATAAATAAAAGACACACTCAATAGACTTAAAATTTGTACACAGTGACAAGCACATTAATCGGGTTCAGGAATGAAAAACTGGCTAATAATTTCATGGGCTGAGAGGGCAGGATGTATGTGGAGCGAAAATAGATTTGAATGCGAACGAAAAAGTGTATTAATACTATCCTGAACATTAAAATTCGAAACCAATTTACGATTACGAAAAGATTTGTTGAAATGCTGGATGCCATCCTTCAACATTGTTGTTAATCATAGGAAGGTCTTCTGCGACGTGCTCAAAGACCTTCCCGACAGGGATAGGAAAGAGAGCATTTCTGCTTGCCGTGATGGCCTGTGATGTTCTTACTATGTAAGTGTCATCAAAGTAGTCGAGGATTGGATATACTTCAAATGGACAGATTTCAACATAGCGGTCGACCGCTGATGGGATATCCACCACTGGGAGAAAAGCCAACGCTGTCAGCATTCTCACGGTGAGAGAAAAATCGCTGCAGTCGCTCGAGAACATCACTGTTTGCTTGAACTCGTGTTTAGTATATGGGAATCCTTTGCAATAGAGTTTTTAACGATCTCTCTCATTCTTTGCGAGTTCCATATTTAACTATAATAACACCTTGACTCTCCTCGAGAATACATATCACCAAGACTGATGATTAAATATTGGAGATTAGAGCAAGGGTTACAAATTAGTCGAGGATTGGATATACTTCAAATGGACAGATTTCAACATAGCGGTCGACCGCTGATGGGATATCCACCATTGGGAGAAAAGCCAACGCTGTCAGCATTCTCACGGTGAGAGAAAAATCGCTGCAATCGCTCGAGAACATCACTGTTTGCTTGAACTCGTGTTTGGTATATGACTATACTTTATAATAGAGTTTTTAACGAACCTCTCTCAGTCTTTGCGAGTTCCATATTTAACTATAATAACGCCTTGACTCTCCTCGAGAATACATATCACCAAGACTGATGATTAAATATCGGAGATTAGAGCAAGGGTTACAAATAATGATTAAAATGTTGATTCAAACAACCTCTTGTGAAGGGATGGCATTTTTTGGGATCCCAAAACGTAAGTGGAGGGATACCTATGACATCGCAAAAGTTGTCCGTCTGTCCGTCCGTCCGTCCGTCCGTCCGTCCGTCCGTCCGTCCGTCCGTCCGTCCGTCCGTCCGTCCGTCCGTCCGTCCGTCTGTAAGCACGATAACTCTCGAAGGGAATGAGATATTTTGATGAAACTTGGTGAGAAGGTTCGTTGGGTCGTCGGACCAGTCAAGTTCGTAGATGGGCTTTGTAGCTCTACGTTTAGGGGTGGGGGAGGGGATTGAAATTAAGGTACAAACAAAATATTTTTAAAAAGCTAATGTGATAGTCGATTATGGGGTAAGAAGACATGCTGAACACGATGGTGAAAACCATTTTGTCATCGGACAAGTAGTTCGCCCGGAATCCGGCCAAAACCGGAAAGTTTGTTGAAAGTAAAAGTTTTATTTGAAGTTGATTAGATGTTCGATTTAGGGGTAGGAAGACATTCTGAAGACGATGGTGAAAATTATTTTCTCGACGGACAAGTATTTCGCCCGGAATCCGGCCCAAACCGGAAAGTTTGTTGAAAGTAAAAGTTTTATTTGAAATTGATTAGATGTTCGATTTGGGGTAGGAAGACATGCTGAAGACGATGGTGAAAACTATTTTCTCGATGGACAAGTATTTCGCCCGGAATCCGGCCCAAACCGGAAAGTTTGTTGAAAGTAAAAGTTTTATTTGAAGTTGATTAAATGTTCGATTTAGAGGTAGGGAGACATGCTGAAGACGATGGTGAAAACTATTTTCTCGACGGACAAGTATTTCGACCGGAATCCGGCCCAAGCCGGAAAGTTTGTCAAAATTAAAAGTTTTATTAGGAGTTGATTAGATGTTCGATTTAGGGCAAGAAGACATGCTGAACACTTATGTGAAAACAATTTTCTACCCGGACATGTAGTTCGTCCGGAATCCGGCCAAAACCGGAAATCTGTTGGAAGTCAAAGTTTTATTTCTAGTTGATTAGATAAGCGATTTAGGGTAAGAAGAGATGCTGAGTCCCTTTATGACAATCATATTTTACCCTGACATATAGTTCGACCGGAATCCGACTGGAATCGGAAAATTTGTTATAAGCTAAATTTCTATTTGAAGTTGATTAGATGTTCATTACTGGGGAAAGAAGATACCCTGATTTCGTGTTTGAGCTTTCTTTTTTCGCCGGACAAGTAGTTCTGGAGTTCGGCCGGAACCGGGAAATTGGTAGAAGTGGCAGGAAGTTTTCGTCAAAACAGATATGACTTATAGGGGTAAAAACAACAGGCTGAATCCAAATCTGAACTTGGTTTTCTCAGGTGATTAGCTATTTGGCCTTAATCTGTTTCTGAATTTTAGTTGTAAAAATGTTCAAGGAGTCTGGCGAAGACTGGATCTGGCTAAGACAAGACCCAGTTGTCTGGATCAGATATTGAATTTTTGGGATCCCATCGAAACCTTTGGTCTTGTTATTTTATCCAAACTACCTTTATAATAAGCAAATTTTCTCAAATATGACGAACTGTCCTAGTGACGAATTGTCCTAATGACGAATAGTCCGTGTGACCAATTGTCCCTGTGACTAACTGTTGACGAATTGTCATGTAACCAATTGTCCTGTGACCAATTGTCCTAGAATCCTTCCTGTTTTGCTATAGTAGCATCAAGTCTTAATAATGGCAGCATGCAGTAGAATGCAGTAACACGGTAGCCTTGACAAAGAAGCATATAGTAGCATCAGTTCGTACTTCATACTACTTTTTGTACACGTTCATACTACTATTTTGATCTATTTTGAGATAAATTTTCCATCGGGTTAGGATACTATACAAGTAGTCATTTCCCCCCATTTTTAAAACGAGTATTCATTATATTAGTTACTTACTACTTACTTTATAAATTTTCCATCGGGTTAGGATACTATAGAAGTAGTCATTCCCCCCATTTTTAAAACGAGTATCCATTGTATTAGTTACTTACTCTGCTAGGTTCACGAATATGGGAAATGATTCCATACCTTTACAAAAGTCTCCTGCATCCTTCCGTCTGGTAGGACAACTCTTACACAGAAGGTATCGCAGGAAAAGCCGTCACCCGGCTTAGATCCTCGCATAACCTCTACCTAAATTGAAAAGAAAAATAATAATTTTCATCACGCGTATACATTAATAAAATTATTTTTTTCGTATTCGACGGTGCAAAACAGATAGGTCAGCTGCATTTTGTTAGAGCTATATTTCGGCCCTTCTTGGCAAGAGTTCTCTTCAGGCTCAAGCCACTGAAGCTGGAAAATTAACTCGTGAAAAACAATAAAAGATTCTGCCTTAAATATCTGACTTTGTGAACTGATTTTTTTAAGATGACCCTTGCCAAGAAGGGCTGAAATACAGCTCTAATAAAATGTGGCTGACATACCGGTTTTGCATCGCCAAATATGATTCGCAGTCAGTTTGGGCTAAAGTAATATCTATTTTTTAATATTACCGTGATCGTGAAAACAATTTTTTTTGTATGTCTGTTTTTACCTGGTCCCTAACATGCGGTGGCCTGTAGACAGGCCTTGATAATTCTGTAAAATGTAGAAGTATAATGCTGATCTTTTTGTTATAATTGACATGTCCGTGTCTATTTCCATGAAAAAAGGAATCCTGTGGGCTAAAAAACTACTGACCCAGACGTGTCCATTATTTCATCATCAGGAACTGATGCACCACCATCACACAGCACCATCACGAACTAATACAGAACAGTTCGCCCAACATGTGTCAAGGTTGCCACGGCTTGGCAACGGAAAAGGATCGAATGAGCGGCAGCAATCTATCAAAGTCGCTTTGATGAAGAAGAAGGTTACCCTCCTTCCCACCGAACACCATCTCCCCCCCCCCCCTTAAGGCCTCGGCCACCTACACCACTCCCTCCTTTACGGCCTTTTTAGCCTTCAAATTCGTGCCAAGTTCCAATTACAGATGCCCACTTTGAAGGGATTCTTGACAAAAATAAGTTCCATTATGAAAATGTCGAAAAGTGTGATCTACAGAGAAAGAATATTCCCAGAAGATACTGGAACAGAAATTTAGCGACACGGAAAATTTAAGCAAAGCAGCAGTTCGGGCGTGTATACACTGACAAATGCAAATATCAGCTAACCTTGATTTCTTTTTCTCCGTCCATAACATAATATCCTTCCTTCCCCTTCGTTGTAAGCTCTCCACTGGCTATGGCGTCCATCTTAGCTGAGGCAGTCTGCCCCGCCTCCGTCTTGAAAATCTCCTCCCAGACCTTCTCGCTGACTTCCACATCGCTCATTGCAACTTTGAAGATACCACTCGCTTCTACCTCTTCAACCATATCTAGCATCCGCCGTCTGAAGAGCTCATCTTTCGTTAGAGCTGCAGGCATCATATCGCCCATGCTTTCCGCCCATCCCTCCAGATCTGTCACGTCTTTTCCATCCATTCCCGATCTCATTTTTTCAACTGTCTCCTTAGCGTCTTCACTACTCATCATAACAGCGGGAATGGCCAACAATGCCATGGCGAAGCCAGTAATGAGGTTGGAGCGGTATTCAGCAAGGAAGGCGTCAACGCCGTAGGAGCCGAGGGAGTGGCCGAGTTTTTGAAGGCATGTGGAGTAGGTATTGTAGTAATCTCGGAGGAGCTGCTCCCCGTGCTGTTTTCTGAGCTCACCGGTGGTGTTGGCAAGGAGGTAGTAGGCAAGGTCAGCAGAGGGATGGCCGATTCGAGGGGCCTGCCAGTCATACATGAGGAAGTCCGTCGGCTGGAAAAAATGAAGATATGGTATTAGAATCAAACAGAGTTGTTAATACCCAAATCATGGAAAGCAAATAGGTGCTACACGCCATACATAAAATTGGTTTTATGCACTAGATAAGATGTAACTTTTGTCACCTTTGAAAAGATGCAAGTTTAAGAATAAAATATACTAGTTAGCGTCTTTATTACATTAGAATTCGATCTATTTATCCATAGATATCTTTGACAACAAAAATAGTGCTGGATATGTTAACTTAAATGATCAAGCAAGGGATATATTTACAACTGTAACCTATAATCTATATATACAATTCACGGTTTAAGATGCAATTCATCAAACTACAAACGCGAATTAAAATGACAAATCTTCAAAACAATTACAAAAATAATTCGTCATCAATGTAATTACTATTTTACTATTTATAAAAAAAACGGTTGAGATAATAAAAGCTCATCAAATATGAATTGGTCAAAACTATTTATGGCACAACAAAAACAAAGAAACGCGCTGAAAAAATTTGTATACGATATCAACTTTTAAAGAGCGCTGAAATGTTTAGTAAAATAGGGCACGAAAGAGTTGAGGAATCGTTCCGATGAATGCGCATGAGACCGGCATGAGATTTTTTTTTTCCCCGTTTGGAATACATTTCGCCTAGTGTTTCGATGTTACTGGTATATTCTGCAAGCATGTCCCTATGTAGAACAGATGCCAGAATCTTGTTTCCAAAGCTCATGACTATAGGCTTAGTGTCGTTATGTCCAGCGTTCCTAGACTCTTTCTCATAGTCTTTGTAATCAGTTCCACGAATTATTTTACATGCACGTTTTCGGATTTGTTCTATCTTTTGACCTTGGTCGTCATAGATAGAACTGTGCTAAACCGCGCATGCATATGCCGTTAGTGGTCAAACATCCGATTTATAGCAGTTTAGGAGGGCCTTTCTGCTGAAACCGAACTTTCGAAAACAGGCGAAACATTTTGGTAGACCAGCTGCTTTTGTTACAAGATAATTTATGTGAGTATACCATCAGATATCGTTAAATCAGATGCATGATTTAGAGGTAAGAAGAGATGCTAAATCCGTATAGGACAATAATTTTTTACCCAGACATATAGTTCACTGGGAATCTGGCTGAAACCGGAAAATCCGTTGTAATTACAACCAATTTTCCAGTTTCAGCCAGATTAAAGTTGTGAGTTAAGGTTGATTAGATCTTCGATATGGGGGTAATGAGATACGCTGAATTCATTTTTGAGCTTTAATTTTTGTCTGGACAAGCAGGTCGCCGGGAACTCGGTCGAAACCGGAAACTTGGCAAGCAAGGCAGGAAGTTCCGATCAATTTCGTCAAAACAGATATGTCTTATTTTATCTGGGTAAACAAACATGCTGAATCCATAAATACACATGCTGAATCCATATCTGAACTTGGTTTTCTTCGATGATTAGCTATATGGCCTTAATCTATTTCTAAATCTTAATAGTAATAATGTACAAAGAGGCTTCTCTACAACAAAACGAATGTCAGCCCAAATGCAGAAATGTGTGTACCGGACGAACGACCTAATCGAGCAGCAAAAACAGCAGCCGTGTCCAAAATGAAATCACAGCAACCTTTTTAACTCCAAGCAAGTCTCACGAAGGAATTTACGAAGTCAAATATTTAACGCTAAGCTAGAATCTTTAGTTTTGTTTTACCCACAAGTCCGCTTTTCTAACTTGAGCGGTTGCCAAGAAGGTCCGAAATCAGAGCAAAATAACACTAGCGAGTAGCGCCAGACTTGACAAACTGACACATATTCAATATTCCAACAATGTTTTCAACGGATACGTCAGCTAAAAAAATTGTTGGAATAAATGTTTCAAAGTCAGCTTGGGCTCAAAGAATATTTTCATATTCAATAGCAGCGATACTAATACTAGCACTACTAGCGATACATAACGTCCTCACTGAAACTCATCCAGTCGTTCACCAATGCTTGTTCCGATAACTTCATATTCTGAATATTGCAAAAAAAAACTATACAGCCTTCATTATTTCTCTGGTGCTTGCAGACCGCACCTTTGCTTTCCTAGGAATTTCCAAACCCGCAAGTTTGTCTCTCTGGAAATGCCATATTTGATGGTGCAAAACGGATACGTCAGCTGAATTTTATTGGATCTATATTTCGTCCCTTCTTGGCAAGGGCCCTCTTCAGGAAAAATGCCGGAAGCGTGGTGGTCGGTGGTACAAGTATAGCCCGTTTGCAAAGCAGGGAAAGCATTTTTCTCTCTTATTTTGTTATTGTTTAATATGTTGTTGTTGTTGTTTTTTTTGTATGTTTTTGAGTGGCCCTAGTTGGTCCTTAGTTCAATGAAATAAATAAAATAAATAAATAAATAGGTCTTGGCGCTACTCCCTAGATTTATTTACTCTGGCCAAAATATAGCGCCAATAAAATTCAGCAGACGTATCCGTTTTGCATTATCATATATGTTCAAGGAGGCTGGACGTGACGAAGACAAGACCCAATTGTCTGTACCAAATAATACAATTTTTGGGATCCCATCGAAACCTCTGGTCTTATTCAGAAACTAGTCTGCTTAGTGCGCTAAGCTGGAATAAGGCAATTACGTGCCGGCCGGATTCTCTCCTTCTCCTAGTCTACCCGATGAAAAATTTGTAGCCTGCGTAGTACCCGATGAAAAATTTATCTCAAAATAGTACTATGAAGTAGTAGGAAAAAGTAGCATTCAGGACTAACGATGTTACTACATGCTTCTACTTCAAGGCTACCGTGTTACTGCATACTACTATATGCTACTATTAGCAAGAACGGATGCTACTATGGCAAGACAGGATGCTATTGGATACTACTACATAAGATTGGACCTTTCTGAGGCACATTAAATGATAGTATTATTTGCTATTACATAGTATTACATACAACGTTTTCGTACTACTACCATACTACTACGCAGGCTACAAATTTTTCATCGGGTAGTATAGTATAGTAGTTCTACGAAAAAATTGCATTTAATACTATCATTTAATGTGCCTCAGACTGGTCCAATCTTAAGTAGTAGTAGTATCCAGTAGCATCATGTCTTGCCATAGTAACATCCATTCGTAGTAGCATATAGTAGTATGCAGTAACACGGTAGCCTAAAGTAGAAGCATGTAGTAACATCAGTTAGTACTGCATGCTACCTTTCCGTACTATTTCATACTACTATTTTGAGATAAATTTTTGATAGGGGAAAAATTTTGGATTTTTCGAAAATTCCACCGTAGAAAACGACTACAGTGCCACCTACCTTTCCGTCTTTGTCAAACTTGAACATCATGTTGTTGTTCCAAAAGTCTCCGTGGAGAACTGTCTCCATCGGTCCATGTACTCCAATTTGCTCCACTGCAAATGCAGATACAATCTTCGTCAGAACGACTTCTTCCAACCGATCTACAATGCTACCGACTCCCATCTTTCTCAAGAGATCGAGTCTTGATGGTATCATCTTAAAAAGAAAGACATACAATAATTAAAGGACCTGTTTTTTTTCTTTTTTTTTAGTTTAATACTCTTTATTATACAAACCAACTTTTACATGCCAAACTACATAAATACACGTTTTACATACCTCTTAACATCCTTTATACCAATAATACTAATACAATCGACTTCCATAATCACTGCATACTTTTCTGTACCCGGAGACCCCAATTTCGTGCGTTACATTCTAACCCTCTAACACAACCACGCTGATTTTCTCACTTGCGTATTTTGCTACCTTCGATGTGTATCACGCTGTCGACGGTTATCTGCGAGAAGTTTTTCCATCAGAAAAACCGGTTATGTAAACTTTTTCCCTGTTTTCGCTACAAGTCAACGGAACCTTGCTAAGAAGAGCCGAAATATAGCTCTAATAAAATGTAGCTGACTTTTCCATTTTGCACCGTCAAATATGATTCGCAGTCAGCTTGGGCTGAAGGACTATCCAAGTCAACGGGTCTCCGAAAAGGCTAAAACAGCCAAAGCCGTGGGTTATTTGTTGGAAGCACAGCATAGTTTTGAAGTATTCAAATATTTTAAAATACTGTAAACTGAAGAGTAAATTGCGAGGGGTCCTTTAAGGCCGGAATACGCTTTCCTTACTTCCATTTCCCTCCCTCTACTTCACTCAGCTTTCACGTTCTTCCTCGCTTTCATGATAGAAAAATAAATGCAACCATCGAACTGGTGAATGTCAACTAGCAACAAGACCAAAGGTTTCGATGGGATCCCAAAAATTCAATATCTGATCCAGACAACTGGGTCTTGTCTTAGCCAGATCCAGTCTTCGCCAGACTCCTTGAACATTTTTACAATTAAAATTCAGAAACAGATTAAGGCCAAATAGCTAATCACCTGAGAAAACCAAGTTCAGATTTGGATTCAGCATGTGTGTTTACCCCTATAAGTCATATCTGTTTTGACGAAAACTTCCTGCCACTTCTGCCAATTTCCCGGTTCCGGCCGAACTCCAGAACTACTTGTCCGGCGAAAAAAGAAAGCTCAAAGACGAAATCAGGGTATCTTCTTTCCCCAGTAATGAATATCTAATCAACTTCAAATAGAAATTTAGCTTATAACAAATTTTCCGATTCCAGCCGGATTCCGGTCGAACTATATGTCCGGGTAAAATACGATTGTCACACAGGGACTCAGCATCTCTTCTTACCCCTAAATCGCTTATCTAATCAACTAGAAATAAAACTTTGACTTCCAACAGTTTTCCGGTTTTGGCCGGATTCCGGACGAACTACATGTCCGGGTAGAAACTTGTTTTCACATAAGTTTTCAGCATGTCTTCTTGCCCTAAATTGAACATCCAATCAACTCCAAATTAAACTTTTAATTTTGACAAACTTTCCGGTTTGGGCCGGATTCCGGTCGAAATACTTGTCCGTCGAGAAAATAGTTTTCACCATCGTCTTCAGCATGTCTCCCTACCTCTAAATCGAACATTTAATCAACTTCAAATAAAACTTTTACTTTCAACAAACTTTCCGGTTTGGGCCGGATTCCGGGCGAAATACTTGTCCATCGAGAAAATAGTTTTCACCATCGTCTTCAGCATGTCTCCCTACCTCTAAATCGAACATTTAATCAACTTCAAATAAAACTTTTACTTTCAACAAACTTTCCGGTTTGGGCCGGATTCCGGGCGAAATACTTGTCCGTCGAGAAAATAATTTTCACCATCGTCTTCAGCATGTCTTCCTACCCCTAAATCGAACATCTAATCAACTTCAAATAAAACTTTTACTTTCAACAAACTTTCCGGTTTTGGCCGGATTCCGGGCGAACTACTTGTCCGATGACAAAATGGTTTTCACCATCGTGTTCAGCATGTCTTCTTACCCCATAATCGACTATCACATTAGCTGTTTCAAAATATTTTGTTTGTCCCTTAATTTCAATCCCCTCCCCCACCCCTAAATGTAGAGCTACAAAGCCCATCTACGAACTTGACTGGTCCGACGACCCAACGAACCTTCTCACCAAGTTTCATCAAAATATCTCATTCCCTTCGAGAGTTATCGTGCTTACAGACGGACGGACGGACAGACGGACAACTTTTGCGATGTCATAGGTATCCCTCCACTTACGTTTTGGGATCCCAAAAACAAAAGAAAAATTTGTTTTCTGCCGTTCCCTAATCCCAAACTTTAGGTACTGTGTAGCCGTTTCTGAAAAGTACACAACACTATCACACCCGAAACATTAACAGAGCTGAAAGCTCGTACAGCACTCGCAAGGATGCACTGTCCGAAGTTTCATAATAGATAACACGAGGATGCGCGGTTTCAACAGATAGTGCGTAACAGATAACACTTCGGATGTTATATGTTCTGTTTAAAAATATGATGCATAATAAGCGCTACCATCAGGAAGAGCCGAAAACCGCCAAAAAGCATCTGCTGAATTTCCGACATCATGACGATAAGGAATACAGTCAGCAGATGCTTTTTAGGCTCTTCCGAACAAAGCATGTTATGCATGAAATTTCATGCATAACGTTTTGAAACACAACAGATGAACATCCTCGTGTTATCTGTTACGCATTATCGGTTGATACCGCGCATCCTCGTGTTATCTGTTATAAAACTTCTGACAGCGTGGTTAGCATTTACATCAGTTAAGGTCTGCTCTGTAAAGGTCGGACGCCTCTGTTGTTGTTTTGAGTTGTTCTTGGAGCTTCCAGAATTTCTTTTCTATGCTCCAGAATCCTTATTTTGACGCCTCTTTCGAGATCCCAATTTACCACGCCCGCAATGGCCTGATCCTATACGGATTTACAAATTGCAGCTCTAGGCTTATGCCTGGTCCACCTCAGGACCGTCCCGAACCTTTCTTCATTGGGGGAGGGGGGGGGGGGGGGCCTGGTAACATTTGGCGAATCGGAACCCGATTTTTACCGAATCAATTAATTTATGTTGTAAACAAGAGCTACGAGCTCATATGACACTTGTTACGAGTAGGCACGGCTCGGTTATGTCAATGATATATCTAGTGTTTGCGAGGTTTCTTCCCACCAAGTTTCATCTCGATCCCTTCACTCATAGCGTTTCCCAAGATTTCCGGTTGCCCCCTCCAGCCCCCCCCCCCCCCAAAAGTCACTGGATCCGGTCCGGATTTTAAGTGGGTTGTCTGGGGCATGAGGTCTTTCCAAATATCAAGCTTCATCAAGATCCGATCACCCGTTCAAAAGTTATAAATACCTCAAGATTCGGGATTCCCCCTCCCTCCACTCCCCCCATGGTGCTCGGATGGGGGAAGTGACTATTTCCAACTCAATAATTTGGGGTCCCTGATACGCCTGCCAAGTTTTATCGTCCTAGCTTATGTGGAAGTGCCCGAACTAGCAAAACCCGGACAGACCGACGGACGGACAGAAATTGCGATCGCTATATGGCACTTGGCCGAAGGGCAAGTGCCATAAAAATTATAGCCTAATGTAACAAGAGCTGGAAGCTTATATGGCACTTGCGAGGCTTGGTCAGAGGATGAAAGTACAGGAGCTCGTCAATTCGTGGCTTTGCTGTGATCATTTGTAAGCAGAACCCTTCAGATAAGAATGATCATGGGTCCTTGGAAATCACGAGCATGTATCGTTCGTAAAAACTATATTATTTTTTTATTTGGCTGTGATGATGCGCACTTTCAGGGCACTAGAGATTCATCTGTAACGAACATTCTTGAAGCGCAAATGATGATAAGCTCATTGGGATCATGAAAGTGTATACTTTGCTCAAATTTATAGTTTGTACTTTATGGAATTAGCTTGTAAGCAAAACTTTTGGGGCAAATAATCATGGGCCCATGGGGACATTGAATATATATCGTTTGCTCAAAAGTATTTTTGTTCACTTTTCGGTTAAGATACGCACTTTAAGGGTGCTAAAAATTAATTTATGAGCAAAACCCTTAAAGCAACAAGAGCTGAAAGCTCATATGGCACTTGTAAGAACAGTTAGCATGTTTGTCAGATACGGTTTGCAGTTTTCAAGGCTGGATCTCTCTCCCGATATTTATTTCATCAGATAACGGGCTTGATCTAGTAAATCTGAAATGGTTATACCACTCATTGAAAATTGTATCTTCCTCCAACGATGATCTGATCGGGGAGGGACTATATTTGCAAGCCGATCTAATAGAGTCCCTAAGATGCCTGCAAAGTTTCACGGTCATAGCACATCTGGAAGTACCTTAACTCTTGATCATCGGAACTAGGGAAAACCCCCTCCTACTCCCCCCACTGCGACACGATCGGTCCTGTTTTGTCAATAATAATAATAATATATTTGCAAATTGAATGGCAGGCCGTTAAGCCTCTACAATGTATCTATGGCTTATGCTTGTTCTTCCCTCCAAGTCCCATCCCGATCTCTCGATTCTAAGCGTTTCAAGATATTTCTCCCCCCGCCTCCAGCTCCTCCCGATGTTATCGGATCCGTTCCAGACTTGAAATTGATCATCTGAGTCACTTGCTCTTGACACTTGACAAGTTTCATGCACGTCTGATCACCTGTTCCAAAGTTATGCATGTCAATAGAATCTCCCCTATGATCGTCGGATCGGGAAAAGAACTATTTTCAAGTTGACCTGGAAGAGTACCTAATATGTCTGCCAAGTTTCATGGTCCTAGTACATGTGGAAGTACCCTAACTCGTGATCACCGGAAGTCCGGGAAAACCCCTTCCAACCCCTCTACTGTGACATCCCGATCCCTCGACCCTAAGCATTTCACGACATTTCCGGTCCCCCCTCTAATCCCCTCTCTTCGGATTCGGTCCAGATTTGAAACTGAAAATCTGAGACACTTATTCTTCACAATTGTCAAGTTTTATACATGTCCGATTATCCATTCCAGAGTTATGCATGTTTCTAGTTTCCGGATTCTGGATTCCCCTTCCCTCCACCCCCCCCCCTCCCCGCCATAGCAGGATCGGGGAAGTGATTATTTCCATGTTAATCTGGTTGGTTCCCTCATATGCCTGTCAAGTTTTATTGTGCTAGCTTATTTGGAAGCGTTTCACCAGATTTCCGGTTCCCCCTCCAGCTCCCCCCCCCCCCTCAGTGATCGGATCTGGCCCGGATTTGAAACTGAGCATCTGAAGCACTTGTTGTTGATATATGTCAAGTTTCATGCATGTCTGATTACCCGTTCCAAAGTTATGCATGTTACTAGTTTCCGGAATTCCCAGCCCTCCACTCCCCCACGATCGCCGGATGGGGAAAGTGATTATTTCCAAGTTCTTCTGGTCAATTCCCTGATATGCCTGCCAAATTTCATTGTCCTAGCTTATGTGGAAGCGTTTCATGAGATTTCCGGTGTCCCCTCCAGCCCCCCCCCCCCCCAAGTTATCGGATCTGGTCCAGATTCGAAATTGATCTTCTGAACCACTTGTTCTTGACATATGTCAAGTTTCATGCATATCTGATTACCCGTTCCAAAGTTAGGCATGCTACTACTTTCCCGATTTCCCATCCCTCCACTCCCCCCCCCCCAAGATGGCCGGATCGAGGAAGTGATTATTTCCAAGTTAATCTGGTCGGTTTGCCAATACGCCTGCCAAGTTTCATCGTTCTAGCTTATGTGGAAGCGGTTCACGAGGTTTTGGGTGCCCCCCTCCAGCCCCCCCCCCCCCCACAGTTATCGGTCCGGATTTGAAACTGAGCATCTGAAGCACTTGTTCTTGACATATGTCAAGTTTCATGCAAGTCCGATTACCCGTTATAATGTTATGCATGTTACTAGTTTCCGGATTTCCTGTTGATCCACCCCCCCATGATGGCCGGATCGGGGAAGTGATTGTTTCCATGTTAATCTGGTTCGGTCCCTTATACGCCTGCCAAGTTTCATCGTCCTAGCTTATGTGGAAGTGCCCAAACTAGCAAAACCGGGACATACCGTAGTTTCCGGATTTCCCATCCCTCCACTCCCCCCACTATGATCGGATCCGGAATATGATTATATCCAAGTTAATCTGGTCAGTTCCCTGATATTCCTGCCAAGCGTTTCACTAGATTTGTTTGACTTGGACTGACCATCTTTAAACCGTATGTATTCTCGCATTCGCTTTTTTATACATCAGAGCATGGCTCAGTGGTAGAAAACTGGACTGGCAACACAAAACGCACGTATGTCAGATTACCCTTTCCAAAGTTATGCATGTTAATAGTTGTCGGTTCCCTGATATTTCTGCCAAGCGTTTCACTAGATTTGTTTGACTTGGACTGACCATTTTAAACGATATTTATTCCCGCTTTCACTTCTGTACATCGTCGCATGGCTCAGTGGTAGAATACTCGATTGGCAACGCGAAGGTTCCTGGTTCGATTCCGCGTTCGGGCAGCGCTTTTTTTTAGTCCCGTTTTACTTTTTGCTCCCGTTTTACTTTATAGTTTTCGGACTCCCGGATCCGGGGAAAGTTGGATTGGGGAAGTGATTATTTGTAAGTTGATCTGGTCTGGTCCCTGATATGCCTGTGAAGTTTCATCGTCCTAGCTTGTCTGGAAGTGCCCAAACTAGCAAAACCTGGACAGACCGACAGAACGACAGACAGACAGACCGACAGACCGACAGAAATTACGATCGCTATATGGCACTTGAGTATGCTCAAGTGCCATAAAAACGATCATGGGCTCATGAACATGTATGTTTTGATTAAAAGTATTTTTTGCACTTTGCGGATAGGATTAGTACTTTAAGGGATGGTCGGATCTGAGAAGTGACAATTTCTAAGCCAATCATGTCAAGTCTCTAATGTCCAACCAAGTTTCAGCACATCTGGAAGTACCTTAATTCGCGATCAACGAAATTTCCAATTCCCCCTCCAGGTCCCCCGCTCCAGTTACCGGATCCGGTCCGATTTGAAACTAAACATCTGAGCCACTTTTCTTGACACTTGTCAAGTTTCATGCATGTCCGATTACCCGTTCCAAACTTATGTATGTTACTAGCTTCTCGACTTCCCATCCCTCCGCTCCCCCCATGATGGCCGGACCAGGGAAGTGATTCTTTGGGGTCTGTATAACTATTCAAACTGAAGGGACTGGAAGTTTCTGCTTTTGAGTCCCAATCTGGAACAGTATCAAAATATAATTAGGCTACTTTAACCTCGTTTGGCCCAGAGTAAAACTGGAGACAGAAGTAACTTACTGTCTTGGGAAAAGGTAGAACACAATTAGAGCGTGTCGGAAAGCTCCGAAACGAACGAAAATGCTGAATTAATTCAGCATTTTATGCAGCATTTCGCTTTCGGACTTAAATTTTCGCTCAGTTAATGCAGCATTAATTCAGCATAACATTCATCGACAAATTCAGCAAGAATGCTGAATTTTCAAGAAGAAACTGGGGAGTACGGCGATTCTCTCATTGTTTTCGGCGGCAAACATAACAAATTCAAAAATACAACTGACAATTTGGCAAACATTCCAAATTCTAAGAGAACTGGCGATCATGGCCAACGAAGAAAGGAAAGATAAGAAGGTTGGATATCGGTAGCTGGTCCGTTTTGTCAGCTTTATACAGCTAATTCTTTTTTCTTGTTCTTCTTCCTGACTTAAATTTTGGTATTTTAGAAGTGTCAGAGAAGAAAAAAAGTTAAAATCTTTCGGATAAAAAAGAAAAGAAAATGCAGCATTTACAGCACCAAAAAGCTTTCGGACACGTTCTTAGTTTAGCATTTGTCGGTCTTATTTTAATCCTGAAACTGTACTTGTTCCTGCACTCGGCTCTAAACAGAAGCAAGGACGGCGGTGTGGTCTAGCGCTAAATGCCTTCATCAAAGAGGACGCCGGGTCGAAACCAAATCTGGATATTTCCCTTTCGCTCCCCTTTTACACTACCCTTGTTCCTAGTTTCCGGACTCCCGGATCCGGGGAAAGACGGGTAGGGGATCCGGACTGAAGTGTGACAGGAGGTCTTTCCAAAAGACAGACAGACCGACCGAAAGACCGACAGACCGGAAAGTGATCGGTATATGGCACTTGAGCGGAGCTCGGTATGCCACTTGAGCGGAACTGCAAGTGCCATAAAAACTGGGAAAATTAAAGGGATTGGAGTGGATTCGTAAGACTCACTGTGTGGCGTCCGATTCCGAATCCGGCCAAAAGGACAAATCCTGGATCTGAATCCGACCCTGGATTTGAATCCGAACTCTAGATATGAATCCGAATCCTGGATTTGAATACGAATAAGGATTTCTGACCATCGTAAGAATCAAATCACGTAAACAGCATAATTTAAAAATCAGAGTTGACAAAAGCTCTGATGCCTAAGGCAAATGAAACAGTTAATTTATGATGCAAACCATAGTTCTAGGTTTGCATCTGTTGTTATAGTATAGGTTTCCTCTCGGCCACTGGAATGAGTTTGGGGCTCGTCAAGCACAGTGTATAAAAACAGAAATTATAGGAATTGGGAAGGA
Organism: Branchinecta lynchi; assembly: GCA_023053575.1. Taxonomy (NCBI): domain Eukaryota; kingdom Metazoa; phylum Arthropoda; class Branchiopoda; order Anostraca; family Branchinectidae; genus Branchinecta; species Branchinecta lynchi. The sequence continues at coordinate 19,263,120 of JAKZAP010000011.1, read as the reverse complement.
TTCGTTAGCTTTACGGTTTGGCATCCGAGTCCAAATCCGGCCAAAAACAGAAATCCTGGATTTAAATCCGAGTCCGGATTCGCTTATATCTGGTCAGAATACACTCAAATTGGGGTGACCTAGTAGAACAACTGACTTTCCTACCTGCTGGAAAAACGGGGCGGGGTCTAGCTTCAGTTTATCCGTTATCCATTCAAGACCTTGAGGCTTGTTCCCCAAGCCGGACTGTCGCAGTAGCGCAGAGGCTGTAGCGTGATACTGCGCAAGTGAGTTAAGTGCCATACGGACGGAGGCGTGGCCTACTCCGTTTCGCCGGTCATGCATTTCAAAGCCCTTCACTTTGATATTTTCAATGACTAGAATGGGCTCCACTCCGTTTTCTTGCCTATAAATAAGATTCAATTTGCTTGCGCTAAAAGAACAACTACTCCCTAATTAAAGATGCTTTGAGCCCAAGCTGACTTTGAAACATTTATTCAAACAATGTTTACAACGGATACGTCAGCTATGCTTCTTCATCAATCAGATTACATGATTTCTTCATCTTCGGGGAAGGAAACAAACCTGTAATACATACCTGTAATCTGATTACAGGTTTGTTTCCTTCCCCGAAGTTGAACCAGAGGATTGACAGCCTGACGAGGACCCATGCCAAGAAAGGCCGAAATATCGCTGATGAAGAATCACAGCTGACGTATCCGTTGTAAACATTGTTTGAATAATGTCCTTAATTCATAGCCACGGAAAGCAAAGAGCGTGTTCCACCCTACTTACCGTAGTTACTACGCGTGACGTCACAAATTCTGGCATTTTGCCGTTAAAGGACACCTGAACAATGAAACCATACTTGCACACACCATGGAGAATGTATTTACAGACATGGTCACGGAGAGCACTCTACGTTTTCAAAATAGGGATGTTCGTTTCTGGAGGTTTGCACATGCAGGCTCCAAGACAAAAGCGCAATTCATTCAAATCTTGTGCAGCGCTGGCCCGATCGTATTGGAATTTCTTCTAGATATTAGTTTGAGCTTAACTGGTTAAAGAATATTAGGTATATCAGAAGGTTGATTGGAGACATTTGCTCATTTCTAAAAAATTTCGGTACCCATATAAGGACAGATGCAAAATGGAGCAAAAATCATAGCTTGGAAACACTATTTCGTATCTGGATTGGGTTTCTGCAGGCAATGTTAACGGAAGTCATACAGATAGGGATGATCCTTGGTACTCTTCATTCAGGTGTCCTTTAAGGCTGGAACAATTTTTCTATTTTCCAGCAGAATATCATGCCAGAGGCGAATCCGACCAGTCACGTTACAGAGATACATAGTTACCACGCATACTACGCTCCTGAGCATGGCAGATAAATAGTTACTATTTTGAGAAGGTTGGAACGGTCAGCGTAGTAACTTTTTACGAGGTTGGAACGAAAATAGTAACTAAGAGTTACTATTGTTAGTAGGGTGTAACACGCTCTACATGTACTTTCTACCTTCCATAGTGTTTAAAGACGTGGCGGATCGCCAAAAATAAAGTTATATTTGACGGTGCAAACGGATAAGTCAGCTACATTTTATTAGAGCTATATTTCGGCCCTTCTTGGCAGGGGTCCTCTGCAGGCTCAAGCCCCCAAGCTGGAATATAAACTTTTTAAAAAACAATAAAAGATTCTTCCTATATTTCCGATTTTGCTAACTTCTTCTTTGAAAATTGGTTGGACTTGTAGCGTGTCCTGTGATTTCATTCTGGACATGGCTGCTGTTTGATTAGGTCATCGAAAGGTTAATACAGAGTTAACAGGAAGGGGGGGGGGGGAGACTGATCTTGAATCGGTATAGTCAGAAGAAAAATTGTTTTTCCGGCCTTATGGCTCGTACCTGAAAACCCAGTCTCACGGGTTACTATTGATAAGGAAAATATATAAAAATCTTCGTCCGATAAGGCAAAGTAACTCGGGGAAGGTGATGTTCAGACATTGTTATACCAAGTTTCTGGAATAAACTCGGTGCTTGTTATGTTGACAAATTTGCACGAAAAACTTTTCCAGTAAATTTTTCTTTGTTTCGGCGGGAAAACTATTATGTTGGTGTTGGTTTATTCGATGTTCGCTTCAAGAGATTGGAGTTCGCTTCAAGAGATCCACCGAAAGTGCCGGATCGAACACCCTAGGCAATCGAACTCTCGGAGCCCCGTCGCATACCGCTAAGTCGGCTGCTAAATTTAGATCGCAATGACTCCTGTCGCGTACGCTCTAGGAAACAATTTTATGAAAGGTTACTGGCCCCACAGCCAATACATCTTCTTTTAGTGATAAATAGAAAAATTTACAGAACAAAAAAGGTGTCATTTTCCCACGGGTCCGAAAGTGCTGCCATCTATTGTTTCTACCCGTCTCTGTTTGTGATTTCAGCTAAGTTTATCATTCCATTTCTTACACTTGGGAGTGAGGAAGATAAATGAAATCAGATGGGTTTCTTTAACTTTAAAAGTTGTCTCAACACTGAAGAAATTAGAGCTTATCCTTTGTTCCTTTCTAAGTGTTGAAATTAGAAAGTTGGCCTTCGGCAAAAAAGTCAACTTTTGAACTAATACAGATAGAATTTTTTTTTCAACGACATTCGGTAGACCTCGATGAGCTGATCAAAGTATAGGCCATCTGTTTTTTGGTACAAAAATTCCTTCATGAGATACAAGACTTTGAAAGTTTAGAGGGATTGACAACTTCAGTAGTGAGGTACACACTGAAACCAAAAAGAGGCCGATACCAATCGTAAGACATGTAGGGTACTTGTAAGCAACAGTCGGCTATTAGACCATAATCGTCTTCGGCGATGAGGGGTTACCACTGTTGGTAGTTGGTGTACCTATTAATCTTTTTATTTCTTTCCTGTGTATTTGATCGTGAAAACAATTTGGTACCATGTCTATCAAGGGGAGATGGATGGATCAAGGGGAGATGAATCGGTTGCTAGAAGGGGTTCATGAGGGGCTAGAAACTTGTGAAAACTGGTGCACATTTTTTTTTATCTCTATAAATCGTAGGGTAAGAAAATTAGTCTCCTTGGTCCATCACTGTAACATGGAGTTAAGTCTTTGAGGGGTTGACAACTTTAGTGGTAGGGTACAAACTCAAACAAAGAATAGGCGGAACCCAATTGTGAGAATTGTCATTGACTGTAACTCTTATAAGTAACAGTTGGCTGTTATACCAAATCATGTTCGGCGGTGAGAGGTTTCCGACCGTGTTAACGCAACGGATACAAATGATAATGTGAAACAACGACATAGTTTCGAAATAATTAGCAGAGTGGTATCTATGGTATTTTGGTCCTGAAAAGTTATGGATAGCTTCAAAATACCAGCTAGATTATGTAAGATAACGTTCCAAGTTTTCACCAGTCACGATGTCGGCGATTGAAAAGGATAAAGTTAAACTGGCTGCAAAATCAATTTAGTCCCTACCTCCAATATTCTGTTGTTTTTTCGACTGTTAGACCATAATCATTTTCGGCGATGAGGGGCTTGTAACTTTTCTAGTTGGTGTACCCATTAATCCTATTCTTTGTTTCTGGTGGATTTGAATTGAAAACAATTTGGTACTATGTCTATCACGGGGAGATGGACTTCTAAGTAGGAATCTTGCTAGAAGGGGTTCATAAGGGGCTAGAAACTAGTGCAAATTAGTGCACATTTTATTTGATCTCTTTAAATCTGAGGATAAGAAAATGAGTCTCCATGGTCTATCACTGTAACTTAGAATTAAGTTTTTGAGGGGTTGACAACTTTAGTTGTAGGGTCATCACTCAAACAATGAATAGGCGGAACCCAACTGTGAGACAAGTCAGGGACTTGTAACTAACTGTCGGCGATTACACCATAATCATATTCGGCGAAGAGGACTTCTGACTTTTCCTAGTATGTGTACCTATTTTGCTTCCGGTGTTTTCGATGATAAGAAAAGTTTGGTTCATGTCGTCGTTCAAAAATCGGTTGTAAAGCATTGCCATTTTCATGAGATGCTAGAATGGCCTATGGTGATGGTGTTTCACTGTAACCTGAAATTAGGTGTTAACACAACGGATACAAATGATAATGTAAAACAACGATATATGTTACGCAATAATTAGTAGAGGTATTTTGGTATTTGAACTAAAAAGCTGTGGATAGCTTTATAATGCCAACTAGGATAAGATAATGTTCCAACTTTGCACAAGTCACGATGTCTACGATTGAAAAGGATAAGGTTCAACTGGCTGCAAAGTCAACTTAGTCCCTACTTCCGATATTCTGTTTTTTTTTTTGTTCAAGGCTGCGGGATACCTATGTAATTACAGATTGCGTCATCAGTTCAGAAAAATATTCTTCACGGATTGGAACATACCATTCCGAAAACTTCGATGGGTTGACAAATGTAGCATTTAACCGTTAGCGAAGAAACAAAACCAAAGTGTTGCTCTCGCAACACTTTAGTCGGCGAAGTCGAACAAAGGTTGCTGCAACACTTCACGTTGCCCAGGCAACGTAGGTCTAGTCTATTCTTAAAATTCGATGCAAGTCTGTTAATATGAACTAGGAAAAGAATGGGACCGAAGCGTGTACCTTGGACAAATCTCCAACGCCCTTAAAGTACGCCACCACAGCCAAACGCAAAAATAAAATAGCTTTTGCGCCCTTAAAGTGTGCATCATCACAGCCAAATGCAAAAATAAAATAGTTTTTACGAACGATACATTCTCGTGATTTCCAAGGACCCATGATCATTCTTATCTCAAAAGTTTTGCTTTCAAATGACCACGAAAATCCCACGAATTGACGAATTCCTACTTTCATCCTCTGCAGACCAAGCCAAGCAAGGGCCATATGAGCTTCCAGCTCTTGTTGGAAATAGCAATAATTGCTCCACGAAATTAGTGATTTCTTGTTGACACTTGTCGACCTTGTCCCGCTCTCAGCAGTGGAGGGTCGACGCAAATATTGAAACCATTTCGGACCGTGGTTAAATAGTTGAGAAAAAACAAATAAAAGAAAGTCCGAAACACTCGTTCCGAGTCCGAACTTAGACAGGGATTTTAAAAGTGACAAATAATCCAGAAAGGGTTTTTTTCGCATTTAGAGGCCTAGGATTCATGGGTTATTTCCCCTTCAAATTTAGTTTTTGATTTTCTTTGTTTTTGTTTCAATGAAGCCCCGCCATGTGGTCCCTATAGACCGTCTATGAGGCTCGCGAAACCGCAGTCCTAGACATCTTTATTCAAAATTGACTTTCTGGTCTAGATCTAACGGTGTACGTCCCCGTACAAGCTCAGGATCACATAGGTATCTAATTATCACGTGACATGGGGGTGTGAACTGTTTAAGATAAATTTACTTCGAGTGAAATCACTGTTCCTATAGCCCTTTACTAACTGGCAATTATAGTGAAGTAAGGTAAAACTATCAACATCTGCTATACAGGCCTAAATTGCAGTGCTGATCTCCGATTCCCTGCCCACAGCCATGAAGTGCAATGGGCGGTTGGCGGCTAGCCATCCTGGTGCTTTCGCACAACTTCCTGTCAACTTCCCCACATTTCTTCACGTACTGTCTTACACGGTTACTCCATAAACCCCCGCCACAAACCAAACGGTAGGCACCACCGCAACTCGAACCAGCCACCCTTCGCTTACGAGTTTGGCATTCAGCCAGGGACGGACTAGGCGATTATAGTGGCTTGCGAACTTGTCGCCCCTCGTTGGCGCAATTGGTTACAGCGGGTTATCAAGCGGAAGGGGTTCAAATCCCGGTCAAGGAGCATTTTTATTTTCGAGTTCTCTGATACTCTTAAGGTTGATGCGACGTTGTACTTCCAGTCTAACGGAAGGCCTTATGCTCAAATCCCTATCCTAATTCCCCCACTCCCGTGATAGCAATTTTAACACTTACGAGTCCAGGGCGACATAGTGCAGCTTGGGGGCAAGAATACGAATCTCGTCGCTAAGTCCCTTGGATGCAATAAGCTTCCTACCAGCATCATGGAGGTCTCTGTACGCCAAAAGCTCCCTGTCCAGTATTCCAGCTGACTTCATAAATCCATGCAGATTACTGTCAGGGATTACCTAAAAAAACGACTGGTATAGATAAAAGAAAATTCAATAAAGATCATTCTAGTTGCGTTTTTGCAGATACCCTGGTATCTGTTACCATGGTAACTGAATCTGCAATTTGTCGTTTTAGCGGTTACCATGGTATCTGAATTTCAGATACCACGATAATTGCAAAAACGCCTTTTAACCGTGGTATCAGATACCGCGGTAACTGCGAAACGACTTTAGACCGTGGTTTCAGTTACCATGGTATCTGCAAAAACACAACTATTGTTCATACATTCGCCTTGTGTCAGGCATTGTTTTCTGTAAATTAGACTGAGTGAAATGGCCCTATGCTAGTCCTTTTCCCTTAGTACCTGGCGTAAGCTTCTCCTTACGTCAATGTCCTGGAAACTCTCGCCGTTCATTCGAAATAAATTCGAAAGTTTCCATCTAGTAGAGAATTTAACCGAAGGGCATGTAGAAAAAAAAAAAAAAAAAACCCCTGGATGACCTAAGCCTCGTTTTTGTTGCATGCTGCAGGTCCACTTCTCGGCCGATTCCGGACTGATTCTGTCTACATCCGTTTTTGCACTGCAGCGCTTCCGAGGAAGACGGCAGCGCTTCTCGAGAATCACGGACTTGCTCACCGACCAAGTCCGTGCTTCCCTGCAAGATGCTGTAGCGCTGCCGCTTCAAGCAGGAAGAAAGTGAATCCAAAACGCATATTGTGCAAAAGCAAAGAAGTGCTGCAGCAGCGATGCGGCAGCGCTATTGCAACACAAACGAGGCTCTAATCTGTAGGTGAAGGTGTGACACTTCAGAAGTTGTTTTCGAATGGTAATGTAGATTCTACACGATCGGAAATTAGATCATATTTTAGCACAAGCCACAATAACGTAAAGGCAAAAACATTTGTAAGTAAGTAAGTAATTTATTTATAGCCCGCCGTTTTCAGAAAGCGGAGTAAATGAAGAAAATAAATAAAACACATACACATACACAAAAAGACACTTAATTTCAAGAGTCGGCCAGGAAGCAGTGTAGAAGGTTGTGCGCTGGTTGGGTTCTGTTGTCAATAATTTTTGATAGCGACGAAGAAACATCCGACAGGGTAACACTTGCATCTTGTATTCAGTATTTTAGTAGTACAAGGCCACGGCTCTTTTGTAACACTGTACTATTGTAACACTGCACGTAATAACAGAAAGTGTTAAGTAGGCTGTTGAAACACTGCACGTAATAACAGACTGTGTTACGAAGGTAGGTGTGTTTGCCCCCTTTGTGGGGAGGTTGGGGATGGGCTGGACCATTTCCTGAATAGTTGCGAAAGTTTGGTGAATTTGAGGGATAAGTATTTTCGAGGGGGTGTACCGCTGCTACCTGGTATTTTGGGGACTACTTCGAGAGATTCGATTATTGCGTTATGTTGCTTTATAGAGAAAGGCGTGGAGGCGCGGAAGGCAGCGGATTGAAGGTGTTGAGTGTTAGTGTTTTTCTTTTAGGTTTATGTTTTGTGTTTGTAGTTGTGTATATGGCCACTGGCTTTTAAATACGCGTATATATATACGTAGGCCAAGGTATATATCGGATAATATGTTATACCCAAAACAATATAAGAAACAGTTAAAGGATCATGACGTAGAAGCAAAACGATTAAGTGAAGTGTTACTATTAGACGACTTATCATTATTATTATACGACTATTCTGTGACGTTTGTGCTGTAACATTGCATGTGATAACATATATATATATATATCTGTATTTTAAAGCTATTACGCCATATATAGAACAATCTCAGATAACAAACCACCTCATTTTATCTCTCTCTACCTAAAAGTCGCTCATCCCCCCATTTTGCAAAGAGGAAACCTTACCTTAAATTACCTTAAATCGCACTGGCCGGCGAATAAGGTTGGGTGAACATCCTGTAGATTCGCCGGTTGAGTGATAGAGGTGGAAGTGCGTTGTCTAGTTCCGTTGAGTAGATCCACTGGCCTCCCAGTGTAGTTTCCACTCCATCGCTGCCCAGTCTCGATCAATTGCTTTTTTAAAGTTGTCAACAGCTTTGGACTGAGCTGTTTCTTCACTAAGGGAATTCCACAGTGGAACAGCACGAGTTGAGAAGAAGTTGGAACGTTCTCTCCGTGAGCTTCTTTGCTGCTGGAGCTTCTTGGTGTGGCCCCGGGTGTGGCTAGAGAGCGACTTATTAAAAATCCCTGGTGTGACCCCATTCTCCAGCAGCTTGTGGGTCAGGATTGCATCTCCGCGCTTCCTCCTGTACGTCAGGGTTGGCAGCTTGAGTTTCTTGAGGCGTTCAGGGTACGAGAGGTTCTTACATTTAGTTGGTAGTTTTGTGGCCCTCCGCTGAACGCTCTCAAGGATCTTCTTGTCCATGACATAGTGAGGAACGGCAAGGGAGACTCCATACTCAAGTTGTGGTCTGACCAATCCTGTATATAGCTTCCTGATTGTCCTGGGAGATCTACTGGTGATATTACGTCTGATGAGACCAAGGGACCTGTTGCCTTTGGCAGCTAGGTATTTGCTGTGACTATGGAATTTCATTTTGTCGTCAACAATGACCCCAAGGTCTCTTTCTTCGGTGACAGTTTCCAAAGTTATGAGTTTCCCAGTACGATCTGTCATTGTATATGTCATTCCTGGGTTCTTAGGGCCAAGATGTAGGACTTTGCACTTTTCAGCATTAAACTCGAGGGACCAGGAGGAGGACCAGTTGTTGAGGGTGTGCAGATCTGCCTGCAGAGCTGCGCACTGTTGGTTGTTTGCGACTGGGCCAAACAATTTCGAGTCGTCTGCAAACAGTTTAAGGTCATTTTGCACTGACTGGGCTGAGTCATTGATGAATATATTGAAGAGGGTAGGTCCCAGTTTAGTTCCTTGCGGAACTCCGCTGAGCACTGGAGTTGGGTTTGACATGATTTGATTCCCCTCCTCATCATACATCATCACCCTCTGTATTCTATCCTTGAGAAACTGAATAATCCATTCCCTTACATCTTGGTGGAGTTGATAGAACTCTAGTTTCCTTTCCAGGTACGAGTGTACTACCTTCTCGAAAGCTTTGGCTTGGTCCAGCAAGAGTACGTCGACTGGAAGGCCTTCCTCAATCATCTTGGTGATTATATCATATGATTGAATTAGGTTTGTCTCCACAGAGCGACCCTTCCTGAAACCATGTTGTCCATCGTATAACAGGTTGTTAGTTTCCAGATGTGCAACAATTGCATCATTTAAGACGCCTTCCATGACTTTTGATGGGACAGAAGTCAGGCTGATGGGTCTGTAGTTCTGCGGTTTATCTTTCCGTCCTTTTTTGAAAACTGGCATGACGTTTGCTGTTTTCCAGTCAAGAGGGAATAGTTTTGGAAGTTATTGACATCTGGAATATTCTTGTCAGGGGTTCCGCTATTTCAGCTGCAGTCTCCTTCAGCAACCTAGGATGAATGCCATCGGGTCCCTTTGCCTTGGATGGATCCAAAGTTTTTAAGCGCTTGTAAGTGTCACAAGCTGTGAACTGAATTGGTGGCATAGGGTGTTTAATGTGGGTGGTTGGCATATCCGGTGGGGGGGATCCAGGGTCTTTAGAGAAATTTGACGAGAAGCATTGATTGAGGGTATCTGCCATCACCAATGGATCGGTTATTTTGGTTCCATCGCTGGAGGTAAAATGATGGATCAACCTGCGGCTTGGGTTGTTTGAAGTGACATATCTCCAAAACTTTTTTGGATTGGTTTTCGCCTCTAGTGCTATCGACTCCTCATATCTTATGGTTGCTTTTCTGGTCGCATTTCTCAGTTTGTTCCTGGCCTTTTTGTACTGCTCTAGATGGGCTGCACTCTCAAAATTTTTATACTTTTTCCAAGCTTTCTTTTTCTTATTAATGGCTTTTTTTAGCTGTGGTGACATATATGGAAGGGTTCTGGGACGTTCTGAGAAGTAAGTTTTCGTATGTTTCAACTCAAGACTCAGTAGTTTGTCCTTGAAAAGCTCCCAGGATGCTTCAGTGTCTTGTTGCAAGGAGTTTTCCCATTCAATCTCTTACAGGTCCTGGCGTATTTTCTTGTAATCAACAAATGTTCGTTTGATTTTGTTGGTTGGTATCTGATTCAAGATTATTGCACTCAGGATACAAAGATGGTCGCTTGCTCCAAGGGGGGGTAAGTTTGCTGTTGACATAATTTTTTCAGGGTTGTTAGTCAGGACGAGATCAAGGAGAGATGGAGTTTGATGATCTCTATGTCTGGTAGGGAACTCAACTGTCTGGACCAGCAGGTTATCAGCAAAGGCTTCAAGAGTGTATTAGAAAGCTTAATACCTCTAGAGAACATATACTTTTAACATTATCTGTGGGACGACACTACTGACAGCGGGACGCAATGCTCGGCGGGGATGATTGATTAACCATCTTAACTTTTTATTCCAAGAAAAGATTTTAGGTTCTACTTTATAGATCTTACCAAAGGTTAAATTCCAACATCGAAGTTACAATCGGAAAACACCCGAGACGCACATTGAAAATAACCTATCCGAGCCAAAGGCGAGGCGAGGTAGTTATACAAAATATTTACCGAACGAAACGAGGTTGTTTTAAATAGTCGCAATGTTTGTTATTGCGAGATCAACCGAGATTGAAGTACGTTAACTATTGTAACTTTCAATGAACAAAATTTAATTTAATTTAATTTATTTATCACCCACACAATACATGAAGTAAATATGGTGGAGTAGGAATAAGTAAAAAAACACAAAAAAAAGAAAACGAAATATACACAAAATCAACGAAACAAACGGATAAGACGGTGGTGAGGGGATAGGCGCGCATAAGCCGTACCGGAGAGTTTTCTGTGCAGTATCTCCAACTTTAAAGTTTTATCAGGAACTGAAATTTTGTTAACAAGAATCCGGTTTTTTGTCCAAGGTGGAAGATACAGAAGAAATTTGCAGAATTTGAAGTAATTTATCCGGGTTCTTTTTTAAATTACCTTTCTTAAGAAGGGAGTAGACCTGAAACATAAAGGACAGAATGATCACAGAAAGTAGAATAAAGTTTAGCCAGCGCACGTCTGTTATACTTCCCTCGATTTGCAACAATCTTTGCATAACCAAGCTGGATCTTTTTACTGATATCAGAAACAGTACACTGACGCAAATTCGAAAGATTGTTAGTAATAGAGATACCAAGCCACCGGATACACTCTACAAGAGGGATAGTGAAATTATTACAGTGAAGGGGAGTAGCAGTAGTACAATTATAGGGAAGAAACTCACACTTATCTATATTAAGCGAAAGGCCAATATCAGAAAAAGCACCAGAAACTGTAGAAACCATTTGGGAAAGGCCATTTTTGGAACGGCTAATCAAAAGCAAGTCATCAGCATACGCAAGGTAAGAAACATCCGCAAGACCAGAAAGGCAAGTACCTGAAATCTTAGCCAACACACTAGAAATACAAATCTTAAAAAGCGTACAGGACAGAACGCCACCCTGCCTAACTCCTCTTCGTACCTTTATACATTTTAAAGGCATATGTACTTATTCTTCTTTGACAGTATTTTTCCTGCTTTCGTAGTGAACTTATTTTATTGAAATGGCAACCCAAGCCTACTATAGACCTAAGAAAATGACTAAGCTAGTGTTGTGACGCCAACAATTCCACGGAAATCAGTGTTGCCACTGGTTGCAGAATTCTGCGATTTGTCACGGATTTTCGATCTTCGACAAGAATTAAACAGAAAAAAGTAATACAAAAAAGCAAAAGCAAAATAATTATATTATCAAGAAGGCTACCCATTTTCGTAGGCGCCCGAATTTCACAGTTTTATACTGTGGAAATGTGATTGTAACTATAAATATCACCTAGGCTGGTTGGGTAGGAAAATTAGAAGTTCTTTTGTTTACAAAAACTTGTATGTTTTTCAAAAAAAAAATTCAGTAATGCTATATTTGACGTGCAAAACGGATAAGTCAGCTACATTTTATTGGAGCTATATTTCGGCCCCTCTTGGCAAGGGTTCTCTTCAGGCTCAAGCCGCTCAAGCTGGAAAATGAACTTGAAAAAATGATAAGCTAATTTTCCAGCTTGAGCCTGAAGAGGACCCTTACCAAGAAGGGCCGAAATATAGCTCTAATAAAATGCAGCTGACTAATACGATTTGCACACTCAAATATGATTCGCAGTCACCTTGGGCTGAATGAGTAGGCCTACCTGTCTACAGGCTAATATCTTTGTTTGTATACATTATTTATTTTTTGTTTTATTTTCTCTAGAAGTAATTGTTTTTAAACCGCTCAATGTACAACTACGGAGGTTGATGTGGCTTGTATTAACTATGACATAATACTGTCATATTTTTCATATTGTCAGCTTTACCCTTACCTTCGTGAAAGACTGCAGACTCCGACCGTCGGGGTACTCGACAGAAATGGTGAAGGTATCACACGAGTAGCCATCCCCTGGTTTGGATCCACGACCGACTGAAACCTGAAGGAAAAATTATTATTAAACTAAATAAATGATTGTTTAACCCATCAACTGTTTTAAATATAATAAACGTTAAGTACAAAAATTAAGAAAATAAAAAATAGAAAATAAAACCAGAGCTACGAGCTCGCACTCGTACGAGTAGGCTGTACAAGAAAGTACATGAGAACGTCACAAAATACACCCGCCATCCAAAAATGCGGTTCGGCAATAGAAATAGGATATTTAGTTTCACTCATTTCTGAGCAGTTCCGGCATCGTCTCGATTGTCTGTAGCAAATGCACATGACCGTTCAAACTTTCATCCCAATAAATCCATTTGTTTGATTCCTAGACGTGCTACACGATTTCCGGTACTCACTCTATCTCCACCTACCGTGGCCGAATCTGGTTCGGAATAAAACAAATCGACCACCTAAAGCATCTTCGTGTATACCATCTATCAAGTTTCACTCGAATCTGACCATTTTTGGAAAGTTCCGGTACCCCCCCCCCCCCTCCCACCAACGTTGTCGGAGCCGGTTCGGGCCCAATCTCTTAATTCCCTGTTCCTGTCCATCAAGTTTGACTGCAATTGGAGCATAGCCTATCTGCAAGTTTCCAGTAACCCCCCTACCTGACCTTGGCCGAATCCGGCCCGGACGCCAAATAACAAATCTAGGCCGATAAACTCGGCACTGTCGAGTTTGCATCTCATTCGGTCCATCCGTTTGGTTTTTGTGCATGTTAAAAGTCCCCCCACCCCCAATTCCCCTAATCGTGGTCGCATATGGTTCGAACGCATGTTTTACATGTCGAGGCCATCGATTCGTATCACCCATGAAGTTTCACTCGAATCAGACCACTCGTTCGCAATTTATAGAAGTCAATTTCCATATTTCTCTTCTCTTGCTCCCCAAAAAATGCTCGGATCTAGGAACGGAAGTTTCCGGGGGTATGTTGTGTCAGGTTCTTAAGTCAAGATAATTCGGGTCGCTAATATGCCTGCAAAGTTTCGTTGTCGTTTTACATCTGGAACTATTCTAACTCACGACTACCGGAATTCCAGGAAACCCCCTCCAACTCCCCCCATGGAGCCCCGAAACCATCTGGCTCCGTCAATTTCATCTAGGCCCAATGCTTGTTCCATCCATTAAGTTTCGTCCCAATCCCTCTGCTTTTAGAGTTTCTTGAGTTTTCCACCCCCCCCCCCCATCCCCACAGGTATCGGACCCGACCCGGACGTGACACTGAACGTCCGAGGCGATAGCTCACCAGACAAGTTTCATTCAAATCCGATCCCCCGTTCAAAAGTTATGCACGCCACTAGATTCCGGACTCCCCATCCACCCACTCCCCCCACGATGGTCGGGTCGGGGAAACGGCTGTTCTCAAGTCAATCTGTTCGGATCCCTGACATACCTGCCAAGTTTCATCGCCCTAGGACATCAGGAAGTATGCCGAACTCGCGGGATCGCTAGAAATCCGGACCCCCACCTCAACTCCCCCACAGTGCCCTGATAAGGTCCGGTTATATCAATGACGTGTCTAGGACCTGTGCTTGTTTTTCCCACCAAGTTTCATCCCGATCCCTCCACTTTAAGCGTTTCTCAAAATTTCCGGTTCCCTCCTCCAACTCCCCCCCGTGTCATCGGATCCGGCCCGGATTTAAAGGGAGATATCTGAGACACGAGGTCATCCTAAATATAAATTTTCATCAAGATCCGATCACCCGTTCGCAAGCTAAAAATACCTCAAATTTTGGCTTCACCCTCCCTCCACTCCCCCCCCCAGATGGTCGAATCGGGGAATTGACGATTTCCTATTTACTCTGGTCGGGTCCCACACATGCCTGTCAATTTCCATCGTCCCAGCACATCAGAAAGCACGGAATTCGCGGGATCACTAAAAATTCGGACTTCTCCCCCGCCCCAACTCCCCAAAGTGAGCGGATCCGTTCCGGTTATATCAGTCACGTATCTAGGACTTTTGCTTGTACTTTCCACCAAGTTTCATCCGGATCCCTCCACTCTAAGTGTTTTCCAAGATTTCCGGTTTCCCCCTCTAACTCCCCCCAGTGTCACCGGATCCGGTCTGGATTTAAAATGGAGGGTCTGAGACACGAATTCCTTCCATATATCAAGTTTCATTAAGATCCGATCACCCGTTCGTAAGCTAAAAATGTCTCATTTTTCCTATTTTTTCCGGATTCCCCCTCCATCCACTCCCCTCCAGATGGTCGGATCGAGGAGGCGACAATTTCTAATTTAATCTGGTCCAGTTCCTGATATGCATGCCAAGTTTCATCGTCCTAGCTTATCTGGAAGTGCCCGAACTAGCAAAACCGGGACCGACAGACCGACAGACCGACTGACGGACAGACATTACAATCGCTATATGGCACTTGAGTTAGCTCAAGTGCCATAATAAAAAACAACACAAAGATCAGTCATCTTAAAGCGAATTTGAAGTGCAAAATGGATAAATCAGCTGAATTTTATTAGAGGTACATTTAGGTTTTATATATATCTTTCGGTTTTCCCACTACTTCGTTTTATCCAACTTGAGCGGCTTTGAGCCTGAAGAGCACCCTTATTTATTCTGTGGGGTAGGAACCTTGCCAAGATGGGCCGAAATATCGCTGTAATTAAATTCAGCTGACGTGTCCGTTTTGCACTTTCAAATATGATTGGCAGTCAGCTTGGGCTGAAGGAATATTCATTTTAAAGCAATTAAACAGGACGCATTAGCAATGTCTAGATCATCGCAATACAAATCGCTAGCACAAACCATGACTCGTTACGACCGTGGGACCATCTAACGGGTCTCACGGTCGTGTTCCGGGAGAATCTGGTATGCAATCGGGAGTAAAGTGGGAGGGGAGACATTTAGCATAGAGTAGTGGGGTTCCAGCTAATAAGAAAAAAAACGGCGACCCCCCCCCTCCGACCAGACGCTCCCGACACAATGTTATTAAAGGACAGTACCGGTATATATCAAGGAGAGCGGCCGTCGACCCGCCGTCATGCGTTGAGTAGTTAAGGGTTTAAATGAAAAGCCAGCTCATTTTTGATTCTTTGACTTAATTACTTTGATTCTCTATGAAATTCCTTATTTTCTCATCTTGGGCTCTAGTAGTGATGTTCAGAGTACACACTTCTAGCCCGACAAGACAAAGTTTCATCCAGATGAGAAGAATTTGTATTTCAACAAACGCGTGGATTCCACTGGCTACAGTAAAGCAAAGGTCAGGAAACTGGAAAGTCACTTCTGAAGAAGCCTGCTACTGAGTGTGACCCAAAAAAGGATTTAC
The DNA here is from genome assembly GCA_023053575.1 of Branchinecta lynchi. NCBI lineage: Eukaryota > Metazoa > Arthropoda > Branchiopoda > Anostraca > Branchinectidae > Branchinecta > Branchinecta lynchi. The sequence continues at coordinate 19,247,252 of JAKZAP010000011.1, read as the reverse complement.
TCTTGCAAAAGTTTACCGTTTTAGTTGCTAAATATTTAGAGCATCCTGAGGAAAAATTCTTTGAATGTGTAGTGTATGGTTGTACTAAAAACTTGCATCGATTCTTTGAATGTGTAGTGTATGGTAGTTGTATTAAAAAGTTGCATCGATTGATATGCAACTTTTGGAACAATTTGATGTAACAGGCCTCCGACTAGGTTAACCTTAAGTAGTAGTATCGGATAGATTCCAATCTTGCTGTAGTAGCATCCAGTCTTGCTAATAGTAGCATGCAGTAGAATGCAGCAAGACGTGACATAAAAGCATGTAGGAGCATCAGTTCGTACTGCATGCTACTTTTTCGTACAACTTCATACTACTACTTTGAGATAAATTTTGTATCGAGATATTCAAATATGCAGTGGCCTACCGCAATTGCGAAAGAAAAAGTTTATTAATCAGTATATGAATACAGCAGAGAAACAAATTTTCATCGGTTCTTCAAGCCTTTATAAATGATAACTGATTGGTAAATAGACTGCCGTATATCAATCCTATTGGGTTAAGTTTTAAAGGACCCCTCTTACCTATAATACTAACGCAACCTACTTCCATAATCAATCCATATATTTCAAAACACGGAGACCCAAGTTTCGTATGGTTCATTCTAACCCTTGTAACAAAACCACGCTGATTTTCTCACTTGTCGTGTTTTGCTACCTTCGATGCGTATCCCGCTGTCCATGGTTGTCTGCGAGAAGTTTTTCATCAGAAAACACGGTTATGTAGATTTTTTCCCTGTTCTCGCTGCAAGTCAACGGGTCTCGGAAAAGGCCTAAAACAGCCAAAAGCGTGGGTTATTTGTCGAACCACAGCCTAGTTTTAAAGTATTTAAATATTTTAAAATAATTTAAGTTGAATAGTAAATAGTGCGAAAGGTCCTTCAACAAAAATTAATGCCTGCTTACCTTGACTTCTTTATCGCCGTCGTGCACGAAGAAACCACTTCTCCCGTCCGTCGTGATCGTTCCATTTCTAATCCCCTCCAGCTTTGCAGCAACAGTCTGGTCTTTCTCTAGCCTGAAAATCTCCTCCCAGACCTTCTCACTCACGATCGCCTCAAACACACCGCTCGCCTCTACTTCTTCTGCCATGTCAAGCAGGCGGCGTCTAAACAACTCATCCTTGACCAAGACAGCGGGCATCATTACATCCGATCCCTCTTTCATACTCTCCATCATCTCCTCCATGGACTGACCCTCCTTTCCTTCCATATCTTTTTTCATCTTTTCCATCATCTCTTTTGCGTCTACGCTTTGCATCATGATCGCTGGTACAGCTATCAGCGCCATGGATACTCCTAGCGGAAGGTGGTTGCGGTATTCTGTTAGGAAATCGTCAACTGTGTGGGGGCCGAGGGAGTGTCCGAGCTTTGTTAGGCAAGTGGAGTAGGTGGAGTAATACTCGCGTAGTAGCTGGTTCAGATGACTTTGTCTAAATTCGCCTGTGGTATTGGCTAAGAGATAGTAGGTAAGGTCGATTGCAGGGTGAGCGACTCGCGGTAGCTGCCAATCGAACATCCTGAATTCAAGGGGCTGAAAAAATAGAGAGAGTTAGATAGAAGAAAGAGATATAAAAAAACTTCTCGGCAAACTGGGATCCTCATTTCCTTTCCGGGTCGATTCTCGCTGTGGTCATAATCTCGAAGAGTAAATGACGGGATGCAATGCAATGAAGAACGCAGTATTCAGATTCAGATAATTTACTAACACAAGCAAATAATATAATTCCTAGAACAAACTGCATGTCCGCCTAAAAAAGAAAGACATGCGGCCTAAGGGAGCGAATGTACAAACAACGAATCAATCCAGTGTTAAGCATGCCTTTTAACGTGAAAACTAGGTCGTGTCAACGAGATTTATAGGTGATGCATTTCATAGGATTTAGCAGTCACACCCCAGAAAGCAGAATAAAAATGCTGATGACAATGAAAACGCGTAGTACAGATTAAATTTTCCACTTCTCTCAGTAAGAAAAACTGTCACAACTTTGATAACACATAACACAAGGATGTGCGATTCCAAAAGACAAAACTTGAATGCTTTCTGTTAATGTTCGAGAAATATTCCAATGTCTGAAATGTTACTTTGAACGAATCTCAATCACAATGAATATTTCGAAAATAACATCCAAAGTGGTGTCTGTTAAAATTGCGAATCCTCGTGATAAATGTTATCAAGCTTCTGACGGTATACTCGTATTAACGTCTTCCCCGATGGACATTTTGAATCCGTTTGGCATGTTGGCAGTCCGGGGATTCGTCAGTTGCCAGTTTTCTTTTTTACATTTTCTATTATGTATTTCTTACATTTTATATTAAGTATATTAAGTAATCAATCAGTCAAAATAGATGGTTCTGCGCCGGATTCTAGTGCTGTACAGCATTCCACATCAAAAGTTGGTGTCATTGTTTTGAAACGTGTGTGTTAAAAATAAAGGTTTAAATATATTGTCCAGTATTTCGTGCCTTTTTTATATTTATATACCCCACTGTATTTCGTCGCGGGTTACAAATAAATTAACTAGCACCAAGAACAAATAATCCAACAGAACCTCCGTCTTCGGTCCCATACAGCGACTATAGACCCCACCGTAAAACTGAGTGGAGCTACAGGTACTTGCTGTGACGTTTGAGTTGATACCCGTCTACTTCCCTCTTCACCGCTACGCATATCAGATGAAAAAGCGTAGGATGCCTGCAGGGTTGGAGTACCTGTCAGCAGCGATATAGACGTGCATAATGGTAGAAGACAACCAATCATCTGTAAAGGACGACTCAGACGGCGTTCGTATTCTTCCGCCGGGTTAAACAAAATATATTGAAACATCTAATGTGATAGTCGATTATGGAGTAAGAAGACATGATGAGCACGACGGTGAAAACCATTTTGTCATCGGACGAGTAGTTCGCCCGGAATCCGGCTAAAACCGGAAATCTTATTAAAAGTAAAAGTTTTATTTGAAGTTGATTAGATGTTCGATTTAGGGGTAAGAAGAAATGCTGAAGACGATGGTGAAAACCATTTTCTCGACGGACAAGTAGTTCGCCCGGAATCCGGCCGAAACCGGAAAGTTTGTTAAAATTTAAAGTTTTATTTCGAGTTGATTAGATGTTCGATTTAGGGCAAGAAGACATGCTGAACACTTATGTGAAAATAATTTTCTACTCGTACATGTAGTTCGCCCGGAATCCGGCGAAAACCGGAAAGTTGGTTAAAAGTAAAAGTTTAATTTGAAGTTGATTAAATGTTTGATTTATGGGTAAAAAAAACATGCCGAACACGACGGTGAAAATCATTGTCTCGCCGGACAACTAGTTCGCCCGGAATCCGGCCAAAACCGGAAAATTTGTTAAAAGCAGAAGTTCGATTAGATGACAGATTAAGGGGTAAGAAGAGAGGCTGAGTCAGTATATGACAATGGTTTTTTACCCGGACATATAATTTTTCCGGAATCCGGTTGTAACCGGATAAGTCAAACTTAGTTGTCGACCCCTCGCTGGCCTAGGAGGATTTTGGTCGCCTACCGTCAGAACGGGAAATGAAAAGGTAAATTATAATTTGTGTAGTAGCCGACCCTTCACTGAACGTAATGCCTACCCATGTCAGGATTTGGGAACGTGGAAGGGATGGTGAACTTAGAATTTGGGAAGTTGCCGACCCCTCAAAGAATACTAAATAGAAGAAGAAAATTGTAATTCACATTTTTATTTCACAGTCTGACGGTAGGCGACTAAAATCCTCCAAGGCCAGTGAGGGGTCGACAACTACAACAATTATAATTCACCTTTTCATTTCTCGTTCTTACGGTAGGCGATTAATAAGCTCCGAGTCCAGCGAGGGTTCGGCATTCTAAGATATTTCAAGTCCACCATTATCTTCCTCGTTTTAGTAACTTGAAAGTAGTAAAACGAGGAACGAAACTGGAAATTTTAAATTAGTCTTCTTTGACGGGGTCTGCAACTTTTTAATAAGTTCACCATCCCTTCCTCGTTTTAGTACTTTAAGGTAGGCTACCACCCTTGACAAGCTACTAAAACGATGAAAGAAATGGTGGAATTTATAATTCGATAGTTGCCGACGTTGCAAAGAAGATAATTTAAAATTTCCTTCCTCGTTTTAGTACTTTCAAGGTACCAAAACGAGGAAGGAAATGGTGGACATGAACTAGCTTAGTTCCCGACCCCTTACTGGCCTCGGAGAATTTTTTGTCGCCTACCGTCAGAACGAGAAATGAAAAGGTGAATTACAATTTGTATAGTTGCCGACCCCTCACTGAACTTAATGCCTACCCATGTCAGGATCCTGAAACGTGGAAGGGATGGTGAACTTTGAATTTGGAAAGTTGCCGACCCCTCAAAGAATACTAAATAGGAGAAGGTAACGGTGCGGCGAATTCTGGCCACAGCCTTCCTCGTTTTAATATGCCCTTCCTCGTTTTAGTATGCCCTTCCTGGTTTTAGTATACCTTCCTGCTTTTCTCGCGTTCCCTTCCCTTCCTGGTTTTAGTCGATCCCTGCAGATACTTCATCAGAAATATCATCTATGATTTGCTGTGCTTTGCTTTTTACATTTCTACGGCAGACTTCTAACAAAGAGAGGTCATCTATGTATTTCCAACGATCTTCCATCAATGTCGCAAGCTCATCGACTATAGCTAAAAACAGCAGCGGACCCAAAAGCGTAACTTGGGGAACGCCACAGAAATTTGGAAGGGGGTCAGAGTATGAATCCTTATATTTAGTTTGCTGAGTTATATTATTCAGATTATTCAGATACTCCCGTCTCAGCCATAATCCAAAAGAAGCTCCTCTAATACTTTCTTAGTTTACATACCTTCTTTTCATCGTCGAATCTGAACATCATGTTGTTATTCCAGAAATCTCCATGAACGATAGTTTCCATTGGTCCGAAGACTCCAATCTTCTCAACCTCCAAAAAGGAGTCTGCTGTTTCCATGTACTTCTCAAATTTATCGCAAAAGCTTGCTGCTCCAAGGTCTCGGAGCAGGTTCAAGCGGGCTGGAAGCAACTGGAAGAAAGATTCAGCTAAACCGAACGTCTAATTCACTTTTTTTTTCCTATCCGTCCCTTCAGGAGCATCAAATTTGCAATTTCGTATCCACAAAATATTTTTCAATCTGAAACATGTGAAAAAAAAGTTCTTCGCTGTAAGCCGCGAAACTTTGCTAGAAAACCTGTATTTTTATCGCCGAGTGCCATCACTCTTTGGTCGGTCGGTCGGTCAGTCCGGTGATCATGAGTTAGGGTACTTCCAGATGTGCTGTGGCGATGAAACTTGGCAGGCGTATTAGGGACCCGACCAAACTAACTTGGAAATAGTCACTTTCCTGATCCCACCATTGTGGGGGAGTGGAAGGATCGGGAATCCAAAATCTTGAGGTATGTACAAGTTTTGAACGGAGGATCGGATCTTAATGAGACTTGATAATTAGAAAGACCTCGTGTCTCAGATGTCACACTTCAAGTCCGGAATGGACTCGGTGACTTTCGGGGGAGTTGGGAGGAGAAAACCAAAAACCGTTTGACACGCGCGAAGTGAGGGGATCGGGATGAAACTTGGAGGGAACAAAAAGTACAAGCCCTAGATACACAGTTGACAGGACCGGACAGTATTCGTGCACCGTGGGGAGAGTTGAAGGGGGGGGGGGTAGTGATTTCGGTGATCCCAAATTAAGGTACTTCTAGAAGGGCTAGGACGATGAAACTTGGTACGCATATCAGGTACACGACCATATTTACTTAAGAAAAGTCGTTTCCCGATACGGCCAACGTAGGGGGACTGGAGGGAGGAGGAATAACGATTCTGGATATGCCTATAACTTTTGAAAAACTTGATATTTGGAAAGAACTCGTGTTTCAGAAGTTTTTTTCAATCCGAAACCTTGCGGCACGGTCGGACTGGAGGAATCGGGATGAAACTTGGTGGGAAGAACAAGAGTAAGCACTAGATAGTTCATTTTCCAGCTTGAGCCTGAAGAGGACCCTTGCCAAGAAGGGCCGAAATATAGCTCTAATAAACTGTAGCTGACTTATCCGTTTTGCACCGTCAAATATACTAGATATGTCTTTCACACAGCCGGACCACAGCCGGGCACAGTGGGGGGGGGGGGAGTTAAAGGGAGCTCCGGAATTCTGGTCATGGCAAGTATTAAGGACGACGAAAGTTTGCTGGCACATATTAAGACCCGACAAGATTGACTTGGATACAGTTACTCCCAGATCCGACCATCTTATGGGGGGGGGGGGGAGGGGAATGGAGCGACGGAAAATCCGGAACGCATAACTTTTGAACCGGTGATCAGATCTCAATGAAACTTATAACTGGGAAGAACATATGCCCCTGATCTTTATCATTTGTGCCTCAAGGGTTTTGCTCTAATCCCCTTAAAGTGTGCATCTTATCCCCAAAGTGAAAAAAATAAAATTGGTTTGGGCCAGAAGAGACGTTCCGTGAAGTACAAAGGCGCATATATGATTATCTTTACCTCAAGGGCTTTGCTTAAAAATTAATTTCTTAAACTATCATACTCATCTTAACCACTATGTAAAAAAATACTCTTGACCAAACGATAAGTTTTATTGTTCCCCAGTGGCCCATGGTTATTTCTGGTTCAAGGGGTTCACTTACATATGAATTTCTACCCCCCCCCCCCATTAAAGTGCGCATCATTACCACAAAGTTCAGTGGAAAAAAAGGGAAGTCCCATATGCCCCATGAGCCGCAATAATTAGCGCCTTCTAGTGGTTGGTCTGTAGTTTAACAACCGATATGTTGACATTTCAACCGATCATTCTGCAAGAATCGTCGTCAAACTCAAAGTGTCACGCCTGCAAATTCTCTCCTTGTCATCCCAATTTTTTGTTCAACACTTTCAGCGTCGTTGAAAAAACGACGATTTCAGGGGTGTTTTTATCTAAAAAGATATTTCGCCTCTTTCCTACTGTTAAGGTCTTTGGTTCAAAGAAGCATGCATCTACTGTAATATTTAGTGTATTTTAAGTTTAATTTACCTGGGAAAGTGTTAAGTCATTGGATCTAACTAAAGGCAAATTGCCTTCCATGTTTTCATTTGATGGCAAATAAATACATACATACAATTCAGAGCAGGCAGAAGGTTTTTTGGGTCCCAAAACGTAAGTGGCAGGATACCTATGACATCGCAAAAGTTTTCCGTCTGTGCGCACTATGACTCTCGAAGGGAATGATATATTTTGATGAAACTTGGTGTGAGGATTCTTTGGGTCAAGACTCAAGAGTAAGGTCGAGTTCGTAGATGGGCTCTGTAGCCCCACATTTAGGGGTGAGGGTTTAAATTAAGGGGTAAATGAAATATTTGTAAACAGACAATGTGATAGCCGATTTTGGAGTAAGAAGATATGCTGAACACGATGGTCGAAACCATTTTGGCATCAGACAAGTAGTTCGCCCGGAATCCGGCCAAAACCGGAAAGTTTGTTAAAAATAAAAAGCACTTTTTTTGCCGGAAAAGTAGTTCCGGAATTCGGCTGAAACCGGGAAATTGGCAGAAGTGGCAGGAAGTTTTCGTCAAACAGATATAATAATAATAATAATAATTTATTTATCACCCACTTTACAGAACAGAGGTTAAGTGGAGTAAATACAAAAAGAAAAACAACAAGAGAAAACAAGAAACAAAGTTAATCACATACAGAAAAAAGACGGATAAGGCGATGAAAACACCCTAGCCTATAAGGCGCTTCACTGGCGAGCTTGGAACATAATTTTTCGAAAACACCAGTAGTATCTGTCGCACAATACTTCTTTATCAGTTTTGTATTCCGGTAAGAACGAGGCAGATATAGGAGAAATTTGCAGTACCGGTAATAATTTATACGAATAGGTTTTAGATCACCAGTCAACAGAAGTGGCCGAATACCAGTACAGAACAGTACAGAATGATCACAAAAATTTGAGTAAAGCCGAGTTAGCGCTCTTCTTCTATAGTGTCCACGATTTGCAACAATCTTAGAGTAACCGAGCCTCAGCTTATCACTAATATCTTTTACAGCACGCGACCGGAGAGCATTCATAGAATCGCAGACTGTTATGCCAAGCCAACGAAACGATTTAACACGGGGAATACTAAAACCACCGCAGTATAGTGATTCTGAACAACTATTACCGTTGAAGACAAGAAACTCGCACTTGTCAATATTTAGGTACAGGCCGATATCGCGGAAAGAAGAAGTAACTGACTTCACTGAACGGGCAAGACCAGACTCAGTTTGACTAATCAGAAGAAGGTCATCCGCATATGCCAGATATGAAATATCAGATAGTCCTAGTAGGCACGTAGTCGATATTTTTGACAACACATCTTCAATACAAGCATTAAAAATATACGGGGAAAGAACTCCCCCTTGTCTTACTCCGCAACGAACAGGGATATGACCAAAATAAGAATTACCTAAAGACTTAAGGCGAAGGTAAGAATGGGAGTACCAAAAACGAAGCACGTGAATTACCAACGGATTTACTCCTCTCTGGCATAACGCTGTTCATGCTTGAGTATGACAAACACTGTCAAATGCTTTAGACAAGTCGAGGGTTGCGAAATGAAGTACGCGACGAGTGCGATGGGCATCTTTTAACAAAGAGGTCAAAGCACGGTGAGCATGCTGACAACCTAGCCCAGATCTAAAACCAAATTGATTATCATCATTTAGAGCAAGCTTAGTGATATAAGGTAGTAGGAGGTATTCAAATAGCTTGCTAAGAGTACATGCTACCGTTATGGGCCGATAAGAACTGCAAGAAACCGGGTCTTTTCCTTTTTTTAGAAGTGACGTGACGCTACCGCATAAGAACGAATCGGGCACACACGAACTACTGAGACACATTTGAAAAAACAGAGATGAGATACCAATTCAAAAGAACCAGGAACGAGATTCGAAACACTAATCCCATCAAGATCCACGGATTTTGATTTTAAACCCTTAATACCTTTAACAATAGCCGACTTTTCAACTGGAATCACATGTCTCTGACTTATACGTGACGGCAAATTTTTTTCGAGCAAACATGAGAAACGCTTATGCACTGCATAATTAACTTTCGAAAATATTTTTGAATAATATTCGATCCAAGATGGACGAGGTATAATATCACTAGAACTTGTATCCGGAAACTTGGCAGAATTTATCACTTTTCGCCACTCACTTTTACTTTTCGGAAAAGTTTCACCGGAATAACGGACGGCGCGAAGGTGGCGCTTATATTCAAGTTTCGTCTTTTGTTTTAGATCGAACACAGTACCTCGAGACGGTCGACCACATGCAGACCAGATTCTTAACCAGAATTTGGCCTTATTCTTAACTTTTTTCAGCATAGGATCACACTTCCAGATTGACTTATAGGGGTAAACACACATGCTGAATCCATCTGAACTTGGTTTTCTCAGATTATTAACTATTTGGCCTTAATCTGTTTCTGAATTTTCATAGTAAAAACGTTCAAGGAGTCTGGGGAAGACAAGAACCAATTGTCTGGATCAAATATTGAATTTTTGGGATCCCATCGAAACCTTTGGTCTTGTTGAGAGGGGTAGTGTGGTTCCTGGTATGAGGTATGCTTACCCACTCTGTAAAGGAGGAGGAAGAAGATTTGGACCATTTTCTCCGTGGATGCCCGAAGCTTTTTGATTTAAACAAAATGTATTTAAATGGTATCCTTTTGTCGCTTCCCGAAACCGTCATTACTCGAGTGGTGTTTATATAGATAAATGTTTAAATTAAGAAGAGGTCTGAGCGTTTAAGTTATATTTTGGTTATTAATTTGTGTATATGGCCCTTGGACTTTTGAAATATATTGACCTTCTATCTCTATCTATCTATAATAATGTACTTTATTTCCTTAATAGCTTGTATTATACACGCTAGCACTGGATCGTCATTCACACAAATAACATATGACAATTACATAAGTAGACATTTCATGCACATACAACTTGAAAATATAATTTGACTTAACTTCATCTACACGTACACAACTTGAAAATATAATTTGAATTAACTAGAATTAAAATATTGGGTAAAATAGGGTACAAAAGATTTCAGGTAACGATCTGTCGAGTTTATGGGTGGTCTTTCTAGTCTCTGGGAATCAGAATCCCTCTGTCTCTGTCGCGTATTAGGCCTGCTATTTGCTGTAGTATCAAAATCAGGTAGAATATCTACTGCAATAACATAAATACGAAAGCAAATAAGGATAAATACTCGTTGCACGGTTCGGTTCTGGGTACCTGAAGTGTCAGTGGAAATTGTTGGTGGTGTCATGCGTCCATGATGCATTTCTTATTATCCGCTATGTGTTGGCCCAACATACGAGAACATTACTAAACTGGTACCGATAATACGGTTTCTAAAATGTCCGTCCAGGGCTTTTAAAGCGGCCAGGATGGTCATAAAATAATGTTGGACCGAAATTGATTTGAAAACTAAATTTACGTCAGAAGACTCTGAGAGCACTGAGCAGAAGTAGGCATGGGCACTGTTCTGTTTTTGCGTTCAAACAGGAACAGGCAGAAACAGGTCACATAAGAACAGAAACAGAAAGAAAACAGGAAACTTGAAAACAGGTCCTGTTCTGTTTTAACAGAAATGATGTCTTCGAAAACAGAAACAGCTGTTAAACAGGCGAAAAAAAACAGAAACGGCTGTTTAAAACAGTTTTTTTTTCTTATTTGATTTCCCGTATTTTTTGTTATGTTTACGGCAGAGTTCACCTATAGTTTGCCTTGGACCGCGCAGATGCCTTTCTTCGAGTTCATTTCATAGAACAACAAATATCTTGGTCCAGAATTCCAGCTGCCTTTATCAATGAATTACACTTTTTCCCGATTGAAAATGAGCCATGGAAGTTTCGTTTGTCTTAACAAAAAAATTTCGCATAGCCTACCTTTCCACTTGGATTGTTTGTCATAGTGATCGGTAATAAACTAAAGTTTACGGATCATACAAACTCATAAGCAAGCTTCACTTCGTGACAGTGGTTGGTGATGATGGTCATTTTTTGTGTGGGGGGAGGGTCGCGAGGGATGCATGTTCAATCAGAATACCGAATAGCTTTTCCTCGGTGGTTTCTTTTCAGCATGGTCATACAAGGCTCAAAACGCGCGGATTTCTCGGCTGAATGTGAATCTACTATTCTGCGAAAATCAGTGAAACGGAGTTATACTTTCATCATCAAGTTGAAAATATCTCAACTTTTCCGTATAGAACTGAGGGTGTGCCAAAAATACTGTCAGGAATTCCAGTTATCGTTTGTTTACATCATGAACCGGTGCGGATGTTGTGATGTCGCTAAGCTAGTTTCAGCCTTTCTAGGCTTTTGGAAGTTGAAAGTACTAGTCTTTTGAAATCACAATTAACTTCGCTGAACAGATAATACGTCATGTGAACCCTTCTTGGTGATCACATGTTCGGTATTACTTGAAAATTCATTTATGAACACTCCACTCTTGTGGCCGCGATAGCCGGTTTTCCGTTCTCGGTTTTCACCGTTTTATTTTGGCATTCTTATCTCGTGAACCATGACAGATACTAATTTGAAACTTGGTGTACTTGTGAGCCTTGGGGTCTACTTGTCACTTTTGGGATTCAACCCCCGATACACTCTCGGTTCAAATTGGTGACCAATGTTTCCTTTAAAGTTTAACCTAAAAAGGCTGGCATAGGACAATCTAGTTACCCATCACTTATTCACTTAAAACAGCTTGAAGAGCCGCTGAAAATGCGTTTCTTCGTTGTTCCGCTATTCACGAATAATTGTTTTTCAAATAGTGGAATTTCCATGTGATTTGTGGTACCTCTATGCGCTTGTATTTTTGTTGCACCCCGTACGAGAAAGATCTATGATTTTTCTTTTGTTCCGGCACTAAACAATCTTCACCAATCTCACCACTGCCCAACGAAAAGCTGTGTTTGTATTTAGATTAAAATTTCCCGAGTCATAGTAGAATTTGCGTTGTGGGGACGGCCGCATATATTCTGAACGTCATAACTAGAGCAGATAGTGGAAAATAAAAAATTCCCTTTGTAGAATCCTAATAATTCAGTATGTTTAATTAAATGACACAAAAATTAGTTGGCTTTTCAGTTAAATTTTAAAGGCTTACCACCGTTTTGCGAATTATGTGCAACTGGGCCCAGAGTAAATTGCCTGGCCTAATAAGCAAACTTGCTAAACATGCCTGGTACTAAGGTGGAAATTTGGAATGCGTGAACATCATTGTCCAGATGGGTCTTTGACCCGCCCAAAGACCCATCTAGATGTATCTTTCGGTGTTACCCCCCCCCCCCCCCCCCCCCACATCCAAACGCTGGTATCTGGGCCCATATTGACCAACGAATGTCAACGGCAAATGGTTATTAGGCTGTTCGTACACAATATATGAAACAGAGCTGGGCGAATCCGAATCCGGATTTAGGTTCGAATCCAGGATTCGTCCTTCTGGCTGGATTGGAATCTTCTGCTTCTCAGGCTGGATTTGGTTTTGGACTCGGATTCCAAACCCTCAATCTTACGAATCCGCTCAAATTTCTATTCTACATCCGTTCAGTTTCCGTTTTCCCAATTTTTACGCAGTGGGCCACCAAATATGTTAAGTAATCCATCACACTCTCTGATTACCTGAAATATCAGTTCTTTTTGTCACCTCTGATTTTTAAACTATAACCTATGTACATGATTTAACTTTTGTTAAGGTCGGATTCGAATCCGGATTCGATTTCGGATTCGAATCCTCAGCATGAAATGGTGGATTCGGATTCGTATCTAGCCCTGGATTCGGATTCGGATTCGAATCCTTTCATGATCGGATTCGCCCATCTCTGATATGATATACGTTTTACTTTTACACATCACGTTTGAGCGCTGGCGCACTTTTTCATATTGGACCCGAAGACGGCTGCTGCCACGAAGGGACGGCGGAAAGCTGCAAAAGTAGTCTAAGACTTAGCTGACTACGTATCCATTTAGCTCAGTCAAATGCAATTCGCCGTCAGCTTGAGCTGAATAAATATTTACAGTATCTGAAGTTCCCATTTTTTGCTGTTGTTCCTACTATTGCTTGATTCTTGCTCAATATTTTTGATAGCCGTCATTGCAGCCACATTTCGCGTGGGTCACTGGTAAGGCTGACAAATCGGCCGCTTTTGGAATGTGGAATTTCGAAATGATGCAAATCTTGAGTTAAAAGATTTGTTGTACTGATAAGGCGGGTTTCCACCAAAAAACAGATTTGTCTGTTTAAACAGGTAAAAAAAAACAGGAACAGGGCAAAACAGGATACACCAAAACCGAACAGAACAGGTGAGAAAAAAACAGCTGGCTTCAAAACAGCTGTTCTGTTTATTTTGGGTCCCTGAAACAGAAAACAGTAAACAGTAAAACAGGAGGAAAAAAACAGAAACAGAAACAGAAAACAGGAACAGTGCCCATGCCTAAGCAGAAGGTAACACAGCCAAGAGGCTCTTTTATATTTTATTCGTGGAGTCAAAACGAAAGAAACGATTTGAAGACGGGTACAGACTCACCCACCTCTGACGTTATCCGGAAGATATTCATATTAAACCATTCATACCCGATGAAGAATTTATCTCAAAATAGTACTATGAGGTAGTACGAAAAAGTTGCAACCATACTACTGCGCAGGCTATTTCATCGAGCATGATGGCACACCTTCTATGCTTCGTCGAATCTCAGCAAGGGGACAAATTAAGCGAAGACTTTTGCCGCCTGAGAATAGTTCTGGCAGGGGGGTGGGGGGGGGGGGATACTGAGACGAATACGGGAGTACAATAGCTGCTGACCGCTTATTCATCCAATTAATCCTCGCTGAGTCTCCCCTGGACGTCAGCTTCCTGACAAGCTTACCTGCTTCATGAAATCTCCCGGGTTAACGTTCATCTTCTCGATCAGCCATTCCATTCCTTTTGGGGGCTTACCAACTCCTGCCTGCTTTAGAACAGCCGAGGCAGCCGCATGATACTGCGCAAGTGCGTTCAAGGCCATGCGCACAGAGGGGTAGGAGACTCCAATTCTCCTCTCGTGCATCTCGAAACCTTTCAGTTTGATGTTTTCAATGACAAGGATTCCTTCGTCGTCATCATCAACTGACTGAGCGCTGTAAAAAGATTGTCATGCTTTACTTGCAGTTTGTCTGGAATTGTGCATGAAATCGGAAGAATTACTGCATTTACGGTCGCTGATAATCCCCATTGAGTCGCTACTTTTAAAACTAAGACTTCAGACGACTGTAAGATGACCTGGTGGGCGGTGACACGACTACGAGCCTGGCGCTGTCAAAGTAGTTCTCAGTAGAAAAACTAAAGAGTAATGTTTTGCTGATGCATGAATAAAAAGAAAAAGATACAAATTTTGCAGTCTACTTTTTTAAAAGATTTGTTTCGAGACTCCATATTCTACTACAATTTATAAGTATTCTTTTAATGGCTGGTCAAAATGCCTGGCACAGAAGCCGACGAACGACATAGTATCACGAATTTCAGTAACATAAAATGCATCCACGAACAACATATCTTAAATATTGGGAAGAAATTGTGCCTTACCCCTTCACATCCTAACACCTTTGCGTTCCGTAACACGGAAGGAAAAAAACACACTCTTATTCTTGAGGTAACTACCACACCCGGTTTCTAATCTCTTTTTCTCTGATCATTCATGATTACTAGTGTTACAATGACGTGTCACAGGGACGTAACTGTTTCTCCTGCGGCTATGACACCGAGAAGAAATTGTCCTAGTACAAAACGTCGCGCCTTTGCGTTTGTAACGTGACGGGAAGAAGCACTCTCTTCTCCTTGAAGTAACGACCAGACCCTGTGTTTTAATTCTTTCCTTCTCTGATCATTTAAACTTTCTTGTTGTATCAGAACTGTCTCCAGGAGCGGGCAACTTAACTGCAATGACTCAGTCCCACTTCATAAGAAGAATGTTGAATCCCTTCTGTACTTACTTTCATTTGTTGTTTCGGGTGAAGCATTGGCGCGCTTCTTAAGCCCCTTTCACACCAACCTAACGTCAGCGCTTTTGACCTTTTGACCTCCATAGTATGGTTGAGGTTGTCAAAAATCTTTTTGATCGTATATTGGAGGACGCTACCCGAAGCTAACTATTCCTCAAAATTCTCCATTCACCAGTATCTGATATTCAGATTCAGATACCACGTCCGACATTGGTAACTGATGGTGGTATCTGAAAAGTCATCTCACTTTCATCAAATTGTGCCAAATTGGTAAGAAAGAAGTTTAGCAACTGGATAACAGTATTTCTTTTGGGATGACTTCGAAAATTGCAGTTTCGGCAATAGTCGTTTTTGCATAGCAACCGTGGATCAGATACCACGGTAACTGCAAAAACGACTATTGCAGATTCAGTTACCGTGTTAACAGACACCATGGTATCTGCAAAAAAGCAACTAAAGTAAGAGGCTCTGCGCCCGCGTTGACGCAACGCAAGAATAGAGAGTTTGGTTCCATACTTTGCGTTGTACTGTTTTAGCTGCGCAAGGACCACGTAGAGCTTGCGCAGGTCCGTGCGAAAGGACAATACGGTGCAACGCAAGAACCAACCAAGTTAAATTCTTGCAATGCAACCCAACGCAAGTGTCTTTTTTATTTATATGAAAAGAATGTTGTCGTGTTTATTTACATTGTTTTGTTTAAGTGTTTTAATATGTATATTTCCCTTTTGTATTTTATTCATACTCCGCTGTTACGCAAAAAGCGGGTCATACAACTCACGAGTCCACGCAAGCCATACAGGCAGAGAAAGCCGCATCTGAGGCCCACAAAGGATCCTAAGAAGTGGGCTAAGGGATCAGAGGATCCTGGTTTGAAGGGAAAGAATTGACCGCCTCCGAAGTTCACCAAAAGATGGAAGCCCTTCACCAACAAACATTCCCGATGCACTACAATTCCAAGGAAGACCGTGAAGCCACCGGAACGAATTATTATACAGTACCCGAAAAGAATTCTCACATTTCACCCTAACATTACAAGCGAGAGGAAGGCAGTAAAGTGGCGTGCAGTAAGCCCTGAAAAGAAAACTCCTCACCGGGGCCTCGCAACTACCAAACCTCCTTATCAGTATATTTGCTCTAATAGATAGAGACCCCATAAGCGAAGAAACATGCGCTTCAGCAGTCATCGAAGATGAAAACGTGAAACCCAAGTATTTGAAATGCTGGACGACCTGAATCTTTGAACTAGATAGTACAGCATCTGGGATAATCTTCAAATGAAGACCACGTGGAATGAATGCCATACACAGCGTTTTCTTCGTGTTGAAGACGACATCATGCATCAAAGCAAATTCATCACAAACAGTGATTAATGCATTCACTAATGTGAAGTGACGCATTAACGCAAGTGATGCCTTCTTAAAAAATCGAAAAGGTTGTGTGAACCAGTTAATGGCGGCTACTTGGGGCAAAATCGATACTGCACTGAGCTTATACCGAAGCCATACAATGTCAAGATAATGTAGACGCGTAGTGTTCCGCTTTCAATAATCGTCAAGAACGGTGACCAGGGGCGGATCCAGAGGGGGGGCGACGGGGGCGATCGCCCCCCCTAGACTGGCTGTAATTTTTTGTTTTGTTTTACTGCACTTACGGAAGTCTGCATTAACGCATGTTCTAACTACTGTAACTAGACTCTAAAATCTTTTTACAAGTGGAGCCAGGAGCTTGAATTTTTCTTGTAAACAGTTGTCAGTTGATCAAGTACAGTTTTTACCATTATTGTAATATATGAAAACCACATTTTCGTTAAATAAGAGACCGACAGGGACACTTAAAACGCGAAAAAAATCAGCCTTGTGGCCGACAAAAAGGACACTACCCCCACTCTTTTCGGTAAGAATCGCCCCCCCCCCCCCCCCTAGAACGGAAGGCTGGATCCGCCCCTTACGGCGACAGTGACAAACACGTAACTTACGAGTCTTGCTCCGTGTCAGCTTGCTGTTTGAGGTCTGGCGTGGCAGCTCTTTTCTCAGCCTTGGCGTAGATGAGTTTTGGGGCCAGAATTTGAAATTCGTCCGTTAGGTTCTTTGACGCAATGACGTTCCTTACAGCAGAGTGAAGGTCCCGGTACGCTCTGACCTCCCGGTCCTGCATGCCCATCATCTTCATGAATCCGCGTTGCATTGTGTTGTCGGGAATAAGCTGCAAAAATTCAGACATAAGGCAAAAAAAATATAGGGTTAAATTCAATTCTCTTGAATTTCAAATTACAAATTTGCCACCACATATTTCAGTGAACAGTTTAGATGACACAAAGAGCGTGTTCCATCCTACTTACCGTAGTTACTACGCATGACGTCACAAATTCTGGCTTTTTGCCGTCAAGGCTGGAACGATTTTTCTATTTTCCAGCAGGATCTCACGCCAGGGGCGAATCCGACCAATCACGTTACAGAGATGCGTAGTTACTACGCTCCCGAGCATGGTAAGCAAATAGTAACTATTAGTTACTATTCCGACAAGGTTGGAACGGTCAGGGTAGTAACTTTTCGTGAGGATGGAACGGAAATAGTAACTAATAGTTACTATTTGTGGAAGGGTGGAACACGCTCAAACGATGTTGACAATTTGTGAAGGAAGGTGTTTGAGAGGCCAACAATGTACGCTGGGAAGAACATCGTTCGATTTCTACCTGAAAATGTCTCAAAACGTTCATCGACAGTTCCGGACATGTAGATTTCAGGTTTCGAGTTTAAAGTTCAATGGGCACATCAAACTACCCCAATCCCACTCTGTAACAACCTAGGAACAATGCTTACCCCCTAGATCAGCAGCTTTTCCAACAGTTTCCTCCCTCTGATATTTCAAAGCGTAATTTTTGGGGCCAGTACATGCTCAATTTACTAGCTTGGACAAAGATAAAAGTGATGTTTCTTATAATACTTAGTAGATCTTTATTCTATGCATAAATCAGCTTGTATGATTCAGATTTGAATAGGTTATTTGTTTTGAATGAATTTTGTAGCTATGTTATTTCTTATAAGCTTATTGTATATTCTGGTACATTTTATAAAGCAAATTAATCAAGCTTCACAACACTATTCCACAAAGAAAAACTTTTAATAGGCACTCTGAGCCATGGAACTTCTGATGAAATACTAGAACAATCGGGTAAACTGCATCAGCGGCTTGAATTTGGTGACATCTCAAATATATCCTTTTCTATCAAGCATTGCTGGGAGTTTTTGAATTTCTTGCCACGATATCCCAGCTCCTAAGATTTGGATCGCCGAAATGCCAGAGAGGTAAAGACATGGGATAACAAGAAAACATCCGATTTTCGTAGCGCCTTCTAAAGGAAGTCGAAAATGTTTATTTGTGAAGCATTTAATACAAAGTAAAACATTAGTAGTGTCCGTTGTGCTTTAAGTTTCTAGTTAAAATCTCAAATCAGAGGATGACGATTACTGTAGAGCCTGGGAAGTCGAACCTCACGATGTAAAGAAATTATTTGTGGTTTTGGAAACAGAGAGATATAGACAGGTAGGTAACAGAACAAGACCAAAGGTGTCGATGGGATCCCAAAAATCTAATTTTTGATTCAGACAATAGGGTCTTGTCTTCGCCAGATCCAGTCTTCGCTAGGCTAATCATCAGAGAAAACCAAGTTCAGATATACCTCTATAAGCCATATCTATTTTGACGATACTGACCGAGACTTCCTGCTTTACTTCTGCCAAGTTTCCGGTTTTCCTGAACACCGAGCAAACTACTAGTCGAGCAAAAAAAGAAAATTCAGAAACAAATCTAGCGTCAAATCCATATAAAGAACATCTAACCAACTTTGAATAAAAGTTTTACTTAAAAAAAAAATCCGGTTACTCCGGAATAATTATATGTCCGGATAAAAATTATTGTCATATACAGACTCAGCATCTCTTTTTACCAATTAATCTGTTTTCTAATCAAACTTTTGCTTTTTACAAATTTTCCGGTTTTGGTCGTATTCCGGGCGAACCAGTTGTCCGGTTTTCACCATCGTGTTCAGCATCTTACCCCTAAATCGAACATTTAATCAACTTCAAATGAAACTTTTACTTTTTACCAACTTTCCGGTTTTTGCCGGATTCTGGACGAACTACTTGTTCAGCGAGAAAATGGTTTTCACTATCGTCCTCAGTATGCCTTCCTACACCATAATCGACTATCACATTTAGCTGTTCAAAAATATTTTGTTTGTCCCTTAATTTGAAACCCCTCCCCCACCCCTAAATGTGGGGCTACAGAGCCCATCTACGATCTTAACCTTGCCCTTGACCCAATGAATCTCACAAAAAGTTTCATCGAAATATCTCATTCCCTTCGAGAGTTATAGCACGCACAGACGGACGGACGGACGGACGGACGGGCAGACGGACGGACAGACGGACGGATGGACGGACGGACGGACAACTTTTGCGATGTCATAGGTATCCCTCCACTTACGATTTGGGATTCAAAAAAGGGAATAAACTAGAAGACTAACGCTATAGCAGGCCTCCATAAGAAGTCCGGGTCACCATGGTTGAAGCGGTGGTACATCTTTTGAGTGGACCACTGACGACACTTTTACACAATCTGGGGAATACCCATCGGTCTGGAAAAATGGATTTGTAATCCCAACTTGCAAGAAGGGTACAGCAAAAGACATTTCAGGGGTACGCCCAATAATAATAACGCACATTTTTAGCTAAGTCTTCGAGAGCTTTCTTTCATCATAGCACAAAGATTTCATTTTGACCCAGATTGATCCGAGGCAATATGGCATTCTAAAACTCGCGACAACATTCTAAAACACCTGGACGAACCAGATCACTGGATCAACCTTACCGCCATTGATCTGAAAAAAGCCTTTGACCTCATCTGCCATTCTACTCTGCTAAGGAAGCTTTTAAATGATTTTACTGTTCATCCTTTCCTTGTTCGACTTCCTTCTTTTGGGGAACTCAGGCGTCTTTCTATCTTCTCTCTCCAGACCCGGATCCTTCGCTCCAGTAATCCACTCCTTGTGATTCTTTCGCCGTGAGCTGTATTCAGCATTTGATGTTGGGTAGTTTATTGTTTTTATATTTTGGCCAACACCCATTGTTAGTTGTTAATATTTATTGTTAGTTGTTTAGTATGGCCCAAGTTGGCCGTTTTATTAGATTAAATTAAATAAATAAATAAAATAATCGCAGCTTTCCTTTCTGACAGGTGTCCCAGCGAACAAAGAACGGAAATATTTTGTCTGACCCGCTTCCAACTTACTGTGGTGTGCCCCAAGGCACTCTGCTCGGACCACTACTTTTCCTGGTCATGATCAATGACCTCTCAGGCTCTTTTGACGACCGCTAGAAATTCGTCGATGATCTATCGATCTTAGAGCGTTGTTGCAAGAATATCCGCAGCAGTGCAGCCACGATAATGAATAACATCAGTGAAGAAGCTTCAGTTAACCGAATGACCTTCGACCAAGACAAAGCGACCGTTCGAACTGTAGCTTTTCTAAAATCCAATTCAACTTTCCAACCTGACCTACCGGGTCACAGCAGAGTTGAGGAGCTCAAACTTTTAGGTGTTCATCTAACTTCAGATCTCAAGTGGGGTAAACAAGTTCAATCTATGCTAATAAGAGCAAATATGGGCTTAAGGTCCCTCAAAATGCTCTCCCGCCATGGCACCCCTAAGCACCACCTCCTTCGCATTTACTTTTGGTTCATTCGCCCTTAACTCGAATACTGCTGTCCGGTGCGGCAAGTCGGAACGGCTCGAGAGGATCCAGTGCCGTTCTTTACTAGTAATGAATGAGTGCATGAATGAATTAATGAATTTATTCCCAATAAAGCCCAAGGGCCATGGCGGGAAACATCACACAATAACAAAAACAAAATATCATACACTCCAACAACAAACCAAAAAATCAACTTCTATAAAAATAGTTCATGGTGGGCCATAGCTAGCTTCAGGAATCTACCCAGCCTTCGGATCTCACCAAAACACTTACTTCCCATACCTGAAACCAAATCCCTTTCCTCCCAAGCCTCCCGACCAAACACTTCCTTTCTTAATTCTTTTAACTCCTCGCAATAACATATCAAATGTACCAGATCCTCTCCTTCAATACCACACATTGGACAAAAATAAGGACCAGTATCTTTCCTATCTCTAAGAATATAATTTCTCCGCATCCCCACCGGAAGAGCGTCCGCCCTAAGACCAGAAAATCCCCCAAAGTTCCATACATTTCCCTTCTTAACGAGTTTGGCCTCACATCTTTGTTAAACCGCAGACACCAGCTTTCTACTAAGTTTGGTGACCAACTACTGGAAGACCCCGCCCATCGTCACATACTTCCCCCTCCCCACATTCATGACGGGATAACGCCACAGAGAATGGCAGCATTCCTAAGATCTTACGGGCAATTCATGAAAGGTATGGAAGAAGTTCTGTCTCCTCCTTTGTGAGTCTTTTAACACGAAATTTTAAGTAAAATCGTTTTCCTTTTTTTGTGTTGATTTTTTAAGTTAATTTGTTGCTATTTTGTTTTTGTGTAATTCATGAAAATATGACTATGTTAAACAACAATTGTAAATAAATAGTGTGAAAAAAATGATTCCGTCAAACCAGAAAATCTGACAAAAATAAATTCACAAGCCAATGAAAAATTGTTTTGAGAGCATTTATGACATCAATAGGCTACCGATGATTGCTGCTCTCAAAAGCTAGCTAGACTTTTTTGTTGTCTTTTTATCAGCGCCGCCGACGAGATTCCTTTCAAGTAGACCGGAATTTCTTTCATCATGAAAGGATTCTTGTCTCGCTAGGCCTTTTTTTCTAGTCGTCTTCTCGAACGGAATCCTTTCGAGCCGACCAGAATTCCTTTCTACTCGACGGGATTTCTGGTCCGTGTAAACACTACATTAGATACAATCATAAACTACGCAACATCTATTAACACAATTTGATTCCGAGCTCAATCTCTCGTCTTAATTTCGCAGAAGAAAAACCTCTGGTTATAGAGGAAAAATCCAAGACAGATGTCACTAGTAACTTTGAAAATGAAAACTCAATTTTTCACAAATAATTCACTGCAATATCAGAAATATATCTAAGAAATAGACCTAACCCACTCACCTGAGAAATTTCGCTGGCGATGGGGCCGCCCGCGTAAGTTCTTGCCAACAAATTAGTCGTGCAAGACAATACAGTGTGACCGCTGTGACGCCTAGCGGTTTTTTTTTTGAAAAAAAAACAAAAGCCTATCATCTTCAAAAGTCTTTTCCGCGTAAAAATAACTTACTCGTTGGCTCAGAATTCTGCGATCTGTCACAAGTTTTCGATTTCCCCCAGATTCAGAGCTGTGAAAAATTGTCACAAGAAACCGCACTTCTGCAAAAAATGTCGCAAATTCTGCGATTCAAAACCTTTTGCCGAATTTCAAGACAACTCTTTTCAGAAAAAGTGTTTCTTTTTGTTTTAACGATTTTTAGCTCCTCTTATAAGAGGAAACTGGAACCTTGTAAGAGGAATTCGAAGAGTTTTTCGTCAAAACTGGAACAACAAATTTTTTTTTTTGTGGGAACCAGAATGTCACAGATTTTGCGGACAAGTGTCACAGGTTCCGTCAGAGAAAAGTGACAACACTATCAATAACCGATGCAGAGTCAATAGTTACGTTTTTGTAGGTATCATGGTATCTGTTACAACGGTAACTGGATCTGCAACTAGTCATTTTGCAGTTCCCGAGGTATCTGGTGCTACTGTTGCTGTGCAAAAATGACAATTGCCGGATTTGCGCTTTAAGATATCATCCGAAAAAGGATTACTGATATACACTGACGTCTATAGTGATATAACCTTTTTCCCACTAATTTGACAAAAATCTAAGGTGCGTTTTTTTTGGATGTAGTTTCGTTGTAGTTTCACTGTATTTTGACATCCTTTTGTTTCAGTTATGAAAGTACAGTATGTGTACCGTTTTATGTGTCTATTCCACATACTGTAATTTTATACCTAAAACAAAGGTATGTCAAACTACACCGAAACTACATAAAAAAAACACATCTCTAGACTCGTGTGTTAGGGATGATGGAAGTGAAATGAAGTTTTTAGAGACCACGACAGTTACCACGGTACCTGGCCAGATACTACGAAAACTACAAACACGCCTTTTGAAGGTGGTATCAGATACCACGGTAACTACAAACACGCCTTTTGAATGTGGCTACGACAACTGCGAAAACGACTTTAGACCGTGGTATCAGATACCATCGTATCTGCAAAAACACAACGAATAAAGAATACCTGTTCAGCCGACTGGAACTTATTTCTGTGGAAAGTAAGAGCTTACCTTGGCGAAGCCTGTCAAGGCCCTACCATCAGGACACGTGGCGGTGATGCAGAAGGTCTCACAAGCATAGCCGTCCCCTACCTCTGATCCGCGAGCAACAGCGATCTGAAAGAAACCCAACGAATTACAGCGAGCTAAAAGGACCCGATCAGAAACCCATAAATTTCCTGTAATGACTCGCCATTCAGGGGCTTGTCAATAAGAGATTTCTGATGCGCTCTTGACCGAGCGTCAGATAGTTCGAGAAATACCCAAGGGGATAAAATACCCGACTATCCAGATAGACAAAATTTTTCACAGCTTTTGTGCTGAACTAGGAATATTACTCTGTAATGGAAGAGTATCCTGGATGTTTTGTCTTAGCTTAGGTACCTGGTGGCATGCTGAATAGTCCTGACTTGTGCCAACAAACTTTGTCTATCTGAGCAAGAACGCCGATTCGATCCAAGCGGAATTTTTGGAAACTGGGTGAGGCTCGGGCAACATAGCAACATAGAAGCATAGAAAATGACAAGCCCCCTGAATGGCGAGTCATTACAGGACATTTATGGGTCCCTGACCCAATCTAGAAGGCTAAACCACAGCTTGAAGTGGCCTATTTCCAACTGGTGCTGACAGTTTCATCGTGAGACTACAGGCGTATTCTCGCCGTTCCCCGCGTTTTTGTTTGTCCCGGCGACTCATTCCCTGTATTCTCGCGAGACCCCACAGACGGGGAATGCAACGATTTATCATCAAAATCATGAAAAAGGACTGCTTTCAGATTCGGAGGGGAATCAGTTTGTGCAGTGTTGGTGCAATGTAAAATAAATAAAAAACTATCAGAATAAGCTACCATCAAAAATAAGGCGGATCCAGACTTATTTTGACAACTGCAAATTTTTTTTTTTTTAACAAAATTCATTTTGGAAGCATTTCCGGTGTTCTCGTTGTTTTCCATAGTCTGCGTGGAGTGACTCCCTCTATTCTCGCCGTTATCTTCGATTCCCTGAGGAGTCCTCGGAAGACGGCAAGAGTAAGCCATATACATGTCTTTGAATCAACCGCTCTAGAGAAGAACTTATCCTCTTGAGAAGTTTGCGGAAAGGATCCCTCGCGAGGTAGCTACTGCGGTGAAAAATACAGCTAATCCTAATGTACTAACCAAACTGTCAGAAGACATATCACTGATAACACAGGGATGCGCAGGTTGAACAGACAACACTTGGGATGTCATCTGTTGTGAGTTTGAAAACTTATGCCATAAATATTGTACTTAACAGAAAAGCCGAAAAACCGCCGAAAAAGTCATCTGCTAACTATTCTGTTTGTCGTCATGATATCGAAAAAGGCGGTTTTTCGGCTGCTTTTTCGGCAAAACTGCTTTTTCGGCGGTTTTCGGCTCTTTCCGTCAATGCTTGTTATGTAAAACATTTAATGTATGACGTTTTCAAAATCACAACAGACAATTGTCTGTTGAACCTGCGAATCCTTGTGTTATCAGTTATGAAACTTCTGACAGTGCAGAGGCTTGTATTCCGTGTTTTAGGACATTTTATGACGCTACCAAACAAATGTGGTCTCAGTGACGACCAGATATTGATGAATACAAATATGAATCTATCCGTCTGTCTTTGGCCCAAGCTCTGAGGCCATGGATGTAAGTGGTCTGCTAAGATACGTTCATAGAGCTTCAGGAACTCGCACAGATGAGCCTTAGAGTGAGTACACTTTTAGAAGTATGACAGTTCTTAGCACAGACGCATATATTTGTGATCCATGTTATCTAACTTTTGTATTTTGTAAAACAGAAAAGATATACTTAACATTCGGAACCGGTTCCACTGTTATGTTTGACGAAAAGATGACATTTGTAACGGTCAAAATATGAGTATTCTGATGGCCGAGAAATTTTGCAACGTTTAGCACATGATGTTCATTTGCGTTTTAAGTGCTATCAAAACTTACAACAGTGAAGTCAGATACTGTGGTTCTAAATATCATTGGCAGACAATTTTGCTCTTCAGCTTGTGATTCTAGCGGCTTCCACTGAGATAATTAATTTCCAAATATTCGGGGAGAAGAATAGTAAATAAAATATGGGTTTATTTTCAAAAGTTAGGTGACGTGAATAGTTAAAAGTGGGTAAAAATATATTAACATTAACGTCACTGAGGGATGAAGGACCCGATGAAAAATATTTAGCATGCGTAGTAGTATGGTAGTAGTACGAAAACGTTGCATGTAATACTATGTAAAAGCAAGTAATACTATCATTTAATGTGCCTCAGACTGGTCCAATCTTATGTAGTAGTATGCAGTAGCATCCTGTCTTGCCATAGTAGTATCCAGTCTTGCTAATAGTAGCATATAATAGTATACAGTAACACGGTAGCCTTGAAGTAGAAGCATGTAGTAGCATCGTTAGTACTGCATGCAGCTTTTCATACCTTCATAGTACTATTTGAGATAAATTTTTCATCGGGGAGTAGCCACAAAAGTACGAAATCTGGTGTCTTAGTTTTTAAATAATAAAACGATAAAAAAAAAATTGCAAAAGATGCTACGAGAACTAAAAAAAAAAAAATCGAATGTGAGAAACAAACTTGCACGGCTTGTCCCCTTACCCCAGGCATGATTCCGTCAAGCAGACTCTGTCTGTTTTTTGGGATCCCAAAACGCAAGTGGAGGGATACCTATGACATCGCAAAAGTTGTCCGTCTGTCCGCCTGTCCGCACGATAACTCTCGAAGGGATTGAGATATTTTGAGGAAAGATGGTGGAAGGGTCCTTTGGGTCAAAGTACAGGTCAAGTTCGAAGATGGGCTCTGTAGCCCTATATTTGGGGGCGGGGAAGGGGTTTCAAATTAAGGGACACAAACAAATATTTTTCTAAAGCTATTGAGATAGTATATACAGGTAAGCAGACTTCCTGAATTCAAATACGAAATTCGTTTTCTCCCTGGACAAATAGTTCACCCGGAATCAGGCGAAAACCGGAAAATTTGTTTAAAGTAAAAGTTTAATATGAAGTTGATTAGACGTTCGATAAAGGGGCAAGGAGACATGCTGAGTCCGAGTATGAAATTTATTTTCTCGCCGGACAATTATTTCGGCCGGAATCCGGCAAAAACCGGAGAATTTATTACAAGTAAAAGTTTTATTTAAATTTGATAAGATGTTCGATTTTTCGGTAAGAAGACATGCCGAATTCGTATATGACAATCATTTTCACACCGGACGTAGAGGTCGCTTGGAATCCGGCTGAAGCCGGAAAATTTGTTAAAAGTAAAAGTTCAATCTGAACTTGATTAGATGTTGGATATAAGGTAAGAAGACATGCTGAATTCGTTTTTCAGCTTTAGTTTTTTTTGCCAGACAAGTAGGTGGTCCGGAATCCGGCCGAAAACGGATGGGTAGAATTAAGGAAGGAAGGAGATACGGCGTAGGCTATAGGGTAAACACATGCTGAATCAATTTCTGAATATTTGACAGCGCAAGACGGATATCTGAATATATCTGAACTTGGTGAGATTCAGCTGGCGTATCCGTTTTGCACTGTCAAATACGAACTTGGTCTTCTCCGATTATTACCATTGGCCTTAACCTGTTTGTAAATTTTAATAGTAAAAATGTTTAAGAAGTCTGTTGAAGACTGAATATCTACAAGACCGAATTGTCGGGAGCAAATATTAAAATTTGTGGGATCCCATCGAAACCTTTGGTCTTGTTACTTCTGTAAAGCTCCGTGACAGAACACGCACAAGTCAAGCGGGATTAGCTTACTAATAAAATACTTGCCCTTGTTTTGGTAAGGTTATTAGCGCCTTAGGCTCTCTTCAGCCACTCCCAACAACATGACAAAAGTCCAAAATAACAGATATTTTTTTTTTAATCGATCAATCTAGCTTACTTCCAAATTGTCTAAAGCTAGAAGAGGAATAACATATTTAAAACTCGAAATGTGTCTCGAAATGAGCCAAACTTGGCAAACACAAGAAGACCAAAGGTTTCGATGGGATCCCAAAATTTTAATATTTGCTCCCGACAATTCGGTCTTGTAGATATTCGGTCTTCAACAGGCACGGCACCGGCACGGCACCGCTGCACGCGCCCCTTGGTGTACATCGTTTTTTTGGAGTGAGCAACCCCTCGCAGACTTCTTAAACAATTTTAATTTTAAAATTTACAAACAGGTTTAGGCCAATGGTAATAACCGAAGAAGGCCAAGTTCATATTATTTATTTATATATTTATTTACTTATTTATGACCCGCTTTTTGCGTAACAGCGGAGTATCAATAAAATACACAAAAATATACATATTAAAACACTTAAACAAAACAATGTAAATAAGATGGCAACATTCTTTTTCTTCTTTATATTTGACAGTACAAACCGGATACGCCACATATATTCAGATATCCGTTTTTCGCTGTCAAATATTCAGATATGGATTTAGCATATGGTTTACCCTATAGCCTACGTCGTGTCTCCTTCCTCCCTTACTTCTGTCCAACTTTCGGCTTCGGCCGGATTCCGGACACACTATACGTCTGGCAAAAAACTAAAGCTAAACAAGAGCTGAAAGCTCATATGGCACTTGTAAGAACAGTTAGCATGTTTTGTCAGATACGGTTTGCAGTAGTCAAGGCCGCATCTCTCTCCCGATATTCATTTCATCAGAAAATCGACTTGATCTACTGAAACTGAAATAGTTACTCCACTCATTGATAAATGTTTCTCCCACAACGATGATCGGACCGGGGGAGGGACTATTTTTAAGCCAATCTGTGACAGAGTCCCTAACATGCCTGCCAAGTTTCATGGTCATAGCACAGACTGCCAAGTTCATGGACATAGCACATTTGGAAGTATCCCAGCTCGTGATGACCAGAATTGTGGAAAACCCTCTCAAACTCCCCAACTGTGACAAGATCCGGCCCTGTTTTGTCAGTATTGTCTCTACGGCTTATGCCGAGGCTTATGCTTGTTCTTTCCATCCCATCCCAATCTCTCGACTCTAAGCGTTTTCTTGCACCCCCCCCCTTTAGCTCCCGCCCCCCCCCCCCCCAGTTATTGGATTCGTTCCGAACTTGAAATTGATCATCGGAGGCATTTGTTCTGACACTTCTCAAGTTTCATTCACGCCCGATCACCCGTTCTAAAGTTATGGATGTCACTAGATGCTGGGCATCTGGAAGTGCCCTAACTGATGATCACCGCGGAAATCCAAGAAACGCCCTCCGACACCCTCTACTGCGACACGATCCGGTCCTATTTTGTCAATAAAGTATCTAGGGTTAATGCTCGTTCTTCCCTTCAAGTTCCATCCCAATCCCTCGACCCTAAGCGTTTCAAAAGATTTCCGGTCCCCCCTCTACCCCCACTCCCAGTTATGGATTCGGGCCAGATTTGAATTGAAAATCTGAGACACTTCTTCTTCACACTTGTCAAGTTTCATACCCATGTTTCATTCCGATCACCCGTTCCAAAGTTACGTTTGATTCTAGTTGCGGATTCTCCATCCCTCCACTCCCCCCGCGATGGCTGGATGGGGGAAGTGATTATTTCCAAGTTAACCAGGTCGGTTCCCTCATATGCCTTCCAAGTTTTGTTGTCCTAGCTTATGTGGAAGCGTTTCAGGAAATTTCCGGTGATCCCCTCCAGCCCCCCCCCCCCCTCCCCACAGATATCGAATCTGGTCCGGATTTGAAACTGAATATCCGAAACACTTGTCCTTGACACACGTCAAGTTTCACGCATGCCCGATTACCCTTTCCACAGTTATGCATGTTAATAGTTTCTGGATTTCCCATCCCTCCACTACCTCCACTATGATCGGATCTGGAAAGTGATTATTCCCAAGTTAATCTGGTCGGTTCCCTGATACACTGTAAAAATTTTCTACGAATAAGGATGCAGTATTTGCTACTGGGATTAACCTTATCTCTATTCGGATCAAATCAGTCCGAATTAGGTATAATCTTATCTCAATAAAGACAAGCCCAGTAGCAAATTCTGCAAGATATTTTTTTACGGTGTATTCCTGCCAAGTTTCATTGTCCTAGCTTATGGGGAAGTGTTTCACGGGATTTGTTTAGTTTAACCAACCGTATCAATTCCAGCATTCGCTTCTCATTACATCGAGTCGTGACCCAGTGGTAGAACATCTGACTCGCGAAGCAGAGGTCTGTGGTTCGATCCCATATTTGGGCAGCGCTCTTTTTTCTATATTTTGCTCCCCTTTTGCTTTATAGTTTCCGGACTCCCGGATCCGGGGAAAGTCGGATTGGGGAAGTGATTATTTGTGAGTTCATCTGGTCGGGTCCCTGATATGCCTGCGAAGTTTCATCGTTCTAGCTTGTGTGGAAGTGCCCAAACTAGCACAACCTGGACAGACCGACAGAAGGACAGAATGACAGACAGACAGACCGACAGAAATTACGATCGCTATATGGCACTTGAGTATGCTCAAGTGCCATAAAAACGAATTCCACTTGAGTATGCTCAAGTGCCATAAAAACGAATTCAACATGTCTCCTTACCCCTACGTCCAACTTCTAATCAACTTCAGAATAAACTTTTACTTTTAACAAACTTTCCAGTTTCAGCCAGATTCCGAGCGATCTATACGTCTGGTGAGAAAATGATTGTCATACGCAAATTCGGCAAGTCTTTCTTAACCGCAAACCGAATCTCTTATCAATTTAAATAAAACTTTTACTTTTAACCAATTCTCCGGTTTTGGCCGGATTCCGGCCGAACTAATTGTCCGGCGAGACAATAAATTTCATATTCAGACTCAGCACGTCTCCTT
This sequence comes from Branchinecta lynchi, assembly GCA_023053575.1. Classification (NCBI taxonomy): domain Eukaryota; kingdom Metazoa; phylum Arthropoda; class Branchiopoda; order Anostraca; family Branchinectidae; genus Branchinecta; species Branchinecta lynchi. The sequence goes on along the minus strand of JAKZAP010000011.1, from coordinate 19,217,014 downwards.
GCCCCTAGAACGAACCTCTAATCAACTTCACATTAAACTTTTTTTACTTGTCACAAATTTTCCGGTTTTGGCCGGATTCCGGGTGAACTATTTGTCCGGCGAGAAAATATATTTCATACTCGAATTCAGCATGTCTCCTTACCCTAATATCACCTATCTCAATAGCTTTCAAAAATGTTTTGCTGCCCCTTAATTTGGAACCCCTCCCCCACCCTCAAATATAGGGCTACAGAGCCTATCTTAGAACTTGACCTGCACTTTAACCCGAAGGGTTCTCCCACCAAGTTTCATCAAAATACATCAATCCCCTCGAGAGTTATCGTGCGGACAGACGGACAACTTTTGCCTCCACTTACGTTTTGGGATCCCAAAAACAGTTAGGACGGATAAAGTACTTTATTATATTCGAAATCCCGGAAAGAAGAATGGATATCTAAATAGACAAATTGGTAGGCCTAGTGTTCGGGCTATAGGCATACCAAAATCAACTCACCTTAACTTGTTCTCCTCTATTACTGACATAATACCCATCCTTTCCCTCAGTCACCAGAGTTCCAACTGCGATTTTCTGCATCTTCGCAGCTACTGTCTGTCCTTTCTCTGTTTTAAAGACTTCCTCCCAACACTCATCACTGATTTCCGCCTCCACAGCATGCGGACAATACGTTTTGAGCGCAGTATCAAAAATACTCTGACTTTCGCAGAATCTCACGAAAGCGACAAGCCGCTCTTTCAAATGATCAGCACTTTCTGTCGGCTCGCGACCAGCTACGATACTGTCAAGGTCTGTCTGCTGAAGCATCAGTGGCGGGATGGCTACGATGCCCATGACGGCACCGTACGCAGTGTTTTTGTTCCAGTCGTGGGCAAAATTTTTGAAGGTGTAATTTTCTTCTGTCAGGTTATGCCCGAACTTTTCCAACGTTTGGTTATATGTTGCCCAGTAGAGACCTATGGTTGATTTGAGGTCGTTTTTAAGGAACTCGGGATCGGCATGGGGGAAGAGGTAGTAAATCAGGTCGTAGCTAGGGTGACCGAGTCCGGTAAGCTGCCAGTCGACGAGAGCGACGTTTTTCACCTGATAATAAAAGATCTTGTAAGTGTAAGGCAACCATGGAACACGGGCACGATTTCAGAGCTAAGAAATCCTTTTTTAAATATACACTATACAAAAACTATTGCAGAATTTCCTACTGGGATTAACCTTGTCTCTAGAGAGATAAGATTATCTCGAATTTGGATTAATCTTATCCCAGTAAAGATAAGATTAATCCCAGTAGGAAATACTCGGAGGAACTTTTTACAGTGTATGTCAAAAAAATATATATATATATAAAAAATTACATATTTACTACTGGGATTAATATTGTCTCTAGGCTACTGAGATAAGATTATTTCTGATTCGGATTAATCTTATCCTACTAGAGATACGACAAATTCCCAGTAGTAAATACTGCAGTTTGTGAGCTCTACCGCTCGGAGAGCCTGCGCTAGCTATTTCCATTGGAATTCTCACTGTACGACAGGCAGATATAAAAATCCGCATTGCTGCCAGTAGACACCGTTTTATTCCTGTTGTTTTTTTAACGGATAGGGAGCAAGCTGTTAAATACAAGGGGGTTTATTCTAAGCCCAGTGCTATATTTTGCGGTGTTTCCCAAGGCACTGTTTTGGGGCCTCTGTGTTTTTTTATGATAATTGACGACATTGCAAAAGGAACTGATGCAAGTTGGAAATATGTGGACTATTTATCTTTGGTTGAAGTTGTTGGTCGAAATTTCAAAAGTAACGCAGTGACTATTCTTCAAGATATAGCCGACGAAGCCCTAACTGCTAATATGGTTGTAAATACAGATAAGTCATCAATTGTAAGTTTTTCCTTTTTAAAAAGTAGCCCAGAATTTTTCCCTGTCCCTGAAAATGGTTTAATTGTTGAACAAATTAACCTTCTAACTTGGAAGAAGAATACAACAAATTTAATAAAAAAAAAGCAAATTTAGCCATGTCAATAGTTAAAACCCTGACTAAATTTGGGGTTCCAGAAAAGGTATTGATTAATCTATTTTGTATGTTTGTCCGAAGTCTACTTGAATATGCGTGTCCGGTTTGGCACTATGCTCTGACAAAAGAGGACACAGATTGAACTGAAAGTGTACAGAAACGTGCTCTCAGAATTATATACAGAGGACCTAAAATACCTTATTGTTTTCTTTTAAACTATTTTAAAATTGAGACCCTCCATCATAGACGGGAGAGGCTGTGCAGAGATCTTGGTATGAAGTCCCTACAGAACCCCTCCTTCCGCTCCCTTCTGCCGTCTCTCTTCCAACCTCAACGTTTGAGTCCGCAAAGAGCGTCTGCGGAGCGAATACCCAAGCTAGAACCCCGTTACTACCGTACGGAGCGGTACCGTAAAAGTTTTATCCCTAAATTTGTACATATTTTCAACAAAGAGGCTTAGTCATTCTTGTGTGTGTCTCACTTCTATGTTTTTGTGCTAGGCCATATTCAGTTTGAATTATTTATCTTGATATTATGACAGACATTATTGATTTGCCTTCATGTATATTGACGTATTCAACACGCCATTTGGCCCCAAGCCATGATGTCGAGAAGTGGCAGACCCCTCTCCATTCAATCTGTGACGCGTAATTTGCCGGACCCATTTCAGTGCGGAATAGATTGGAAAATAGTTCAGTTGGTTGCGGGAGTTTAAACGAGTAAGATGTTGTAGCGTTTTACCAATAAAGAAGCCATTGTTTTGTTAAGTTTTGTTACAAGGAAGAGTTTAGAGAGAGAGATTCCTGACATAAGTGGTGTCGAAGTGGAAAGTAAAAGGTAATGAACTGCCGTTTTTTCCGATAAATTAAGTGAATAAAGAAATTTGATTTTTTGTATTCATTTGATGAATTAATTCTTTTGGATTAGTTTAGTAAGAGGTAGCGGCAGAAATCTAATCTTTTATTTATAAATTTGGGGAACCCAGCCACCAACTCGGCAGTGCTTCATAGCACATTTGGGTCGTGCTTTTTGTACAGCATATTTTGGTCGTGCTTTTTGTACAGCACATTTTGGTCGTGCTTCAAAGCACTTTTGGTCGTGCTTTACAGCACTTTTGGTCGTGCTTCACAGCACTTCAGGTCGTGCTTCACAGCACTTTTTGGTGTGCTTTACAGCACTTTTGGTCGTGCTTTACAGCACTTTTTGGTGTGCTTCACAGCACTTTTGGTCGTGCTTCAAAGCACTTCAGGTCGTGCTTCACAGCACTTTTTGGTGTGCTTTACAGCACTTTTGAGCCTGCTTAACAGCAGTTTTGGTGTACTTCAAAGCACTTTTGGTCGTGCTTTACAGCACTTCGGGTCGTGCTTCACAGCACTTTTTGGTGTGCTTTACAGCACTTTTGGTCGTGCTTAATAGCACTTTTGGTCGTGCTTTACAGCACTTCAGGTCGTGCTTCACAGCACTTTTTGGTGTGCTTTACAGCACTTTTGGCCGTGCTTTACAGCACTCCAGGTCGTGCTTAACAGCACTTTTGGGTCGTGCTTCACAGCACTTTTGATCGTGCTTTACAGCACTTTTTGTTTGTGCTTTACAGCACAATTTTGGGTCTCGCTTTACAGCACTGTAGACGTGTTTCAGAACGCACTACAAAAGCGACCCAAAAGAATTGCACGGAAGTTGCCAAAGTGAATGAGCAACAAGAAGCCATCGCAACCACGTGAAGAACCAACAGGTGTCGTCACAAGAGCTCGTGCAGCAAAAGAACGAAACGAAACCGAGATGAATCAACAAGAGCTCATCGAACTGCTGAAAAGCAGCATACAAATCAACCTGGCAGCGATGAAACAAGAAATGGCGGCTGAGAGGGAAGCAACTAGAGTGCAACTCGAGGTACTAACCTCGCAGATTACGCCACTGGTTCAGACGGTCCAAAACAACCAGGTTGCTATGCAAAATGTTCCGGCTACGGCTAATCCGACCATTCACATCCCAAAATACACAGAAGATGGGGATATCGATGCCTACCTGACAATGTTCGAGCGGGTAGCAACCCAGAACAACTGGACGCAAGATTCATGGGGTTTGCGACTTCAGCCATTGCTGACGGGGAGGGCTTCAGAAGCGGCTTCACTTATGACACCAACGAGCAGCGCCGACTACGCCCAGCTGAAAGAGGTCGTTTTGCGTAGATTCCAGATCACAGCGGAAACATACAGACAACGTTTCCGAGCAGCTAAGAAAAATCATCAGCAGTCCTTCATCGACTTTGGAAATGGGTTGGAGATGATGCTAATGAAATGGCTGAGCTGCTGTGATTACAAGTCAATCACCAACGCCGACACCTTGAAGGGCTACATCGACGAGATCATTCGGAAACTGGTGGTAGAGCAGTTCGTAAATAGCGTCCAGAGCGAGCAGCTAAGGATACGGTTGAGAGAGCTGGAGGAGCCTTCGATTCGAGAAGTCACTACACTTGCCGAAAGCCATTCCTTAGCACGGAAGGACGAGAGGGAAGGCGTAAAACCCAGGCAGGTTGAGTCAAACAAACCCAGCAGCAGTCACTCAGGGCGAGAAGCTATCAAAAAGGAGAAGCTGGAATTACCTTCAACGTCATCCACAAGAAGGGCAGCGGCCGATTCCCAGAAAGGTAAAACTCCATTCGATTGCTACAGGTGTGGGAGGCCCGGTCATAGAGCTATGAACTGCCGAGTGCCAATGAAGCGAGAGGACACGCTGCTAGCTCATAGCCCTAGCCGCGAGATGGAGACTGAGCGCCAATTCAACTGTAAGGGTGACATTGAAGAAGTCCCGGCGAGAATCGTGGTAGACTCAGGGGCTACCTTGACGATTATCCACCGGAAATTTGTTCAGGACACAGAAGGAGAAGATTTCGGTCAGGCGGAAATTTGCTGTGTCCATGGGGACCAGAGGCGCTACCCTCTGAGGAAAGTAAGGGTCAACGTGAGATCAGATGACATGATCTTCGATGAGGAAGTGGAGGCTGCTATCAGCGATGAATTACCTGTGGATGCTGTCATAGGACGGAACTTCCCGAAGTTTTTGGAACTTTGTCAGCCCCGCATCAAGGGCAAAGAACCCAAGGTCTCTATCCTCCTTTCAACAAGGTCGAAAAGCTATGATGAACCAGCTCAAAACCTTTGTAACGAAACAGGGGATCATAAGGAGGCGCAGTCAGCGGCGAAGTACCCAGCCGAGACGGAGATGCGAGAAAATGACATTTTCCGCATAGAACTCGAGACTGAGCTAAGAGACCCCAAGACTAAGAAGTCTCGTAGAGAGAAACGTTTCGAGAGAGGCAACCGACGTACCGCGAGGGAGAAAACTGATGACCAAGAGTATCAGCTGAAGACAGTTTCAATCAACAATCTGGAAGAACTCCAGAAGGGAGATGCCAGCCTAAAGAAGTGTTGGGATTTGGCGAAGCAACAGCGAGGCTTCATAGTCTCAAACAACCTCCTGTATCGAAAAGCTGTTTCGAGATTGAATGGGGAGGAGGAGTTGCAGCTAGTGCTACCACAAAAATGTCGGTCGAGCACGTTACATCTAGCCCATGACAACCCAATGAGTGGCCACATGGGGAGGAGACGAACGGCGGATCGTCTTCTCCAACGGTTTTTCTGGCCCGGACTGAGAAGGGACGTGGCCCGTTACATTCAGACGTGTAATGAGTGCCAGTTAACTGCCAGGGCAAAACCGAAGGAGAGAGTGCCCATGGTGAAAACGCCAATCATCTCCGAGCCCTTTCGTAGGATCGCAATGGACATTGTTGGTCCATTGGCCCCGTCGAAGTCCGGCTACAAGTTTCTTCTTGTGATGTCAGACTATGGTACACGGTATGCAGAGGCATTCCCATTGAGGACCACGGGAGCACCAAAAATTGCGGAAGCACTGGAGCAGTGTTTCTGCCGTTTGGGAATACCCGACGAGATTCTCACAGACCAGGGCAGCAACTTTCTTAGCAAAGGATTGAAGAACCTTTATCAGATGCTCGGAATAAAAGCCATCAAAACCAGTCCGTACCATCCACAAACTGACGGATTAGTCGAGAATCTGAACGGTACTCTCATCACAATGCTGAAGAAGTTCACCTTGGAAAACACGAAGGATTGGGACCGACTGTTGCCGTACGTCTTGTTTGCGTACCGGGAGACACCCCAGGCATCTACTGGCTTCAGCCCTTTTGAGATGCTATACGGCCGAAGACCCCGTGGACCACTTGACCTTCTGAAGGAACAGTGGGAACGCAACCAAGCAGATGAAGGCAAGAGTGATCATCAGACAACGCCGGTTCACCATATTCTAGAGATCAGGGAACGCTTGAAATCGATCACGGAAGCAGCTTATGAAAATTTGGCAAGGGCTCAAGTTGGACAGAAGAAATACTACGATAAGAAGACGAAGCCTAGACATCTGGAACCGGGAGATGAAGTATTAGTGCTTCTTCCAACAGGCCAACATAAGCTGGAGACTCGCTGGAAGGGTCCCTTCAAGGTCTTGAGACGTATCAATGTCGTGGACTATGAGATAGAAATCCCTGATAGTCGTAAGCCAAAAAGGATTCTTCACATCAACCTGCTGAGGAAGTTCGAAAGGAGGGAGCCAGATTACGCTTTGTTTTCTCGCCAACCTGAGTTTCTTAATGCAGACGAAGAGGTTGATGCACATCAGTTGTTGGCAGAGTCGGTAGCTCATCTCTCAGCTGAGCAGAAAGGTCAACTGTGCAGTCTGATAGCGAAGTTCAAGGGTACGCTGTCATCCAAACCAGGTAGAACACAAGTAGTCGAACACGTGATCAATACGGGAAACTGTCGACCTGTCCATCAGAGACCCTACCGAATACCACAGGCACGGCAAGAAGCCATAGAGAAGGAGGTCAACGACATGCTGAAGATGGGAGTGATCAGACCTTCAAATAGCCCGTGGTCAAATCCAGTGGTCACAGTCCCGAAGCCAGATGGTTCTGTGCGCTTTTGCCTGGATCTACGGAAGTTGAACAGCGTGTCGGAATTCGATTCCTATCCGCTACCGAGAATAGATGAAATGGTTGAGACTGTGGGAAAAGCAAAATATATCACGATTTTGGACATGACGAAAGGCTACTGGCAAATTTCGTTGGCCCCGGAGAGCTGTCCCAAAACAGCCTTTCAGACTCAGTCGGGACTATATGAATTTGTGGTAATGCCTTTTGGCTTGCATGGGGCGCCGGCCACCTTTCAACGCCTAATGGACACCATCCTAAGGAAACATCGAAAGTATGCAAGAGCTTATCTGGACGATGTCGTCATTTTCAGCTGTGGCACCTTCGAGGAGCATCTACAACATCTTGAAGCCGTTCTACGAGAGATTGGTATAGCAGGATTGACGATCAATCCGAAGAAATGCAAGTTCGCCCAGCCAGAAGCAACGTATCTTGGTTTCCGAGTGGGTAGCGGGAAAATTTGCCCAGTGGATAGCAAAGTTCAAGGCATTGAAGGTTTTACAACCCCAAGAAGCAAGAACGAGGTACGAACGTTCTTAGGGATGGTCGGATACTATCAAAAATTTATCCGGGATTTTGCCACCGTTGCAGCGCCTCTTACAGATCTTCTGAAGAAAAAACAGTCAAGAGAAATTGAGTGGACTCCAGAGTGCAAATTGGCTTTTTCGGCGCTCAAAGAAGGTTTGAAAAGGACCCCTATCCTACACAATCCGGATTTTCAAAGACCATTTGTACTCCAAACGGATGCTTCCAATGTGGGAGTAGGAGCAGTGCTGACACAAATATGGGAAGACGGTGAACATCCCGTAGCATACAAGAGCAGGAAGCTCAATCCTGCTGAAACTCGGTATTCCACAATCGAGAAGGAAGCCTTGGCCCTGAAGTGGGGAATAGAAGCTTTCCACTATTACCTGGCCGGAAGAGAGTTCGTGGTAGAGACTGATCACCACCCCCTACAGTGGCTCAATGTCTCAAGGATGACCAATGCCAGGCTGACAAGATGGACACTTTCCCTGCAAGAGTATCGTTTCACCGTCAAACCGCGAGCGGGGAACAAGAATGGCAACGCGGACGCCCTTTCGCGCCTGTGTTAGCCTACTGTTGTGTATATAGTTGTATATAGTGACGAATAGACTGGTTATTTAATTAATTCTTCCCACAGATGTCGTTGAAGAATGTACCGGCCTGCATGAGAGGCATCTTGGAAAGTCGGGACCAGCGTGGGAAGCCGTCTTGGGAGCTCAAGGACAGCCAGAAAGGAGACTCTGAGCTTACGCCCCTCTTCAACCTCCAGGTCGTGGAGCAAGAAGACGCGAAAGGAGCGTCCTATGTCCTCCGGGACGGTGCCCTATACCGCCGTGCCAAAAGGATCACCGGAGGCACCGTCCACTTTCAACTAGTCCTTCCTACAAATTTTAGAAAAAGGGTCATGGAGGCTGCCCATCGTATGCCAGACGAACATGGAAGGTCACCTCATCGAGGGAGAAATCTTACAAGCAAGTTAGTTCTTACCAATTTCTACTGGCCGGAGATCTACAATGACATAAAGCAGTTTATGGACGAGTGTTCCGCAGGCAGACGACAGCAGCATTTGCGGGGCACATTGTGGAAGTTAAACGGCCAGTGTTCCAAAGGCTTGGCCCGCCTAGACGCTAAGTGTTTGTAGACAATGATGATTTGGAAGATTGTCATTTTTCTTTTCTTTTAAGGGGGGAGGGATGTCGAGAAGTGGCAGACCCCTCTCCATTCAATCTGTGACGCGTAATTTGCCGGACCCATTTCAGTGCGGAATAGATTGGAAAATAGTTCAGTTGGTTGCGGGAGTTTAAACGAGTAAGATGTTGTAGCGTTTTACCAATAAAGAAGCCATTGTTTTGTTAAGTTTTGTTACAAGGAAGAGTTTAGAGAGAGAGATTCCTGACACATGATATGTGTTCATATTTGAAATAAACTGAAAACTGAAACTGAAAACTGTCGAAGATATATACAATAGTTGCGTTTTTGCATATACCATGGTATCTGATACCACGGTCTAAAGTCGTTTTTGCAGTTATCGTGGTATCTGATAACACGGTCAAAAGGCGTTTTTCTAGTTATCGCGGTATCTGGCCAGTTATCGTGATATCTGATATTCAGATACCACGGTCCGATCGTGGTAACTGATCGTGGTATCTGAAAACGTCATCTCACTTTCATCAATTTTTGTCAAATTGGTGGGAAAGGAGTTTGGCACTTAGCGGGGTGACTGAGTATCAATTTTTCTTCTGGGATGAAGTCGAAAAGAGCAATTGTCATTTCTGCACAGCAACCGTATATCAGATACCACGGTAACGGCAAAAACGAATAGATTCAAATCCAGTTACCGTGGTAACAGATACCATGGTATCTGCAAAAACGCAACTAATGCAGTTGCAATTCACATATACTGTATACGTAGCACCTTTTTGGAAAAATCTGTCGGCGACTCAATGCAAACAAGACCAAAAGTTTCGATGGGATCCCAAAAATCTAATATTTGATCCAGGCAATTGCGAACGAACTACCATATGCTTGTAAAAAAAAAAAAAAAGTTCAGAAACGAATTCAGCGTACCTCTTTATCCGTATAAAGAACATCTAATCAACTTCAAGTAAAACCTTAACTTATAAAAGAAATCCGGTTTCAACCGGATTCCGAACGACCTATATCTCCCGGTAAAAACAAAAGATTGTCATAAACAGATTCAGCGTTCTTCTTACCCCTAAATCCGTCATCTAATCGACTTCAAATAAAACTTTTGCTTTTAACAAATTTTTCGGGTTTGGCCTGATTCCGGGCGAACAAGTTGTCCGGGAAGAAAATACTTTTCACATAAGTATTCAGCATGTCTTCTTACCCCTAACACGAACATCTAATCAACTTCAAATAAAACTTTTACTTTTAACAGACTTTCCGGTGTTGGCCGGATTCCAGGCTAACTACTTGTCCTGCAAAAAAAATGGTTTTCACCATCTTGTCCAGCATATATTCTTACCCCATAATCGACTATCACATTATATGTTTAAAAATATTTAATTTGCCCCCTAATTTAAAACCCCCACCCCTAATTTACGGCTACAGAGCCCATCTACGAACTCGACCTTACTCTTGACCCAAACAACCCTCATACCAAGTTTCATCAAAATATCTCATTCCCTTCGAGAGTTATAGTGCGCATAGACGGACAGACGGACAACTTTGCGATGTCATCTAGGTATCCCTCCACTTACGTTTTGGGATCCTAAAAAGTAAGGGTTCGCCAATTCGCGAAATTCCTCCTGAGACTCCGTCCTTGAATAAGTAACACATGTTTTATGAGAAACTATACGGGTTGTCTGATTCAACAGTTCAGTCAACAGGGTCATAGATAACTTCCTTCACAAGGTCCATAAAATCACAACCAATGGCTATGTGTACGTATACAACCGTACGTGTATAGTAGTACATGTGCATTGCTGTAACTAGTGTGCTGAATATCTATCGCCCTTCTTTTTCATCTTCTCTTCAGTTTTATGTTGTACTCCGTACCAATTCCTTGTGAATTTTCGGGTTAATAAGATAACTTTCTTACTTGCTTACTTATTGTTTGCTATCACTCAAACAGGAGAATATTATTGGAATCCCAGAACGTAAGTGGCGGGATACCTATGACATGGCAAAAGTTGTGTCTGTCCGTCTTTCGTCCGTCCGTCTGTGCGCACTATAACTCTCGAAGGGAATGAGATATTTTGATGAAACTTGGTGTGAGGATTCTTTGGTTCAAGAGTAAGGTCAAGTTCGTAGATGGGCTCTGTAGCCCTACATTTAGGGGTGGAGGAGTTCGCCCGGAATCCGGTCAAAACCGGAGAGTTTGTTAAAAGTAAAATTTTTATTTGAAGTTGATTAGATGTTCGATTTGGGGGTAAGAAGACATGCTGAACACGATTGTGAAAACCATTTTTGTGCCGGACAAGTAGTTAGCCCGGAATCCGGCCAACACCGGGAGGTCTGTTAAAAGTAAAAGTTTTATTTGAAGTTGATTAGATGTTCGATTTAGGGGTAGGAGGACATGAGAAACACGATGGTGAAAATCATTTTCTCCCTGGAAAAGTAGTTCGCCCAAAATCCGGCCACAGCCGGAAAGTTTGTTAAAAGTAAAAGTTTTATTTGGAGTTGATTAGATTTTCGATTTAGGGGTAAGAAGACATGCTGAACGCTTGTGTGAAAACAATGTTCTACCCGGGCAAGTACTTCGCCCGGAATCGGGCCAAAACCGGAAAAAGTTAAAGTTTTATTTATAGTTGATTAGATATCACGAAACTCGTTTTTTACCCGGACAAATAGTTCGATCGGAATCCGGCTGGAGCCCGAAAATTTGTTTTGTAAGTTAAATTTTTATTTGAAGTTGATTAGATGTTCAATATTGGGGAAAGAAGATACGCTCATTTCGTTTTTGAGCTTTCTTTTTCCGCCGGATAAGTAGTTCCGGAATTCGGCTGAAACCGGAAAATTGGCAGAAGTGGCAAAAGTTTTCGTTAAAACAGATATGATTTTCAGGGATAAACACACATGCTGAATCCATATCTGAACTTTGTTTTCTCAGATGATTAGCTATTTGGCCTTAATGTTTCTAAATTTCAATAGTAAAGATGTTCAAGGAGTCTGGCGAAGAAAAGACCCAATTGTCTGGATCGAATATTGAAACCTTTGGTCTTGTTATTTGGTCTTGTCAATTCAGTGTAATTTCAGGTTTCCCGGCTGATCTTCTACACTTTCAGAAGATGTTGCGAACTCCACTCTACAGAAGTTCAGGTTTTCCCGTCAGGACATCGCCACATTCACCATCAAGTTGCAAAAACTTCAACTTTTCCGTACGGAACTGACGACAGTGCCGAAAATCACGGCAGGAATTTCCTTCAAATCACACGTTCGTCTTTGTGGCTTTAGCTTGGAGAGGACCCTTGACAAGAAGGGCCGGAATATGAATGATTTATTTACAAATTAAAGCCACCAGGCCATTATGCAACCGAAACGATACAAACCCACCAACACACTCTCAATAACATCACTTATTGCGCACTATACTTTTCCATCAAGATAAATATTTCACGCGTTTAAAGCTAACTTGAGGAACTTTCAAAATTTCTGCTTTCAATCTTTTTAATAATCAATTCCCTCTACCCCAAAAACCGATCCTCCCTTAGTCCTTGTTACTCTCTGCAATCAACCAAAAGGTGACGTCCATCCTCATTCATTTCTGCACAAATAAGACGTATTCTCGCCTTTATTTTAGTGTTAGAACAGAGGGTTGCTCACTGGCCAATTTCGTGCACACCATGAGACAGAGGCAGATGAGGCACGTGAGGCAGGCATGAGGCACGTAAGGCAGGCATGAGGCAGGGACCTTGTACACTATGAGGCACCAGTGCGCAACCCCTCGGTTAGAACTCAAGCTAGACAAGAAACCGAGTACTAAAAGTTGATTTAGTTTTAAATCATTGCACGCTAGTTTGTCCATTATGCCGGTTACGACACATCAGAGCAAAATAAAATTGAGGAGTAGCGCAGGGGCTATGCTTTCCATGCTTGGCAAACGTGCCATAATCTTAGCGCTGCCCAGTACGCCTATAGCAATTAAAGCGGTACAAACCTGCGGGTTTAGAAATTTCTAGTACAGCTAAGAAGCGGTCTGCACACACTGAGGAAACAGGGGATATTGTAATTTTTGTTCGTTATGTTCAGAATGTTTCCGTTTTATGTTCTTTGTTTGTTAGTAAGCCGTACCCGATCCACACTCACACAAAATGTCTGTAAGCTGTCGTTGGAATTTCTCAAGATCGGTCTTGAAGTTAACCTCTCAAAATGTGAGTACCTGCATTTCAACCCTTCGTCAAATCGTTTGAATGCTAAAGCCTCTATCTCTCTTGGATCGTTCGTCGTCAGATCAACAGAATCTCTACGATGGCTTGGCTTAACATTCAAATCCTCGTTGTCAAAATTTTGCTCTTCGGTTGCTCAAGAAGTTTCTAGATCAATCCATACCGACTATGGGCGCATCGTCCCCAACCGGGGGGGCTATAATCGTAAAGCTTTGGGAAAATTGTACAGCACCTTCTGTGCTCCTTCTATACTATTTCGTTCTGGTGTCACTCATGTTCTGCGAAAGAGGGAGATAAAAAAGATGAGATCATGTTATTTTAAATATGCAAAGCACCTGCTCCACTTGTCGAAATTATGCCATAACCATACTTTGACGGAGAAGTTCAAAATTCAAGATGCAATGTGTTACCCTTTTGGATGTTTCTTCGTCGCTATCAAAAATCATTGACAACAGAACCCAACCGCACGACCTTCTACACTGCTTCCTGGCCGACGATTGAAATTAAGTGTCTTTTTGCGTATGTTTATGTGTTTTATTTATGTTCTTCATTTACTCCGCTTTCTGAAAACGGCGGGTTATAAATAAATTACTTACTTACTTACTTACTAATATAAAGTTATCAGAGCGAACGCTGAGTTGAGTGAATGAGTATTATTCAACGAGTATCAGTAGGCAGAACTTCGCGCTGCTCCCCATAGTTATTTTTATATTTTTTTATATTTATTCTTAGAAAGACGAGAAACCAACTATCTGCTACGCCCAGCTACGCTTTTCATAATAAATTATTGATTTTACGAATGAATGAATGTATTCCCAAACAAAAACTTTGGGCCATGGCGGGCAAAAGTATACAAATAAATAAGGACTCCAACTGTACCAGTCTAAATTTTTAGCACACAACCCATTATTCTTATAACTAAATAACTATCAAACAAACTAATATCAACCCCTACCACAACATCAGCCTACAATAAAAGGTTCGCGGTGCTGCATGGCAACCTTCAAGAACCTACGCAACCGACGCAACTCTTGGAAGACTTTGCTACCCATCTACTCTTTCAGAGACCCCCCATGAAGAACCTCCTTACCAAAAACTTCTCACCTTAGACCCCCCAACTCACTACAACAAGAGCTACGAGCTCATTAGGCACTTGTTACGCCTAGGTGGTACAAGTAAGTATGAGATGAGAATGTCACAAAATCCCTCCTTCAACCCTCCTAGGATTGGACCTAGAAATAAGGTATCTAATTTCACGCGAGCCTGAGCATTTCCAGCATCGCCTCGGATAATCTAGAGCAGCACCCCCTCCCACCCCCCAACATCTCCCACTGTGGTCGAACACGACTAGGAAACATAAACTTCGCATCTCTAACATCTTCTCTTCTCGTCCTTAAAGCTTGACTCGAATCGGAACATATCTACGAATTCCCGGTTTCCGACTGATCCTCCTCATATACCGTTCCCGATACGATCCGGATGCCAAATAACAAATTAGGCAGCATAAACTCGGTACTGTCCAACTTGCATCCCAGTCGTACCCTTCGTTTAGTTTTTAACCATGTCACAAAGGTTGCCCCCCCCCCTCCAACTACCCCAGCCAATGCCGCATGTGGTTTGGAGAAATTTTTTGCATATCAAGCTCATTAGTTCTTATCACCCATAAAGTTTCACTGGAATCGGATCACCCGTTCGCAAACTACGCAAGCCAGTAATTTCCGGACTCCCCCAAAATGGCCGGACCCAGGAACATAAATTATCCTAGGGCATTGTGTCAGGTCTTTAAGTCTATTTAGTCTGGTCACTAATATGCCTGCCTAGTTTTATCGTCCTTAAGCACATCTAGAAGTACTTTAGCTTGTGATCACCGGAATTTCCAGAAACCCCTCCGACTCCCCTAAAAAGCTCCGATATGATTCTGTCAAGAATCTATTTACGGCTTATGCTTGTTCTTCCCACCAAATTCCATCCCGATTACTCGGGACTAGGCGTTTCAGGAATATTACGGTGTCCCCCTTCAACCCCCGGCCCCCACAAGTATCGAATCCGGTCCGAGCTTGACATGGAACATCTGAGACGACACCTCTTTCCACTTGCCAAGTTTCATTCGAATCCGATCGCCCGTTCGACAGTTACAAAATTTTGTGTGTAATAACTCATTTATTTCCTTAAAGTTTAACCGAAAAGGGCTAGGATACGACAGTCTAGTTACCCATCACTTGTTCGCTTAAATAATCTTGAAAACCCGATGAAAAAGCGTTAGTTTGTTTTTCTGATATTTCCAAATAATCGATTATCCCATTGTGCTTGCCGCTCTTCCCGTTTTTGTGATATCTCTATGGTGCCTGGAACATTTGGCAACAACACCAGCAGCAAACGAGTAAATAAATTGTGTATCAAATAAACAAAGAAGTGTCTGCAGTCTGCAGTGCCAAAAACTAGTGCTAGCGAGTGAGGTGTGATAGTTTAGTGATTTTCGCGGGCGAATTGTGGACAGATTCACCATGGGAAAGCGTCCACATTCCCAACGTCCCTACTGAAGACTACTGTGGACAGAATGAAAATCCCCAATAGGTGTTGTAATAATTCAATGTATTTGAATCTAAGATGTAAAAATAAGTTGCCTGTTCAGTTAAACTTTAATAGCATTTACAACTGCTAGCTGCTGATTGTCAATATAACAAATTACGAATCACGACTGATTGATATTCTGACAGTTAAAATTACGAATAAAATAAGGCACAAACGAAAAAAAATACCTTTCGGTTGAGTGTATGGGGGTTGAAGAAGCCGTGGCTTGTCAGTGTTAGCAAGTCTTCCCCTTGTGTTTGGTCTTGTCTGGTCTGGAGTTTCGAAGTCTGGGAAAATAGTCCGGTGGGGGTCAGAAGTTAAACATTTTTTTCCAAAGTTCATCGTCAGTTGATGCCTCCTATCCGCAAGGGTTGGCAACTGAAGCTTGACCAGAGCATCCTCATAAGAAACATAATCCGGACCAAGCATCACTTTGCACGACCTCTTCTGGATAGACTCGAGTATTTCTGTCTGTTCTACTGTCAGTCCGGAATGCCATACAGGACACGCATATTCCACGCAGGGACGAATGTATATACAGTAGATTGCTTTTAAAACTCGAGGAGGGATTGCAAATCGGCGAAGGACGGCAAAAGACTTTAATGGTGGGGCTGATCTTGCAATGATGGAATCAACATGTGTTCTCCACTTCAAGTCATTATCTATTTTCACCCCAAGTAGTTCACAGAGGATTTTATTTACAGTCCAATTTCTTCAACAGCCGGCAATTCCCGTTTTAAGAAAGAGACCGTCATTACCATGCTTTTTGGTATACTAACGGACAACTTGACCTTCATCCAAATCCTTTTTCAAAAGTTCAAAAAGAGAAGATAGGGAAACCTCAGTCGGGGTCATAGGAAATGTCCGGAGGGGCAGTGTCGATAGGTCGTCAGCAACTTAAAACGATTTAAAACATGGGTCAAAACGCGGTTAAAAATGACCGAAAAGATTAAAGGCCACAACTTCGTGCCTTGCGGGGTTCCACAAAATATATCTAAAAAGCTGGAAATATTGTCTGGACTTAACATAACACACTGAGCCCTACCCGTTAAAAAACTAGCAACTAACCGAACAATGAACTCACGAGCCCCCCTTTGCACTTGCTTCGTCAACTGCAATTTGATGATTGATGCTGTCGAAAGCCTTAATAATATTCCACAAAATAATTTCAGCATACGAATTATCATTCTCTAGATGCTTCATCAGTGCATCCAGTAATCAATAATGGGTTGTGCTATGCCCTTGTCTATGCCCTAAACCCAAACTGCTCAGGGTCCAACTTATCTTCCACATCACTGAGAAGGGACTCCAAAATAAAGCTTTACAACACTTTCGAGAGTACTGTCATCTTTGAAATCGGCCAGAGATCATGCACGGTCTTAACATTTCGGGTCTTGGGTATTGGGGTATAAAAGCCCTTTTAAAACAATTTGGAAAAATATGATCTAAAAAACATTGATTAAAAACTGCGGTACAAATAAGGGTCAGTTCACTGGCACACTCAACAAACAGCTTGATCGGTATATCGCCCGGATAGTTACTTTTACTAGTATCAAGTTTTTGTAAGTTTTCAAATACTGCGTTTGGATCAATCACATGTATTTCGGAACTGGGGGCCTTGTCAGGCAATTGACTTAAAGGGGGTGCACTCTGCAAATTGTTGCAAAGTGGTCATTTATGATGTTTGCGCTAACGGGATTGCCCTCGCTGTCACAAAAACTTAAACACTTCCGGAAAAACACCCGGAAACACTTCCGGATTCCCCATCCCTTAACTCCCCCACGATGATCGGATCATGTAAACGACTATTGTCAAGTCTTTTTTGTTCAAAATCCATGATATACCAGAGCAATTGCATCATCCTAGTATATCAGGAAGAACCGAACTCACGGATAATCAGATATCCGGACCCCCCCCCCCCCCCCCAGCTCTCCATAGTGCCTGAATCTGGTCCGATGTTGTCAATCATGTATCTAGGACTTGTGCTTGCTCTTCCCACCAAGTTTCATCCTGATCCCTCCATTCTAAGCATTTCTCAAGATTTCTGGTTCCCCTCTCCAGCTCCCCCCAAAGTCACCAGATCCGGTCCGAATTTTATATGGATAGTCTGAGACACGAGGTCTTTCCAAATACCAAGTTTCATTATGATACGATCACCCGTTATATAGTTATATATACCTGAAGATTCGAGATTCCCCCTTCCTCCACTCCCCCCCCACGATGATCGGATAATGTAAACGACTGTTGTCAAGTCGGTTTGTTCAAGTCCCTGATATGCCAGCCCACTTGCATTGTCCTAGTACATCAGGAAGTACCGAACTCACGGATAATCAGAAATCCTCCCCCCTAACTCCCCCCATAGTGCCCGAATTCGGTCCGGTTATGTCAATGATGTATCTAGGACTTGTGTTTGCTCTTCCCACCAAGTTTCATCCTGATCCCTCCACTCTAAGTTCCCCTCTCCAACTCCCCTCGAAGTCACCGGATCCGGTCCGGATTTTACGTGGATCGTCTGAGATACTAGGTCTCTCCAAGTATCGAATTTCATTGCTATTCGATCACCCGTTCAAGAGTTATAAAGACCTCAAAATTCCGAATTCTCCCTCCCTCCACTCCCCCCGCGATGCTCAGATAGGGTAAGTGACTATTTCCAACCTAATCATTTGCGGTCCCTGATACGCCTTGCCAAGTTTCATCGTCCTAGCTGATGTGGAAGAGCCCGAACTAGCAAAACAAGGACCGACAGACCGACCAACGGACCGACAGAATTTCGATCACTATATAACACTTGGCCGAAGGGCAAGTGCCAAAAAAACAACAACAAGTGTTTCATATCTCAATCAATCTTTCCGCATAACGGGCACAAATAAAGGACCATTTCCGCACTTAATTCTACCAATATTTTCTTCTCG
The DNA here is from genome assembly GCA_023053575.1 of Branchinecta lynchi. Taxonomy (NCBI): domain Eukaryota; kingdom Metazoa; phylum Arthropoda; class Branchiopoda; order Anostraca; family Branchinectidae; genus Branchinecta; species Branchinecta lynchi. The sequence goes on along the minus strand of JAKZAP010000011.1, from coordinate 19,198,655 downwards.
CACCCACCCGTAAAGCATCTGCCCGAAAACTCACCATCCACTTCAGTTAAATAGGTCCTGATCCAGCCTTAAAGCATTGTCCAAATAGGTATAAGGTGCGTTTTTTTGGATGTAGTTTCGTTTTAGCTTCACTGTAGTTTGACGTACTTTTGTTTCAGTTATGAAAGTAAAGTATGTGTAATGGACAAACAAAAAGGGAACACGTACTGCACTTTCATAACTGAAACAAAAGTACGTCGAACTACAGTGAAACTAAAACGAAACTACATAAAAAAAAACGCACCTACAATAAGCCGAATAGCGCTATACGCGATCTTTACGTCTTAATACACACGCCATTTCAAGTGAGGAACCCGAGTTCTATGAATGCAGCGTCCGATGTTGCCACGGTGATACAGTTTTTGGAGTTTCGAAAGATCAGAAAAGTGTTCTTAGTACTACTGAAGTACAGTAGAGGTATGCTTATGTGAACGTTTGTTAACAGTGAACAATCGTCGAAGACAAAACTAAAACCCAAACCAGACATTTTTTCCTATAAATACTAGTAATAATCACTCACGCTTTTGCCACTTTTTGAATATTTTGCTACTTCACCATTCACCTATGAAAGTGACTCAGCTGACACCTGTGTCTTGTTTTTTATAATTTGAAAAGTTTGCCGGGAGGAACGCACCTTCAATGGAGAAGATGGCGGTCCGAACCGTCAGACGCCTTCAAAAGAGGAAGGACCTTTTTAATAAATTCAAAATCAAAGAAATTTAATTGAATTTCTGCTTCGAGTTTGTGCCAGGATAACCCTGAAATAGTTGGCAGTTATCTGATATCAAGTTTGTTATTTTTCTTTTCCATTTTAGTTTTTCATATGCAAGTAAGAAAGCCAAGGTAGTGGAACAGTTAAAAAAGTGTTCAAATAAGCATACCTCTACTGTACACCAGTGCACTTTGACGCCCAATATATTGTAAAAAGCTATTAAGTTTACGGTGGACAGCATTGGTCCTCGAACTAACAGTAAGCAGTCGTAAAAGAACAAAACGTGTTCTTTTCAAGAACAGTTGTTTCTTTAGCTTCCAACAAAGTTGGACTTTTGTGCTTCGCGCTGCTCGTTGCCTCGGCCTCTGGCGGACCCAAGCAAGCAATCTGGTTGGCTTTATATGAGGGAGAATAGAGCCGGGCTCAATTTTCCTTATCGCCTTAATACAGCGCGCCCCGAGGAAAAGAGGAATCTGTAATAAGCTCCTTACAACACCTATTTAGACAATGCTTAAGATAAAGCTCCTTAAAAAAATGCCTACCTTTCTCTCGTCGTTGTAGCGGAAAAGCATATTCATCACTTGCAAATCTCCATGCATGATGGTTCTGACAGGACAGTCGTTCACCTTCAAATCAACTTTCAAGATGTCCGAGGCCCATGGCAACAGTTGCTCGAGCTTCTGTGCGACTTCAGATAGTCCGAACTTGTTCAGCAACTTAACCCGGTCTGGTAAGACCTGGAAAAATACGTCTATTTGATCTACCTATGAACAGTGTGATCATCGAGGAAGGCGGTGGTTTGAAATGATGATGCAGTGACCGTGTTCCACCCTTCTAACAATAGTAGCTATTATTTACACTTTTCGTTCCAACCTCGTGAAAAGTTACTAGGCTGACCCTTCCAGCCTCGAGACTGTTCCAACCTTCTCGAAATGGTAAATATTTGCTTACCACGCTCGGGAGCGTAGTAAGTGTGGCAACTAGGAATCTCTGGGTATGATAGGCCGGACTAGCCCGTGGCACGATATTTTGCTGAAAATAGAAAAATGCGTTCCCGCCTTGACGCCAAGAAGCCAGAATCTGTGATGCCATGCGCAGTAACTACGGTAAGTAGGGTGAGACATGCTCAGTTTCTCACCACACAGCAGATGTACTGCCAAGAAGTTCGATAACATTTAAAACGAGGATGCGCAATCTTAACGATTAACACTTTGGATGTATCTTCAAGACTCAGAAAATATTTCTGTGATGACATCTGAATTTTTATTTTTCACTAAAAGCAACATTACTAACCAAAAACAAGGCTCATAAAGCAAATTTTCTGTAAGATAGTGTGTTGTATGCTATCTGTTAAAAAATTGATCTTTTAGTTGTTTTAAACAGTCTGTTTGCCATAACGGCCATAAAGACTAGGTTTATTGTCCCAAATATTCCATAAGAATAGAGCAAACAAAACGAGTAAGTTTGCAAGGGCATTCAAAGAAAAAAAATCCTGATTTATGGACGTAAGCCGAGGAGCAGAGCGTCATTTTGTGATCCCAATGAAAAGTTATGAATAGCTATGAAATCACGGGGTAGATTTGCTCCGAACTAATAGCAAACAAAGTAATCTCCACGTTCAGAACACACTTCCTCAAAAACGAAACGAGGAAAACAGGTTTGCCAGTGCATTAAGCAAAAAATCTGGATTTACGGACGTAACGAACTTTTGGTCTTGGCCCGACAGGAGTTTACAGATATAGAAAAAGACCCCGGTTCGCCGACGAGACTTGAATTACATTTAATAAGTAGTGAACTGATAGGCAAAAATACTTCTAAATTATATTCAAAAAAATATTTATGGAACTGGTCGCGGTACAAGTCCCTTGTGTAAAGTGCCATCTATATTGACTTGAATTGCGTTTTTTCCCGGGTGATTTGATGTACTTATGTTTCATAATGAAAATACCGTGTACCATTTTATTTGTCACTTGACACACTGTACTTTCATGTCAAAACTAAAGCAGGTAAAGATACAGTGAGCAACATCTGAAGAATTGCAACTTAAAACTGGTTTGCAGAATTTGGTTCTGCGCGACAGAAGATGCTATACACAGCAAATGAAGACGAGAAGTTCGCTTTTAGAATACCACTAGCATACAGGGGCGTCAGATGTGGGGGGGATGCACACCCCCCTCCCCCGATGTTGTCGGCTAGCTGGTAAAAAATAGATTTTTCGTAAAAAGAATCGATTTTTGGGGGAAACGGTCATTTTTCTTAAAATCCGCAGCGATTTTATCAAGAGTATGAAAGACTATCAATGCTACTCTATGCAAATGCTTCAACAAGTAGTATGTATTATGTAGTAGTATGAAGTAGTATAGATGCTTTGATACATTTACATTTAGCGTCGGCTAAGCTTAAGTAGTAGCATGCTGTAACACGGTAGTCTTTGCTGAGAAGCATGTAGTAGCATGCAGTAACACGGTAGTCTTGACCGAGAAGCATATAGTAGCATCAGTGATACTGCATGCTACTTTTTCGTACTACTACGAACTCCTATTTTGAGATAATTTTTCATCGGGGGTCAATGGATTGGGGATTTCACTTCACTTTAATGTTTAATTCCAGTGCGTTTGGTCTTACCGGTACACTTGTGTTTCTTCTTTCATCGTCCTTCGATATGTTAGCTAGGCACCTTTTGCCGCATTTGGCACCTTTTTTGTTACCAAATGTTGCGATTTCCGGATTGTTATTTTGGAAGCGGGCCATAAAAAATAGTATTTCTACCACACACGCAATGCTAATCATCCCTACTGTCACTATGAATGTTCAAAACCACTAAAAACACCGTAAAACAATGAGCAAATTAAAAAAAGACACCAAATTTCCTAGGTTTGAAATAACTCTGTCTGGACTAAATCTCAGCCGATTATCCCCGACAGCTGTTATGGCACGTAGGGAGCCAAGGGTCAAAATAATAATTTCCATCTAATGCTCCAACTGTTTATTACAAATACAAATAAATTATAAAACAAAGACCTGTGTGGTACCTCTGAAGACTTACAAAAATTATCAGTTAGGTCTTATAATTCTTTACTAATAAATCCTGGAAAATTCCGCCATCTGGAAAAGAAGACGTTGTGCGTGTGTTCTCTCGAGCCAAAACAGCGACTCAGCAATCGAGCTCAAATCTAAACAAACCCGTGGCATGCGATCACGAAGAGAAGGTAAACCGAATGTTGGGATTAGGTCTTTATACTATGAATCTTATTGCTATGAATCATAGGTATGGCGAAGACTTTCAGGCATCAAGTCGGAGTAACGTGTCCAATCGCACTTGAATCGCTAAAACCGCTAAATGGGAAAATCTCCAATTCCCGAAAACACGTATGACACGTTGCGTCGCACGCCCCTTGAATACAGACACAAATATATACGGAACAGGCATATCAATCATTTAATCAATCAAATTTACTTCCAAAAAGCTTAAGCTAGAAGAGGTGAAAAAATATTTACGAAATAAAAAATGCCATGGGTCTATCAAATACAAAGCCAGACCAGATCCGGGCACTGTGGGGGTTGCTCACATTTTTGAATCGCAGTGCCAGAAGATTTTCATCGCCTGGATGTTCACAATGAATTTTCGTCGGCAACAGAATATAAAGTTCAACGGGCACATCAGACTAACCCAATCCCACTCTGTAATAACCTAGGAACAATGCTTACCCCCTAGATCAGCAGCTTTTTCAACAGTTTCCTCTCTGTGATATTTCAAAGCGTAATTTTTGGGGCCAGTACATGCACAATTTACTAGCTTGGACAAAGATAAAAGTGATGTTTGTTATAATACTTAGTAGATCTTAATTTTACATTTACATTTTATAAAGCAAGTTAATCAAGCTTCACAACATTATTCCATAAAGGAATTTTTTTAATAGGCACTTTAAGCCATGGTACTTCCGAATAAACCCTAGAACCATCAGGTAAACAGCATCTGCGGCTTGACTTTGGTGACATCTCAAATATATCCTTTCCTATAAAGCATTGCTGGGAGTTTTTGAATTTCCTGCCACGATATCCCAGCTCCTAAGATTTGGATCGCCGAAATGCCAGAGAGGTAAAGACAAGGGATAACAAGAAAACGGCCGATTTTCGTAGCGCCTTCTAAAGGAAGTTGGAAATGTTTATCTGTGAAGCATTTAATACAAAGTAAAGCATTAGAAGTGTCCATTGTGCTTTAACGCGAACAATAATTAAAAATAACCCTTAAATAATTGAAATAATAAAAAATAGTTAATTTTTCTAAAAGTGAATCATCAAAAGAGTTGTCCATGTTGCTGTGCTGTGTATAAAATCGTACTGTCGCCCGATTAAAGTTGAATTTTCCCAACATTGAAAATGCCGATTTTGACGAAGATGACGAAGCAACAGAAATCGCCGATTTTGGCGACGAAAATCACGGCGATGTCCAATATCTTCTCAGTGTGAACGTCTGTGTGAACCTAGGGTTAGGGTAGACCAATATCGGAACAAAAACTGTGATTCAAATCAAATCGTGTATCCATTAAGAATCTTACTCACGGCGTGTGCCGACTAACTGATTGCAACGTCTACATATAAATTAAAAGCCTACCAAACTAAGAAAAATATCAACATTTCTGTACCTGATGGCTCTGAGCACAGCGAGGTTAATTCATTCTTCTGGAACACGTCAGTGTTAAGCTGCTAAATCGTTAAACTCAAATTATCGTTACTAATGAAAGCCAGATGCCACATCCTTCCGGACACCGAACCTTGGATAAAAGGTACGAAAATACAATATATAACGAACTGTATTCTTTATAACGATTATAGTTCAAAGCTTAAACTGAGAATATTAGCTGAGACCTGTTAGCTCAGTGTTATTTTTTTGTGCACACCTCGCACTATTTTACTGTTTGTGTTCTAATATTCAAGGTTATCTGAGTACGGTAAGACTAGGCTCTGCTTTAAAGAAAATATCCACGGCCTTGCCTGTTTTAACCTTTTCCCAGGCCCACCGACTTCTAGCAATATATCGACAAAATTCAGAAAACCGGTTTTATACATCAGTGGCATGACACGCGAACACTCGTCCGGACCCCAGTGCGCATGCATGGAAACTGATGTGGAACGCGACAAGTGCAAATAGGGTGAGGTGTTGTTCGCGGGTCCAGAATGTTACATACGAAATTCGGATCCCCGGGTTACGGTGATTTTATGGAAGTAGGTTGGATTGCCATTATACGGACGGCAAGTTCTTTAAGCAACAACACGATTTTGGTGAGTAAAAAGATTTATCGGTCTATCTATCTACAGGTCAATTTAAGAAGAGAACTTTCAGTGACAACTATTATCAGTTTCTACAACTTTTCCATGATGAGTAATCTGAATCCATCCCAAATTTCATGACTGGGCAAGTCTGTTGTACCAGAAAAGACATGATGCATAGGCTACTGATAAGGAACTGACATTTAACGGTTATTGCGTCAATACAAATAGCAACCAACAATTGCCATTGCAGTAAAATAATATCGACAGTAATATAATTGCCAAACAGTTAATTGCCTGCATTTCTGCAGGAAAGGTTTCTCGGACGGGAAGGGGAAGCGATATTTTTGTAGCCAAGTAGCCCATAGCACTATCCCGAAAGTTCTCTCAAAAGGTTAAAGCCTTTGATTCATGTGGGCTGAAAAGGTAGGACAGCATCATTATTCGACGGGTCGGATTTTTACTAACAAACTGTTACCTTTGTTTTCCTCAAAATCCTCACGTTATCCACAAATTACTTGAACACAATTCACTCGTGAAAGCATTAAGTCCACCATTGCTAATTAACTATTTACGAATCTCCAGGCTGTGGTCTAAAGAGTTACTAAAGCCTTCAAGAAGAAGGTATGTCACCATGGGGAAGATTAGGTATGTCGGAAGAAGAAATTATCGGCCAGTTTGATATTTTTTTTGGTCTCGGAAGCTGAATATTATTTAGCTAAAGCTCAGAACCTCAAGAAATAACTATAACGAATCTAGTATAATTTAAGGCGTTTGTTTATTTTGATCTAGTTTACATCTTTAATTCTTTGGACTTATGGGAATTAACAAGAAAAAAATAGAAATAAAATAATTTAAGAAATCGATAATGCAAATAACTAGTTTGATTTTTATACTCATTTTCCATATGCCTGCTATAATAAAAACATTTTATTAGATTCATAGTCAAACTATGATCCCAGCCTCCCCATGTCGGGCACATCGCCCAACCACGCCACTAGATGGCCCAGCAGTCGGATAGTTGTCAAAAAATCAAACACGGTCACTAAAGTTGTCAACCTCTAGCAGAATTAATTCCATGTTACAGTGATAGACCAAGGAGACTATTTTTCTTACCCTCAGATTTATAGAGATAGCGAAAATGTGCACCAATTTTCATAAGTTTCTAGCCCCTCATGAACCCCTTCTGGCAACCGATTTTTACTTACAAGTCCATCTGCCCGTGATAGACATGGTACTAACTTGTTCTCACGATAAATAATAGGACTAATAGGTACACCAACTACCAACGCTGTTAACCCCTCATCGCCGAAGATGATTATGGTCTAACAGCCAATTGCTGCTTACAAGTACCCAACATGTCTCACGACATCATGTCTCACGACTCACCCTCACGACTCACCTCACCCCCCCCCCCCCCACGGTGCCCGTAGCAATCCGATTCACTAAATGATTTACCTCGAGCATTCCCACAAAGTTCCATCCCGATCTGTCAGTCTAAGTGGGTCACGTATTCCCCCCCCCCCAATAGTTGTCGGATCCGATCCGGATATGAAAAAGATCACCAGAGAAATGTCCTCTGTTCAATTCTTAAATTTCACTCGAATCCGATCACCCGTTCCAAAGTAACGCATGACTGAATATTCCTGATTCCCCTTCCCGTATGGAAATAATTAAGCTGTTTACAGTTGTTAACGACTGTTTACAACTGTTAACGACTGTTTACAGTTGAATTCAATTGTAAACAGCTGTTAACAGCCTAATACAGTTGATTCCAGTTGTGATTTTACAACTGGTTTTTTACAGTTGGATTTAAACAGCTGGTTCCAGTTGTTTTTAACTGTAAACAACTGTCTACAGGTTCATATAGTTGATTCCAGTTGTTTTTTTACAATTGTCTTTTTACAGTTTCAGTAAACAACTGGTTCTAACTGTTTTTAAGTGTAAACAACTGTTCACAGCTTAATACAGTTGATTCCAGTTGTTTTTTTACAATTGTCTTTTTACAGTTGGATAATAACAATTGGTTCCAACTGTTTTAACCGTAAACAATTGTATTATTCACGCGACTTGAAAAAAAGAACTGTAATTTTACAACCATCTCTATGCAGTTGTTTTTTTACAATTGTCTTTTTACAGTTGGATATAAAAAACTGGTTCCAACTGTTTTCAACTGTAGACAACTGGTCACAGCTTAATACAGTTGATTTCAGTTGTTTTTTTACAATTGTCTTTTTACAGTTGGATGTAAACAATTGGTTCCAATTGTTTTTAACTGTAAACAATTGTATTATTCACCCGACTTGAAAAAACAACTGGAATTTTACAACTATCTTTATGCAGTTGTTTTTTTACAATTGTCTTTTTACAGTTGGATATAAACAACTGGTTCCAACTGTTTTTAACTGTAAACAACTGTTTACAGGTTCATACAGTCGATTCCAGTTGTTTTTTTACAGTTGTCTTTTTACAGTTTCAGTAAACAACTGGTTGTAACTGTTTTTAAGTGTAAACAACTGTTCACAGCTTAATACAGTTGATTCCAGTTGTTTTGTTACAATTGTCTTTTTACAGTTGGATGTTAACAATTGGTTCCAACTGTTTTTAACTATAAACAATTGTATTATTCACGCGACTTGAAAAAAACAATTGTAATTTTACAACCATCTTTATGCAGTTGTTTTTTTACAATTGTCTTTTTACAGTTTGATAGAAAGAACTGGTTCCAACTGTTTTCAACTGTAGAGAACTGGTCATAGCTTAATACAATTGATTCCAGTTGTTTTTTTACAATTGTTTTTTTACAGTTGGATGTAAACAATTGGTTCCAATTGTTTTTAAATGTAAACAACTGTATTATTCACCCGACTTGAAAAAACAACTGGAATTTTACAACCATCTTTATGCAGTTGTTTTTTTACAATTGTCTTTTTACAGTTGGATATAAACAACTGGTTCCAACTGTTTTTACTGTAATCAACTGTTCACAGCTTAATACAGTTGATTCCAGTTGTTGTTGTTTATCAACTGTTTTTTTATATTTCTCTGTATATAAAAAAAAATTTAATTATTATTTTGAATATGTCTCTGTACTTTTTCGCTGCGAACGAGCGGAGGTTAGTAGCTTCGCGCCACATAACGTTTCGTTACCTCTATGATTAGCTATGTCGCTGTGACGCCGCCGTGAAGAAACGTAGAAGGCAAAGCTGATCGGTTCTCTAGACGCGCTAAGAAGCGTTCAGTGCGCGGAGTGCGCCTCTTGCATTTTCTTTCTCTGTGATCAGCAACAGCGAAGACGGAAGACGGAAATACTGAAGTAGTATATGCAGTATTTAGCGTTCTAGCCTTTTAATCCTGCATCGGATTATAACTCTCCAATTCGGATTTTAATTCTCCGAATTAGGAATAAAAATGTCCGAAATCGGTGACGCACAACCGATAAAGGAGGGACTTTTTAAAATAGACGGGTAAAAAGCTACGGTATAAATACCTCTAGGTCCTTTTGCCGGGGTATTCATAGTCGCTGCATAGTACCAAGACAGAGGTTATGTCTGATTATTTGTTCTTGCTACAACTGGTTGTCATCATCCGAATACATTTGATTTTTTTCTTTACAATTTTTTTTTCATTCTAGGTTCAATGTAAACAACTGGTTACAACTGTTTTTAACTGTAAACTAATTCACAGCTTAATACAGTTGCTTCCAGTTGTTTTTTTACAATTGTCTTTTTACAGTTGGATGTTAACAAGTGGTTCCAACTGTTTTTAACTGTAAACAATTGTATTATTCACGTGCTTGAAAAAAAACAACTGTAATTTTACAACCATCTTTATGCAGTGTTTTTCTACAGTTGTATTTTTGCAGTTGGATATAAACAACTGGTTCCAACTGTTTTCAACTGTTGACAACTGGTCACAGCTTAATTATACAGTTGATTCCAGTTGTTTTTTTACAATTGTCTTTTTACAGTTGGATGTAAACAATTGGTTCCAATTGTTTTTAAATGTAAACAGTTGTAGTATTCACCCGACTTGAAAAAAAAACTGTAATTTTACAACCATCTTTATGCAGTTGTTTTTTTTACAATTGTCTTTTTACAGTTGGATATAAAGAACTGGTTCCAACTGTTTTCAACTGTAGACAACTGGTCACAGCTTAATACAGTTGATTTCAGTTGTTTTTTTACAATTGGATGTAAACAATTGGTTCCAATTGTTTTAAACTGTAAACAATTGTATTATTCACCCGACTTGAAAAAACAACTGGAATTTTACAACTATCTTTATGCAGTTGTTTTTTTACAAATGTCTTTTTACAGTTGGATATAAACAACTGGTTCCAACTGTTGTTAACTGTAATAAACTGTTCACAGCTTAATACAGTTGATTCCAGTTGTTGTTGTTTTTTTCAACTGTTTTTTTTTTATGTTTCTCTGTATATATACAAAAAACAATTATTATTTTTGAATATGTCTCTGTACTTTTTCGCTGCGAACGAGCGGAGGTTAGTAGCTTCGCGCCACATAACGTTTCGTTACCTCTATGATTAGCTATGTCGCTGTGACGCCGCCGTGAAGAAACGTAGAAGGCAAAGCTGATCGGTTCTCTAGACGCTCTAAGAAGCGTTCAGTGCGCGGAGTGCGCCTCTTGCATTTTATTTCTCTGTGATCAGTAATAGCGAAGACGGAAGACGGAAATACTGCAGTAGTATCTGCAGTATTTAGCGTTCTAGCGTTTTAATCCTGCATCGGATTATAACTCTCCAAATTCGGATTTTAATTCTCCGAATTAGGAATAAAAATGTCCAAAATCGGTGACGCACAACCGATACAGGAGGGACTTTTTACAATAGACGGGTAAAAAGCTGCGGTATAAATATCTCTAGGTCCTTTTGCCGGGGTATTCATAGTCGCTGCATAGTGCCAAGACAGAGGTTCTGTATGATTATTTGTGCTTGCTACAACCGGTTGTCAACAACCGAATATATTTGATTTTTTTTCTGTACAATTTTTTTTTTTTCATTCTCGGTTGGATGTAAACAACTGGTTACAACTGTTCTTAACTATAAACAACTGTTCACAGCTTAATACAGTTGATTCCAGTTTTTTTTTTACAATTGTCTTTTTACAGTTGGATGTAAACAACTGGTTCCAACTGTTTTTAACTGTAAACAATTGTATTATTCACCTGACTTGAAGAAACAACTGTAATTTTACAACCATCTCTATGCAGTTTTTTTTTTTACAATTGTATTTTTACAGTTGGATATAAACAACTGGTTCCAACTGTTTTTAACTGTAAACAACAGTTCACAACTTAATACAGTTGTTTCCAGTTGTTTTTTTTACAATTGTCTGTTTACAGTTGAATAGTTCCAACTGTTTTCTTTTTTTCTTTTTTTCCCTAAACCACTTCATTATTCGCCGGACCTGAAAAGAAAACAACTTTAAATATTCTTCGAGCCCAAACTGACTTTGAAACATATATTCAGTCAATGTTTACAACGAATACGTCGCCTAATAAATCATGAGAGCTGGCGCAAAGCTGACGTATCCATTGTAAACATTGTTTGAATATAAACAAAAAATTAATTTTTACAACCGTCACGATTATACGGTCATTTTTGAATTCGATAATTTGCTATGATAAGGGCGTATCTAACACTTTTTCTTCAGGTTTAAAAAAATGGCCATCTTCTGTTTTTTTTTCTGGCTATTTCAGGCGCTCTATCTAGAGCGTGTTCCATCCTACTTACCGTAGTTACTACGCGTGACGTCACGAACTCTGGCTTTTTGCCGTCAAGGCTGGAACGACTTTTCCATTTTCCAGCAGAATATCATGACACGGGCGAATCCGACCAATCACGTTACAGAGAGCCGTAGTTACGTAGTTAGTAACTTTTGGTGAGGTTGGAACGGAAATAATAACTAATAGTTACTATTTGTAGAAGGATGGAACACCTCCTATTGCTGCCTTTATCAATCACTAACATGACGGTAAAAGGCCGAACCAAAAACCACCAAGGGCGTAACTGCTTTTCCCAGGAGCTATGAAAAGGGCTAAGTATCACTTGCAGGGTGCAAGTCATAGCTTCATAGCTTCCAAACAAATTTTACAACTTTCCTCGGAAATTAATTACGCGATTCCTCGATTAAAGATTTGGACCTACAGTTAGTGTCGGGTACTCGGCCAGAATCAAATAGGCCGTATACCCGGATAGTGCGTACAACCGTAACACTTTTTTCTCTCGCCTTCCTTAGAAACCAATCTGCTTTATATTAGTACCTCGAAAAAAACACTAGCCTATTAATAGCAACTGGACGATGTGCAATTCGTTGTGGTGTAGAAATATAATGTGATGAAATATAATAATTTTCAGTCACAGCACTCACAGCATCGAAAACTTGCTCAAAGGGCAGAGCAGAGCCAGAGTCCAATCAAACGCGAGTACGCGACTGCTAGTTGCTATCTAAGTTTTCAATGACTCATCGCGCTGGCGACATAACCAACACAAACAATCATCTCGTTTCGTGCGAGGGGCTGAATACTCGTGAAAATCTCTACAGTGTTTTAGCTTTGGCTAGCACTCGACCCAGGTCTATGCACAATTGGTTTCTGGGGCACACTGAGAATCCAAATTTCATCCAGAAGCGAGTTGTTACAGTCATAATATATCGCGAGTATACTACCAACTCTCCGATTTTAATCTCCTACAGACTAGACACCACGTTCAACAATTGGCCTTGGAAAGAAAATCATTCAGTTTTTGGGAATCCGGGAACGTAGGCTAGTGACGGGATAGCTACGACTTCGTAAAGGTATGCAAGGTGTAAAGGTGTCTGTTCGTCCGTCTGTCTGTTAATACGATAACTTTCGAAGGGGTTGACATATTTTGCATATTTTTATGTTCAAGCTTGGTCTATTCATTGGGTCAAAGTACAGGTCAAGTTTATAGATGGGCAGTGGGCTATGTGATAAAAATACATACTGAATCCATATCTGATGTGTTTTCCTCGTCGGCGGTCGGACAAGTAGTTTGTCCGCCGGATAGCTTAAATTTGTATAAGTGAGTACGGTACATCTTTTCGAAATATTTTATGTTGTCAAATGGGTTTGAAAAACACAATTTTTATATATATAGTTTGTATTATTTATATATATATATAAATTTTATATATATATAAATAAAATAAAGTTTGTGCTGTAGATATAGATAAAGAACATGCTGGGACCAGACAATTCTATGAGTCTTTGAGGGGTAGCCCACTCCCGATTTTAGTGTAAAGCAAGTTCCTGGTGCCCGGCCGGTGCCGGTACCGTGTGACACCAGCCGGCACCGGTTGGCACGTGTTAGAAAATTAAAATCAGCATCTTTAGAAGCGAGAATTTTCTCGCCGTTGCCATAACACTGCTGGTTTCGATCGGTGCCTGGAAAGAGTGTAGACTACAGCAGGCGCCGGGGAGTGGGAAAACCCTCGTCAGTTTCTTCTAGCATTTTTTTGGTCGTACCCCGGCCTAGACCGGAAAATTCTGCACCCTTCTTCCCACAAAACTCCCTTAACTGCATTTCCCAACAAGAGAATTCGAATATACCGAAACAAGCGTCAAGTGCAGATGTATAGAACGTCAGGGTAAGATTTTCCCTGGTTACCACTCACCAGTTACACTAACAATCAGTAGAATTTCAAGTTCCGTGCCCTTATCCAGTTGGATTATTTTTTGGTCCGTTTCCCTGTTCCTTTTTTGGAATTTGTGCGAATATTGGTTTGCATCTCGTTCTTTGTTAGTGTCTGGGATCCCAAAACGTAAGTGGAGGGATACCTATGACATCGCAAAAGTTGTCCGTCTGTCTGTATGTCTGTCTGTGAGCACGATAACTCTCGAAGGGAATAAGATATTTTGGTGAAACTTGGTGGGAGGATCCTTTGCGGCAAGAGAAAGGTCGAGTTCGTAGATGGGCATGTAGCCCTACTTTTAGGAGTGGGGGAGGGTAAATATTCTTTGAGCCCAAGCTGACTTTGAAACATTTATTCAAACAATGTTTACAGCGGATACGTCAGCTATGATTTTTCATCAGCGATATTTCGGCCCTTCTTGGCAAGAGTCCTCGTCAGGCTGTCAATCTTCTTGTTCAACTTCGGGGAAGGAAACAAACCTGTAATAATCCAACATTTTACAGGTTTGTTTCCTTCCCCGAAGTTGAACAAGGAGATTGACAGCCTGACGAGGACCCTTGCCAAGAAGGGCCGAAATATCGCTGATGAAAAATCATAGCTGACGTATCCGTTGTAAACATTGTTTGGATAAAAGTGGGGGAGGGGGTTCAAATTAAGGGACAAACAAAATATTTTTAAACAGATAATGAGATAGTCGATAGGGTAAGAAGACGTTGAACAGGAATATGAAAACCATTTTCTCGTCGGACAAGTAGTTCGCCTGGAATCCGGCCAAAACCGGAAAGCTTGTCAAAAGTAAAAGTTTTATTTGAAATTGATTAGATGTTCGATTTAGGGGTAAGAACAGATGCTGAACCCATATATTCCAATACTTTTTTTTAGCCGGATCTATAGTTCGTTCGAAACCCGGCTAAAACCGGGAAATTTGTTAAAAGCAAAAGTTGTATCTGTAGGATTAGATGTCCGATTTAGGGGTAAGAAGAAATCTGAATCCATATATTACAAGACTTTTTTTTTAGCCGGATCAATAGTTCGTCCGGAAAACCGGGAAATTTGTTATTAATTAAATCTTTATTTGAAGTGAATTAGATGTTGGATATAAGGAGATACGCTGAATTCGTTCTTTACCTTTAGTTTTTTACCTTTAGTGTCCATCTGTCTGTGAGCACGATAACTCTCGAAGGGAACAAGATATTTGGATGAAATTTGGTGTGAGGATTCACAGGTCGAGTTCGTAGACGAGTTCTGTAGCTCCCGAACGGCAGATATACAAGATGGATGTCAACTCAGTTTATTGGTGCCCTTAACTGGCCTTACTGATTTTATTGGACGTACTGCCAGACCCCCATTTGGTTTCCTGCTTCCACTATAAGTCTTGATTTGTTTCTACATTTTTAAAGTAATAACATCTAATTATCTGGATCAAATATTACATTTTTGGGATCCCATCGAAACCTTTGGTCTTGTTGCGTTAAAATGTTACAAAATTAGTCGCGTTTTTTACAGATCGACTGGCGATTGGGACTTGTTCCCGGGTTCATCCAGTTGACCGTTTTTTGTCGCTTGATAGGGGAGCGAGAACAAGCCTTCGAAAAACGGTCTAAATCAGTCAATAAATCAGTCCATCCCCACAACTCTTCCCTCGGCAGTCTCTGAAACTGCTGCAGTACTGGCGCTTCCTGAGGTGTAAACTGTACGTTTTGGGGTCCACATGTTTCAGTTTTCAAAATTTGGCACCAAGTTTGACTGGACCTCCAAGAGAAAGGTGCATCGGATCGACTGTTGACTTTGTTCCCAGTCGATCTCCAGTCAAGCGACAAAAAACGGATCGACTGGACCTCCAGTCGACAGTCGATCGCAAAAAACGGCAACTTTCTTTCCAAGCGATTGCAAAAAACGCGACTAATCGAAATTTTCTATTTCGATATTCGACGTATTTTTTGGTAAGCAGTTTAATACTGGAAAACAAAACTCGGGATCTATAACAGTTTGTAAAACAAAAAAACGAAATCAAGGTTTTCTATTTCTTTGGTTCTAAAATATTTAGAAAAACAAGTGAAGATTTTCAGACATTGTTTTCAATATCGATATCTAGGTTTCGATATTTCCGGTATATCGATATCACGCAACAGCTCAACTTAACAGAGATTATTTATGCAGAAAAAAAAAGTATCATTTTTGTTCTCTCTGGATGAGAAAAAAAAGATTCACAGTACAGGTAAGCTAATGCTTCTTTGAATACATTTTTGTTTTACAGCTTCTTCATTCTTTTTGTTTTGCACAGTTGGCTAAGTCTCTTAAGAGCCAAGTGTTTCAGACGCATTTTGAAATCAGGTTCTTTCTGCTTGTTTATGTTACTTACTTTAGACTGCAGGAGGGGTATCCAACTGTATCCAACCTCGTTTTTACAGAATATTATATTTATTCAGTTTGAAAAAGTCTTCAAAGCATAGTAGGCAGACAGTAGCCTAGGTGCTAAAATGCTAAATAGCCTAGCTAAAATGTTACAGTTCTGTGCAAGCCTGTACCAGCCTGTACCTGGCTGGAAAAGCTGAACTCTGAGCAGACACTACAGTCTGCCTACAGTACCTACTTACTGAGTGGTTTCAATTTGATCTTTTTTATCTTCAGTTGTTGTTTGCACTCTGTTGTCTCTGTAGCCTATTGTGTAGGCTATGGAGATTTGTTAGATTCGAATTTTCAGTGAATTTCATATTCCTGATTACTATTCAGAGACTGATTTCCTGACAGGATTAGACAAATGCCTCTTTCGGGAAGGGTACCCGACCTAAAACCTAGTTTCAACTTTCTAGAAAATCTTTCCTTTCAGAAAGATACAACCTAAAAAAACAAATAGAAGTAGTCTATAATCTAACTAAAATGTGGCTTATACAGTGTAAGTCAAATTCCTTTTCAGTATTAATAATTGAAAGTATTTGAATTTCACCTGAGCTCAAATTACTTGGTGAGATTTACAGGAGGGATCAGTCAACCACGAACCCCTGATTTTAGGATACCCTATGCCAAACGCTGGAGATATCTAGCGTTTTGCATAGCCTATGCCTAATCTTGGATACCCAATGCCAAACGCTGGATAGCTGTTGGTACCCTAACCCTGACCTACCTCACTAACGGTGAATTCTGATTGGTTGATATTTAATCTTCACTCAAACTGTCAATATTCTATTGGGTTCCACTATCCAGCATTTGGCATAGTGTATCCAGCGTTAGGCATAGGGTATACCAAACGCTAGATATACCCAGCGTTTGGCATAGGCTATCCCAAATTCAGAGGTTTGTGGTAGACTGGGAGGGATAGCTGATGTCATTAAATAAGTAACGTTAGAAAGATAATTTCTGTGCAGTCCTAATTATATCCTAGGCCATTAAGTTTTGTTTCTCTAGCAGTTGGGATGGGAGTGCAGTACTGCAGACACTAATACTGAGTCAAGTTTTGAGGATTTTGAAGGGGCAGTTGGTTTACTATGGTTTTGGTACCTTAAAAGTTTTGAGTGGCCAAGCTCTTTATAGGCGATCTAAAATGATGCTTGAGTTAGGTTTGTAAAAGAGTTGGTACACGCAGATTGAATTCTATTCTTGATTGAATTCTTCTTGGGTTCCTTTCAAACCTTTGTTTTACCCAATGGTTTACTTTAATGTCAACAAAGCAAGTACTTGTAATAAACTGCACCTTAATCAGGCTAAATTTAGCCTATCCTATGTCATAGCCATATAAATAAACATAGAAATTTGTGGTTTGTGTAAACCAAGCTTTCAGAAAAAGATCCAAATGCTGAGAAGCGCATATGTGTTCTTTTGCCTAGCCAAATGGGCAATCATGCTTTTGTGATTTAGAACTTGGTGTTACAGAAATTCACAGAAATAGGAAGTTATCTTGCAACAGAGGAACCTGGTGAATTAATTCGAAAAAATTCAGTTGAGAAAATATTGTAATCCATTTATAGTATAGCTGATATGTCAAACTGTCAGAAGCTTGATAACAGATAACACATATGCATCCTTCTATTAAATTTCGTGAATAATGTAGCCTATCTATTGTGACCCTTTTAATTTTAAGTTTTTGTGACAAATAGCATTCATAAGGGTTATAAAGAAATTTGTCTCTAAACTTGAGAATTTTTAAGGTTCATAACAGAAAGATCCGGCATAATTGTTAACACAATGTTTTGCAACCATGTGTTCTCTGTTAACAAAATTCTGACAGTATGGCAATAAGGGCATGTTTATCCTAATCAGCAGTATTTTACTTAATATTTTTGGGTTGGATGGTCCAGGCTGTTCAGTCCTCTCTCCCTGGCTTCTTCAAGCCTCTAACTGTTTTTTTTACAGATAACAAAAAACAGTTGGATAACCCTACTAAAACAGACCACACATGTTCATGAGACTCTTCAAAGACCATCACATCCCCTGATTTTTGTATATATTTTCAGATGAAGCCTTCTAGATTGACGTCGAAAGTGGGATTCTTGTCTGAGGCAGTACAAAATAATGAATAATGTAGTTTAGTGCATGCAGCACACAAGCTATCAAAGAGTTTCGACATGCTGGAACAGCCAGTTGGTTCTGTAGCACCAGATCCAGAGACACTGTGACTGAATGGAGTAAAGAATAGTGATCTGGGAATAGACTTTTACTCAGGTAACAGTGCAATACATGTGCAGACCCAGTTCTGGATGGAAAGAGGCTAGAAAAGAACAAAAGCGGACTATCCCAAGAAAACCCCTCTCTGCCTCTTGACCTATGCCATAGATACGCAAGAAAGATGTATACTGCTCAATGGTCATGCTTTTCTAGGTAAGTAGCATTTTGAACACACTAGTAATTTGTTTATAGGACCCTATCTGCAGGATGCCTTTGGCCATAGAGAGACGAATCTCTCTCAAAGGATGTTAGGCTATCTCTGCGGACTTAGAGTGAGGGTACTTTGAGCGTGTTCCACCCCTCTAACAGTAATTTCTATGAGTTACTATTTCCGTTCCAGCCTTACGAAAACTTATTACGCTGACCGTTCCAACCTTCTCGAAATAGTAACTTATTTGCTTACCACGCTTGGTTGCGTAGTAAAACATGATGACTCCGGATCTATGTAGCCTATCGTGATTGGCTGGATAATCCCCTGGAGTGGTATTTTACCGCAAATTAAAAATGCATTCCACCCTTGAGGCTTGACGTCAAGAAGCCAAAATTCGTGACGTCATGCGTAGTAACTACGGTAAGTAGGTTGGAACACGCTCTTTGGGTCAAAGAAGAATCTCCATTGACAGAAGTAAATATAATTTTGAAGGTGTGTGGGAGGGGGTGTAGGAAGCGCTAAGCTGTGCCTTTGTGTACACTGTAAAACAAAAATCTTACAGTATTTGCTGCTGGGATTAATCTTATCTTTATTGAGATAAGATTACCCCTAATTCGGATTAATATTACCCCAGTAGAGATGAGATTAATCCCAGTAGCAAATACTGCATCTTCTTTTTCAAGCAAAAAAAAGGCCAAACAAAGGCTTTGACCTTTAGACCCCTTATATTTCGATCCTAAAACGTAAGTGGAGGGATACCTATGACATTGCAGAAGTTGTCCGTCCGTCTGTCCGTCCGTCTGTCAGCATGATAACTCTCGAAGGAAATGAGACGTTTTGATAAAACTTGGTGTGAGGACTCTTTAGGTCAAGGGAGAGGTCGAGTTTGTAGATGGGCTCTGTAGCTCAGGGTTTAGGGGTTCGGGTTCAAATTAGTGGGCAGACAAATTTTGTTTAAGACGGTGGGATATGAAAAATACGCTAGAATTTTGCGCAGAGTGTAAAGTGCACCATATGAGCAACTCATCATGGTCCCTTGGCTGTAGGCAGCTTTTTTGGCTATTTGGGTACACGCCAATAGGTGAGCATATTAACATAAGGTAAGGTAAGGTACAATTTTAATAGCAAATATAAATAAACCAGGTGTTTCTCAAAAGCATCAGACCTGCCAGTGTCATTAAAAACATGAAAATCAGAACCATTTTCTCGCCGGACAAATAGTTCGCCCGGAATCCGGCCAAACCAGAAGGTTTGTAAAAGTCAAAGTTGTATCCAAAGTTGATTAGATGTTCGATTTAGGCGTAAGAAGACAGGCTAAAGATTTAAATGAAAATCATTTTCTCGTCGTACAAATAGTTCGCGCGGAATCCGGCCGAAACCTGAAAACTTGTCGAAAGTAAAAGTTTTATCCGAACTTGATTAGGTTTGTCCGGTATCGGGGTAAGAAGACATGCTGAATCCGCTTTTGACAATCATTTTCTACTCGGATATAGAGTTCGCCCGGAATCCGACTGAAACCGGAAAATTTGTTAAAACTGAAAGATTTATCTGAAGTTGATTAGATGTTCGATATAGCAGTGAGAAGATACGCTGAATTCGTTTTTGAGCTTTAACTTTAGCAAGACAAGTAGTTCGCCCGGAATCCAGTCGAAACCGGAGATTTGGCAGAAGTCAGGCAGGAAGATTTGATCTATTTCGTTAAAGTAGATATGAAGTATAGTCTAGGGGTAAATACACACATGTTGAATCCATATCTGAACTTGTTTTCTGAGATGATTATCCATTGGCCTTCTTCTGTTTTTGAACCTTACTAGAAAAAATGCTCAAGGAGTCTAGCGAAGACCGGATATCTACAAGACCCATTTTCTGGATCAAATATTAAATTTTTGTCAAGTCACAGTCAAAGTTGTATTCAAAGTTGATTAGATGTTCGATTTAGGCGTAAGAAAACATGCTAAACATTTAAATGAAAATCATTTTCTCGTCGTACAAATAGTTCGCGCGGAATCCGGCCGAAACCTGAAAATTTGTCAAAGTAAAAGTTTTATCTGAACTTGATTAGGTTTGTCCGGTAACGGAGTAAGAAGACATGCTGAATCCGCTTTTGACAATCATTTTCTACTCGGACATAGAGTTCGCCCGGGATCCGACTGAAACCGGAAAATTTTTTAGAAGTTAAAGTTTTATCTGAAGTTGATTAGATGTTCGATATAGCAGTAAGAAGATACGCTGAATTTGTTTTTATGGCACTTGCCCTTCGGCCAAGTGCCATATAGCGATCGCAATTTCTGTCCGTCCGTCGGTCTGTCGGTCTGTCCAGGTTTTGCTAGTTCGGGCACTTCCACATAAGCTAGGACGATAAAACTTGGCAGGCGTATCAGGGACCCCAAATGATTAAGTTGGAAATAGTCACTTCCCCGATCCGAGCACCGTGGGGGGAGTGGAGGGAGGGGGAATCTGGAATCTTGAGGTATTTTTAACTTTTGAACGGGTTATCGGATCTCGATGAAACTTGATATTTGGAACGACCTCATGCCTCAGACGACCCACTTAAAATCCGAACTGGATCCGGTGACTTTTGGGGGGGAGCTGGAGGGGGCAACCGGAAATCTTGGGAAACGCTATGAGTGGAGGGATCGAGATGAAACTTGGTGGGAAGACACCTAGCAAACACTAGATACATCATTGACATAACCGAGCCGATTCGGGCACTGTGGGGGGGGGGGGACTGGAGGGAGGGGGAATCCGGAATCTTGAGGTATTTATAACTTTTGAACGGGTGATCGGATCTCGTTGGAACTTTATATTTGGAAACACCTCATGCCTCAGACGACCTACTTAAAATCCGGACCGGATCTGGTGACTTTTGGGGGGAGCTGCAGGGGGCAACCGGAAATCTTGGGAAACACTATGAGTGGAGGGATCGAGATGAAACTTGGTGGGAAGACACCTAGTAAACACTAGATACATCATTGACATAACCGAGCCGATTCGGGTACTGTGGGGGAGTGGAGGGAGGGGGAATCCGGAATCTTGAGGTATTTATAACTTTTGAACGGGTGATCGGATCTCGATGGAACTTGATATTTGGAAAGACCTCATACCTCAGACGACCCACTTAAAATCCGGACCGGATCCGGTGACTTTTGGGGGGAGCTGGAGGAGGCAACCGGAAATCTTGGGAAATATGCTATGAGTGGAGGGGTCGAGATGAAACTTGGTGGGAAGACACCTAGCAAACACTAGATACATCATTGACATGACCGAGCCGATTCGGGCACTGTCGGGGGAGTGGAGGGAGGGGGAATCCGGAATCTTGAGGTATTTATAACTTTTGAACGGGTGACCGGATCTCGATGAAACTTGATATTTGGAACGACCTCATGCCTCAGACGACCCACTTAAAATCCGGACCGGATCCGGTGACTTTTGGGGGGAGCTGGAGGGGGCAACCGGAAATCTTGGGAAACGCTATGAGTGGAGGGATCGAGATGAAACTTGGTGTGCAGACACCTAGCAAACACTAGTTACATCATTGATATAACCGAGCCAATTCGGGCACTGTGGGGGGAGTGGAGGGATTGGGAATCCGGAATCTTGAGGTATTTATAACTTTTGAACGGGTCACCGGATCTCGATGAAACTTGATATTTGGAAAGACCTCATGCCTCAGACGACCCACTTAAAATCCGGACCGGATCCGGTGACTTTTGGGGGGAGCTGGAGGGGAGAACCGGAAATATTGGAAAACGCTATGAGTGGAGGGAACGAGATGAAACTTGGTGGGAAGACACCTAGCAAACACTAGATATATCATTGACATAACCGAGCCGTGCTTACTCGTAACAAGTGCCATATGAGCTCGTAGCTCTTGTTGAGCTTTAATTTTAGCAAGACAAGTAGTTCGCCCGGAATCCAGTTGAAACCGGAGATTTGGCAGAAGTCAGGCAGGAAGATTTGATCTATTTCGTTAAAGTAGATATGACGTATACTCTAGGGCTAAATACACACATGCTGAATCCATATCTGAACTTGGTTTTCTGAGATGATTAGCCATTGCGGCCTTCTTCTGTTTTTAAACCTTACTAGTAAAAATGCTCAAGGAGTCTGGCGAAGACCGATATTAAATCTTTGGCATCCCAGCGAAACCTTTAGCCTTGTTGCTGCTCGATTAGGGCGATGACATGGGAAGGCTTTGTGATTATCTTGGGTTCTTTTCTGTTAAGGGGGACTGAGGTTGTATTTTCTTTCATTACACTCGCCTGTATATCGGTTCATGCCTGCTCGGCTTTTGGGATGCCAAAATGTGAGTGGAGGAATACATATGACATCGCAAAAGTTGTCCGTCTGTCTGTCAGCACGATAACTCTCGAAGGGAACGAGATATTTTGATGAAACTTGGTGTGTGGATTCTATGGGCCAAGGGGAAAGGTCAAGTTCATAGATGAACGCTGTAGCCCTATATTTAGGGGTGGAGGAGGGGGTTCGGACTAAGGGGTGAACAAAATATTTTTAAACAGCTAATGTGGTAGTCGATTATTGGGTAAGAACACGATGATGAAAACCATTTTCTCTCCGGACAAGTAGTTCGTCCGGAATCCGGCAAAAACGAAAAGTATGTTAGTATTAAAAGTTTTATCGGAAGTTGGTTAGATGTCAGATTTTGACAAACTTTTTTTGTACATGCACATAATAGTTAGCCTTGAATCCGGCTGAAAATGGGAAATTTGTTAAAAGCTAAAGTTTTATCTGAAGTTGATTAGATGTTCGATATAGGGGTATGGAGATACGCTGAATTCGTTTTTATGGCCCTTGCCTTCCTGAACTGTGGGGGAGTGGGAGGGGGGGGGGGGTACCGGAAATATCGTGAAACACTTATAGTGGAGGGATCGGGATGAAGGTGGGAAGAACAAGCACAGATTCTAGATACATCGTTGACATAAATGGGTCGGATCCGGGCACCGTGTGTGTGGGGGTGAGGTAGTCCCGGATTTCGGGTTATCACGGTTAAGGTCCTTCCAGATATGCTAAAGGATGAAACTTGGCAGGCCTGCCAGGAACCCGATCAGATTGACTTGACACGATTGACCTCGATCCGACCATTGGGGGGGGGGGGGAGGAGAAATCCGGGATTAGGAAGGCTAGGCAAGCATAACTCGAGCGCATCGGACAGAAATGAAACTTTAAGTTGGAAATAGTTCTGGCAGCGGATGTCCCGTTTCGTTTCCGGACCGGATCCGAAAACTCTGGGGGGAGGGGTAGAATCGGAAGGGGGGCCAGAAATCTCGATACAGGCTTAGAGTGGGGGACCGGGATGAAGCTTGGTGAGAAGAACAAGGACAAGTTGTAAATATATTTTTGACAGAAACGACGGTATTGGCGCACTGTGGGGGGATAGTGAGTTAAAGTACTTAGATGCACTTGGACGATGAAATTCGGCAGGTGTACTGGGACCCGATCAAATTGACTTGGAAGCAGTCATTTCCTCGATCCGTCGTCTGTTCCTCAAGACAGCACAAATCTTAGCTGCTACCCTTACCTGCTACATATGTTTGCAAGTAAGGAGATACGCTGAATTCGTTTCGAGCTTTAGTTTTTCCAAGACAAGTAGTTCGTCCGGAATCCAGGCGAAACCGGAGATTTGGCAGAAGTAAGGCAGAAGATTTGATCAGTTCCGTCAAAGTAGATATTATAGCCTAGGGGTAAATACACACATGCTTAATCCATATTCGAACTTGGTTTTCTCCGATGCCATTGACCTTCTTCTGTTTCTAAATCTTAATATTAAACACATTCAAGTAGTCTGCCGAAGACCAGATATCTACAGGACTACAGGATCAGAAATCTGTCTGGATCAAATTTTTGGGATCCCATCGAAACCTTTGGTCTTGTTCGCTTTGAGTTTTGAGCCATTGTTTAATATTTGTTTCCCTGTCATCTTGGGGTGAAGGAGTATTTAAACCCACAGTAGCCTGCTTGTAGCGAGTGAAACCGAAGGCACATAGGTGGACAAAATTGTGTATCTGGAACTCAGTAGGTAAGCTGTTAGCGGCTATTCGAATTAGCGATATGAGCTGAGTAAATCAAACTACAGTCAATTCATACTTTCTCACTCCACGTCTAAGCGATCGCGTACTTGTTTCTTCCTTCCCTACTTGCTTCTGTGGATATGATCAACGGAGTCGACAGAAACCAGCGCGAGTCATACATTATTCATTTCTTTTATTCCAATATTTTCTTCCAGCTGCAAGAACGCCATTGGAAGATTCAGGGACAGCGGGAGCTTCCAAACCACCAGCAAACGGAGCTGATAAGTTTCTTTGAGTCAGTTAACTTTTATATATATATTTTTTTTTCAACAGAAGAGATGCGAATTTTCTGGAACTTATTGGGTGTGTTTTCATGGATTTACTGACAAGACCCCATAAAAGAACGCGTAGAGGCGTTAAAGTTTGGCAACTTGAACATGCTAAAAGTGCTAGTTTCCCTCCCTTCATCAGTACCAGCCGAGGTCTTACCTTGTTACATAGGCTACTATTACATTTCAACTGAAAATACCAAACCTTCGGGTCTGATAGGTTATCGGACGTTATTTTCTTAAGCCAACTTTCAAAATTGTTATTATTAATCTGTGCTTTAACTGAAATTTACGTCAAATTACTAATCATATAATTATTTTCATTTTTAGAATACCAACTTATATGCAGTGTGACAATCCACTTGGTATTTTCTAACTTGTAGTTTCTGGTTCCTTCTATCTTCTTGTTTGTGGTTCCACTTGTTTAATTTTTTCTCCAATACGATTATGGAACCACCAAAAATACATTTTTAGAAATTTCTACCGTTTACGGCGGGGTAATTGTAAATCGTACACCTATAAAAAAAAACTGATCTTTCTCCTATTGTATTAATTAACGAAAATATAATTGTAAAATAAAAACAAATTTTCCACTTATATTATTCGACTGAAAATACTATTGTAAAAGACAACTATTTTTTCAATTGTAATGTGGGACCGAAAATACAGTTGTGAAATAACAACTGTGAAAACTGATTGTATTTTTCCAATTGTATTATGGGACCCAAATATAGTTGTAAAAATATAACGGGGAAATACAGTTGTAAAAATATAACGGTGAGAAAACAATTATATTATGGGACCGAAATCCAACTGTGAAAAAACAATTGTTTTTTTCCAATTGTATTATGGGACCGAAATATAGTTACAAAAATACAACTGTGAAAAAACAGTTGTTTTTCTCCAATTGTATTATGGGACCGAAATACAGTTGTGAAAATACAACTGTGAAAAAACAATTGTGTTTTCCAATTGTATTATGGGACCGAAATACAATTGTGAAAATACAACTGCGAAATAACAGTTGTGTTTCTCCAGTTGTATTATGGGACCGAAATACAATTGTAAAAATACAACTGTGAAAAAACATTTGTTTTTCTCCAATTGTATTATGGGACCGAAATACAATTGTAAAAATACAACTGTGAAAAAACAATTGTGTTTTCCAATTGTATTATGGGACCGAAATACAATTGTAAAAATACAACTGCGAAATAACAGTTGTGTTTCTCCAGTTGTATTATGGGACCGAAATACAATTGTAAAAGTACAACTGTGAAAAAACAATTGTTTTTTCCAATTGTATTATGGGACCGAAATACAATTGTAAAAACACAACTGTGAAAAAACAGTTGTTTTCTCCAATTGTATTATGGGACCGAAATACAACTGTAAAAAATACAATTGTAGGAATTTCAACGGTTTACAAGTGTATTTGATTGTAAATGATACAATTGTAAAAAAACAGCTGTTTTTTTCCAATTGTATTACGGTCCCATAGTACAATTGTAAAAAAACAATTGTTTTCAATTGTTTACAGTCACAATTATTTCCATACGGGTTCCTCCACTCCCCTCACCGTTATCAGATCGACAAAATGTTTGTTTTGAAGTCAGTTTGATCGAGTCCCTGATATGCCTGCCAAGTTTCATCGTGAAAATCCCCAAAACCACTATCACTGGAATTCCGGACCCCCACCCCCCCCCCTAAGTGTCCGAATCCAGTACATTGTCTAAACGATTTATCTAGAGCACATGCTTGTTCTTCCCAGCAAGTTTCAATCAGACCTCTCCATTCCAATCGTTTCTTGAAATTTCCGGTCTCCCCCCCCCCCCCCAACTCCCCTGGCTACCGAATCCGATCAAGACTTTAAATGAGACATCCCAGATGTAATCTATTCAGTTATTAAGTTGCATTGCAATCCGGGAAACTGATTATTTCCAGGTTAGTTTGGTCGGATCCCTGATATGCCTGCCAAGTTTCATTGTCCTAGCACATCTGGAAGTACCCTAACTCGAAAAAGTGTGACAAAAAACTCGGACAGACCAACAGACCGACAGACGGAATTGTGATCGGTATATGGCAGTTGATCCAGAGGCTGCAAGTGCCATAAAAAACACGACTAAACCAAAGTGTTGCTAGCGCAACACAATTAATCCAGACCCGGGGAATTTGAATTTCAACAAAGCTCAGTAGAGTTACGCGAGTAGAAAGTGAGAAGTTTAGTTTTCAGATAATCCTCTCTGACATAGGCTATGCAACTCCATTTTACTTAACACACTGTAGACTCTGGATCAATTACAAGCAAAACCCATCCTTTTTGGCCCCAGGCAAGAGTTCTACAAGAGTTACTAGCGCAACACAATTAACCCAGACCCGGGGAATTTGAATTTCAACAAAGCTCAGTAGAGTTACGCGAGTAGAAAGTGAGAAGTTTAGTTTTCGGCAATGGTTAGACGGCAAGCGTCGACGGACAAGCACATAGAGGTACCTCAGATCTGAAAGAACAAGTTCGTCTGATGAAATCGATTAACTTTGGATAACGAACAAACGAAGTAACGCATTTTTGTCGGGTTCTCAGGCCCATTACATGAATAAGTGATGCGTAATTAGACTGTCAGATCTCAGTCCTATTCGCTTAAAGTTTAAGAACCAGATCAATTCTCGGGGTTCAGCCGAATCAATAGCCTATTACTAAATACTATTTTTTTTCCTATCCTCTATATTAATTTAGTTCTCGCCAATTGTCAAGATAAACTAACCTTTACAAGTCGATCAACTTGGTCAAACTTATAGTCTGACAGCCACTCCTGGCCTGGAGGTGGCGTTCCCTCCTTTCTCAGGTATGCCGACGCAGCCGCGTGATAGATCGCGATAGCCTTGACTATCTGATTGATGTGTTCTGCATTACATGGTTTGGTGCTGTCCAACTGCAGGTACTCCAGGTGCTTCATGTCTTCGAGCACGACAACGACTTCGTCTTGAGTGATGGTAGACTTTCTGTAATAAGTAATTTAGGAGATACACATTTTACTCTTTAAACCGGAAAACAAATACATACTGACTAGCCTAATCCAAGAAGACAAACAAAAATAAAAACAGAACAAACATCATCTATCCACCTAAGAAACCAAAAAGATCGGAATTGATCTTATCCCAGATAGGTCGGTGATAACTGCAAAGATCGGAACCCAACTTTATTAAACAGTTTAACTGTTCCTAGCTACGGTATACAATTTTGACCTGTTTTTGTTTATTGATGTAATTTATTTATGAACTTGATTTTAGAGATTTTAGTGTCATCAGAGAAGTAATACCTGTTGAGTTGGTTGATAGTGCTTGAAGTGTCTTTATTCGAATTGACATATGCAAAGCTATTTTAAGATATTGCGGACTAAATCATCATTTCATTTCATAAGAACACTACCACAACAATTACTATATAAAGGGATCACGATCTGCATAGAACTTCGCAAGTTTTTCGACAAGATGAAGGCAGGAGCAGATACGAATGAGGACAGTAAATATCGTCTGAGAAAATATTTTAAACAATATATTTAGAGGGCGCTTTATTTGTTGCTCCATTCGATTTTGTTTTTACTTCCTTAAAAAGGTACTTACAAATGTTGTTTATCCCTAAGAACTGATGCTTGTACCTCCTTAAATGACCCGTCGCACCTATAATACCGATGCAACTTACTTCCCTAATCGCTGAATTAATTCTTCGACCGGGAGTCCTCTATTCCATACGGTACATCCAAACCCCCTAACGACAACTCATCAATTTCTCCACTTGCCTTGCTTCGCTAATTTCCATACGTATCATGCCTCTGACGTTGGTTTGCGGGAAGCTCCGTCGTAGGAAACAAGACCAAAGGTTTCGATGGGATCCCAAAATTTTAACATTTGCTCCCGACAATTCGGTCTTGTAAATAATCGGTCTTCAGCAGACTTACGTCTGACTAACTCTACTTACGTTTTGGGATCCCAAAAACTATGTCTTTTTTCTCTGTTTGTGTTAGAAAGGCTGGACAAATGGTAATTTGTTGAAAAGACAGCCTAGTTTTAAAGTATCCAACTATCTGTAAAATGTTGGAACATAAATAGTAAACAGTTCGAAGGTACACTTCAACGACATACCGTTCGCCAGCACTGCCAGCTTTGCCGAAAAACAGTTTCGGCACTGGAATATCTATGTTGACATTTTTCTCCTTGATCAGAGCCCGTATTGCCGGCAAGATGTATCGGTAGAAACGGAGCTCGCGGTCATGTAAGCCACTAGATGTCCCCAGCTTCCGTGCACTTGTCTCCATTGGTAGAACCTGGAATAGCGAGCAGATTTAAAGTGCGACCAGACTATCAGGATTTCCCGGCCGGATCTTCTGCACTTTCATCATCAAGCCGAGAAAATGTCAACTTTTCCATATGCTTGTTTCCACAGAGATGATGGTGCCAAAAATCCGGGCGGGAATCCCAGTCCGGGAGCTCCCGATCATGATCGTGTGTTCGCGGTTTTAGTGGGGTTTTCATTCTCCGACACCTGTTCACAATACTAACTACTTGAAGGCTGCAACTCCGACTTACCCACTTTCACGGTGTCAAACCCGATGACAAATACCGTCAAACCCGAATCTCAGAATAGTAGTACGAAGTTATAGGAAAAAGTAGCATGCAGTACGAACTGATGCTACTACATGCTGCTATGTCAAGGCTACCGTGCTACTGCATTCTGGTGCATGCTACTATTAGCAAGACTGGATGCTACTATTTCAATACAGGATGCTACTGGATACTACTGCCTACGATTGGCCCAGTCTGAGGCACATTAAATGATAGTTTTCTTTACTATTACATATCAATACATGCACCTTTTTCGTACAACTATCATACATCTACGCAGGCTACACATTTTTCATCGAGATTAAAGGTTTCTTGTATGGTTTACTGCACTGTAGAAGACCCATGCAGGTTGGTGTTATTTAACACCAGGAACAAGTGAGAAGTTGAACCTCCGTCTCCCTATCTCTGCGGAGTAAAAAATATTCTCGACACCCTTCCCGATGCAAACGAGCGCAGAGTAGGAGCCAGCTACACGGAACATCACAATTCATTACCTCTATACAAACAGCTCGTCGCAGTAGAGCCGCGGAGAAGAAAAGTCGAGAGTAAATAGACTATACTATTATGACTTCACATGGGACTCGCCGCAGAGGCGGGTCATACCCACCAGCTACGGTATTTTCCTCCCAAATGCGCAGCGACTAAGAGGGAGGTAGACGGGCGTCAACTCAAAGTGCAGCAGCTATAGATCTGCTCAGTTTTGTCGGGTTTTCCATAGTGGGTGCATGGGGACCAAAGACCGAGGTTCTATTGGATTATTTGTTCTGGATAATACCAATACTAAGCATCGAACGTGCAACTCCTAACGTCTAAAGCCCAACGTCGATCAAAAGCGTCACTAGTGTCAACAGTGAACAAAAGGGTCCAGTGAAGTAACATCAGAACCCTTCCTTTCGGAAGAGAACCGAAATTACTCTTTGGATTTTAGGAACGGCGTATCATGAGTGGGTTTAGAACAAGACCAAAGGTTTCGATGGGATCCCAAAAATCTAATATTTGATCCAGACCATTGCGAACGAACTACCATACTTGTACAGAAAAAGAAAAGGTCAGAAACGAATTCAGCGTATCACCTTATCCATATAAAGAACATCTAATCAACTTCAAGTAAAAGTTCAACTTATAAAAACAAAATCCGGTTTCAACCGGATTCCAAACGAACTATATGTCCAGGTAAAAAAAAGATTGTCATATACAGATTCATCGTGTTTTCTTACCCCTAAATCTGTCATCTAATCAACTTCAAATAAAACTTTTGCTTTTAACAAATTTTCCGGTTTGGCCCGATTCCGGCCGAACAAGTTGTCCTGGTAGAAAATACTATTCCCATAAGGGTTCAGCATGTCTTCTTACCGCTTAATCGAACATCCAATCAATTTAAAACAAAACTTTTACTTTGAACAAACTTTCCGGTTTTGGCCGAATTCCGGGCAAACTACTTGACCGGCGAGAAAATGGTTTTCACCATCGTATTCAGCACGTCTTCTTATCCCTAAATCGAACATCTAATCAACTTATTGTTTTACTTTTAACAGACTTTCCGGTTTTGGCCGGATTCCGGGCTAACTACTTGTCCGGCGAACAAATGTGTTTCACCATCATGTTCAGCATGTCTTCTTATCCCTAAATCGAACATCTAATCAACTTCAAATAAAACTTTTACTTTTAACAGACTTTCCGGTTTTGGCCGGATTCCGGGCTAACTACTTGTCCGGCGAACAAATGTGTTTCGCCATCATGTTCAGCATGTCTTCTTATCCCTAAATCGAACATCTAATCAACTTCAAATAAAACTTTTACTTTTAACAAACTTTCCGGTTTTGGCCGGATTCCGGGCGAACTACTTGTCCGATGACAAAATGGTCCATCGTGTTCAGCATGTTTTTTTACCCCATAATCGACTATCACATTATATGTTTAAAAATATTTCACTTGCCCCTTAAATTAAACCCCCTCCCCCACCCCTAAATGTAGGGCTACAGAGCCCATCTACGAACTTACCTTACTCTTGACCCAAACAATCCTCACACCAAGTTTGATCAAAATATCTCATTCCCTTCGAGAGTTATAGTGCTTACAGACGGACAGACGGACAACTTTCATGATGTCATAGGTATCCCTCCACCTACGTTTTGGGATCCCAAAAATCAAATAGAGGCGGGGTAGGGCATAGACGTTATGTTTCGATTTGCGCGGTACGAGTACTCCATATGCTTGCGTGTTCTACGTGAAAACTGGCTAATAAGTCCATCTCGAGTGGACTTCATAGTCATACAATTTCTCGGATTTAGTTTTTAATTTTTTAAATTTCTAGGTTTTCGTTTTTCAATTTCTAGATTTTCAAATTTTTAAAATATGGTCTGTGACTAGACAGTCGGATCACAGCTCTATGAGAGGTATGACAAAACTGATGGCGACGACTTCACACCTGACTGCAAGCGACAGTACTGCCAAGGACAAATAAGCACAAGAACCTCCGTCTCCCTGTCTCTGCAATACGACCATGCGGAGCCGAATAAATTCCTGTATCCTGCCCGATGCAAACGAGCGGAGGATAGGAGCATCACAATTCGTTTTCTCTACAACCAGCTATATCGTAGTAGAGCCCCGGAGAAGAAATTTCGATAGTAACAGCGGATTAGTTGTCTACCATTGTGACGCCAGGCGTGGCGCATTGCAGGGCGTGTCAGCACGCCTGTTGCACTTTTTCCTCTGATATGCGCAGCGGTTAAGAGGAAATTAGCTGGGCATCAACTCAAAGCTCAGTAATTAAGTACCTCTACCCGTATGGAAATAATTCAAGTCGTAAACGATCGATTTTTTCCAATTGTATTATGGGACATTTTTCCAATCGTAAACAATTGGAAACGATCGTATTTTCACGATTGTAAACAGTTGTTTCCAATCGTTTGCGATTGTAAACGGTTGTTTCCAATCGTTTGCGATTGTAAACAGTTGTGAACGATCGTATTTTTACGATCAAAACCAGTTGTTTCCAATCGTATTTTTGCGATCGGAAACAGTTGTTTACTATCGTGGTTTTAAGACTGAAACCGATTGTTTCCAATCATTATTTTACGATTGAAAACAACTGTTTCCAATAGTATTTTTACGATCGAAATCAGTTGTTTACGATCGTGGTTTTAAGACTGAAACCGATTGTTTCTAATCCTTATTTTACGATTGAAAACAACTGTTTCCAATTGTATTTTTACGATCTAAAACAATTGTTTCGAATCATATTTTTACGTTTTCAACAACAACAAAAATTCAAGTGCTAAAAATCAACGGTTGTTTCCAATCGTTTGCGATTGGGATTCAGATTCGCCACTTCAGTTAAATTATTTTGATCGTTTACAACTAAAAACATTCACCTACCCTACCACTGTTGTTAAAGATCAGGTCTTGTTTCAGGACTTCGAACTGAACCAACTGTTTTCGATCGAAAACAACTGAAAACGATCGTAAACAGTTGTTAAATAACACTTGAAAAAAACTATCGTAAACAGTTCTAAAATTACGATTGGAAACAGTTGTTTCCAATCGTTTACGTTTGGGATTTCAGATTCACCGTTTCACTTGAACTATTTTCATTCTGTAAAACTAAAACACAAATAAACTTCCCTATTACCGTTGTTCAAAATCAGGCCTGTATTTCATGATTTGAAAACAAAGCCAAGTGTTTCCGATCGAAACAACTGAAAAGGATTGGAAACAATTGAAAACAACTGAAAACGATCGTTTTGAATCTGTACGAAAAAAAAAGATCGCAAAATTACGATCGGAAAAAACTGTTTCCAATCGTTTACGATTGGGATTTCTGATTCACAGTTTCACCTAAACTATTTTCATTGTGTAAAACTAAAAGAAAATAAACTTCCATATTACCGTTGTTAAAAATAAGGTCTGTATTTCAGGATTTGAAAACAAAACCAAATGTTTCCGATTGAAACAACTGAAAACGATTGGAAACAATTGAAAATGATTGTTTTGAATCGGTACGAAAAAGGCGATCGTAAAATTACGATCGGAAACAACTGTTTCCAGTCGTTTACGATTGGGATTCCAGATTCACAGTTTCACTTGAACTATTTCCATTGTGTAAAACTAAAGGAAATATACTTGCCTATTACCGTTGTTAAAAATCAGGTCTGTATTTGATGATTTAAAAACAAAACCAAGTGTTTCCGATCGAAACAACTGAAAACGATCGGAAACAATTGAAAAGGATCGTTTTGAATGGGTACGAAAGAAAATGATCGGAAAATTACGATTGGACACAACTGTTTCCAATCGTTTACGATTGGGATTTCAGATTCACAGTTTCCCTTGAACTATTTTCACTGTGTAAAACTAAAAAGAAATAAACTTCCCTATTACCGTTGTTAAAAATTAATATTTAATGTTTTGAAAACAAAACCAAGTGTTTCTGATCGAAACAACTGAAAACGATTGGAAACAATTGAAAACGATTGGAAACAATTGAAGGCGATCGTTTTGAATCGGTACGAAAAAAAAACGATCGTAAAATTACGATCGGAAACAAATGTTTCCAATCGTTTACGATTGGGATTTCAGATTCACAGTTTCACTTGAACTATTTTCATTGTGTAAAACTAAAAAAAAATATACTTCCCTATTACCGTTGTTAAAAATCAGGTCTGTATTTCATGATTTGAAAAAAAAAACAAGTGTTTCCGATCGAAAACAACTGAAAACGATTTGAAACAATTGAAAACGATTGGAAACAATTGAAAACGATCGTTCTGAATCGGTACCAAAAAACGATCGTAAAATTACGATCGGAAACAACTGTTTACGACTTAATTATTTCCATACGGGTAGCTCGGCTCAGTTTTGTCGGGGTATGCGACCTAATCGTGGTCGCATATGGTTCGAACGCATGTTTTACATGTCGAGGCCATCGATTCGTATCACCCATGAAGTTTCACTCGAATCAGACCACTCGTTTGCAATTTATAGAAGTCAATATCCATATTTCTCTTCTCTTGCTCCCCAAAAAATGCTCGGATCTAGGAACGGAAGTTTCCAGGGGTATGTTGTGTCAGGTTCTTAAGTCAAGATAATTCGGGTCGCTAATATGCCTGCAAAGTTTTCTTGTCGTTTTACATCTGGAACTATTCTAACTCACGACTACCGGAATTCCAGGAAACCCCCTCCAACTCCCCCCACAGAGCCCCGAAACCATCTGGCTCCGTCAATTTCATCTAGGCCCAATGCTTGTTCCATCCATTAAGTTTCGTCCCAATCCCTCTGCTTTTAGAGTTTCTTGAGTTTTCCACCCACCCCCCCCCCATCCCCACAGGTATCGGACCCGACCCGGACGTGACACTGATCGTCCGAGGCGATAGCTCACCAGACAAGTTTCATTCAAATCCGATCACCCGTTCAAAAGTTATGCACGCCACTAGATTCCGTACTCCCCATCCACCCACTCCCCCCACGATGGTCGGGTCGGGGAAACGGCTGTTCTCAAGTCAATCTGTTCGGATCCCTGACATACCTGCCAAGTTTCATCGCCCTAGGACATCAGGAAGTATGCCGAACTCGCGGGATCGCTAGAAATCCGGACCCCCACTCCAACTCCCTCACAATGCCCTGATCCGGTCCGGTTATGTCAATGACGTGTCTAGGACCTGTGCTTGTTTTTCCCACCAAGTTTCATCCCGATCCCTCCACTTTAAGCGTCTCTCAAACTATCCGGTTCCCTCCTCCAACTCCCCGCAGTGTCATCGGATCCGGCCCGGATTTAAAGTGAGATGTCTGAGACACGAGGTCATCCTAAATATCAAATTTCAGCCGTTCGCAAGCTAAAAATACCTCAAATTTTGGCTTCACCCTCCCTCCACTCCCCCCCCCCCAGATGGTCGAATCGGGGAATTGACGATTACCTATTTAATCTGGTCAGGTCCCAGACATGCCCGTCAATTTCCATCGTCCCAGAACATCGGGAAGCACGGAACTCGCGGGATGAACTAAAAATTCGGACTTCTCCCCCCCCCCAACTCCCCCAAAGTGAGCGGATCCGTTCCGGCTATATCAGTCACGTATCTAGGACTTTTGCTTGTACTTTCCACCAAGTTTCATCCGGTTCCCTCCACTCTAAGTGTTTTCCAAGATTTCCGGTTTCCCCCTCCAACTCCCCCCAGTGTCACCGGATCCGGTCTGGATTTAAAATGGAGGGTCTGAGACACGAAGTCCTTCCATATATCAAGTTTCATGAAGATCCGATCACCCGTTCGTAAGCTAAAAATATCTAATTTTTCCTATTTTTTCCAGATTTCCCCTCCCTCCACTCCCCTCCAGATGGTCGGATCGAGGAAGTGACAATTTCTAGTTTAATCTGGTCCAGTTCCTGATACGCCTGCCAAGTTTCATCGTCCTAGCTTATCTGGAAGTGCCCGAACTAGCAAAACCGGGACCGACAGACCGACTGACGGACAGAAATTACAATCGCTATATGGCACTTGAGTAAGCTCAAGTGCCATAAAAACAGATATCCAGCTACACCACTAAGTGCTAAACTTCTTTCTCACCAATCTTACAAAATTTGATGAAAGTGAGATGACTTTTCAGATACCACGGCCAGTTACCACGGTCGGACCGAGGTATCTGGATATCAGTTACCACGATAACTGCCCAGATAACACGATAAGTCTAAAATTTCCAGTCGTAATCAAATTATTGATCCACTAACAGCAGTGGAGAAACAAATAGAAATATACAGCCAAAATATTGATCACGACTGGAAATCCCTCTTGCTTTAGTTGTATAGTAAAAGTTATACTGTGTATTTTGTAAGTTACTTTCTTTCGTGTTTCCTTTCTTTTTCTCTTTTTTTCCTTATTATTTACTCCGTCTTTGTGCCTTGTGTTTATTTTGATGGGTTATAAATAAAATCATCATCATCATCAGACGCCTTTTCACCGTGGTATCAGATACCACGATAACTGCAGACACGACTTTAGACCATGGTAACAGATGCCATGGTATCAGCAAAAACGTAACTATTGTCCCTGCTGTTGCTTCTCATGTGCACTTGCGTGCCACAAGTAGTCCCCTCTCCCTGCGTCTCTTAAAAATTAGGGGCACTTACTTTGACAAAATACTTCTGATCTTCATCATTAGGATGTGTGAGAGTGATTGTATAAATATCTGAACGATAACCGTCGGAAGATGTGAAGATTTTTTCAGCTGAAACCTGCAATTAAACGTAAACGTAACTACCATCCTCTAGCCTTCATGCAGTGCTTCAGATTTACATTAAAAGGCATATAAAATAAAACCGACGTTATAAGAACACTTCTCTATGTGCTTGTACCTCTATCACTGAATATTTAGCAACTACAACTGCAACAAGAATGTATTTCTCTTCTTTTTCTTTTTCTTTATCTTCTTCTTCACTCCGTTTTGTTCTTAAGTGAAAAATACGGATAATACTTTACTAACTTACTTACTCACTTATTTAAATAAGATAGAATACTAAAGATGGCAGATTGTCACTCTTCTATTGAAATGTCTAATACTATATAATAATTGATTCCTTAGCCCTGAATCTTGGTGTGAGGGGCGACCAGACAAAACATCCTGTTTTGCAACTAAGCTTTTGAGTAGAAGAACTCGCAGTCGAGCCGGTCACCATCAGTGATCAATGATGATTCACAAAGCTCAGTGAGTAATTTGAGAATCTTAGCGTTGCGGAACTGCAGAATAGAAAGGGCAGGATATGCTCAAACTATTTGAAACGGCTTAGAGACAATTAGCA
Organism: Branchinecta lynchi; assembly: GCA_023053575.1. NCBI lineage: Eukaryota > Metazoa > Arthropoda > Branchiopoda > Anostraca > Branchinectidae > Branchinecta > Branchinecta lynchi. Next base: position 19,161,380 of record JAKZAP010000011.1, on the reverse strand, counting down.
TGAAGGAATTTAATATTTTAGAAGCTTTTTCAAAAACTGAAGCGGCCTATGCGTACTTCTTTCACCACCGTCTTCCAGCACCACGCTCCTTGGAAATGCATTCACAGTTCAGAAATGCACGTCAGTCTACCAAAACAGGCCCTGTAATATATGTACCATAACATAGCTACTGATTTATACAAGCCGAGCCTCTCCTGCGATCCACGGCCCAAGACAAGACGAGATGTCTGTCATCAAACATCCCCGTCCTAGCAACTACTTTAGTTCAAGAAATGTACTAACACCCGATGAAAAATTTGTAGCCTGCTTAGTAGTATGGTAGTAGTACGAAAACGTTGCATGTAATACTGTATAATAGCAAAGAATACTATCATTTAATATTCCTCAGACTGGTCCAATCTTATGTAGCAGTAGTATCCAGTAGCATCCTGTCTTGCCATAGTAGCATCTGGTCTTGCTAATAGTAGCATATAGTAGTATGCAGTAACACGATAGCCTTGCAGTAGAAGCATGTAGCATCGTTAGTACTGAATGCTACTTTTTCGTACTACTTCATAGTACTATTTTAAGATAAATTTTTCATCGGGCAATGGGAGAAGACACGGGAAAATATAAGAAGGTCGAAAAACTCCCAAACACACCATTACTAATTATTCACTGATGATTCATATCGCTCAATGAAGAAATTTGAGAATCTGAGCCTGGAAGAACTTCAAGAAAGAACGGTCAGCCTATGATCAAACGGTATCAAACGGCTCAGAGACAATTATCAAATCAAGGAAGTTAATGTTGAGAAGCTATTTCAAAAGATTGCATGAAACAGAGCGTAGATTGACCTTGGAAGTGCCATTCACAATAAAAAAAAAAATAATAAAAAAAACTTACCCTGTACGGTGTACTATCTGTGTCAGTAACATAAACCTCATTGTCTTTCCCTGTTTTCTTCGATTGTTCTGCCAATTTTGAAAGTTTGCTGGAAGTATTCTCTAATTTCTCTGGACTTAGCACTTTTTCCCAAAATTTGCTCGAAACTGTAAAATTAAACTTGACAGTTTTCACTCTGACATTAGAAGCAGCAATATCTGCCGTTTTGGGCTGGTCAACTGTAGGTTCCGGTTTAGATTCTTTTGAATTACTGCAGCCCATTCTCGAAACTCCAAGATGACACCGGAAATTGAAAACGGCTGCTAGTCTAAATATCGACTAAGATGACACTGAGTAATCTCAATTGATAAGTACGGACTGAAAGGCACTGATTATCATTGAACCGGGCCAAGAAACATTCCTTATCAATAAGATAGCAAAATTTGTCATTAGCAAACAAACAAAACTGAACCTATGGTATTCGGGATGGACTAAAAAGAGGCACGCACGGCACGGCATGAGATAGAGCGTGTTCCATCCTACTTCCCATAGTTACTACGCATGACGTCACGAATTCTGGCTTTTTGCCGTCAAGGCTGGAACGATTTTTCTATTGTCCAGCAGGATCTCATGCCAGGGGCGAATCCGACCAATCACGTAGCAGAGATGCGTAGTTACTACGCTTACTACGCTCCCGAGCATGGTAATCACATAGTAACTGTTAGTTACTATTCCGACAAGGTTGGAACGGTCAGCATAGTAACTTTTCGGGAGGATAGAACGTAAATAGCAACTAATAGTAACTATTGTTAGAAGGGTGGAACACGCTCATAGTGTAGAAGGCAGAAGTACTAAAAAGAGGCACGGCAACTAGTAGGGCCCTTTTCAGGCTTCAGAGCGAGGGCAGGAACAGACTTCCAACAGGTCTTCTTTTAGGCTCTGGGGTTACGAACTCTCGCTTACTTCTCTACTTCTACTACTTCTTAATATCTTTTTATTACTCGTGCCTTCTGCGCGACTTTTTAGTCGATCCCATGGTATTCTGATGATGGTGCAATTTAATTTTATGTATTATTTTTGTTTCACCGATTGTACAAGAAAGAGAAATAGAAAACCGTGATTTTCGGGGTTTTTTCTTGATCAGCTAATTATCCCTCTAGGATGATGTGCGAGGGATAAATATAAATTCGGATATTTCGGTTGCACTTCCGGCAAACCGTCCTCACCGAAAAACAAAACAAAATTAAATCATAAAATCCACCACAATCACAACAGGAGAACGATGCGGAACCAACAGACAATGAGACGAGATGTAACTAAAGACCAGAAGAAAACGGTGCGGATGCACATAAAAATAAAATAACGAAAGATAAAATCTACGATTACTAGGCAAGACCGTTTTAGACCTGTTCAGGCTAAGCTTGACTCATCCCATACATAGGGATGAGTAGCCAATAAAACACAGCACGTTTTGTCTCAGGGTAGAAAGCCGGCATACATGAACATGGATGGATACTATATACTCGCAATAAAAATTTACCCCAAGCTATACGCAGTACCTACCTACTCATGGACCTAACTAGAACAAGACCTAAGGTTTCAATGGGATCCTAAAATTCTGATATCTGATCCAGACAATTGGGTCTTGTCTTCGCCAGAACACGCCACGCTAATCATCTGAGAAACCCAAGTTCAGATATACCTCTATAAGCCATATGTATTTTGACGATACTGACCGAAACTTCCTACTTTACTTGCCAACATCCAGTTTCGGCCGAATTTCAGCGAACTACTTGTCCAGCCAAAAAAGAACAATTCAGAAACGAATTCAGCGTATCTCCTTATCCGTATAAAGAACATCGAATCAACTTCAAATAAAACTTTTAACTTATACAAAATTTCCGGTTTCAACCGGATTCCGGACGAATGATATATCCGGGTAAAAAATTATTGTCATATACAGACTCAGCGCTAAAAATGTATATGTACAAATCTGTGATTATTTAGAATTCTGAGCTCTGTGTATATTTACAATTTACCATCCGTCTGGGAAAGCGCAGAAGCTTTCACCCAGAAAACGGCCCACTCGAAAAATCCATTATACGTTGACCACTTTTGATAAAAATCTTCCACAAAACGAAGAGTTTTGTGGAAGATTGCGCTTTCCCCTTCCCTTTCCCCTTTTCCAATGTAGAGAGATGCCATATGGAGGAAGGGCATCTCAAAACAGGAAGAGAGAAATTGTAAGGTATTGTGTTGTTGTTTTTTTGTTGTTGTTTATTTTGGATTTAACCTACAGATTTGGCTGCTTGAGTATTTAAAATATTAAGATTAATTGATTGATTTGAATGGAAAAGTTGTTAATATTAGGTAGGATATGATAGAAGAGGTTTGTATAGGATTTAGAGAAAAAAGTAAATAATAAAGTATTTTAGATTATATGAGAATGTTTGATAGGAAAAGGGAAAGTTTGAAAATTTTAAGGTATTTTGTTTTTTAGATTTTGGAAAATGTGAAAATAAAATGTATTTGTTATGATGAAAGTGTAAGTGACGTTAAAGTAAGGTAAACTGTTAGGTATTTTTGGTATTAACGTCACTGAGTTGGAGGTGGAGACGTGTAGCCACTGTTTTAGTTCAACCTAAAACAGGAAAAATGGAAAAAGAAGCTACGCGGGATAAAAAAAAAAGAGCGTGTTCCACCCTTCTAACAGTAGTAAATATTAATTACTGTTTTTGTTCTAACCTCGTAAAAATTTATTACACTGACCGTTCCAAGCTTCTCGAAATAGTAACTATTTGCTTACCATGCTTTGGAGCGTAGTAAGTGTGGTAAATACGCATCTCTGTAACGTGATTGGTCGGATTCGCTCGCAGCATGAAATTCTGCTGGAAAATAGAAAAATCGTTTTAACCTTGACGGCAAAAGGCCAGGACTCATGACGTCATGCGTAGTAACTGCGGTAATTAGGGTGGAACACGCCCTAATCGGGCTTCTCCGATGATTTTACCTTCGTAATACAGGTGTTCAAAAGAATATCGTTTCTTCTCTTTTCGAATAGTATTCTTGAGACCCATCAACTTTATGAATGAATGAATGATTTATTTGCACATTAAAGCCATCCGGCCATCATGCAACAAAACGAAACAAAAAGTAAACAATCTTACATGCGCATATACACACTAACACACTCTTAATATTTTTAATTTACACTGAATACTTTCTTAGCACTAAAAACACAATTTCCCCATCAGAAGAAATTTTTCCGGTGTTTAAAAGCTAACCTGAGGAACTTCCCAATAATTCTTATTTCTTTAAAATCTTTACTCCCCATATTTTAATAATCCATTTCTTATCAGTTCCCCCCACCCCGAAAATCTCCTCCCTTAGCACCCGTAACTCTCTACAATCACAGAAAAGGTGGCATATATCCTCGTTCATTTCTCCGCACATAGGACAGAAGTAGTAAGGACCAGATCTTTCCTCTTTTTTCCCCATATACTTTCTTTTTGCACCGAGCGGCATCTCATAATGCGGTTTTGGTAGTTATCATAGGTGTTATAAAAAAAAACAAAAAAAAAACAAAAAAAAACATAACAACAATATAGTCAAACAGAGTTAAAATGCCGAATAAAATAAGGCGCTAAAGATTTCAGATACCGCTCAGATGATTGAGCTGGAGGGAGCTTCAGCCGAGGTTTACTAGCAAGTTTAACCGCTCTTCTTGTGGCCCTTGAGTCTTCCTGCTCTGTGAAATCTGGTCATCGGAGTTTAGCATTTTTTCTCCGAAATTCATGACTAGTTCGTGACGTCTTTCCTTTAACGTTTGTAGCCTTAGGACTTCGTGGCTTGCCTGGTACTCGACGTACTCGTTTCCAGAAATAACTTGCAGGCACGTTTCTGTATACTTTCGATTCGGTCACTCCGATCGACTGTAAGGGCAGTATGCTAAACAGGACAGGCGTATGTTTTAAAGCATGTCAGTAGTGTGTGTCTCTTGAGGCCAAACCTTCTAAGGTACGAAAATGACTTGAGCAATCCTGCTGCTTTGGAATCGCTGCTGGCAACATGGTTACTCCATCTGAGGTCATTGTCGAAATGAACACCTAGGATTTTTACAGAGCTTGTGCCCTGCAGGTAATCATAAGGAAGGTCAGGTACGTCTTGCTTGAGGAAAGTGACACGGAAGAGGGTACTTTTTTCTTCACTATCAGCAAGTTTTACTACGTTGGCTTCATCCTTGAGCTGTGTGAGGAGGGCCTTCACTGGTTCTATAGAGTTGTTGTCAGAGAAGAGGCGGAGCAGGGACATGGAGAGATCGTTTGCGAATTTTTACCGTGTTCTCGACTCTCGCATGAGCCTGCAGATGACCAGTAAGAAGGACCGCGGATCGTTTAGACCATTGAGCGGCTCCGCAGGAGATTCCAAGAAGTTCGGAAGTGTCACTATCCTCGAGCTGCACGCATTGCAGTCTTTCAGCGAGAAAGCTTGCCAGCATTCTTCTGTCGATTGCCTCTTTGACGACTTATGTGAACGTTTGTTGAGATAGGACTTCGCCATTTTCTTGCACTTGCTATGTCTAAAGCTAACTACCAGTTAACCAAAGTAGATAATTAAGGTCATCTGAAAACACAAGAATAGGTATTTTAGATCCTCATTCTACCGTTTAGCCCAAAACTGCACAGTTCGCATGAAAGTAATTGTTCACATAGACAAACCTCTACTGCACTGGACGTCCATGGAGGAACACGAAGAAGGTGTATTGCGAATTTTAAATAAATACATTTTATTTTCAGTCGGTCAGATTTCTTGATTGTGTTTCATCTGTGAAATAATATCCATGCTTTTTGTCTTCCCAATAGTAGGTATTGTACATGCACACGTAGCTCCCGGGGCACAATTAACACACTTTACAGTAACAGGGACCTGTGTTGAGTTCAGGGTCCGGCCTACCTGGCAGACACTTAAAGTCTGACTGAAAAGCCAACTTATTGTGTCATTTAACTGAACACACTGAAGTATTTGGATTCTGCAAAAGGATTTTTTTTTTCATTTTTGAACTATCTGCTCAGTTATGACGTTCATAATATCAGCGTCCGTCCTCAAGACGCGAATTTTACTATGACGCGGGAAATTTTAATCTCAACACAAGCGCGGGTTTTCAGCGAGCAGTGGCGAGACTGGTGAAATTGATTAGTGCCCGAACAAACAAAAAATCATAAGTCTTTTTCGTAAGGCATACAACAAAAATACAAGCGCATAGAGATCAAATAACACGGAAATTCCATTATTTGAAACTAGATTATTCGTGAACAGTCGAAGAAGTAGCGTATTTTAGCGGGTCTAAGTGAATAAGTGATGGGTAACTGGATTGTCCTATCCCAGCCCCTTTCAGTTAAACTTTAAAGACCCTTAATAGCAACGAAAGATACACTGATAAGGACCGGCAACTTGGCTTAGATACCAAAGGTAAAGTTCTTGACCCGTGACAAGTCTCGATGGGTATAAAGTTGAACCTTGTCAGACTCGTGGGCATTAGGGTCTTTTTATGCCTTTTGTGAGTCCCAGCCCCGAGATCCACATGGCTTAGGAGCAATTGGCCATATTACAGTTCAGCGCTCCAAATGGACTAATTTCTGTTAGTCCACCATTGCCCCATAACCAACACTTGCGTAGACATAGTAAAAAGTCGGATCCATAGGGTAGTGGGTCACTTTCACTTTCTGCTGCTGAGACGTATGCAAAACCTCCATTACCTGGGACACAGATGACAGGTTTTCCACTTGCTAACCTGTAGATCTATTTTACCATGTCTGATCTAAGTGCTGACGGTGAGGCATACGGGGATTAACATAAACTAATCCGCTTGGAAGCGCTGGACGGGAATATGGCCAATTGGGTCCAGAGCCAGTGAGTAATGTTCTTAGTACCTGAAGATAGGACGATGAAATTCCTTGTACTTTATTATCATAGTGCTGGCTAGAAACTTTTGGAGTTAACCTAGTCCACGGCCAACTGAGCTAGATAGCCCATGAGTTGAGTTTGCGACCCGTGACTGACATCGAACTCAAATTTGGTATACGTAGGTAGGCAGTTAGGTTTGTGGATATATCGGTCTAGATCTGCGTGCTGATGGGTCTCGAGCCTCCATCCCCATCCTCCCCGTTCATAGGCAACTGGGCCTAGATTGCCTATGAGTCAAGCTTGTGACCGGCCACTGATATCAGTTTCAAATTTGGTACACTTGCGTATATATTGGACTAGATGTACATCTTGATGGATCCTTACCCCCCCCCCTCCTCCACCCTCCAGAGATGTGTCAAAATTTTTACTTATAATCCACTTTTGAAACGTGTTAAGTTGGTCATGGGTCTGCACGTGGTAACCAGTGCCGACGGTGGCAGCAGAGTGTGCCTTTGTGACATTATTTGGAATTCGGCGGAGGGGGGGGGGGTACAACACTTTGGACCTTCAGACGTTTTGTCTGAGTTGCCCATGAGTGGGGGAGAGTTGGAGTGGTGAAACTCCAAAAGTATCTACCCAAGAACCCAACCCTAAACTCTAAAGGCCAACGAAGTTTTGTCGTCCTGTCTTCTGCCGTAGTCAAGGTGGGAGCATTAGTCTTTGACCAAAATCCTATTTCCCCCTCCCCCCACCACCACCACCACCACTGAACCAAGTGGATGCGGGGTGGGACCCACAAAAGGAACAGCTAGACCCCAATGCCCACAAGTATATCAAGGTTCAACTTGAGATTTGTCAGGGTTCATGAGTTACGACTAAAGAAAAAACGGTGAGAACTGAAAAAGGAAAACCGGCTACCTTGGCCGCAAGAATGGATTATTCACAAATGAGCGCTCCACTAAAAACACCAACCACACTACAGTTATCAAATACCTTGGTTGCGTTCCGCAAACTTAACAATTTTTAACAATCGTTAGCTTTACTTCGGGGCGGAGCTAACTGCAGCTTTAACGGTCCTTAACTTTCCCCAGTTCTACAGTTGTTAACTGTTTTGTAACGATGCTCCCCGACCCAAGCTCTGGAACGGGAATTGTAGGTGGGCGGATCTTAAATTTCGAAACCAGAAACATGGAACGCAAAAAGTAACAACTGTTAACAATTTGTTAACGATCGTTAAGTTCCGGAACGCAACCCTTGTTCCAACCTATTCATCTTCTCGACATGTCTTTAGCCTCAGCACATGTCCCGCACAACGTCCTAGCTCGTTGTATCGTACTGCCCAAATAAAGAATCAGCTCTGGATTTAAAAAAAGGAAATTTCGATTCAATAATGGATGCCCACATCAGCCACAACCAGAAATGGTACAGCGATCCAAACCTGAGCCTCGTTTTTGTTGCAATAGCGCTGCCGCATCGCTGTTGCAGCACTTCTTTGCTTTTGCATAGTATGCGTTTTTGGATTCACTTTCTTCTTGTTTGAAGGGCAGCGCTGCAGCACCTTGCAGGGAAGCAGGGGCTTGGTCGGTGAGCAAGTCCCTGAGTCTCAAAAACGGATGTAGAAACGATCAGTCGGGAAGCGGCTGAGAAGTGAAGCTGCAGCATGCAACATAAACGAGGGTCTGTTCCGACATGAAATTCACGAAAGAAAAACTAGTCCTGGAAAGTTCAAAAGAAGAGACCTGCCTCTTTCAGCCAATGCTCTATATGTCCAAAACAACGCCAGCGAACCTCGGGAAGAACGAATCGGCCGACCGACTCAAACTCAACAACTCAAATCCCGTGTCAACCAATGACGGCAATGGGGACAGCTGTGGAGACACTTTCCAGCTCTTCCGCTACGTACACGGCGATTCTGCATCGGGACGGAGAGTTAGTCACCAATAGTATTGACGTCATCCATTTTTCTCCAAGTCACACAGATTCCTTTGTGGTAGGCTAGATGGAGGACGTGACAATGGCTAATAACGGTTTACACGAGCGTAAATAGAAACAAAGATTCTGTTTGTACTGCAGTGACAGTGCTAACAAGTCGGGGTTACACAGCTTTTTTCTTTAAGAAAGGAAGTCCACAAGATAATCATAGCGGGGTTGACATACTTCTTGAGGAAAACACAGCACGTGAACTAAATACTGTATAGTATGTAGGCTGTACTTCTTTGAAATCTTAAAGTTTAACTGAAAACATTTGTAAGTAGTGAACTGATAGACAAAAATGCTACTGAGCCGGGATTTGAACCCAGGGCCCTCTGCTTACAAGGCAGTCGCTCTACCAACTGAGCTACCGAGGGGCTTGTGAACAAAGTTCGCAAACCACTAAAATAGTCTGGTAGAAGCCGGCCATAGGAACGTGTTTTAACTGAATGTGTTTTAACTGAAAAGCCTTTTTGTGTCATTTAACTGAATACACTGAACTATTTGAATACTGCAAAGGGATGTTTTATTTTCCACTATCTGTCTAGTTATGACGTTCAGAATATCTGCGGCCGTCTCCACATCGTGAATTCTACTATTACGCGGGAAGTTATAATCTCAACACAAACGTGGCTTTTCAGTGGGCAATGGTGAGACTGGTGAAGATTGCTTAGTGCCTGAACAACAAAAAATCCTAAATCTTACTCATAAGGCATACAACAAAAATACAAGCGCACATAGGTCCCATAAATCACATGGAAATTCCACTATTTGAAAATCGATTATTCGTCAATAGCTGAACAACAAAGTAACGCATTTCCAGCGGGTCTTCAAGCTAGTTTAAGTGGATAAGTGATGGGTAACTAGACTGTCCTATCCCAGCCCTTTTCGGTTAAACTTTAAAGTTTTCTGAACATTATTACTAGAACTCCGTGTAAAATAAATTCTAGATGAGTCAAGATATTTCAGTGTAAATAGGCCTGAAAATCCGATAAAAATTAATTACTTCGTGTATCCATTATCCGCAGATAATTGATTTCATCGTATAAACTTAACCCCCCCCCAAAAAAAAAAAAATGACACCTCCTCTGGAATGGAACAGCGGAGTTGTTGGTTAAGCTCGTATTACACGCAGTTGTTTCTCATTAGAGTTTGTGAGCATAAATTTATTTTTGACATGCTATCTTTTTATTTTCGTTTCTCTTTTTTATTATCCATGACAATATTTTTCTTATAATCCTTCAACTTGATAATCATCGAAAACAAATACTCCTCTTAAAGTGGGAATGACGAGAACAAAGATAAAATATAGAAAACAAACTACAGATTTCACCTCACACACTTGAGCCCTTGTATGTAGCTGATCCAACAACAACAGCAACGTCACAAATACGTCCTTGGCTGGATTTATAAAATGGACAGACGAGTGAGGATTCTTTGTCCTTCCCTCCCGTCATTCCTGCATCGTCAGTTTTTGTCAATTGTACAAAGTTGTAAATATATTATGAATAATTTCTTATTACGTTTTCTCCTGATTTTTAGCTTCAACAGTCTGAATGAATCTGAAATTGTTCCCCGTTTCGAAGTGAGATGTAAACTGTTTCGATGGCTCCTACTACTTTTTCCAGTTATGGCCTCTGCTTATATGAAGAATTTTTTGTTTTCTGTAGCCTACTTTCCGTACAGAACTGATGACTGTGCTGGAAACGCACGCAAAGAAAAACGGAAACGAACGCAAGAAGAGCAAGTACCCCGTCACGTTACACCATTAGTGAAAATGTCACCAAAGTGCGTAGCGCGCTTTTCGAATATGTGCGGTGTCGCTACTGTTTGCAACAATGTGCTGTAAAGTCAAACTGGAGGCCTAGTTTCGTCAATAGTTCACGGGTTTGTAGTTTTAGTAGCAGGTTGAAAATCCGAGACTAAAGAACAGTGGTCGTGTGACAGGATACAGCCTATAACAACCAATAAAAGCAGTCGAATTGAAACAGAAAAGGTAAGTGGACATGCCAGAACAGAGATCTGAGGGATAATCTCACAATCTTCTACTTGTATGGAACTGGACGTCTTGTGTAGCCTACTGACAATGGCTGGGAATGGGCCTGGGCTGTAGTATCTCGGTCCAAACTCACCTGTCAAAGTGTTCTCCCTTTCATAATAACAGGATCATAAAGCTATGTCGGAGCATTCTATCGCTCTACGAGCGACCAGGGGCATAGGGTAGGGAAAGGGTTTGGGGCATCATATTTTCTGAATGCAAGACAACTGAGGTAGACTTTACTCCACCACTGCTCTCGCGAGTTCCCCCTTGGCAAATGTGCCTGAGCTGAAGTATCTCGGGTCAAGAGGGGGCAGCAAAATATTGGAGGGTCGTTCCTGGAAAGAGCAAACGATATATACGAGGATACCATTAGCTTTCAGTAAATACTGGTAGGACCCTGGAACACACCCTCAGTCTAGACGACAAGCCGCTTCGTTTTGTGTGTTCACCGTTCTACTAGTCCATGTCGATCTACTAGAATGAAACTAACTCCAAATACGATTCGACTGAAACTATCCTATATCCAAAACCACGACTTTTCAAGAGAGTCATCTAAAGATGGACAAAGCCTACAACAGTTTCACCGTGTAGTAAAAGCCACAGAAAGTCGATTTGGAAGAAACCTAGCGTCGAGGGTCCAATTCTGGCTGCAAGTTCGTATTCAGCAAACAAAATCGCACAAGATGGCACACTAATCCATTTTTGCCGTTTTTATGGCACTTGAGCTTACTCAAGTGCCATATAGCGATTGTAATTTCTGTCCGTCAGTCGGTCTGTCGGTCTGTTGGTCTGTCGGTCCCGGTTTTGCTAGTTCGGGTACTTCCAGATAAGCTAGGACGATGAAACTTGGCAAGCATATCAGGAACTGGACCAGATTAAATTAGAAATTGTCGCTTCCTCGATCCGACCATCTGGAGGGGAGTGGAGGGAGGGGGAATCCGGAAAAAATAGGAAAAATGAGATATTTTTAGCTTACGAACGGGTGATCGGATCTTAATGAAACTTGATACATGGAAGGACTTCGTGTCTCAGACCCTCCATTTTAAATCCAGACCGGATCCGGTGATACTGGGGGGAGTTGGAGGGAGAAACCGGAAATCTTGGAAAACACTTAGAGTGGAGGGATCCGGATGAAACTTGGTGGAAAGTACAAGCAAAAGTCCTAGATACGTGACTGATATAACCGGAACGGATCCGCTCACTTTGGGGAGTTGGGGGGGGGAGAAGTCCGAATTTGTAGTGATCCCGCGAGTTCCGTGCTTCCTGATGTGCTGGGATGATGGAAATTGACAGGCATGTCTGGGACCCGACCAGCTTAAATAGGAAATCGCCAATTCCCCGATTCGACCATCTGGGGGGGGGAGTGGAGGGAGGGTGAAGCTAAAATTTGAGGTATTTTTAGCTTGCGAACGGGTGATCGGATCCTGATGAAAATTGATATTTAGGATGACCTCGTGTCTCAGACACCTCACTTTAAATCCGGGCCGGATCCGATGACACTGGGGGGAGTTGGAGGAGGGAACCGGAAATTTTGAGAAACGCTTAAAGTGGAGGGATCGGGATGAAACTTGGTGGGAAAAACAAGCACAGGTCCTAGACTCGTCATTGACATAATCGGACCGGATCAGGGCACTGTGGGGGAGTTGGGGTGGGGGTTCGGATTTCTAGCGATCCCGCGAGTTCGGCATACTTCCTGATGTCCTAGGGCGATGAAACTTGGCAGGTATGTCAGGGATCCGAACAGATTGACTTGAGAACAGCCGTTTCCCCGACCCTACCATCGTGGGGGGAGTTGGTGGATGGGGAGTCTGCAATCTAGTGGCGTGCATAACTTTTGAACGGGTGATCGGATTTGAATGAAATTTGTCTGGTGAGCTATCGCCTCGGACGTTCAGTGTCACGTCCGGGTCGGGTCCGATACCTGTGGGGATGGGGGGGGGGGGGGGTGGAAAACTCAAGAAACTGTAAAAGCAGAGGGATTGGGACGAAACTTTATGGATGGAACAAGCATTAGGCCTAGATGAAATTGACGGAGCCAGATGGTTTCGGGGCTCTGTGGGGGGAGTTGGAGGGGGTTTCCTGGAATTCCGGTAGTCGTGAGTTAGAATAGTTCCAGATGTAAAACGACAACGAAACTTTGCAGGCATATTAGCGACCCGTATTATCTTGACTTAAGAACCTGACACAACATACCCCCGGAAACTTCCGTTCCTAGATCCGAGCATTTTTTGGGGAGCAAGAGAAGAGAAATATGGAAATTGACTTCTATAAATTGCGAACGAGTGGTCTGATTCGAGTTAAACTTCATGGGTGATACGAATCGATGGCCTCGACATGTAAAACATGCGTTCGAACCATATGCGACCACGATTAGGGGAATTGGGGGTGGGGGGACTTTTGACATGCACAAAAACCAAACGGATGGACCGAATGAGATGCAATTCGACAGTGCCGAGTTTATGCGACCTAGATTTGTTATTTGGCGTCCGGGCCGGATTCGGCCAAGGTAGGGGGGGTACTGGAAACTTGCAGATAGGCTATGCTCCAATTTCAGTCAAACTTGATGGACAGGAACAGGGAATTAAGAGATTGGGCCCGAACCGGCTCCGACAACGTTGGTGGGAGGGGGGGGGGGTACCGGAACTTTCCAAAAATGCTCAGATTCGAGTGAAACTTGATAGATGGTATAAACGAAGATGCTTTAGGTGGCGATTTTTTTTTATTCCGAACCAGATTCGGCCACGGTAGGTGGAAATAGAGTGAGTACCAGAAATCGTGTAGCACGTCTAGGGATCAAACAAATGGATTTATTGGGATGAAAGTTTGAACAGTCATGTGCATTTGCTACAGACAATCGAGACGATGCCGGAACTGCTCAGAAATGAGTGAAACTAAATATTCTATTTCTTCCGAACCGCGTTTTTGGATGGCGGGTGTATTTTGTGACGTTCTCATCTACTTTCTTGTACAGCTTGCTCGTACAAGTGCCATATGAGCTCGTAGCTCTTGTTGGATGTAGGATAGTTTCAATCGGACCGTATTTGGAGATCGGATGGTTTTATTCTAATGGAGTGACGTAGACACGTGGACGCCCCTAGAGGCGTATTTTCTTTAAGGGAACGGCGAGAATAGAGGGAGTCACTCCACGTGGACTCCGCGTACGGAAAACAACGAGAACACAGGGAATGCTTCCAAAAAGGATTTTATTCGAAAAAAAGATATGCAGTTGACGAAATTAGTCTGGACCCACTTTATTTTTGGTTTTGTTCATATTTAATTTTACATTGCACCAACTCAGCAAAAATTGATTCACCTCTGAATCTGAAAGGGAGTCTTTTTTGATGATGGTGGTAATAATGTTCCACGTCCGTGGGCACTCGCTAGAATACGGGGAGTGAGTCCCCGGGACAATAAAAAACGTGGGGACTCCTCAAGTGTAGTCCTCGGGGAACGGCGAGAATACGCCTTAGGCAGTCGAAATTTCGGGACCACTTGGCAAATCTTCTCACAGTAGTGTATAAGTCGGCCGCTAGATTAGGATGACCGTCACTACAGTAGAGAGTTGACATGTGTAATTACTACATGTGTGTTTACATCCTACATGTGTAGTTGAACCGCAATAATTTAAGAAAGCTTGACCGTAATTTTTTTCAAGATCAGGTCAATCTTTTCGCTTGGCCTCTGAAAGAAGCGAGGAGGACTCTGTCTGTTCAGTAATCCGGCACTACTTTCTAACTTGTTTCCATATTGTCATATTTTACGCCAAACTGGCGTATTTTGTCGAAGACTGGCGTAAACATTTTTGAGACTGGCGTGTGGTATAAAACTTGGCTACTTTTCTTTTTAACTGGCTTCTTTTTTTGGTGCGATATGATTTTTTTAAGAATTTAAATCGATCGTCAATAATGCTTCCAAACTCCCGTTAAATCTTGAAAAGATCACAGCTCATGTTTGCTCTAATGCTCTCGAGGGTATGGAACTTAATCAAGAACGGCAAAAGAGACAACGAAGTTATAAAAAGTATACCGAAACAAAGTCCAAACACTGCAGTCATCCACAAACCCCTGATACGTGTATGCCCTATGTCAAACGCTGGGTATATTAGTGTTTGGCATAGCCTATGCTTAACGCTGGACACACCATGCCAATTGCTAGATACTCTAACCCAATAAAATACTGATGATATGAGTGTATCTCAGAAATGAACCAGTCAGAATTCGTTTACATTGGAGGAGCTATAGGCTTTGCCAGATACTAGAAATACGCGGCGTATGGCATAGAGTATCAAAAAATCAGGGGTATGTGGTAGACTGAAGCCCTGTGTTTCAATTTTGGTGTACTTTTTGTTCCATTTTGGGCGGCGGGCCGACAATTTTTGGGGATTCTACTGGTAATCCTACTATTTTCTGCAGGTTTAAGCTTTTGTTTGGATGTTGGGCCATTACAAATTCTGGCCGACTCTTAACGGTCGATTTTTCCTTCCAGCTATCCCCATTTGATAAGGATGAGATGCATCACATCACTTTGCTTGGCCGTACTTGTGTGTCAAACCAGTGAATGCGAGACCACCTTCGAACGCACGAACTTTCCGAAGGAGAGGCACAAACATATCCTAGAAAATTCCATAGCTAGAATTGCAAAGAATATCTTTAGCAACAGCAACATAACGGACGCTCTCTCAAAAAGCATCACTGGATATTCCCTTATAGCAGCTGGTTCTCTCCTAATGGGACTCCAGGATCCACATTTTTCTGATGCAGTCCGCAACAGAGCTCGACAGCTGATGGGTTTGGAGCCAATCAAGGAGCAAGAAACACCTCGGACCCGGATACTAACATCTACCTCACTGGACATGGCAAAAGCCTTTAGAGTTCTAGGGTGTACTCTCATCATTGTGCAAGAATATTACGATGAATAAAACTAGAGCAGACTAGGCCGGATCCAGACTAGATTTTCTAGTCGTATATTTTCAGTTTTTAAGAATGACAGTCCTATTTTGGGTTTGCCAGACGACAAAGGGAGTTGCCAAACAGCAAATTTCACCCTGCGGTTTTCAGTTTGAACACAACCTGGTTTTGTTCCAATATTTCTGTTTTAGCAGAACAGGCTGATTTCCAAAATATTTGCTGGCCGTGCACAGTTTCAACATTATTGGGTTTTGTGCAAAAATCTCTGTATTTGGTATATATATAGATCGGCTTCATAAGTAGGGGCGTCACCCCCCCCCCCCAAAAAAACAAAAAAATAATGTATTGAGAAAGAAATTTCGTCGGTCTTTGCCTGACGAAAGTTCACTTGTTTGTTGGAGAGAATCGCCGGCAAATCAAAAGCCGAATATGTGCACTTTAATTTACCAAAGTAATAACCTCAACTGATGCATTACAGTTAGTTTACACAAAAATTCGACTGCGGCGCATTTTCTAGGATTCTTTATTTGGAAGAACGGTATTTCATTTAGTTGCCGTTTTAAGATTGAAATTCATGCAGATCTGAAACACGTTAAAAGCAGCTTGTATCAGTGGTAGGTACAGCTAAATTTTTCAAAAAAAAAGCGGATTTAAAAAATTTCGCCGGCGGCACTTAGTTTAACTTGTTCTTGGTACAGTCGTTGGAAGCTTCGCTTTTTAGCGAAAGTTAAAATGAAAAGCCAAATATGTGAATTTTAGTATATGAAATTACATCAAAGGGATAATCTCAACTGATGCAATACAGTTAGTTTACACAAAATTTCGCCTGCGGCGCACGGTGTAAAAATAAGCAACAAGCAACTGTTCGATCTGGACTTTGCGGACGATGCTGTCCTTCTCAAAGAGTCTAAAGAACAGTTGCAGCGGCTACTTGAAACTATCACTGAAAATGTAGAGAATGTAGGACTATAATATAGATGGCACTTTACAGAAGGGACTTGTACCGTGACCAATACCATAAAGAATTTTTCGAATATAACTTAGATGTCTAGGACTCCTTTGTCGGAGCCACGTAGACAAACCAGGATCCACAATACGGGGTCTCATGGTGAAAACCAAATAAAACCAAATATTTTTACACAAGTCCCTTGTCTAAAGTGCCATCTATATTATTAATTTCCGTGACATGGGGATGTGAACTGGTTAGATGAATTTGCATTTAGGCGGGATCACTGTTCCTATGGCCGGCTTCTACCAGACTATTGTAGTGGTTTGCGAACTCTGAGCCTCGTTTTTTGTTGCAATAGCGCTGCCGCATCGCTGCTGCAGAACTTCTTTGCTTTTGCACAATATGCGTTTTTGGATTCACTTTCTTCTTGGTTGAAGCGGCAGCGCTGCAGCATCTTGCAGGGAAGCACGGACTTGGTCGGTGAGCAAGTCCACGATTCTCGAGAAGCGCTGCCGTCTTCCTCGGAAGCACTGCAGTGCAAAAACGGATGTAGAAAGAATCAGTTTTGAAGTGGCCGAGAAGCGGACCTGCAGCGTGCAACAAAAACGAGGCTCTGTTCACAAGCCCCTCGGTAGGTCAATTGGTAGAGCAACTGTCTTGTAAACAGAGGGCCTGGGTTCAAATCCCGGCTGAGGAGCATTTTTGTCTATCAGTTCACTACTTATAAAATTTAGGACTAAAAATAAACGTTGACAAATCGAAGAGCATGGCCATCACAAGCTCGCCACTTGTTCTCCATTGCCAAAGAAGGATCTAGAACAAGTCCACGAGTACTTGTACTTGGGTACTTGTACTTGGGTAGCTGGATTGATTGTGATGGAGAGATTTCGACCGAGATAAAACGTAGAACTGGGCAAGCAACAGGTGCCTTCAATAGATTGAAACCTATTTGGAGAAGCAACAAATATTCAATGTGACTGAAGCTACGACTCTTCAACAGCAATATACTCTCGATACTCCTTGACGCGATGCTGGAAAATAAACACCCAGCTTGAAAAAAAGAAGAAAACGGATCCTCGCTTTTGAAAATATGAGCCTCAGAAGAATCTTGAATATAAGCTGGCAGCAAAAATCACCAATGCAGAAATACGCAGAAAAACAGGTCAGCCGTCTGTCATCGAGCTGCTGGGTGGACATACCTTGGACACGTCCTTCGTATGGATGAGAGCCGCCTTCCTCGAACAACCTACGAGTGGAAGCCAGACGGGAGAAGAAAGCGAGGCCGCTCCGAAAACACAGTGAGGCGAACATATGACCGAGATCTGAGGACGGCTGGTACCTCACTATTACCTTGCTATTATCTGAATGGGAAGACGTCACCGCTGCGGCATCAATGTGGTACGAAGTTAGAGGCTTTGTCGACGCCCAATGCGCCACCGATGGCTCTGGAGGATCTAAGGTAAGGGCTATTCTGCGTTGGCGGGAAATTCGCGGCAACGGCGTGTTTTGTCGGCAAATTTTTTAGTCCGTTGTCAAGTTTGGGGTGGTAAGGCTTAGTCTATGCAGGAACTAACGTTGGTACGAAAGTATAAATAGAGAGTTTTCGGAAATAGGCTTGTTGCTCACGTTAGCACCTCAGCTGACATCTGGTGGTACTTATCGGAAACTTCAGTTTTCGGAACTCCAACATGTCAAGAAGAGCAGCAGCCAATTACATGGAAAAGAAACACCCGTGTACAGTGTGTACACTTTACTTACTTTATTCTTTCCAATTCAATAAAAACAAGACCAAAGGTTTCGATGGATTCCCAAAAATCTAATATTTGATCCAGACAATTGCGAACGAACTACCATACTTGTCAGCGTATCTCCTTATCCGTATAAAGAACATCTAATCAACTTCAAATAAAACTTTTGCTTTTAACAAATTTTCCGGTTTGGCCTGAATCCGGCCAAAACAAGTTGTCCTGGTAGAAAATACTGTTCACATAAGGGTTCAGCATATCTTCTTACCCCTTAATCGAAAATCTGATCAACTTCAAATAAAACTTTTACTTTGAACAAGCTTTCCGGTTTTGGCCAAATTCCGGGCGAACTATTTGCCCGGCGAGAAAATGGTTTTAACCACGTTCAGCATGTCTTCTTATCCCGAAATCGAACATCTAATCAACTTCAAATAAAACTGAAACTAAACTAACTACTTCTCCAACCAGCAAATGTGTTTCACCATCATGTTCAGCATGTCTTCTTATCCCTAAATCGAACATCTAATCAACTTTAAATATAACTTTTACTTTTAACAAACTTTCCGGTTTTGGCCGGATTCCGGGTGAACTACTTGTCCGATGACAAAATGGTTTTCACCATCGTGTTCAGCATGTCTAATTACTCCATAATCGACTTTCACATTATATGTTTAAAAATATTTCATTTGCCCCTTAAATTAAACCCCCTACCCCACCCCTAAATATAGGGCTACAGAGCCCATCTACAAACTTGACCTTACCCTTGGCTCAAACAATACTCACACCAAGTTTCATCAAAATATCTCATTCCCTTCGAGAGTTATAGATGCGTACAGACGGACAGACGGACAACTCTTGCGATGTCATAGGTATCCCTCCACTTACGTTTTGGGATCCCAAAAAAACACTCTACAGTTTTTCAAACTGTTCACAAGTAGGAAGAGTGGCAATAAAAGGCAGCATGAACGACGATAAGCCAACTATTAGGCGGCGTTTTGGCGAAGCCCACATAGAGAATACGTTGGCGGGTATGATTGCAGTAACAGCTACTATATATTATAGCCAACAGAAAATTAAATCGAGCGCCGCAGGCGAAAATTTTCGAAATACATTTTTTTTTTTGTAGGCTAAAATTTATCTTCTTCTCTTACAAATTCTATCATTTACCGTTGATGAAATACCGAGACTCTTAAGAAGTTCTAGAAAACGGATGGAGCGACGTTACGGCAGCAGCAGCAACTGTAGTCTAGTCAATATACTACCTATGATAACATAAAGTGAGCGCCGCAGGCGAAATTTTTTTTTGCTTTTTCCTGCCAAATTTAATTTCCATTCAAATTCTAGCTTTTAATGTTTCGAAATCTCAATCCTAAAACTGGCTTAAAACCCCCGTCAAATGACGCGCCCTTCCACAAAACAGAGAACATTACGAAAAGTGCTGCAGGCGGAATTTTCGAAATATTTATGATCAGATTTTCTTTTTGGGATCCAAAATAAAAGTAAGGACTATCGATAATATCACAGATCATCCCTTTTGTCTGCGACCAGTGCTTCACTCGACCTCTTCTGAATTTCGAGGTTCGTGGTAACTTCCGGATCCTGGCAATTACAACGAATAAGTTACCGAATCTCAGTTATTATACAAAATAAGTTTAGACCGATAGCGTGTTCCGGATTCTGTATAGCCACCGTATCCCGGTTAGTATACCGAATTGTTTCGGTATCGAAAGACTACCGAACAATATTCATATTCGGTATACTTTCGTCGAAACTGGAACAAAATCAGGATTCGTGGTTAACTTCCGAATCCTGGAAATTACACTTAATAAATTACCGAATCCCAATCATGACACCGAATAATTCTGAACCAATAGCTTATTCGGGAGTCTGTGTAACTGCGGAATCTCCGAACAAAAGACTACCGAACAATATTCATATTTGGTATACTTTCGTCGAAACTGGAACAAAATCAGGATTCGTGGTTAACTTCCGAATCCTTGAAATTACACTTAATAAATTACCGAATCCCAATCATGACACCGAATAATTCTGAACCAATAGCTTATTCGGGAGTCTGTGTAACTGCGGAATGTCCATAAATATACCGAATAGTTTCGGCATCGAAAAATTACCAAATGATTTCAGTAAATTCTCTCACCAAATGCGTGATAACTAACGGATACTGGCAACTATACCGAATCCCGCTCATTATACCGAAGAGATTTGTACAGATAGCCTATTTAGGAGTCTGTATAACTACCGAATCCCCGTAAATCGAAAAAATACCGAACAATTTTAGTAAACTTTTGGGCCTCCGGCCCAAAACTTTACCGAATCTCAAAAAGGTGGGGGGGTGCTGCACCCCCCGCACCCCCCCCTTGCGAAGCCCCTGAGTATGGTAGTAGTACGAAAACGTTACATGTAATAGTATGTAATAGCAAAGAATACTATCATTTAATGTGCCCAGACTGGTCCATTCTTATGTAGTAGTATCCAGTAGCATCCTGTCTTGCCATAGTAGCATCCAGTCTTGGTAATAGTAGCATGTAGTAGTATTCAGTAACACGGTAGCCTTGAAGTAGAAGCATGTAGTAGCATCGTTAGTACTGCATGCTACTTTACGTACTACTTCATAGTACTATTTTGAGAAAAAAATTTCATCGGGTTTGAAGCTGCTGTGGGAACTTCATTCTCTACATCGACAGCAGAAATGACAGGCCTGCATAAATTCCTGCTTTTGAGAATGGCCTTTCCATTAACTTGTCGAGATAGGTGTTAACGTTTTTTTTTTAGTTCACACAATTTTCTGTCCGTGGTTCTGTGTTTGTTGTCAATTGTTTCTATCCCGTCCTGCTCTTGAGCTTTGCCAGGCATTAACGCGAGGTATGTTTGCTGGAATTCCTGTTTGTAGAATAACCTTTCCCTTAAAATTGTATGGATAGGTGTTAACATTTTGTTTTGTTTTTCGTACAGTTTTCTATCTATTGGGCTGCGTTTCTTGTCTATTGTTTCTACCCTGTGCTGCTCCTAAGCAATGCCAGGCATTTTCCAGAGGTATGTTTAAAATCTCCCCCCCCCCCCCCCTGCCCAAGCCGTTCAAACTGCCCCTCGGACCAGCCGTTGAGGGCCATCGATACCAGATGAATACTGCAAGGCTACACTAATCTACCTTGCTTGCTTATTCCTACTTCGCTACTTAGTAGAGATCTGGTAGAGATACAGTACAATAGTAATCAGAGCAAAATTTTAACTTTGAAAAAGTGTGCACCCTGGCTTTCAGCACCATCCACTACAATGTGGGCAAGCTTAACCAAGCTTCCCAATGATATGGGGCTCTCTCGGAGAAAGAGTCCCAAGTCCTCCTCTGCCATACTAGTTTTCTTTGTGAGGAAGGCCAGCAGGTCCTTCCTTGGGATGTCGCACACTGGCACTCCCCCCACCTTATTGTACTCAAAATCCTCCCTTCCAAATTCCATTTTAAAAAACTTCAAAATAACTGCACCAATGTCCATCTTGGCCATTTTCACTGACTTCTTTCCACTCATACCGCGCTGAACGGCGTTCGACCAGCAACTAAGCTGCCGATCGCTCTCTACGGGTTCAGAATAGGAAGGATAGGTCTTCGCGGTACTGTCTAGAGTTAATTTGCTCTGGTAGTAATATCCTTCTTCTGACACTTCTCTGAATTGTATTCCAACAGTCAATTGGGAATCATACATTAACTTAATGTCAGCTAACAGAAAAGTGTTTCACCTTGCTTTTGACATAAGGACTGGAATTATATCTGAATCATATTCTGTTAATCTGAGTTGACATTCATTTTTAATGTTCTTTTCATCGTCTGGGATACTTTGGAGACTTTATGAAAGGCGTCATTTGGACGGGGGGTGTTGCTTCTCCCCTGATAAATATTCCTTCAGCCCAAGCTGACTGCGAATCACATTTGACGGTGAAAAACGGATAAGTCAGCTACATTTTATTGGAGCTAAAAGAGGGCCGAAATATAGCTCTAATAAAATGTAGCTGACTTATCCGTTTTGCACCGTCAAATATGATTAGCAGTCAGCTTGGGCTGAAGGAATATTTATCACCAAAGCACGGAACTTCAAATAGCCCATACATGCCGCCGACATGTAACTGTTATTAGACGGTTCTGTTATTAATAAGGGAAAGAAAGCTTAAATTTATTCCATTATAATCCTCGCCTACATTTCTGGTAAGGCGTACTCGCCTGTATCTATTACTTTAAATGTCATTGCACGGAAAAACTAGTGCTGAGATTTAATTTTGACACGGCTGCTATTTTTGCTGCACGATTGGGGAGACGACAGGAAAGGTTTTACTGCCTTTTCATCTACTTTGGTTTTGTTGTTAATAAGGGACTGAAGCTTAAATTTTCTTCCGTTAATAATCCGTTCCACGTTTCCGGTAGGGAGTACTAGCCTGTACCTCAGTAATGCCAGCTCGGTTTTTGGGATCCCAAAACGTAAGTGGAGGGATACCTATGACATCGCAAAAGTTGTCCGTCTGTCCGTCCGGCCGTCCATCTGTAAGCACGATAACTCTCGAAGGGAATGAGATATATTGTTGAAACTTGGTGTGAGGATTGGTTGGGTCGTCGGACCAGTCAAGTTCGTAGATGGGCTTTGTAGCCCTACATTTAGGGGTGGGGGAGGGGGTTCAAATTAAGGGGCAAACAAAATATTTTGAAACAGCTAATGTGATAGTCGATTATGGGGTAAGAAGACATGCTGAACACGATGGTGAAAACCAATTGTCATCGGACAAGTAGTTCACCCGGAATCCGGGCAAAACCGGAAAGTTTGTTGAAAGTAAAAGTTTTATTTGAAGTTGATTAGATGTTCGATTTAAGGGTAGGAAGACATGCTGAAGACGATGGTGAAAACTATTTTTTCGACGGACAAGAATTTCGCCCGGAATCCGGCCCAAACAGGAAAGTTTGTTGAAAGTAAAAGTTTTATTTGAAGTTGATTAGCTGTTCGATTAAAGGTAGGAAGACATGCTGAAGACGATGGTGAAAACTATTTTCTCGACGGACAAGTATTTCGACCGGAATCCGTCCCAAACCGGAAAGTTTGTCAAAATTAAAAGTTTTACTTGGAGTTGAAATTTAGGGCAAGAAGACATGCTGAACACTTGTGTTAAAACAATTTTCTACCTGGACATGTAGTTCGCCCGGAATCCGGCCAAAACCGGAAAAGTGTTGGAAGTTAAAGTTTTATTTCTAGCTGATTAGATAAGCGATTTAGGGGTAAGAAGAGATGCTGAGTCCCTGTATGACATCCATATGTTACCCGGACATATTGTTCGACCGGAATCCGGCTGGAATCGGAAAATTTGTTACAAACTATATTTTTATTTGAAGTTGATTAGATGAAAATTGTGAAAATTCAAAGTTCAGAATTCAAGAGGCGGAAACAACCCAAAGGTGCACAAAATATTAGAGCAGGAATGGGAGAGGGTCAGCAAACACTCAGTGCCGTTTCCACCCAACCCCAACTTGTTTATTTTGCAAAACGGTAGAACAGTTTTAAACCTTTGTTTAAGAAGGGTTACAGCAAAGGCTGTTTCAGTTTTGTTCTGTATGATCATTTTGTTCCGAATGGGCCGGACTGAAGCACCATCATGTACCAGTTTTCAGTGAAATGCCTCACACTGTCTGAAATATGAGGTGACCAAACACTTTGAGCTGATCTTTGATTTGTGATTCATAACGACACTTTGAAAGGACACAACAGCAATTTCTCCGGCAGCGCCTTTTGAAGTACGCTCTGTTTGAGCTTACAGTCTTGGAGACAGGCCCTTTTAAAACCTAAAATCTGTTCGGGAAGTAGTATTTTTTTTTTAGAAAACATTCATATCCAAAAATAAATTGCCTGCAGCTCTCATTGGCATTTTGTTGCTTCACAGTCATTGAAAGCTCGCGTTCCTGCTAGTTCCCAGTCTAGTACACTAGCCCCTTTTCAGTCACGGTGCTCAAACGTCTAGCACCATGCCTGGGTGCTAGACGTTCAAGCACTGTACCTTGGATTTCATGTATGGTGCATGGATTTCAGTTTACAGTGCATACATCAAAAACACAGTTTCTGTCATAACAACTGAGCACCAGCTCGGACAGGGCTGAAATTACTACCATGAATTAGAGAAATCAAAGACAATCCTTTATATATTTTTCACAACAAAAACAAAAGGGCTCTAATGATGATGGAGATGAAAAACCTAACAGCACCCTATTTATTTTCCATGTATTTTCCCTATCTATTCCCCAAGAGCCAATATTCTGGTTGGCTGCTAGGTAGAAAAAGCTGAGGCACAGGACACTTTGCATGCAAAACCCTTGACTATGTAGAAATCCTTTTCTAGCTTTTAGCTATTCGGATTAAACTTGATTGATTGATTGAAAAAAAAAAAAAAAAAAAAAAAGAAATGAGGTTTTTCACATCTGTCATCAGCCGAGACCTTTTGTTTTTGTTGTGAAAAATATATAAAGGATTGTCTTTGATTTCTCTAATTCATGGTAGTAATTTCAGCCCTGTCCGAGCTGGTGCTCAGTTGTTATGACAAAAACTGTGTTTTTGATGTATGCACTGTATACTGAAAGCCATGCACCATACATGAAATCCAAGATACAGTGCTTGAATATCTAGCACCCAGGCATGGTGCTAGACGTTTGAGCACCGTGCCTGAAAAGGGGCTAGTGTACTAGACTGCTAGTTCCTGTTATTATGCATGACCTTTACCTTACACAAACTGGTTTCTTGAAATTCATTTAGTTTTCCTGATGTGGTGCAGTACATTTCTTGTTTACTGTTTCTGAACCGTTTGTCTCTTCAAACAAGCTATTTTTCCAACAAGTACATTTTGAGGTATTCCCACCCCGCCCCCGCCCTATCACTTCAAACCACCCATTTGTCATGGTGCCCTAATAAGGCAGCGATGAGAGCCGGGGATGCAACCACTGCCCCCCCCCCCCCCCCCCTTAGGTTTCTGAGAAATGAGCCTCTGTCACAAAAGTAATGGAAAGTGAATGCAAAAATCATGATTATATCTTAGATTGCCCCTGAGTGCAATTTAAGGTAATTTACGGTAATGTGACATACCCAGGACATACCTTAAACACATTGCACTTGCTGCTTGCTTGGGACAGACCTATTGGCAACAACAGAATAAAATTAAAAACCAAATTCGTTTTCTGCAGCAAACAGGAAGCAAGTGGCTGGCAAGTGGAACATATAAATCATCACAGTAAGTGGAAGAAAAGGGCAACCCGCAAGGTTGACTAACAAAAATTGTGTAAGTTAGGCTTACCAATCTCATCGTTTCCCTACAGGAGTGCTGCGTAAAGCCGCCACCCTAAACTCCTATTTTTGGGAAATGACTTAGGGAAAAAGAGTAAAGGTTGAGATAAAATTCAGTGGAGTATCCTGAAAGGAAGCTTAGAACCTTCACTTTCTGCTGGTACCATAGTTTACTTGAAATTGTTCAAGGCTAAGCTGGAAAACACGAAAGAATATAGGCACCCAAGTGATCATGAAGTCGCCCACTTTGCTAAAAATAGTATTTTGCTACATGGTGAAGTTAGAGGCCAGCTGTTTGGTCAGAGAGGTTCCTTGACCTTTTGCAAATAACAAACTTTGCTGTTTTCTTGGAATTTGCATGATTTTTCTGGGTTGTGGCAGCTTCATGATCCAAGGTGGCAGGATCATGTACCATGGCCAATTGGGGGGTGGGCGGTGCCGTAGTAAAGGCAGCTTCATGCAACACTCCTGTAATAGCTTAGGCTTAGATACACTGAAAGACAAGACCGAAGTTAGGCTTGCCATAAAACCAAGATTTCCAATTCCAAAAATCTCCAAAAGAGGGTGTGTGGACTACGATGTAGTCCTTTCAAGTTTCAGCCCGTTAACGTCACAAGATTGTCACATTATGTTCACTTTTGAGTTTGGCGCTTAGTTTATTTGACGAAAACTCTTGCTTAAAATCTGCTCTCTACTAGACAGGATGCAAACATTTTATTAAGTATTAGAGAAGCAAGATGGCGTGGCCATCACAAACTGATTTTTTTGCATCGAAAGACAAGGCACTAAATTACCTCATTTAGCTATTTAAAAGGAGATACTGTAGATAACGAGCGAATGCAGAAAAATGTAACACAGAAATAGCTAACAGACATGAATGGATGGCGGTGTATATTGGGGATGCCATCGCGCATCTCTCGGGAACTGGATAAACTGTTCGACGCTTGTCGAAAGTCAAAGAGCGTGTTCCACCTTTGTAACAATAGTTACTATTAGTTACTATTTCCGTTCCATCCTCACGAAAAGTTACTACGCTGACCGTTCCAACCTTGTCGGAATAGTAACTAATAGTTACTATTTGCTTACCATGCTCGGGAGCGTGGTAAGCGTAGTAACTACGCATCTCTGGAACGTGATTGGTCGGATTCACCCCTGGCGTGAGATCCTGCTGGAAAATAGAAAAATCGTTCCAGCCTTGACGGCAAAAAGCCAGAATTCGTGACGTCATGCGTAGTAACTACGGTAAGTAGGATGGAACACGCTCAAAGCTTTCTCAATGTCGTTATCGCAGCCCCGCAGTGGCAGGATCGGTGAATTATGCCAATCTACTGGCTATGGAATATTCCGCCTGATGAATATTCCCCCGTAAACTTCCCCCACAGTACACGGATCTCTAAATGGTAAACTTAGGTCTTATAATAGTCCTACCCACCACGTTCCATCCCAATCCCTTCAGACTAGGAGTGTCACAAGCTTTCCGGTAACCTTTAGAACTCCCCCAAAAGTTGCCAGACCTGCCAAATGAACGTGTGGGACATAAACACGTGCCAACCGTAGAGGAGTGTGTGGCGATCTTCAGTATGATAATCGAAATATCGATATTGTTGAAAAATAGTGATATTTCGATAAAGTCGAATAATATTTCAAATGTCGATATTCTAATAAATACTTTTTTAAATATCGATATTTCGATAAAGACTTTTCAAATATTGATATTTTCGATGTTTACATTACTATGCGTAACAGTTCTTTTGTTCAAGATTTTCAGAATAAAGAACGAACAGGGATTTCAGACTTGAGTTTGAATAGAAGGAGATTATCGGTTTTATTTGTTTTTTCTTAGTTTAATACTCTTTATTGTACAAATCAACTTTCACATGAACACACCTTTTGTAACCCTCTTAACATCCATTGTACATGTAGCTGATACTTCTGAGTACAGGAAGGCCCGACCGAATGGGCCTGTGGGGGCTGCCCCAAAAGGATTGACTGTTTCGATAATGGAAATAAGGATAATCGAAATACCGATTGTCGAATAAACAAAATCTCGAAATTTCGATATTGCGATATTCCTCAGTATCACCCAACACTGCTGTAGTGTTCCACCCAGTTGCATAATTTTATTGTTTATTATATTTATTGTTAGTTGTTTAGTATGGCCCAAGCTAGCCGTTTTGTTAGATTAAATAAATAAATACCACAAGAGTTCCATAACCACATACATATAGTGCCCAGATCCGGTCCCGGCCTGTCTGTCGAACATGGAGGGCATGTACACAGCTGTCAAATCCCATCGTTGTAAAATTATTCGGTAGAGAGTTGTGCATGCAGATTTCCCGACCCCTCCCCTCCAATTCCTCCCCGAGTGGCTGAACTCTGTCCAGACCTGTAAACAGAACAGCCAGCGCATTTGATCTTGCAAACCATCCGAGTTCCATCAAGAACGGGTCACTCGTTAGAGAGTTAAGCAAATCGTGGACACCCTTAACTCCCCCATAATTCGATATAGTGTTTATAATAATAATAACTCATTTATTTCCTTAATCGCGTTTACAACTCCATTGCGAATCATGGCTGATTGATATTCTGACAGTTAAAATTACGAATAAAATAAGGCACAAACGAAGATAAATACCTTTCGGTTGAGAGCTGAAGAAGCCGTGGCTTGTCAATGTCAACTAGTCTTCCCCTTGTGTTCGGTCTGGTCTGGTCTAGAGTCTCAAAGTCTGGGAAAATAGTCCGATGGTGGTCGAAAGTTTAACTTTTTTTTCCAAAGTTCATCGTCAGTTGATGTCTCCTATTCGCAAGGGTCGGCAACTGAAGCTTGACAATAGCATCCTCATAGGAAACATAATCCGGACCAGGCATCGATTTGCACGATCTCTTTTGGTAGACTCGAGTCTTTATGTTTGTTCTACTATCAGTCCGGGATGTCTTACAGGACACGCATATTCCACGCAGGGACGAATGTATGTACAGTAGATTGTTTTTAAAACTCGAGGAGGGATAGCAAATCGACGAAGAACGGCAAAAGACTTTAATAGTATGATCCCCCCCCCCCAAGTCCCTTTACAATCCCTCCAGTTTATGCATGCCATATGATTTCCAGTACTCCCGCTCCAGTACCCTCACGATTTCGGAACCAAGTCTATTCTTGAAACGGAAATTCTGAGACTAGTGCTTTTGCCAGCTATTTTCATCGAGATTGGATATCTTGTTCATGAGTTGTATACCTCAAGATGCCGCATCCTCCCTCCCTCCCCCCCTCCCGCCCTCCCTCCACCCGTAAGTTCGATCCGAGAAATTAACGTTTCCAGCTCAATCTTGTCCGATCCCGAATATGCATGCACATTTCATCCAACAAGCCCTTCTCGAAATACCGTACCGAAAGACCGACGTAAAAGCGATCGGTATATGGCACTAAGGCGGGGAATAAAACAAAATTTGTTTTGGACATGCTTTATACGGTAGAAGGGAAACTTGATCATGAGACATGGTCGCTGTTGACTGCCTGTGGGTAGGGTCGTGACTAGCACACAACAACTATGTCAGCTGTGACGCAACGTGAGAAGTAAGCCTGACGTCGTTGATGGAATCATGAATTATAATTGAATTCTGCCCAGAAAATTTGTTGCTCATTTTATTCCGGTCTGATGGCGGTGGTTACACACCCACAGGCTTTAATTTGTTGGCCAAAGCCTTGCCTCGAAGACGCGCAGGCGTCTACTTCCTCCAAGCGGGCGTCGAATACTAAATTCTCTGCAGTCATCTTTGGACAGGATTGGGATTAACCGATTAAGGTAAAATTTTCAGCTTCTTAAGTTTAGCGTTTCCATGCTGTAAAACCTGTCGCGTATAACATCAGGGTTGCCATACAAGAAAAACAGGCTTTTGGCCCAGAACAGAGAGTGAATTTTTCTTTCATAAACTGAAATGGTAACTTTGGTCGCATTACCGCTGCAAATCTTACAGATCTTTGTTTTTATTTTTATGGAAGAAATGAAACATCACTTCTTGCCGGAATCACTTCTTAAAAAATAACAGATCTAGACGGCTTCTAAAATAGAGTGAATTTTATGTCATACATAGGAAAAGAGTGACAATTCTCACTATCGTGCGTCATGTGGCAACCCTTTAAAGCATTGGCCAAATAAAATTAATAAAAGTAATTAATTACAATAAAATTAATAAACAAAATTATGGTAATAAGCTGTATGGGTCGCTATACGCGGTGTAGTTTGTGTTCTCTTTTCTGAAAAATACCCAATTTACTTATCTGCTGTGTGAATTTTCCAGTCTGAAGCTCCCTATTACTATTATTCGTTTATTGCCTTTGATTAGATTGATAACATGAGCAATAAACGGATAACAGTAAACAGCGAATAGATAACTGAAATTGTACAGAGTAAGAGGCATGACCAGGGACTGATAATCTGTCCTGCAAGAATCTCTCATTTTACCTAAGCTTGATAGCTGTGGTAAACTTTGGCGTGTGGAGTCGAGCATTGATTGGAGTAAAAGAAAAAAAAAACAAAGAAAAGAAATTATCAACAAAATATAAGAAAACGTAGCTTTACGTAGCTACTTGAGGCGTCTTCTCGGCGTTCCCCGAGGACTCCTCGGGGAATCAAAGGGAACGGCGAGAATAGAGGGAGTCACTCCACGCGGACTCCGCGTACAGAAACAGCGAGAACACGGGGAATGCTTCCAGCCTGCATTTTGTTCGAAATATAGATATGCAGTTAACGAAATCAGTCTGGAGCCACTTTATTTTTGGTTTTGTTTATTCTGATTATTTTTTATTAATTTTACATTGCACCAACACCAGCAAAAATTGATTCCCCTCTGAATCTAAAAGGGAGTCCTTTTTGATGATGGTGATGATAATCAGAGCATTCCCCGTCCGTGGGGACTCGCGAGAATACGGGGAGTGAGTCCCCGGGACAAACAAAAACGCGGGGAATCCTCAAGTGGAGTCCGCGGGGAACGGTGAGAGTACGCCTTTGGATTCATGCCTGCCTGAAGCCGTGTTTTGTTTTTGAAGCCGCCCGTCAGTCCAGTTTCTGTGGGAAGTTTTTATTTTGTCACTCCTGTCCTTATTTTTTTTTTTTTCGGAATCAATTCCCTCTCCTGTCAGACAGATTAGTAATTTGAGTGAAAATAGCAATTCTTCAGTCCTGGGCGTTTTGTTTAGCATCTGACATAACACAATAAAGAGAGATGGTCTTTGGGCAGAAGAGGGCTGCCCGGCTGTGGATGAAGGCTGGACTGGAAACAAATAAAACGCTACACTCAGACCAGAAAAAACAAGAACGTTAAACTTACGTAGTTCTTCTTAAAGTACAAATTTTGCGCAATTAACTGAGGTGCCATTTGTTGAACTGGTGTAAGGCAACGCATAGAAATGGGAAGAAGAAAGGAAATAAGTGATTTTGCCTGATGTAAAGATTTGCCAGTTTGTCGGGAGAGACCTTGGATTTTTCAGACAAATATGATCAGTCTCTGTCGACGAAAAACTGAGAAAAAAAATCTAAAATTTTACGCTTACGCCAGTCTGATTGGGTCCGATGCTGTATAAAAGAGTCGACATGACATAAGGGATTACATAGCCTATGTTTTTACTTCTCGGTCGGAAGAGACCTTAAATTAACAACAGGCCGAGTGGCTTGGGTTGGAAGTTTCTCAGTGGATATATTAACTTAGCGGTTCCTAAGGTAGTTGACCAGCTTTCATTGTTGCGCTTCGTTGCCGCCCAAAATTTTCTCAAGAATGTGCGGACATCCTTGCCAAGTGTTTTCGAAATCGTGATGTCATCTTCTTTTTCAGATTTTCGTGTTAATCTACCGGCAGAATGCCAGCCATAGCTTTTGTAAGTATCATAGCTCTTGGCAAGTAGATAATTCGCGAAAATTGGCACTCAAACAATGAATTTTGCTTGTGCTCAATCAGGCTTACTTCCTGTGAAACAGACGATGACTGGAACCGCTACCTGTAGGGATCAGCAACTTGATTTGATTTTAATAAAATAGATGGCTAACATGGTATTTATTGGGGTGGCGGAGGGGCTCCATGGGGGTAGAATTTATCTCACAGTAAAAAGAACATATACCCGAGTTTAAATATTTGATAGTGCAAAACGGATACGTCAGTTGAATTTTATTAGAGCTATATTTCGGCCCTTCTTGGCAAGGGTCCTCTTCAGGATCAAAGACGCTCAAGTTGGAAAAAAGAACTTGTGGAATATAATTTGCAGTCAGCTTGGGCTAATATATTTATCTTCAGCATTTAAAACCTTTAAGAAAATCATTTTGTATGTTTCGCGGGGGTGGGGGGTCGAACCTCCAACCCCCCCCCCCTGGATGGCCTGGCAGTTACCATACTCAAAACACCAAAAACAAATAGAGAAATAATGAGATTACAGTAAGCCAAGACACCCGCTCAAAATGGTCACCAAAGGCCCATGATTTGTTGTTCATGGTCATTCACAAGGTCGTCCAGTCCATGATTTCATTTGTTCTGGTTACTCTGGACACAGCTGTACAGGCTTATTTAGGGCGGTCGCATCCTGAGATTCATGCCAATTTCGAACTTATCTTCAACTCAGTACGGTAAAGTTAAATATACAATACAATTAAAAACAAGAGCTGTAAGCTCATATGTCAATTTCAAGGCAGGGGGATTAAAGTAGGAATTTGCCATTTAGCTAGTTTGTTGTAATCATTTGTAAGCAAAAGCCTTGAGATAAGAACTATGATGGACCCTTGGAAATCAAGAGAATGTATCCTGTGGTAAAAAGTAATTTATTGTTGCATTTGGCTGTGATGATGCGCACTTTAAGAGCGCTAGAAATTCATCCGTTAGAAAAACCCATGAGGCAAACACTATCCTGTGCTGGGCCCTTTAGGATCATGAATATATATAGTTTGGTGAAAATATATTTGTTTACATTTCGGTTAAGGTGCGCACTTTCAGGGTGCTAGAAATTTATTTCTAAGCAAAACCCTTAAGGCAAAAATGATCATGGGCTCACGGAGATCATGAAAATATAGATTTTGCTTAAAATTATTTTTTGTACTTCACGGTTAAAAGATGAGTATTTTATGGGATGGTCAGATCTAGGAAGTGCCAATCTTGCCAAGTCTCTAATGTTCAAGCCAAATTTTATCGTCCTAGCACATCTGGAAGTACCTTGAATCGCGGTCAACTGAATCCGCCCTTCAACCCCCCAGGAGTGCCCGAATCCGGTCCGGTTCTGTCACTGATCTATCTAGGCCTTATGCTTGTTCTTCCCACCAAGTGTCATCCCAATCGCTACACTCAAAGCGTGTCACAAAATGACCCCCCGCCCCGACTCCCCTAAATTGATCGGATCCTGTCCGCGCTTGAGATGGGACATCTGAGACATTGAAGTTCTTTCTGAATATCAAGTTTCATTAAGATCCGATCACCCATTCAAAAGTTGGACATACCTCAAGATTCCGGATTCCCACTCCCTCCACGATGGTCAAATCGGAGAAACGACTGTTCCTTAAGATAAAATTGTCGAGTTCCTGATATGTCTGCGAAGTTTCATCGTACTAGCACATGTGTAGCCTAAGCATGTTTGAGTCGGGATACCAAGTTTCATCCCGATCCCTCCACTATGAATATGTCACACGATTTCTGGTTCCCCTCCCCGTACCCCCCCCCCCCCCCAAAGTCGGATCCACTCCTGACTTGAAGTGTGACATCTGAGACACGAGGTCTTTCCAAATATCAAGTTTCGTCAAGATCGGAATCCCCATTCGAAAGTTACACATCCGTCAATACTCGGGATTCCCCTTCGCTCCATTCTCCCCACGGGGTCGGATTGGGGAAGGGACTATTTCCATGTTAGTTTTGGTGGGGCCCATAATATGCTTGCCAAGTTTCTTCGTCCTAGCACTTCTGGAAGTACCCTAACTCGAGAAAAGTGGCCTGACAGACAGACCGATAAGTGATACGGTCTATATGGCGCTTCGCCATATAGACCGTAAAAAATACAACCGGGAAAAATCAATCGTCTTTTGCCGCACCATAGTATAACATCGAGTCCTCGGCATGATCAGAATAGCCTTCGCGTTCGAGCAGGGGGGGGGGGGGGGCTTGTTCCCACTGCTGTTCAGTCGGTGGTTCGACCGATCGTTGAATACGGCACACACTCGCTGCATTTGTGATTTTGGTTCCTGACCCTGAAAGATTAGCAAAGCTGTGTTTTCCCTCCAGCGCGTACACATTTTTGGAGACTTGACTGAGACATTTAATTTAATCCAAGGAATTTATGCCAACTTATAAGCGAGCGGTATCATATATGGAAGCATTGACCATCACAGGGTCACGTGCTCAAGCTTACAAAATCACTATTCCCCAACATGTCTGTAAGTGGAGCTGTTTAAACATAATTATTGGTAATATAGATGGCACTTTACACAAGGGGCTTGTACCGTGTTGGTCACGTCCTCCAGGGGATCGCGTGGCTGGGGCGGTGCCTCTGTGCAGGCGTTGCCTCTGTGCGGGCGTGTACTCCCGGGCGGGGTTAAACGTGTTGGTCACGGTACAAGTCCCTTGTGTAAAGTGCCATCTATATTATTAATTTCCGTGACATGGGGATGTGAACTGGTTAGATGAATTTGCCTTCAGGCGGGATCACTGTTCCTATGGCCGGCTTCTACCAGCCTAATGTAGTGGTTTGGAACTCTGATCACAAGCCCCTCGGTAGCTCAGTTGGTAGAGCGTCTGTCTTGTAAAGAGAGGGCCTGGGTTCAAATCCCGGCTGAG
Organism: Branchinecta lynchi; assembly: GCA_023053575.1. Lineage (NCBI taxonomy): Eukaryota > Metazoa > Arthropoda > Branchiopoda > Anostraca > Branchinectidae > Branchinecta > Branchinecta lynchi. Next base: position 19,126,884 of record JAKZAP010000011.1, on the reverse strand, counting down.
GTGCATTTTTGTCTATTAGTTCACTGCTTATAAAACATAATTATTGGTCCTTGGAACGTCCTTACCGATTTTGCGGTTAGTCCTGAGGCGGTTAATAAGGCGGTTAAATCCCATTCTTTGAAAAGGAAAGAAGTGTAATAAGAGGAAAGGGTATTTATTTAATGTTATATACTTATTTTTACCCCCCCCCTCATAGGGGGATGAAGGAATCATATAGCGGATTTATGGTGGTTAGAATTGCGGCCCCACTCAGGATTCTTTTGTCTTAAAAGTGGCTGTTAATGGTAAATTGTTTGTTTAATTTATGTTTTTTTTATGAAATTAAAAAAATATCTAATGTCATAGACATTAAGATACTGAAAAAAAAGAAAAAAAGTGTGTCATACATAAGATTTCTTAACTCTACTTAATATGGTTACTGCCAGTTTCTTCGAGTTTCGTCAAAGCGAAAGCGTTTTGATAATTATCATCATTAGTTTTAGCATGAGTAGCCTCCAGGACGTTCCTCATATTTTCCTTGTCAGTCATTAAATGGCTCCGAGTTTATTGGGGAAATAATGCTGAACCGGCAATTGTCTCAGGAGTATAAAATTCAGTGTACAAGCAAGCAGGATGATTCAATGAAAAGCTTGTAGCCTGTGTAGTCGTATGATAGTTGTACGAAAAATTTGCATGTATTCACATGTAATAGTACAGAATACTATCATTTAGCGTGTCTCAGACTGGCCCAATCTTAAGTAATAGTATCCAGTAGCATACAGTCTTGCTATTACTATAATGCTATTACTGTAATAATTTTATTACAATATATATATATCTATAATATTTATGTATATATTATATAATTACTGTAATAATAGCACAATAACATTACTGTCTTAGCTATTAAACCTACTAGCTATTAAAACTTACACCTCATATAACTAGTTCTTGAAATTTTTTCATCGGGATCTGACCCGTGGTCGGGTCAGTATTCCAGTCATTTTCGCTCCAACGTTTGAACTTATTTTTCCACGATCCCACAAAGAAGCCGCGGCTCGGCTGTGTGGCTTACAAGTCTATTTATCTGCGACCAACAGTTTCCTGGGGCGCTCTCTGTGGCTCAAATTCGAGAACTACTCTCGAGGGTATTTCCGATTTTGTGGCTCGAAATTTGGCGGGAATTTCAAATTTGGCGTCCAAACAAAAGAATTAACTACTTGTCCAAACAGATAAAACTAAGGATCCTTCAAGTACAGAATGGTTAGCCGAGTTAGTCTGTTTCTTGAGATTTGATCTGAATTGTTTTCCAATTTCCAGGTCTTTGAAACTGCCACAAAAAAAAAGAAAAAACGGCGTTTCCGCGAGTTTTCTATTTGTGGGTCGAATGTCTGGCACACATTATGTTACCGTGACAAACACTCGAAACTGTATGGGACCCAAATACGCTGCAGAAAATCGCCTCAAGTCAGTCACGATTTCTTCGTTTCAGTCACCAACTGTTGTCCCCTATTCTGGCTTCGATGCTAACGCCGACGCTGAAGCCCTGAAGGCTGCCATGAAGGGTCTCGGTACAGATGAAGAAGCAATCATCGCCATCTTGTCCAGGCGAACGAACAAACAGAGACTGGAGATTGTTGAGGCTTACAAAAGCCTGTACGGGAAGGTAAGCCTGTTTGGTGCTGAGAGAAAGAGTGTAGGATTTCTGGCCTAGGCTGTTTCTCTTAGAGAGATTCAGAAGCGGTTCAGAAAATAGCCCGAAGAAACAGAGACCGCCTACAAACCAGTGTAGAATTATCCTTTAGTGTTTATACGGACGGGAACCACCAAAATCGGCTTGACTGAAATGAATTGAATTGAACTGCAAAAGAATTCGATGGAAGGTGCTGCATTCCTCGGACTCGCGGGCTTGGTTGTCTATTACAGACAGTGATAAATCAAAATAAGTTTTAAAGGAATTTGAGTGACTACCTCTATTCATCAGTGCTCGCTCCCTCACTGCGCGCCAATATACCAGTTCAGATTATCCCAACTACTGATCATTGGCAGATTCGCCTGCAAACTTAATCGTATCGTAGTAATTCCCGTTCGTAAGAAAGAGAAAAAGTAGCTACTTTAAAGAATGCATGTTCACTACTCGTGAACAGAGCAAAATAACTCTAGGGAGTAATGCGAAGAGCTATCCTTCCCATGCATAAAAAATGGGCCTCCGTCGCAGCGCCGCCCAGCTCGCTTTGTTCGCTGCGTGCAGTGGCGGACGTAGAAATTCTAGCAAGCGCTCTTTAACGATTGACCAGAGCAAAATAGTTCTGTTCTACGATTGGTTGAGTTTCTGTAGGGATGTTCGTATCCGCTAGGGCTGCTAGTGTGCTGCGATTCGACTGTGAGTCACTTTTTGAAAGATCGCGCATTACTCTCTACAGTTATTTTGCTCTGCTCGTGAAGGAGGTGAGAAGAAAACTAGAAGCAGGTCTGAGAAAGACCTTGAATCCTTGGGAACCTTCCAGGTCCGACGCTGGAACCCTGAGTGGCTCGCCGCCAAAGACATACCTAAAACATACAAAAACACACCGGAGACATAACATTGATATGTTGTGTTTAAATGTTCAAATAAATTTTAGGCCACCTGGCAGTCTATATAGTCTCATAGCAGATAAGAAACATATATATATATATATCGTTTATTCACCAAAATAACAAAGGTAAGTCAAACTAGCACTTTCAAAGGGATAGAAAATGGCCAATAACAAATGACAAATAATACCAGATAAACACGACTAAGAACTATTAAAAGAACGAACAAAGTACGGCACAAACGAGTTAACATATCTTTCAGTTGCATCCGCTGTATAATTTGTTAATTTAGTTTCGCTTGAGTGGGTTTGAGTACGCGTATTGGGCCTGTTTTTATTTTGTTCAACATACTCAGGCAAGTTCAAGAATTTAGACATTTGTGGCCAAAACTTATTGTTACATGGTGCCTACGTTGCTCAAGGGAAGGGAGACCGAGACTTGAAAGGCTCTCTTCATAACTAACGTACACTGGGCCCAGCATAATCTTAAATGCTGTTTTCTGGATTAGCTCCAGTCTACTGGATTGCTCCTTAGTCAAACCGGGATGCCATACCTGGCAGTAGTATTCAAGACAAGGTCTGACTTAACAGCAGTAAATTAGGACTAATTGTTTCACGGGAATCGTAAACCTCCTCAGGACCCTGTGTGACTCCTGGCCTGGTAACTAAAAGATAATGTAGGGAGCCAAATCATCAAAAGATGAAACAGAACTGTGTTTCTGGCTGCTGTCGAATTTAAGTATACTGATAATATTTATAATAGTTATTTATTTCTGTAGGACCTCATCAAACACCTCAAGCGCGAGCTAGGTGGCCACTTTGAAACTGCTGTTGTGGCCCTCATGACAGCTTCAGATGATTATCTGGCGAAAGAAATCCATGACGCCATCGCTGGCATAGGCACGGAAGAGGGAACTCTTGTCGAAATCCTAGCCGGAAGCAGCAACGAAGAAATCAGACAAGTTTCAAAGGCGTATGAAAGGTGTAAGTAAATTTTCTATTGCCTAAATATGTATTCGCGGCAAAGAAGGTGATGGATCTGTAATGACCCATTTTTTCTATTCTGGTGGGTGGTTCTATTTTCGTGTTCTGTTTTGACATTAATACTGAGAATTGATCAACAGGAGCTGTAATTTCGTTGGTATTTTTTTTCTTCTTTTTTATCACTTCACTCCTTGTCCAGACTAGACTTGAACATCGCCAAGGATTCTGTCAAGCTTTTCTCATGTAGCTTTGCCTGAAGGGCTACGTTTTTCCAACCGCTTCCGTCAAATTATGCACCCTATTCTGCGGTTTTTGCTTATTTCTGCAGTTAAGGCGTTTTCTCGCCGTTCCCAGAGGACTCCTTTTGAGGATTCCATGCGTTTTTCTTTGTCACAGGGACTCACTCCCCGTATTCTCGCGAGTCCCCACGGACGGGGAATGTTCTGATTATCATCACCATCATCAAAAAGGACTCAAAAAGGACAGGCTACGTGTTTCCAACCGCTTCCGTCAAATTATGCACCCTATTCTGCGGTTTTTTATGGCACTTGAGCATACTCAAGTGCCATATAGCGATCGTAATTTCTGTCGGTCTGTCGGTCTGTCTGTCTGTCGTTCTGTCGTTCTGTCGTTCTGTCGGTCTGTCCAGGTTTTGCTAGTTTGGGCACTTCCACACAAGCTAGGACGATGAAACTTCACAGGCATATCAGGGACCCGACCAGATCAACTTACAAATAATCACTTCCCCAATCCAACTTTCCCCGGATCCGGGAGTCCGGAAACTATAAAGTAAAAAGGGAGCAAAAAGTAAAACGGGAGCAAAACAAAACGCTGGCCGACGGCGGGATCGAACCAGGATCCTTTGGGTTACTAGTCCAGTGTTCTACCACTGGGCTATGCGACTATGTATCGAAAAGCGAATGCGAGAAGAATCATGGTTTAAAGATGGTCAGTCCAAGTCAAACAAATCTAGTGAAACGTTTGGCAGGAATATCAGCGAACCGACCAGATTAACTTGGATATAATCATATTCCGGATCCGAAACTTGACATATGTCAAGAACAATTGCCGATAACTGGGGGGGGGGGGGGCATTCCACATAAGCTAGAACGATGAAACTTGGCAGGCGTGTTGGGAAACCGACCAGATTAACTTGGAAATAATCACTTCCCCGATCAGGCCATCTTGGGGGCAGTGGAGGGATGGGAAATCCGGAAAGTAGTAGCATGCCTAACTTTTGAACGGGTAATCAGACATGCAAGAAACTTGACATATGTCAAGAACAAGTGCTTCAGATGCTCAGTTTCAAATCCGGACCAGATCCGATCACTGGGGGGGGGAGCTGGAGGGGCAACCGGAAATCTGGTGAAACGCTACCAAATAAGCTAGCACAATAAAACTTGCAGGCATGTGAGGGAACCAACCAGATTAACATGGAAATAATCGCTTCCCCGATCCTGCTATCGCGGGGGGTGGTGGAGGGAAGGGGAATCCGGAAACTAGAACCATGCATAACTCTGGAATGGATAATCGGACATGCATAAAACTTGACAATTGTGAAGAACAAGTGTCTCAGATATTCAGTTTCAAATCTGGACTAAATCCGAAGAGAGGGGTATTAGAGGGGGGGGGGGGGGACCGGAAATGTCGTGAAATGCTTAGGGTCGATGGATCGGGATGTCACAGTAGAAGGGTTGGAAGGGGTTTTCCCGGATTTCCGGTGACCACGAGTTAGGGTACTTCGAGGGGTACTTCCACATGTACTAGGACCATGAAACTTGGCAGACATATTAGGTACTCTTCCTGGTCAACTTGAAAATAGTTCTTTTCCCGATCCGATGACCATGGGGAGATTCTATTGACATGCATAACTTTGGAACAGGTGATCACACGTGCATGAAACTTGTCAAGTGTCAAGAACAAGTGACTCAGATGATCAATTTCAAGTCTGGAACGGATCTGATAACATCGGGAGGAGCTGAAGGCGGGGGGAGAAATCTCTTGAAGCGCTTAGAGTCGAGAGATCGGGATGGGACTTGGAGGGAAGAACAAGCATAAGCCACAGATACATTGTAGTGGCTTAACGGCCTGCCATTCAATTTGCAAATATATTATTATTATTATTAATATCATTGACAAAACAGGACCGATCGTGTCACAGTGGGGGGAGTTGGAGGGGGTTTTCCCTAATTCCGATGATCACGAGTTAGGGTACTTCCAGATGTGCTATGACCGTGAAACTTTGCAGGCATGTTAGGGACTCTATTAGATTGGCTTGAAAATATAGTCCCTCCCCCGATCCGATCATCGTTGGAGGAAGATACAGTTGTCAATGAGGGGTATAACCATTTCAGATCTACTAGATCAAGCCCATTTTCTGATGAAATGAATATCGGGAGAGAGATCCAGCCTTGAAAACTGCAAACCGTATCTGACAAACATGCTAACTGTTCTTACAAGTGCCATATGAGCTTTCAGCTCTTGTTGCTTATTTCTGAAGTTAAGGCGTTTTCTCGCAGTTCCCCGAGGACTCCTTTGAGGAGTTCCAACGTTTTTGTTTGTCCCAGGGATTCACTCCCCGTATTCTCGCGAGTCCCTACGGACGGGGAATGCTCTGATTATCATCACCATCATCAAAAAGGATTCCCTTTCAGATGGAGGGTAATCAATTTTTGGTTGTGTTGTGCAATGCAAAATCAATCAAAAACAATCAGAATAAAGAAAACCAAAAATAAAGGCCGTATCCAGGGGGGGGGGCCCCCCCCCCGAAACATACAAAAATAACGATTTTTATAGGCTTTTCGTGTTTTTTGTACTTTTTTGTCCGACCAGCAGACAACCCCCCCCCCCCTAAAGGCACCCCCCTCCTAAAGGCACCCCCCCCCCCCCCCCCCCCCCGAAATAAATTCCTGGATACGGACCTGAGACTAGTTTCATCAACTGTATATTTTTTTTTCGAACAAAATCCATTTTGGAAACATTGGATCCACATGTGTTGTGGTTCTCACGAAACATGTGTTCTCACTATTTTCCGTACGCGGCGTCCGCGTGGAGTGACTCCCTCTATTTTTGCTGTTCCCCTTGATTCCCCAAGGAGTCCTCGGGCAACGGCGCGAATACAGCTTTAGTTTTTTCTTAACCTAGTAGACTGTTGTGCATTATAAAGAGTCAATCACCTAAATATTTGTATCCCGAAGAAATGTTGAATAATCAATCATAATTAGCATTAGCTGTTACACACTTGAAGCGTTTGATTTATTCAGGATTGACTACGTCTCCCAGGTTCCAAGGTCCAAGAACTCTGGTTCTAATCTCAGCTCTTGCTGAAACTGGATTTCACAAGATTAAAAGCGTGTAACCTATGATGACTATCGTTCTTCCCCGTATTTTGCAATTGTATTCAAACAATGTTTTACAACGGATATACGTCAGCTACGATTCTTCATCAGCGATATTTCGGCCCTTCTTGGCAAGGGTACTCGTCAGGCTCTCAATCTTCTGGTTCAACTTCGGGGAAGGAAACAAACCTGTAATAAATAACTGAAGCTTCTATCATACCGACTATAAATATCTTATTAGGGCAAATTACTTTCAAATACCACTGTAAGGAAAAAACTAGTCCTGAGATTTAATTTTTGACACGGCCGCTGTTTTTGCTGCAGGATTGGGGCGATGACAGGGAAGGATTTTTTCCGTATTTTGGTTAACAAATACACTTTTGCAATTAGTTTCCGAAACTGCATCCCCTGCTCACTCCTTTTTGATTTCGTGATGCATTATTTGAAATTCAAATTCTGGTTCCTGGGGTTTTAAGATTTGGGATTTTTTACCCACTGAATGATAAATTTCATTCCACGGAAGATCTACTCAAATAATGCAAACAGCCTGACGAGGACCTTTGGACCCAAATATCGCTGCTAAAGCATCGTAGCAGACGTATCCGTTTTCTGCAGTATGTGATTATACGTTGCAAAGTCAGCTTGGGCTGAGGGAATATTTATCTACGGAAGATCGAGTCGGGATTTCCTCACCCGAAACATTTTCTGTTATACACAACGAGCTCGAAAGTTTGTGAAATGCCCTGCATTCCCCCCATCAGACCACCCCCCTCAAATACACAAATACATATCCGCGACTGGCGGTATCGCTATTAGCGATGGCTCCGTTGAAATACGGTTCCATCAGGTTCGATTTTGCAGAAAGTTTTGCAATTACGATAGCCGGTTCATCCGCTTTTAAGCGAAAGAAAAGGTACCATTCGACTTCTCAAACGGGCCCTATCTTTCGGTAAACCCAAGCAGTTTAACTTTGCCATTCCTGCTGGAAACATTAAGTTATTTGTCTCTCTTCTCATCTACCATGACCGCCATGTGCTCACTTGTCTATACCAGTTTCCAGATCAAACCTTGTGCAACTATTACTGTGAATTTAAGACTAATTAATTTGGTTTTGATTCAAAAAATTATATGTTGTATCTCACCTTTAACTGTTTTTGGTTTATAAGAAATTTAGTTTTTGAGTTTGGCCGAGCCTAGTTAGTAAGTAAGTATTTATTCGTGAGTAAACCAAACAAGGTATTTCACTCTATATACTAAACTAAAACTACATGACATCAAAAAGAAAACACTAATCTAATCTTAAAGTCTCACATGAAGAAAAATTATTACAGAACCAATGAGCACGAACTACACAAATTTCTAATCTCCTAGTTCTTTTAAAAAAAACAATAACAAGGTTTCTAACATACTTATTACTCACTACTAAATTCAGACTAAAAGGAAAGCTAAGACCTAGTTTAGATAAACACAAAGACAAAAACATTCTCTGGGTATAATATAAAGGACATTCAAATTTTTTTGGGCCGAGCCTCATGGGCGAAAGGAATCGGAGATGTATTGCAAAAAACATATGTGTGTTTTAGTGTTTGTATATAATGTAACTTGCATCTGAGTGAACCGGGTTTACCTCTCTGCTCAATGCTGTATTTTTCTTTTAGTTGTATAAAAAATTAGAAGAATTTGACCTTTAAAGAACTTGAACTTGAACTGTATTCTGGACTTCATTCTGGATAGAAAAGACTAACGGTGGCTCATGAACTTGTTTGCTAAGGAGAGTTCGCCAATGGAACGTTTCCATGGAAACCTCACACCGTGAACTTGTATGACCCGTGTAGATCGATAAAGGAACTAGGATGGCTTGAGTCAGAAAACGCTCCCCGGCCTTCCCAGACGAGCCTGTAGGCCTAATGTTGCGAGTGCATCCTGGATACAGATACTAACGGTTGCTGATGAACATGTTTGCTAAGGAGAGTTTGCCAATGTAACGTTTCCATGGAAACCTCACATCGTGAACTTGGATGACCCGTGTAGATCGATAAAGGAACTAGGACTGCTTGGGTCAGAAAAGGCTTCCCAGCCTTTCGAGACGAACCTGTAATGGTGCGAGTGCATCCTGGATACAAAATCCTAACGGTGGCTGATGAACTTGTTTGCTATGGAAAGTTTGTCAATGTAACGTTTCCATGAAAACCTCACATCGTGAACTTTTATGACCCGTGTAGACCGATAAAGGAACTAGGACGGCTTGGGTCAGAAAAGGCTTCCCGGCCTTTCTAGGCCAACCTGCAATGTTGTGAGTACATCGCGGGGATTCTTGATCAAAGTCTGCCATGGTTGGACACGTTTACTCCTTTGTCCGTTTGTCAGTCAGTCTGTAACCACGAAAGCTCTTTGTACGGTTTGAGATATCAGACTAGAATTGGCTCAGGCCAGTTCAGGTCAAGAGCGAGTCAAGATAGGCCTACCACCTGAGCGTTTGGGGGTCGTGGAGGATAGAGGGGGCTTACAAGATAGTGAACGCAGATTCGTTTGAAGTGAAGTATTCGGATAGCTGGTTGGCATCATTCGTGGGTAGAACTACGACGGTATCTGGTCGCTTTCGAACCTCCGAACTTAATGATAGTTTTGTCAAAGGCTTTCTCGATTGTTCGTCTTGCCACGGTTCAAGAATTTCAGCTCTAGCGTCACAGTTCGAATGCCCCCGTATGTCTCTGTTAGCCATTACATCAAGTCCAGAAAATAAACAAATAAGACATAGGTCCTGTTACATTATTCCGTAATCTGATATCAGGCGCGGAGCACCTGCTTTAATCACTCTAATTTGTTCAAAGAAGCGTACCGGCCACCCAGGACACTCGGTTAAAAGCACCAAGGGCACTCCGGTGGATTATCCAGTCGAGGAAGTGCACACAACCAGGGTTGCCACATGTCGCACGATAGTGTGAATTGTCACTATTTTGTTTTTTTCACTCTTGTCCCACGTAGGACATAAAAATCACTCTATTCAAAAAAAGACCAAATATGTCATTCTTGCAGCAGGGATTCCGACCAGAAGTGACTATTTCAATTTGTTTCATGAAAGTAAAGTTAAGATGTGTCTTTTTTACAGAGGCGATTCCGACCAAAAGTGAAGATTTCATGAACATAAATTTCACTCCCAATTCACTCCCATTTTTGGACATAAGTCACTCTCTAAATATTTTTGATGTGGTAACCCTGCACACAACGGGGCCTGACCCCCTGATTGCGACCAGCATTCAACTGCGATCTTTCCAACCGCAGCAACTTTAACAAGACTACTCGAAGGGAAATGTCGAGTTTAGGAAGTGCTGGCAGTTCTTGTTCCAGATGGAAAGTTGAGCCGGAATCCTTTTAAAGCCGGAAATAAGTTGGAAGAAGAGTAGTTGAGGGAAAATATCTTTACATTTGACGGTAAACTTAGGCGGCGTTAAAAAGTTGTTTTTTTTTTGTTAGGAGGACGGAAAATTTTCCGGTCAAATCAGTTCCGGCCTCGGATGAATAGTTTCACCTGGAATCCTGTCGAAACCGGAAATTGAAGAATGCAACTCGTTGTCCCGTGAAGATGATACACACTAGGTTTTACTACAAAACAAAAAGTTAATGTGCGGAAATATTTTAATGAGCCACAAAAAAAAAAAAAAAATCAACGAAGAAACCACCGAAAATGGGGTTTGTAAAGGCCAACGAATATACTGAGATAAAAAGGGAATATTTCGTGAGGACAACCGCCCCCCTTCTTCAGCGCAGACAGAAAATGTTGAGGAAAAATGCCAAAACAAGGATGAAGATCAACAACCCATAAAACCAAACCAAAGGAGAAAACCAACAAGAAACCGAAAATTAAAAAAACATTGGAAGAATTGAAAGCCTAAAATAAAAACAGCGAGCCACTCACCAATACCTGCGAATATCAATTACGAATGTTATCGTTCAGTACTGGCGAGTGACTGTTGAAAGAAACTCCATTCCACAGGCAAGCAACCTTGTAGAGCAGCTCGGGGCGTTACGTCATATTTCGTTTAATCTGAATAGCTGGTTCTCGTGCGCAAGCTCTTTTTGGTCTGAGGGGGTGAGGACTTGAATCCATATTTTGGGAACTTCGTTCGTTTCTTCGTTGATTTTTTGTGATATGTCAGGCCAATGTGGTTTATGAAATTATTTTTAATGAGCCAGAAGTCGGAAGACTAGGTTTTCAATAATTTTTGTCTTTTAGTGTATGAAAAGTCTCTTGAAGAAGCCATTGCCAGCGACACAGACGGTGACTTCAAAAGTGTCCTCATTGCTCTCGCCCAAGGATCTCGGAACGATAGCGACGCAGTCAATGGTGACAAAGCACGGGAAGACGCTGAACGCCTTTATAATGCAGGTGAGAATTGTAATTTTAAGAGTCATTAAGAAGGTGTCCGAAAGCTTTTTAGTGCTGTAAATGCTGCATTTAATGCTGAATATTTATTTATTTTTGTCCGAAAGCTGTTACCTTTATTTATTTTCTGACACTTCTAGAATACCGAAATTTAAGTTGGGAAGAAGAAGAAGAAAGAAAGAATTAGCTATATAAAGGACGACTCAGATTACGTAAAGTTTTTCGCAAAGTATGCTCCGTAAATTTTGTCGCCGCTCAGACGGGACTTCGACCTAGATAACATAACGAAAATTTTGTGTGGAAATTTGTTCTAGAAAGAAAAAGATTCTAGGAAGATACTAGGGGAATTGCCGTGCTCCCCAGTTTCTTCTTGGAAATTCAGCATAAAATTTAGCGTCTTTGCTGAATTTTTCGATGAATTTTATGCTGAATTAATGCTGCATTAACTGAGCGAAAATTTAAGTCCGAAAGCGAAATGCTGCATCAAATGCTGAATTAGTTCAGCATTTTCGTTCGTTTCGGAGCTTTCAGACACGTTCTAAATACCGTCTCTGCAATCTCTGTAGACACCTTACGAGCTTACCTTAAATCAGCTTACCTTAGTCGTCTTACCTTAGATCAGCTTGAGGCAAACAGGCATCTCATCTTGCATCTTTCTGCTGAGCTATAATTGGCAACTTATCTTTACATGAAACCCACTATCAGGTATCACACACAAATCACATTCTACTCAACCCGTAGAGGGCTCACGATCTGTCTTATCCCGTTAATGTATTTTTTTTGGCGGGATTTTCAATAAGGTATAATCAAGCCAGCAATTTTCGCACATTTATCTTGCACAATGAGCCCAGAACATGCCCGGCTCTGTTTACCTGACGAAAAAAACGTTGGGTAATAACTTGATGACAAGTGTCTGTGATGACATGTGCTATGAAATTGGCTGAACGGCCGTCATTATTTTGTACTTTCTTCCCATTTAATTTTTAGTCTACAAAAATTACATACAATTGCAACGTCAATCAAGTATATGGTTTTCAGCAGAACATTCTGTTACGTTTGACGTCATTCCCATGGCAAAAGACTTTGCTCAAACATAAGTATTAAGATTGGTAAAGTTAAATTAAAAAATAATTTGAACAGTTGAAATGGTAAATGGAGTTATATTTTTTAAAGTTTAAAATTTTGTTTGTTTGTTTCGAAAGAGTAGGTGTTGTTAAAGATTTTAAGGAAATGTTAACGTCACCGAGTGGAGGAGGAGTCGTAGCCTAAAAAGTAAAGTAAAAAATTGTCGAAAGGCTACGCGGGTTTAAAAAAAAAATTATGTTTAAAAAAAAAAAATAGGAAATGCTCATGCAATTCATGAGCATTTCAATTCGTTCGGAGAAACGAATTATGTGAAAATGAAAATGAAGGGACTAAAAATCTCAACGGAAGTGGTGACACAGTTACTGGCACAGCTGCTTCGACGCAGCAGATGCTGCAGACATGCAGAAATCAGGCTATAACGGGGTTCAACTATCTATCCCAACAACTACTCGGCTACTCGTTTATCATAGAGTTTCATTAAATGCTGCCTTGAATTTTATCAGGACGATGTTTGGCGTTTTTCGTTTCAAATCGCGAATATTCAATCTTCTGTTATATTCACCTCACATATTTATTGTCTATAGTGAACAAGTCAGTTACATAATTCTGTCACAGATCAGGATAATCCTTAGTGTGATTTGAATTTCGAATTCTCAGTCGTCTGTTGAATTCGGATATTTATTCTCTGTAGTTAATGAGTAAGGTACGTTTTTGTGTCACCACAGCTGGAAGATTGGTCGGCTGAACTAATCATTTCCTGTTTGTTGGCGGGAAACGGTAAATACTATTTGATCGTGTCCGCTTTCAAACCACGAATTTGTCTTTCGGACACTGACCGTTGACCGCCTGGCTTCACAAAAGACAGCCTGGTCGTCAGCAAAGCGATCGTCGGCTGCGATTCTCTCGGCGGCTTTTTTCCGAAACCTTATCTCCTTCGTTGAGAACTAAACGTTACTCAACCCAGTCCGACTAGACACATTTGGTTTTCAAAATACTTCGTGGCAGAACTTAGTCAATTTTCGACCAGGAGCATTGCTCGAAGAGCAGAACATTTCTGACGCAGATTTTACGTCTTAAAATTTGGTGTTAATCTATTTATATCATAAAAAATGCAAGAAACAATATTCCGGTGTTAGGAGGGGGATGATTTAGCATTCAAAAGCTGAGTTTAGATTCGTTTATTGAGTTTAGATTCGTTCCGTCTATTCAACAAATCGAGGATGATTCGGCATTCAGAAGATGAGTTTAGATTCGTTTATTCACAAAAAAAGAGAATGACAATATTGACTCCGTAACCACAATTTGGCAATAGGTGGGGCTTACTCCCATTTCTCTTGTAACAAATCAAATAAACTAGGAAAATAAAAGGAAAGGGAAAAGAAAATAAAAAGGAGGAAAGTCACAGGCTCTAATTCGTAATAGGTCTAAGGGAAATGGGCAGGATTATAGAGGAAACAGGATTATAAGGGAAAATAAGGCAGGATTATATTTATATTTTTTTCTACTCGCCAGCTTTGGCGGATACAAATAAATGAATTGAATTGAATTGAATTGAAATAAAAATACGTAGAAAAACAGCTAAAATGCCAACTTTAACAAAATCTGGAAATAGTAGGCTACTCTTTCAATAAATCACGTTAAGTTATTGCCTATTGGCACACTCGGTGCCAAAAAATAAAAAAAAATAATAGTTCGCAGTTCTCATCCAACATGAGCAGGGTCAGATCATTTGAGTCACGATGGTTTAAGGTCTTTGGTGTTTGAAACAAACGGCTTGTGGTGTTATGCGGGTATCTGTCCAACCAGGTATTTAGCATACGGAAGAATATTACTGACAGGGTAAAAAGTTGAATTCGTTGGATGAGTTAAGGCTTTTGCTGCGTTCTTTTCTACTTCTAATTCAATTCTGTTCTTTTAAGGTGAAGGCAAACTTGGCACAGATGAATCAGAATTCATCAAAGTCCTCTGCTCCAGCAGCTACAGCCACCTTGCAGCCGTCCAGAACCATTACTGGGACCTCGCTGGAACAAGTCTGAAGGATGCTGTCAAGTCCGAGTTCACAGGGAATATGGAAAAGGCACTTGTTGCCATCCGTAAGTTATCTCGCAGGCCTTACTGTCCATACCCGTAACAACCACTCGTTCCAAGCTATAAAGCCGATGAAAAATTTATCTCAAAATAGTACCATGAAGTAGTACGAAAAAGTTGCATGCAATACTAACGATGCTACTACATGCTTCTACTTCAAAGCTACCGTATTACTGCATACTACTATATGCTACTATTAGCAAGACTGGATTCTACTATGGCAAGAAAGGATGCTACTGGTTACTACTACATAAGATTCGACCAGTCCGAGGCACACTAAATGATATTATTCTTTGCTATTACATAGTATTACATGCAACGTTTTCGTACTACTACCATACTACTACGCAGGCTACAAATTTTTCATCGGGAAGCCGCGCTCACAAGCATGCCTAGCCAAGCACAAATACACTACAAAAAGTTTCTCCGAATAAGGATGCAGTATTGCTACTGGGATTAAGCTTATCTCTATTCGGATGAAATTAATCCGAATTAGGGATAATCTTATCTCAATAAAGACAAGATTAATCCCAGTAGCAAATACTGCAGGATTTTTTTTTACAGTGTACAGAGATAAATATTCTTTGAGCCCAAGCTGACTTTGAAACATTTATTCCAACAATGTTTTCAACGGATGCGTCAGCTACGATTTGTTCATCAGCGATATTTCGGCCCTTCTTGGCAAGGGTTCTCGTCAGGCTGTCAGTCCTCTTGTTCAACTTCGGGGAAGGAAACAAAAATATATCGCTGATGAAGAATCGCTGATGAAGAATCGTAGCTGACGTATCCGTTGAAAACATTGTTGGAATAAGTGTACCGAGGCACATACCCAAGCTTAGCCGGGAACCGAGTTTTAGCTTCGTGCCTAGCACAAAATATGTGCCTTGGCGTGGGTTTGACCGGTGATGCCAGGCACCTGCCTAGGCATCCGTGCTTGGCTAGTCATGCTTGTGAACGGGGCTTAAGCATCGCACGTGCTTCGAGTTTTTCTTTGCGTCACATCTCAATTCGAGAAATGTCTCGTTCAGTGGGCACTAGTCTTTACACGATAGAAGAATACAGTACAGTGGCTACTGATTGGTCCGTCTTCTCTGCAAAGTAGGAACAGAATACAATCAGAAGATCAGCCAACAATCAGTCACATCATAGACACCAACGTGCCACGGCTGGGTGAATCCCACCATGAAAGGATTCAAATCCGAATCCAGGTCTAGGTTTAGGTACGAATCCGAATTCGAACCGATCATTTCATTCCGAGGATTCGAATCCGGAATCCAATCCGTATCGTATCCTACTTAACAAAATCGAATCATGTGTATAGGTTACAGTCAAAATATCAGAGGTGATAGAAAGGCACTGATGTATAGAGCAAATGAGACGATGTAAACCATGTTTCTAGGTTTCCATCTGTCCTTGTTATCATGGGTCCACACAGCACTGTACTTAGCACTTAAGCATAGTGTGAAAAAATTGGGAAAATGTTTAACTGGAGCGGGTTCGTCAGATTCAAGGTTTCGAATCCGACTCCGAATCCAGCCGGACAAGCAGAAAATTCGAATCTGGACTCGAATCCGGCCCAAAGGACGAATCCTGGATTCGAATCCGAATCCGGATTCGAATCAGAATCCTTTTGGAATCCTGATACAAAGATTCCCGATTTACGTTCGCCACTTATTTTAACATTTATATGAAGCACTTCTTTTAGTAAAATCTTCAGAAGAAAACTAAAAATAATAATAAAGAAATATATATTTAGACCGCCCTGTCATCTATAGGAGTCATGCCCTTCGAAACAGGTCCTTCGCAACTAAATGTCACTGCGGTTAACATATTTGTTCCACTCTGCTTCGTCGGCGAAGCTGCATGCTGGCTAGCGGTTTATTAACGCAAGAAGCGTTGGACTTCATTTTAGACAAATGTCGAGGAATGTCTATCATGTTCCTAGACTGAGACAGTATTTCAGAGACGACCCTCTCAGAAGTCCTTTTCATGAAAGAAAAATAATTAAAAGTCGTAAGCGAAGATTTAGTTGTAATAAATATACATATACAAATATTTATTTATGCATATTTCAAAGCTACGGCGTTTAGTTTTACAGTTATTAACGTGGAAAGAAAGACCAAGAATCAAATAACCCATCCGCGCTGTATAACACTTATAAGCAAGGCTGTATCCAGGGGGGGGGGGGTAGGGGGTTGACCCCCCCCCGAAACATACAAATGTGTATAGGCCTTTCCCTCTGATCTATATGTTTTTTGTACTTTTTTGTCCGACCAGCAGGCCCCCCCAAGTAAATTCCTGGATACGGGCTGGCTTATCAGTAGCCTATACACCTCTAGCTGAACGGCACAAATAAGTAAGACTTTTGTCTTTCAGTCAGCTGTTCAAGACGACAAGCCAAGTACTTTGCCTCTCGCATCAGCAACGCTATGGAAGGAGTTGGAACCAACGACCAATCCCTTATCAGAATTATCGTCAGCCGATCAGAAGTTGACCTTGGTGAGATCAAGGGCGAATTCCAGGCAAAATATGGAAAGACACTGGAGGAAGCCATTGAGGTAATGAGGGGAACCTATAGTGCAAATTACTGCGCTTTTGTCTCTAAGAGTTCTAAGCAACTATCGTATCATTAAACTCTAAAGTGAACAGGGAATTTTTTTTTTAGAGTCCTTGCTATGAATCTCGGCAGCGCATCTGTACTTGTCTGTTTTAATTTTCGCATCCAAACCTGTAGGTCTGGAGGCTGGATTTATGGGGCTTCTTAATCCTAATAAACACACCTTAAAGAAGAGGAGACAAGATTTGGGATCAAGTTTTCCCGTCCTAAGTAGGCTACTAACTACTTCACACAAGAAAGATAATAACAATGAAAGAAGGAATTTTAAACATTCGGAAGCAGGGCATGTTTACAAGTTGATACTCAAAAGGAATGTTTGGCGGGCCTTGAGGCTTTCGGCGGAGTTGGCGCTACTTACTGGCAAACTCGGCTTCGCCGAAGAAGCACTGAAGTCGTAGGTGAGAAGCGAAACATGGCGAATGGTGGGGTTTTTATGGCACTTGCCCTTCGGCCAAGTGCCATATAGCGATCGCAATTTCTGTCCATCCGTCGGTTTATTCAAACAATGTTTACACGGATACGTCAGCTCTGATTTTTCATCAGCGATATTTCGGCCCTTCTTGGCAAGGGTCCTCGTCAGGCTGTCAATCTTCTTGTTCAACTTCGATTGACAGCCTGACGAGGACCCTTGCCAAGAAGGGCCGAAATATCGCTGATGAAAAATCAGAGCTGACGTATCCGTGTAAACATTGTTTGAATAAATGTTTCAAAGTCAGCTTGGGCTCAAAGAATATTCATCCGTCGGTCTGTCGGTCTGTCCAGGTTTTGCTAGTTCGGGCACTTCCACATAAGCTAGGACGATAAAACTTGGCAGGCGTATCAGGGACCCCAAATGATTAAGTTGGAAATAGTCACTTCCCCCATCCGAGCACCGTGGGGGGAGTGGAGGGAGGGGGAGTCCGGAGTCTTGAGGTATTTATAACTTTTGAACGAGTGATCGGATCTCGATGAAACTTGATATTTGGAAAGACATCATGCCTCAGACAACCCATTTAAAATCCGGACCGGATCCAGTGACTTTTTTTTTGGGGGGGGGGTATAGAGGGGGCAACCGGAAATCTCGGGAAACGCTCTGAGTGGAGGGATCGAGATGAAACTTGGTGGGAAGACACCTAGCAAACACTAGATATATCATTGACATAATCGAGCCGATTCGGGTACTGTGGGGGGAGTGGAGGGAGGGGGAATTCGGAATCTTGAGGTATTTATAACTTTTGAACGGGCGATCGTATCTCGATGGAATTTGATATTTGGAAAGACCTCATGCCTCAGACGACCCACTTAAAAACCGGACCGGATCCGGTGACTTTTGGGGGGAGCTGGAGGGGGAACCGAAAATCTTGTGAAACGCTATGAGAGGAGGGATCGAGATGAAATTTGGTGGGAAGACACATAGCAAACACTAGATACATCATTGACATGACCGAGCCGATTCGGGCACTGTCGGGGAAGTGGAGGGAGGGGGAATCTGGAATCTTGAGGTATTTATAACTTTTGAACGGATGATCGGATCGCGATGAAACTTGATATTTGGAAAGACCTCATGCCTCAGACGACCCACTTAAAATCCGGACCGGATCCAGTGACCTTTGGGAGGAGCTGGAGGGGGCAACCGGAAATATTGGAAAACTTTTCGGGGGAGCTGGAGGGGGCAACCGGAAATCTTGGGAAACGCTATGAGTGGAGGGATCGACATGAAATTTGGTGGGAAGACACATAGCAAACACTAGATACATCATTGACATGACCGAGCCGATTCGGGCACTGTCGGGGGAGTGGAGGGAGGGGGAATCCGGAATCTTGAGGTATTTATAACTTTTGAACGGGTGACCGGATCGCGATGAAACTTGATATTTGGAAAGACCTCATGCCTCAGACGACCCACTTAAAATCCGGACCGGATTCGGTGACTTTTGGGGGGAGCTGGAGGGGGCAACCGGAAATATTGGAAAACGCTATGAGTGGAGGGATCGAGATGAAACTTGGTGGGAAGACACCTAGCAAACACTAGATATATCATTGACATAACCAAGCCGTGCCTACTTGTAACAAGTGCCATATGAGCTTGTAGCTCTTGTTGAAGCTTAAAATCATTCCATAAGGGAGCTAGGGATAATACAAGTCTTTATGACTTACCACTTTTGGTGATAATAAATAAATAAATAAAAGGCAGAACAAGTGTTAGGAAGACCCCAGCGAGCACGTCAGTTCCAACGTTAAATAACGCTTGTTGCACGGCTATGTAGCCTACAGCGAAAATGCGTATAAATCAGAAACCCAAAAAATAACATAATTTCTGAATTTCCACTTCAGTTTCACTTCATATAAAACTAAGACACATCTTTCTTACGTCACTATTATATGAATACATAAAAGTTTACCTTTTAATTTCCACCGGAACCACATAAGCTAGAAATCTTCCAGAAATGTTGATTACTGCCAGGCTATTATCGTAACAGGACTTTACAGACAGACAGACTTTACTTTCACACCCAAAACACTAGATGGCATGGTATAAGGCAAAAGGCGCGGAGAATTGAAAATACGTGTTAAGCGAAACCAGACAATTCCGAACAATTAGTAGGGAGGCTGGGGGGGGGGCCATAGAGAAAAGCGCTCAGTTATATTCTAAACCGTTTGTGGAGGTGGTGGACTAAAACCATGTAACTGATGAAAATGGAGAAAATCCGGATCTGGAGAAACTGATCTTTTATTTTGTCCGCGCCATATCTTGTTTGTTTTTGTGAATTGACGGCTTAGGTTGGGACTCTGTGGTATGGGAATTCTTGAAGCAGCGAGGACTCTTTAATGGAAGGAAGAGTAGGAGACTTACTGTACATGAACGCCACGGTAGGAAATGTGCTCTAGGGAATGGGAAGGGCATGGTTGTAACGTTTGTACATAAATATATTAGGCAATATATTGGTAGATTGTCATCTATAGAAGTGTGATATTGTAGACAATTATGAATGAATGAATGAATGAAATATTTTATTTCCCACCAACAGCACAAAGAAGGAAAAAGATGGAGTATGTGAAAATAAAAGAAGAAGAAAAACAATAACTACACAAATTAAACAACATTAACCTAGATTCTATATTTTGATATATATACAGAGAGCCGAGCGGACAGCGAGGCACCGGTGGCGTTTACATTTATAAGACGACCTAGGGACAATCAAATGCTATGTTGGGTCTTCAGTGACTCGACGTCACTATGAGCGTGTTCCACCCTTCTAGCAATAGTAACTATTAGTTACTATTTTCGTTCCAACCTCGTAAAAAGTTACCACGCCGACCGTTCCAACCTTCTCGAAATAGTAACTAATAGTAACTATCTTACCATGCTCAGGAGCGTAGTAAGCGTGGTAACTACGTATCTTTGTAACGTGATTGGTCGGATTCGCCCGTGGCATGATATTCTGCTGGAAAACAGAAAAATCGCTCCAACCTTGACGGCAAAAACACAGAAATCGTGACGTCATGCGTAGTAACTACGGTAAGTTGGATGGAACACGCTCTATGCCCGTCACGATACAATTTAATTCCGATATTACGAATTCCGATACAATTTAGTCTACACTGTTCTTAGTCACTAGCAGATTAAAAATATTTGTATTTATTGTTCATTGATACCAAAAAGCAGTAAGCTTGCGCCTGTCAATGAACGTCTGATCAGCAAAACAAATAAGCATTTTGAGGAAAGATTGTCAATAGTTGCGTTTTTGCATATACCATGGTATCTGTTACCACGTTAACTGCTACCTTGCAGTTGTCGTGGTATCTAATATACGGGTGCTCTGCAAAAACGACAATTGCGCTTTTCGAAGCCATCCCAAAAGAAAAACTGATATTCAGTAACATCACTAAGTGCCAAACTTCTTTCCCACCAATTTGACGAAAACTGATGAATGTAACTTTTTCAGATGCCACGGTCGGACTGTGGTATCTGAATATCAGATATCACGATAACTGGCCAGATACCACAGTAACTGCAAAAACGCCTTATGACCGTGGTATCAGAAATCACGATAACTGCAAAAAAGACTTCAGACCGTGGTATCCGATACCATGGTATCTGTAAAAACACAACAAATGTTTTCTTCTTTTCTAGGGCGAAACTTCCGGCGACTTCAAGAGGCTTCTCCTTGCTCTTCTTTGAAATCATTCCCTATTGCTAAGCTGACTATGTGTATTTTGTTATTTGATTTGTGATCGTACAATCTTTAGTGCTTATTAGCCAACAAAATAAAAACAAAATTCTCGATCTGGATTCGTCTCCACTTTCTCTTGGCTTCCAACGACTTGCAAAACCCTTCTCACTCTTTGTAATATTTACAACAGTAAAACATACAAAATCGTTGACCCGATTTGAAAGCTAAACAGGCTAGAGCTATGGCCTAACGCTGAACAGAGCGAACACGGGTGGAAAAGTAGTAATTAGAATAAACTTCTATGCGTTTGCAAGAATATCTAAGTCCCGAGTGTCGGTTCAGTTCTTTTCTTTGAAGTTGTGATTTTTTTTTATGAACTGTTAATTTTTCTCAGTCAATTTCTCTTTCACATTGTGATGGTTGACTAACACTCCATACCACTCCATAACTTCAGAAAGAACTAGCCCACCCTGCATTTCCTCTGATCCCACGTAGGCTATATAGCATTAGACAAATCCTCCAGGTATATAGTAACCTCTTGATGATTTCAATAACGGTAAAACTGTGTTGAGCAGGGCCATTTAGCCACACACACTCGTAACCCAGGGTTGGTCACCTAAAGTAACTTCGTACACCCTGGAAAGTAACCCAAAAGTATCTCTAAGTAACCCAATGTAACCTGATGTAACTCAAAGTAACTGTAATGAGAGGAACCCCTGCGCCCCCTCACCCGGAAATGATGCCCAAACCCGCGAAAGTCCCCTAAATCATCGTTTGATTCAAGGGACTCGCGCAAAGTTCTTATTTGTCGCAGAAGCCTCCATTCCCTATACTTCGTTTTCCCTGGCCAAGTACCTCGAGCACTTCATGATATGTGAGATGTGAGCACTTCATGATATGTGAGATGTGAGCACTTCATGATATGTGAGCTCTCAGAAAACAGAAACACTTCAAGAAAAGCAGGTATAAAAAGGACCAATATATATTAGTAAGAGGTCAGTCGATCTTAAGCCAGTCTTAAGGTAACAGTGTTATAGTGAAACTACAAGTGCACGCTCTCCGTGTATTAAGTAAGTTGTAACGTTTATTAAACCTATACTCGCACTCTAGTTTGTTTGACTCTATAACGCCCTAGGAGATAGACCCCACGAGCCTCCCCCACGCTACCGATTATACAGCACAGGACCAGAGGTCCAAAGGTACATCTCCTTCACCCCCCGTATTACAGTGGTGGCAGCGGGTCCACCCCCACTAACACTCAACAACACAACTCCTTTACCGTATTACAGTGGTGGCTTAGCGGTGGTCTAGGGTGATAATGAGTCAAGCAAACTAAGGTTAGTTACACCATGTCAGAATAGAGTTATCGATATTATGACAGACAAACATGGAAAAATGGTAAAGAAAAAGAGAAGACGTAAGAAAAAGGGGGCAACAACGTGACTGACACGGTTTTAGGTAACAAAACGAGGGAAATTTCTAAATCGAATTATCCCCCCCCCCCCCCTTCAGCTTTCAAAATTGTATTTAAGGTATAGGCTAGTGTACAGAACAGTGATTGTGTTGATGTGGTGTTTCTTAGACTTAGGCATTAGGCTGCGTGATCTGTTGTAGCATATAGGGCTTTGGTTGATTTTACTTAATATTCGCGTCATATGCATTGTCAAAAAAAAATAATGTCTCGTTATTTGATTATCTTTTTGGTGGAATACAGCTGTGTTCGGAAGAGACGGGTAAAACAGAAAAAATGGAAGCGCCAGGCATCCGAACCTTAGATGTAGTCTATATTTACTGCCATTATTTCGCGTCTTTAAGGCGAACCCGTGAAAGGAGGCAAAGCGGGACCAATATAGTACGCTGGGTTTCCCTCCACTTATTATAGGAGGAAGTACTAATGTAATTACCCTCGAGATACCCTTTACTCAATGTAGGAAGAAGGGCACGACAAGAAACAATACTCGGCGAGAAGCACCTAAGAGTTGCTCCCTCAGAGACAGCGTGCGCGTGCGATAATGCCAGAAGCGTTAAATCCAGTCAGAAAAATGCTGACGAATGTAACGAGCGTTCTGGTTACGCGGTTGGTGCCCATAGGTTTTAAGCACAGGTGGAAAAATTCTCTCTTGAATCTTAGAGAAGAACGGTGGAGTTGATGACGCATGGATAAAACGTCCCCCCCCCCCCTCTCTCTAAGAATAGTTGTATATATCGCATAAATTGGATGTAATATATGGCGCCTGGCAATATGTTAGGCAAGGTGTTATCCAGCGAAGAAGAATAAAATTCGCGGATAGAGCTCTGATAGACTCTTGTCTGTTATATGTTTAACTAGTCCAGTTTCCTCCCGAAAATACATAGGAATTGTAACCGGGTAAAAACGGATAGATAGCTGAGGAACAATCGAGGAAGCGAAAAACTGTGTCGTAGTGAAGACGCCCATTAGCTAGGGAGAAAAAATTGTCCATAGCAAGGGCTCGGCAGGCCCAGGCATTGTCGGAATTTCCGACATCAGTTAGCCCTTTAGCCAAAGGAAACAGACAATGAATTTTGAGATCTAAGCGTAATACGCAGATAGATCGCTGTTGATTTTATGAAATGTGTGTGCAAAAAATGGCTCGTTAACTGACGTGAAGTTCCGGAGTAATTGTGAATGAGACGAATGCGCAAGGTGGGGACTTTGTAGACGTTCGAGTGGCAGCGAGGAGTTGGGTACTCCCGCTAAAGCCTCTGAGGTTCCGATGTTTTGTGTCGACAGGGAACACATGCTGTGCCTATAGCCGTAGCGCCTCGACGTCATGGAATCGACCAATGTAAGACCTAGATTGAGGCTGTGGTGCCACCTATGCTAGATAAGGAGTAGGAACCGTCACAAATCACCAAGGGACTTTTGCTGATAGAACAAATCTATCCACGATCAGGCAAGCCATTTGGCCATAATGCAAGTAATTATCGCCTAATGCACGGAATTTGATACCTAGCTGATATTTGCTAGAGAACTGAATGTAGGTAAATAGCCGTTGTAATCTTTCGTCTCGTACAGTGTCCCGCAAACGTTGAAGCGAATTTGAGATTGGTCGCCCGCGAATGAAGGAAATCTATTCCATCCGTAGGCCTCGCGCAAATTCAATGATCAGGGAAGCAAAAATTATGCGATTTACACTTGATTACGGCAGGGATACGCGGTCCCCGCCGCACTCCAGGAGAGAAAAATCGCGAAAACAAGAACTATATCGCTTCAGTGCGGACTGCCCCTACTCAAAGGACTGCATACCAATATGGAGTTTATTGTCCTTAGTTATTAGTTCTCTGTTCTGAGAGTCGGCAGGTGCACATTTGTTTCAGGGGTTTAGGAATTACAACAGAAAGACGCGAACTATCCAATAGGAAAGGTACAGCAACCAATCCTGAGAACTAGGTAAGTCCAAACATTACTAGTAAACTAACCAGTAAAAACGGATTGCATGCCAACGATTGAGTGCTGTGACCACTAACAAAGTGCATGGTATTTATTATCCATGCACGAGGTCGAGAAATCCCTGCTTCTGTAATGAACTGATATATGACGCCAAGTTAGCCAATTTTACAAATTTGGCGAAGGTCAATTTAGCAAGCATGTTGATAGTTTCATCCAGTGGCCTTACTCGTCTGCTTAGGCGAAGTGTTTGTTCTTGTTTGGTTCCTTTTACCAGTCCGCTATGATGTTGTGTAGCGGGTCGAAAAATATATATACATAATATGTATATATGTATAGACCCGCGAACTAGCACTCGGTAATGCATGAGACTTGCAATCACGCTTGATTCTCTCTTCGCCTTCTATCGTTTACTTAAGCTCGCTTAAAGTTATGTTGCTCGGGAATAACGAGAGATCCTCGCGTAACCGCCGGTCGAACGATCTTTTCGACGGAGATATTAGACCCAAGCGGAAACCCGCAAAAACAATTAACGGGATAGCCTACTTGGCACTTCAGACCATTTAAAGGTCACGGTCATGATATCTTAGAAACCCAGCGAGTCCCAGATTCTCACCTTACCAGCTCTCCGAAAGATTTATGAGATGTACATAGTTAAGTTTATTGAGTGTCCTATTACGTAAACATGAATTAAGAACGATTCGTAGTGCCCGTAACCATGAAATAATAAGAAAGTCTACCAATGAAAGAAATCTGATACTACGCAATTACTTTTATAGGTTGAGATTACCTGCCGAGAGATGACCTGCAACCCCCCAGATCGGCACTCTTCACCATCGACTCTCCACCCCCACTAACACACGACGCCACGGAACCAAAGTTACCCTATTGTGGAAGAGAGGACCAACAACTGCAACGACCCCTCACTGAGAAGTAAGGGTACAATACCCTTAACACTCAACAACAGGTCCCTCAGGAGAGAAAGGTCAGAACCATCAACGGCAGTGTCCTCTATGCCGCCCATTGGCGCATGATACCGTGAATAGTGTGGGGGGGAGGGACCGGTGGGAAAGTGCGGACGACGGGAGATGCAGGGAACCAGTTAAAATCGCGACATAGCCCCACAGGACAGCATCAGATTTCTTTTGGTTGTTTAACTACGTCTAGTTTTGATTTGTGCGATGGTACATAACAAAGCCAGAACTAAATGGCTAGATTCACCCCACACCCCAGGATCGGACTTCTCATCCGACGGTGAAAGGGGAGTAGGTGAAGACCAATTTTTATCTGACAGTGAGACTCAAAACAAAAAAAAATATATTTCAGTGTATTAACCAGGTAGCACCCATGTAATGATAGCGAGAGGGCACCCTGAGAGCCCCGCTAGCACCAGTGACTCGTGCCTAGTGCATGAACGGCAAACTCCGAGCACTCCCTGAGGCACAAGTTTTGCCAGTGTTGTATATACCATATTTTTTTTCTATTATCATTTTTATATGTCTTTATTATTAAGGGGCACCCTTCCAGGGGATCCCGACTTATACACCAAATGTATCTGGACCCGTTGTGGTAATGTTTAACTCGTGTTCGTTGTAATCTACAGTACCAGTTTTGTATTAACCGTAGGTGTTGTTTAGCCCGGAGGGCTAAAGCTGGTAAGGTTGGGCGACTGTAATGAGAGGAACCCCTGCGCCCCCTCACCCGGAAATGATGCCCAAACCCGCGAAAGTCCCCTAAATCATCGTTTGATTCAAGGGACTCGCGCAAAGTTCTTATTTGTCGCAGAAGCCTCCATTCCCTATACTTCGTTTTCCCTGGCCAAGTACCTCGAGCACTTCATGATATGTGAGATGTGAGCACTTCATGATATGTGAGATGTGAGCACTTCATGATATGTGAGCTCTCAGAAAACAGAAACACTTCAAGAAAAGCAGGTATAAAAAGGACCAATATATATTAGTAAGAGGTCAGTCGATCTTAAGCCAGTCTTAAGGTAACAGTGTTATAGTGAAACTACAAGTGCACGCTCTCCATGTATTAAGTAAGTTGTAACGTTTATTAAACCTATACTCGCACTCTAGTTTGTTTGACTCTATAACGCCCTAGGAGATAGACCCCACGAGCCTCCCCCACGCTACCGATTATACAGCACAGGACCAGAGGTCCAAAGGTACATCTCCTTCACCCCCCGTATTACAGTGGTGGCAGCGGGTCCACCCCCACTAACACTCAACAACAGATCCCTTTACCGTATTACATAACCCAATACAATGTAACCCAAAGTAACCCAATGTAACTCAAGTAACTCTGAGTAACCCAAAGTATCCTGAAGTAACTCGTACACCCTGGTTTTTGGTGACCAACCCTGGCTCGTAACCACTAGTGAAGGAGCGGCTCGCGTGATGTATAGATCAGGATACCAGGGGCGTCGCGAATGGGGGGGGGGGAGGCCCCACCCGCTCCATGTTGTCGGCCAGTCGGTAAGTCGGCGCTTCGCGCTGCGATGTCGGTAAATACCTTACCCCCCCCAAACATTTTGGCTAGCAACACCACTGCAGGAGACAATGTTTGTCCGCAGTGAAAACCATAGGGCAGAGGTGAGGATTTAAAGGCCATATCAAAACCTGGGCTTCTTAATTCCAACTTAACATTGCTTTATACTCTGTTGTGGGTCGTCTCCAAGACTATAGACAAGATTTCAGGGATTTCAAAACTAATCCGAATTAGGGATACTCTAATCTCACTAAAGACAAGATTAATCCTAGTAGCAAATACTGCAAGATTTTTTTTTACAGTGAACTCGTTTTGAGCAAGAAAGATGAGACAAATTAAAGAAGACATTGAAAATATTCGTGTGGATTCATAGATTACAAGTTGAGAATCTCCATCTGTCATCACTAGTATTCACTAATGATTCATTATGCTAGTGGTAGGAATTCGGCAATCCCCTCGTTGCAAAACAACAGAACATAGTGAGTGTATGGGAGCAAGATGGGTTAGAGACTCTGCAACTAAGAAACTGAGGGAGGTGGATGTTTGTGCAGTTCGGTCATCCTCGTGGCACTTGTAGAAGAAAAACTTCTATGAATCACAAATTGAGAGCAAATTTGGTGTTCAAGCAAGAACAGAGTTGTAAGGACTTTTCCTCCAAGCTTTTCTTCCATCGTAAAACACTGACAAACTTTACATTACTTTTACGTTCACTTCCTTTAGAATGTAACTTGCAAAGTGTCGAATTCCTTTGGATGCGCTCGCCCACTCACACCACTCGGATATAAAGTTCCGCGACGCCGGTATCCTTAATTTCTTTCCGTGAGTGTAGGTTAATGAATGATCATTGAATAATTATAGCCTTGCAATATCTTTATGCAGCGTTTGCAAGTCTCCCCTGATTCGATTTGCCTGTTTTGGAAGGGTTATTTTGAGACAATTTTTAACTCTGTCGGTAATTCTGCTTGTTCTCGAGATTTCGATGACATTGTACCTAGAGCAGAAGTAAAAGATTTTTCAACACACAGAATGAATGAAATGAATGAAAAAAATGCTTCTTCGAGCCAGAAAATCAATTCACCAAAATGCTTTGCTAGTATTTATGAGATCAATACTGATGTCTAATGCTAGCACACGCTAGCTATACCTTTTTTTTGTATTTTTCACTCGTCCCGCTAGACTTTTTTCTAGTCGTCTTCACGAACGGAATCCTTTAAAGTCGACCAGAATTCCTTTCTACTCGACAGGATTTTTTGTCCATGTAAACGCTACATTAGTATGAAATATCAGCATTTAATAAGTTCATCTTTGCGGATCTCTGCAGTCTGCGGTGACTTCTTTCATTTTTGTTTCTGTTAAAATAAACATCAACCTCATGTCAACAAAGAGTAACTAACTAGATAATATTCAAAATTATGTACCGCTTAATTGTCGCTTTTACCGTTTTTTCCCTTCAACAAATAAAAAATTAAACAAAACTTTCGAATTACGTCAATAAATAGTAACTATACACATTGCAGACATAACTCCCATATAATAATTTTGTTTGTTTTTTTCACCATAAACCACGATCTTTACTACCTCAAGCAACGTCATAGAATCCCGTCACGCGGGCATTGTCACAGTTAGATAATATCACTTGTTGTCATATAGCATGTGTAATGTCACAGATGTGTGGTCATACCATGTGCAATCCTTGTGACAGACGTAATGACGACGGTCATGTGTAAGAAAGATGGCTGAGTGGACTTGTACTTGTGTGTGTGCTTTGTGTCCGGTATCCAGGCACCTCTGTCGTTTAAGGGGGGGGGGGGGTTCTGAAAAAGAAATGCTCATCAAGCGGATTTGAACAGCAACGTTCGCTTGATATACCGGCGCACTAACCGTTTGAGCTAACGAGGGGCTTGGGGAAAAAGATCGTTAACCACTACGATCTCCTTTTAAGTCGTTTTTCCGTACTCCCACAAACAGTTTGTGGGTCGATTGTGGCCCGAAAAGAGTGTTTCCGCGGTCCTTTGTGTGGGCCACAAGTGTGTTTCCGCGACCAACAAGATAACAACTGCTGAGGTGACTGTCTATTTTGTGGCTCGATTCTGGTGGGAAATTCAAATTTTCAGCAAAATAATGGCAAAACAATAAAATCAACTACTTTCACAAGCTTGTAGAAAAAACTGAGAATCCTTTTTGCACAGGACGGTAAGGACGAAAGCCTGAAAATCTATTTATTGAGATTTTATCTCCATTTTATTCTTGTTTTCAGACAAATGAAGTTAACGCCCAAAATATAGACAAACGGCGTTTCTGCGAGTTTCCACTTGTGGCTCGACTGAGTGGAACACAAACGTGTTTCCGCGACAAACACTCAGCAGTCGGTGGCACACAATTGTCTCGCGGAAAAACACCCTTAGGGCCTTCACTTACAGTGATCTCGCTCGAGGCAAATTTACCTAAACAGTTCACCATTCCCATATCACTTCTCCAAGCCAGGGGCTCAAGGTCTGTAGGAAAGAGGGATGATCTGTGTTCTCAAGCGCCATATATCGATCGTTTTTCGGTCGATCGGGCGGTCCACTGTGTTCGAGTTCGGGTACTTCTAGATGTGCTTGGACGATAAGACTTGGCAGGCATATTGAGACCCGACCAAACTAACTTGGAAATCGTCACTTCCCCAATCTGACCATCGTGTGGGGAGTGGAGGGAGGGGGATTCCGGAATCTTGAGGTGCACATAACTTTTGAACGGGAGATAGGATCTTAATGAAACATGATATTTGGAAAAATCTCGTTTCTAAAATTTCCCGTTTCAAGTCCGGACCGGATTTGGCCACTTTGGGGGAGTTGGAGGGAGGGAAACGGTAATTCCGTGACACGCTCAGAGTGCAAGGACGGGGATGAAACTTAGTGGGAAGAGCAAGCACAAGTGCTAGATACATAGTTGACAAGACCGGACAGGATCCGTGCACTGTGTGGGGAGTTTGAGGAGGATTTCGGAATTCCGGTGATCCCGAGAAAAGGTACGTCCAGATATGGAGATTGACTGAAGACTAGTCGTTTCCCCAATCCGACAACTGTGGGGCGTGGAGGGAGGAGAAATCCGGAGTCTTGAAGTATGTTTAACTTTCGAAGGGGTGACCGGACCTTTCTGAAAGTTGATATCTTGAAACACCTCGTATTCCAGAAGCCCCGTTTTAAGTCCAGACCGAATCCGTTGACTTTGGGAAGTTGAAGGGGGAAACGGAAATCTTGTGACACGCTCAGAGTGGAGAGATCGAGAAGAAACTAGTAAGTAAGTAAGTAATTTATTTATAACCCGCCGTTTTCAGAAAGCGGAGTAAATGAAGAAAATAAATAAAACACATAAACATACACAAAAAGACACTTAATTTCAATCGTCGGCCAGGAAGCAGTGTAGAAGGTCGTGCGCTGGTTGGGTTCTGTTGTCGATGATTTTTGATAGCGACGAAGAAACATCCAAAAGGGTAACACTTGCATCTTGAATTTTGAACTTCTCCGTCAAAGTATGGTTATGGCATAATTTCGACAAGTGGAGCAGGTGCTTTGCATATTTAAAATAACATGATCTCATCTTTTTTATCTCCTTCTTTCGCAGAACATGAGTGACACCAGAACGAAATAGTATAGAAGGAGCGCAGAAGGTGCTGTACAATTTTCCCAAAGCTTTACGATTATAGCGCCCCCGGTTGGGGACGATGCGCCCATAGGCGGTACGGATTGATCTAGAAACTTCTTGAACAACCGAAGAGCAAAATTTTGACAACGACGATTTGAATGTTATGCCAAGCCATCGTAGAGATTCTGTTGATCTGACGACGAACGATCCAAGAGAGATAGAAGAATTAGCATTCAAACGATTTGACGAAGGGTTGAAATGCAGGTACTCACATTTTGAGAGGTTAACTTCAAGACCGATTTTGAGAAGTTCCGACGATAGCTTACAGACATTTTTGGTGAGTGTGGATCGGGTACGGCTTACTAAGAGCAAGTCGTCCGCGTAAGCTATGTAGCTGAAGGCATGGTCTTTATAAAAGTAAGCAGGGTGTAAAGAACTGAGACAAGAAGATATGGCCGATTTGAAAATGTAGGGAGATAAGACTCCCCCTTGGCGAACACCAGTTCGGACAGCAATAATCTCTGACAAGCTACCTTGCCATTTAAACCTTACTGAGGAATGACCATACCAAAATTTTAACAGACTGACAACAGACAGATTCACGCCAGAAGTAATGAGAGAGAAGAGGGCCTGAGAATGCGTTATATTGTCAAAAGCACCAGCTATATCTATAGAACATATATGAATAGCAGACTTCTCGCGGGTAGCCTGCTTCATCATTTTTGTTAATATGTGATGAGCGTGCGCAGAACTGGCGCTCGAACGGAATCCAAGTTGCATTGAACCAAAACGACATTTTTCAATTAATTCTGGAAGAAGGACGTATTCCAGGATTTTGCTTATGGTACAAGAAACTGTAATTGGTCGATAGCTTTTGCAAAGGTCTGTGTCTTTCCCTCGCTTAATCACCGATGTTACAGTACCCGAGAGGAAACTATTCGGAACCAAACCCTGGCATAAACAAATTTGAAACAGAAGTTGGAGGTGTTGTGTTAAAGCTGGACACTCAGTTTTGAAAAAATCGGCACTAAGGCCATCAGAATCTGTGGAACCAGTTCTTCTTAATTTTCGGAAAGCAATTTCGATGGAAGAACAAGTCACGGGAAGAACAGAGGGTTGAAATATCTTCCTTGGTAGGTATTTAAGAAGTAAATTTTCATAGTGCTGCTGAATTTGTTTTTTGCAACCACTGAATAGCCCACTGTAGTGGCTGGTCCAGTCAGCCGTAGTTAGTGCGGAAGGAGGTACAGCTGAACCTTTATCTGTCCGAAGGACCTTTTGCCACGCTTTTTTGTCAGTGGGAGCATCTAAGCCATTCAAACGAGCATTTTTAAGTGAAGATTTGTATTCACGCTTCGTTTTAGCTTTCAGATTAAAAACAGTACCATTCCTTGGGCGTCCACAAGCAATCCAAATTTTTAGCCAAAATTTTGCCGTATTCTTCGCCTTTTTAACTTCAGGACTGACTTTCCAAATAGGCTTCCTTGTTCCAACTCGAATTTTCTCAGTCGGTACAGCAATATCGGCTGCCACTTTCAAGCAATGGACAAGCTCACTATAATAGCAATTAATATCGACTGATGAAGTAGTAGCTGCTATACCAGTCTGAAGAAGGTGAAAAGAAACTTTTAAAAGCGAGAGAAGATTAGTTAACGTAGAAATGTAGAGCACAACATCTATACGATTCCAGTTACGCTTTTGGATCCAGGCCTTCTTGGGATTTGGACAACTGATTCCAAAAACTGGGACAACCAAACAGAAAGACAGAGGCAGATGGTCGTCCTCAATCTTCTCCTCATCAACCTCAACAATACCGTCAATGAGACATGGTTCAGAAACAATCAAATGATCAAGGTTGGAAACATTAGCGCCACGATTATGTATGTATGAAAAGGGTAGAGACTTCTCAATGAGACTGCGAGTTACAGGTAAAGAATCGAAAAACAAGTCAGTCCGTGTAGAAGAAGTTAGAAGATCAGCGTTGACATCCCCAACAAGAGCCCATTTCATTCCTTTTCGTGAAATGTCCGATATAAGTGTTCTGATTTTCTGACAAGCCTTGGCAAATGAACTATGTGATGCAATGTTCCGCCGGTCACAAGGTAAATATACGTTAACAAGAACAATATTGTCCAACTGAACGGCAAGAGCATATCGCCCAGACTGGAACAGTCTTGGTGGTGCTGAACACTCGCTGGCTCGAACAAAAATGGCTAACCCACCGGAAGGACGGCCTCTAGTTTTCATTGCCGGCTGTATGAACACAAAATGCTCAGGTGATCGGCGCAAGCTTTCGCTGCTAGGTGTTGACAGAAGATGCTCTTGAAGGCAAAGTATGTCCGAATTACTGAGCAAATCATCAAATAATAGATCTTTGTCCTTTGTGCCATTTACATTTAGGGAAATACAGCGGAGTTTCTTTTCCTGACAATTCATTATTTACCCATACCCACTGCTTTCCTCATTACACTGCATCTGAGACTGAAGGAAACGTGACAGCCGTCGCAGTTAGCACATTTCGGAGGAAGGGAGCAAGGCGAGTCTTTGTTATAACTGTGACAACCAGCACAACGCGCGCATTTTGGCGAGTCAGACGGATGCGGGCATTGGGCTATGCCATGATTTGGTGACTGACAGCGAAAGCAACGCTTTGGCATTCGGTGGAATTCATGGATACGGAAAACTTCGTACCCTATTTTCACCCCGATTTTGATGGCCGAAAGGAGAGCAACTTGATTTTTGAAACCGATTTTGAATGAACGCGAGTCAGATATAGCCAGGACTTCACAAGCTTCAGGAATAAGGGATTTCAAGGCATCAGCAGTTATGGTGGCTGGAACGCTTCGGACAACACCAAAATATTTAGGAGATAGAACTTTGGCCGTAGTCCCTTCTGGCAGACCCTTAGTGAACGATCTCGCAACAACCTCCGCATAAGAAGCACTTGAAGTGTGGACGATGAGACGGTTTCTTTGAGTGTTGGCTCTAACATTCGTGATCCCTTCGTTACCTTCGATGGTGTCTATGTGCTGCGTCCTGGAATCGATGTTCAGAAGATCGGAAGGGATATTATTTACAATAACAGTGTGCGTATCGGAGGGTGGTAGACACTGAATGGCCGTCATAGTCTCGACAGGTGCGGAGACCGCAGCGCAACGATCAAGGGTAGCGACCCTTTCTGCAATGAAGCGGACGTCATTAGCAACAGAACTTAGCTGGCTAGTCAACACGGAAATCGCAACTGCTGGAACGACTGGAACTTCGCTTGGAAACCGTATGACGAAGTCGGGAATAGCAACGTCCAAATCATCACAACGACGGAAAGCATCGATAATGTCACATATATGATTGACATGTGTATTTCTTCTTGGAGGGAGCTCGTCGGGAAAATAGTTCTGGTTCCTGAAAATAGTTCTAATAGGTTCTGGGCCCTGCTCTGGGAGCTGGAGGGAGGTCCGGAATTCCAGTGATCGCGAGTTAAAGTACTTCCAGATGTGCTACGACGATGAAACTTGGCTGGAGCATTAGAGACCCGACAAGATAGGCTTGGAAATAGTCACTTCTCAGATCCGACCATCCTTGGGGGGGGGGGAGAGAATGGAGGGAGGGAAAATCCGGTAACTTGAGGCATGCATAACTTTCGAACCGATGATTAGATCTTAATGAAACTTGATAATTGGGTACAGTACATGCCTATGATGCTTATCAATTGTGCCTCGGGTGTTTTCCTTACAAAAGAATTACTAGTCCCCTTAAAGTGCGCATCTAACCACAAAGTTAAAACAAGGGCCCATGATCATCGTTGCCTCAAGGGTTAAAAAAGAAACATATGTGGTCTGTTAACTCAGTAGTAGTTTATAGGATACCGTTAATTTTTTATAGTACATATATCAGTACTTTATTGAGATTTAAGGGTAATATATTATTTCTGGAGTTATTTTTTAATTATGAAAATATTATTTTTTTGAAAAGCGGGTTAGTTTGATATATAATATGTTAAAATTGGTAAATTTCAAGTAATTAGGGGTTTATTTTATTGGGGGTTGGATGGGGTAGAATCGGCGTTCTTATACTACTACTGTCTACGATTGTTTTTTTTAAAGAAAAGTTTAAAAGACATGAAAAATGCTTGAAGTTGAGAGCTGCCATTCGTGCTTTTGCTATTTTAACTTTTCGTTGAAGCACAAAATAATTCAAAAGCAGCTTTCGCAGTCGATGCCCCCTTTATACTGTTAAAGCTCCTCTGATAATTTTTAGTGCTGCTGTTTAATCGATAATTTTGAGGAACAAATATTTGCCTCTATATAGCACAATGCACAAATTGAGTATCACTTGAAGTTGGGGAGAAGTCGAAGACCTTCCAGTTATCGACAATCTTCAGTTGGGCATAGAGGTGGGGGGTGGAGGGAGGGTGTGTTGAAAAAGAATCTGCAGTCGGAAATCCCGATCATAAATATACCATCCGAAACAATTGTTTTCGATCGTAAAAATACAACTGGAAACAGTTGTTTTCAATCGTAAAATAGCGATCGGTTTCAGTCGTAAAACCACGATCGTAAACAATTTTTTTCGATCGCAAAAATACAACTGGAGATAGTTGTTTTCAATCGTAAAATAAAGATGGAGATAGTTGTTTTCAATCGTAAAAGAATGATTGGAAACAATCGGTTTCGATAAAATACGATCGTTAACAACTGTCTACAACCGCAAGCGATTGGAAACAACCGTTAACAATCGCAAACGATTGGAAACAACTGATAACAATCTCAAACGATTGGTTCCAATCGTAAAAAAAAACTGTTTGCGATCGTTTCCAATTGTTTCCAATTGTTTTGTTTACAAACTGTTTCCAAACGTAAAAAAAAAACTGTTTACGATCGTTTCCAATTGTTTCCAATTGTTTATGACTGGAAAAATGTCCCATAATACAATTGGAAAAAAAACGATCGTTTACGACTTGAATTATTTCCATACGGGATGGCGAATCCGAACTTGACTTTCTCAGATGATTAACCATTGACCTTCTTCTGTTCCTAAATCTTAACAGTAAAAATGTTCAAGGAGTCTGGCGAAGACCGGATATCTGGATCAAATTGTCTGAGTCAAATATTAAATTTTTGAGATCCCATCGAAACCTTTGGTCTTGTTGTTCTTTCCAGCTAAGATGGATACTTGTCGGCGGCATGTATGGCCGATTGGGAGTTTCATACTGTGGTGATCGATAGTCCTTCAGCCCAAGCTGACTGCGAATCATATTTGATGGTGCAAAACAGATAAGTCCGATACATTTTATTTGCTTTAATAAGCATTTTACACAGCATTTTATACAGCTTCAACTCCAAACACTGTTCGGAGAAGAAGTTCATAAAATTAGATATTTAAGGAAGAATCTTTAATTGTTTTTCCACAAGTTCATTTCCA
Source organism: Branchinecta lynchi (assembly GCA_023053575.1). Classification (NCBI taxonomy): domain Eukaryota; kingdom Metazoa; phylum Arthropoda; class Branchiopoda; order Anostraca; family Branchinectidae; genus Branchinecta; species Branchinecta lynchi. The sequence continues at coordinate 19,090,731 of JAKZAP010000011.1, read as the reverse complement.
GCTTGAGCGGCTTGAGCCTGGAAAGGACCCTTGCCAAGAAGGGCCGAAATATAGCTCTAATAAAATGTAACTGACTTATCTGTTTTGCACCGTCAATTCATGATGATACTTGGCAGGCGTGTCCGGGACCCGATCAAAATGACTTGGAAATTGTAACTTTCCCGATTCCATCATCGTGGTGGGAGTTGAGGGAGAGAGACTCCAGAATATTGGGTCATGCTTAACTTTCAAACGGGTGATCGGATTCGAAACTGAATAACTGAGCAGAGATGTTCTGATATTTGGTGTCCTTTTTTACATCCGGACCAGACCCGACAGCAGTGGCGGTAGTTGAGGGGGGAAGACCGGAAAAGTCGTTACCCGCTTAGACTGGAGGGATGTGGATGGAACTTGCTGGGAAGAACAAGCAAATGCTACTGATAAATCATTTACTAAACCGGACTGGATCCGGGCACTGTGTGGTTAGTCGAAGGAGGGGTGTGGAATTCCGTAGTCGAAGTCGAAGGAGGGGTGTGGAATTCCGTTGTCTTGAGTTCAGTCACTTCCAGATTTGCTATAGGACGACGAAACTTAGCCCTGGAAATTTTAGACCGACAAGATTAACTTCGAAATTGTCACTTCCCAGATCCGACCATCCTGTGGGTCGGGGGGAAACGGTGATTGGTTCTGAATACAAAATTATAACTGGGAAAAGTACATGCGTCGGATGCTCATTTCAACTCCAGATCGGGTCCAGCAACTATCAGAGGGGCTCCGGAAATTCCATGACCCACTTATAATGGAGTGATCGGGACCGGACAGTTGGTTGGAAGAAAAAGTATAAGCCCTAGAGACGCGTCAATTTATAGAACTGGAGCGGACCCGGGCACTATCGGGAGAGTTGGAGGGGGACGCGTAGATCTATTGACATGGATAATCTTAAACAAGTGATCTTATTCTGACGGAAGTTGGACACCTCTTAAAGTTAGCTGAGGAACTGCTTTCACGTACAATTTTCATGTAAGCTCTGCTGTAACGTGCTTAAAATACTTTTGATCAAACGTCACATTTTCATGATCTATAAGGGCCCATGATCACTTTTGCCCAAAGTCTTTTTGCTTTCAATGAACTCCTTAAAGTAGCATACTCATCCTAACCGCAAAGTGCAAAAAATACTTTTGAGCAAAAAATACATTTTCATGATCCCCAGTAGAGCCCATGATCATTTGTCCCTCAATTTTATTTTGATTACAAATACATTCCTTGCTCCCTTAAAGTGCGCATCATCACCGTGAAGTGCAAAAACATACTTTTTACCAAATGCACATTCTCAAGATCCCCAAGGGCCCATGATCAGGGGCGGTTCAAAGGGGGGTCTAGGGGGGGGGGGGGGGTGACTCACCCCCCATGCTCCAGAGAATCTACTCTCAGTCGTATGTTCTGAGCTTGTCAGAATGACATGCAGGCAGTTACCAAACGTGAATTTCACCCACAAATCACAATTTTTTAGTTGTATGGCTACGAAGACAGTTCTATTCGTATGTTTTCAGATTCGCAGTTGTGTTTTCTGAGTTTTCCAGAATGAAAGTCGTAGGTTTGAGCTTGCCAGAATGACATCTGGCAACATAAATGCCATTACGAAGTGGTGATTTTCATTCTGTGGGGCGAAAACACGGTGATTTTTTAAATTTCGCCTGCGGCGCGACGTTTCAGCGTTATCCTACCTGGTTTTGTGCAAAAATCTCCTTATCTTAAAAAGGAACGGGCACAACCGCCTGATGATTGCACTATTTTTTGTGTAGTCTAATTTCAAAGTGGAAGTACTACCCCGTACCAACTTCCGGGAAAATATCCCAATCCGTTTGCGAGTTATCGGGGCACTGACAGATATGTTATATAGTAATCAGCCTTTAAAATGTGTCGCAAAACTTTACCTGCGCCGTCTTTCATAATCGCCTACTCGCTATCTGGTTGAACGGCCCGTAATTTAGGTGAAATGTTAGGCCTTAGATTTCAGCCACTAGAAATGCCAGAAAAAGGTCGGATTACAAGAAAATCGCCTGCGGCGCTGAGTTTAAATTTGTTCTTAGGTACATATGGTAAAAGCTGCTGTTTGGGATCTGAGCCACGTTAAAAGCAAGGGTTTGTGTGGGAAGTGGTCGAATATTGCCGAATAAAGGCCGAATTATCAATTTTTGCTTGTGGCCCTTTCGCAGTCCTACCCTATTTCTATTTAGCTGGTATTATGAAGTCGACGAATCGTCAGGTATTGGTCGGTATGTAAATTTTTTAAGTGTATACTGGAAGTTTAGATCGGAGGTAATTTGGCGAATAGTAGACGGGTAAAAAGAAGTGATCTTATTGTGTTGCGAGAGCAACACTTTGGTTTTGTCCTCGTTTTTTTTTTTTTTTTTTTTTTTTTTTCCTATGACTCCGATTTCATTTTATTCCTGGTAACTGGGAAGGTTCTAACCTGTGCGGTTTTTACGGAAAGTGTGGACCTTAGGCCGGATTGATGAATATGACATTACATTTTGGAAAGCTCCGTAGAACTCTTGCCTGGGGCCAATAAGGATGGTTTTTGCTTGTCATCGAGCCAGAGCCTACGGTTTGCGAAGTGAAGTGGAGTTGTATAGCCTATGTCGGAGAGGACCATCTCAAGTTGTGTAGCGAACCTTTCGTTTCATCAAACCATGTTTCTGCTTTCGAGTGGAAAGCTCCGTTCTAGCACGCTAGCAGGCAGGCACCAGTTTCAAATTGAAGATGGACTAAAATCTATAAGTGTTAAATATATGCGGCAGTTACCCGGCCCCACAGCCAACATAACTTCTTTGAGTGATAAATAGAAAAATCTACAGAGACAAAAAAGTGGCTTTTTCCCACGGGTCCGAAAGTGCTGCCATCTATTGTTTCTGTCCATGTCTGCGACGATTCCAGCTGAGTTTATAATTTTTTTTTTTTGCACTTGGGTTTGCGGTAGAGTAACGGTATCATATGTGCCCCTTAAACTTTAAAAGTTATCTCATTGCTAAGGAAACTAGAGCTTATCCTTTGCTCCTTTCTAAGTCGTGACGTTAGAAAGTTGGCCTACGGCAAAAAAGTCAACTTTTGAACTAAGACAGGTAGAATTTTTTTTTCGACGGCAATCGATAGCCACTGATGAGCTGACCAAAGTATATGTCATCCATTTTTTGGTACAAAAATTCCTTCATGAGATAAACCAGTTTGAAAATTTCAAAGGGGTTGACAACTTCAGTAGTAAGGTACATTGAAACCAAAAATAGGCGATAGCAGTTATGAGCCATGTAGGGGACTTTTAAGCAACAGTCGACTGTTAGCTCATAATCATCTTCGGTAATGAGGGCCTTGCAGCTTTTGCTAGTTGGTGTACCTGTTATTTGTTTCCGGTGTATTCGATGGTAAGAACAATTTGGTTCCATTTGTGTACGCGATTTCAGCTGAGTTTATCATTCGTTTTTTTGCACTTGGGTTTGCGGTAGAGAAATGGTATCAGATGTACCTCTTAAACTTTAGAAGTTCTCTCATTGCTAAAGAAACTAGAGCTTATCCTTTGCTCCTTTCTAAGTGGTGACGTTAGAAAGTTGGCCTACGGCAAGAAAGTCAACTTTTGAACTAAGACATGTAGAATTTTTTTTTTCGACGGCAATCGATAGCCGCTGATGAGCTGATCAAAGTATATGTTATCCATTTTTTGGTACACAAATTCCTTCATGAGATACACCAGTTTGAAAGTTTCAAGGGGTTGACAACTTCAGTAGTAAGGTACACACTGAAACCAAAAATAGGTGATACCAGTTGTGAGACATGTAGGGGACTTGTACGCGGCAGTCGAGTGTTAGCTCATAATCATCTTCGGCAATGAGGGGTTTGCAGCTTTCGCTAGTTGGCGTACCTGTCATTTGATGGTAA